>FR989872.1:732500-1932500 GCA_905404145.2 Biston betularia | reverse complement strand
ATTTAAAAAAGTCAAATATACGTTAAATTAGCTGCGCCCCGCGGTGTTGCCCGCTACATGTTTTCGGAATAAAAAGTAGCCTATGTTCTAATCCAGTGTCTCTGCTAACTCCATACCAAATTGCATCCTAATCCGTTCGGTAGTTTTTGTGTGAAACAGTAACAAACATCCATCCATCCAAACTTTCACATTTATAATATTAGTGGGATACCCAGTCGGTGATGGTTTTCACACATAGCTCCGCTGGCATTCGGCACATACATTCAATTGTCTAGCCTAGTCCCACTTTAGCATGACTGGGTCCCGGAGGTTAAACGGCCTCCAGGCCGGCCTAGAAGATGGCGGAAATATAAGCTAATAAAAGAATTGGACTTCAATAGCAACAAAGAGAGAGACATGGAAAAGGGAAAGTGAGGCCCAGAATTTGTTTCATTGTTCTATTCGTTTTAGGTTGAATTATTAGCATCCAACTTTTTAAAGCTATTATAAATAAACACCATACGCATCTTCGATTTTTAACATCCAAGGTTCGATAGATATCACAGTCGACAAATATATTTATGGCACCATTGATTGACTTTTATGTGTGTCTCCGTTTGTAGTCCAATTTGAAATCACGTCTCAGTGGCGTCTATTCAATGGAAGGTTTATTAATTTGACCCAGTTTTGCTCCGATGTATGATTTGCCGTAAAACTATGGTATTGATAGAACAGTTGGATAGTTTTATTGGAGTTTTGAAACTAGTATAGATGTTAAATTATAATTAGGGAAGGGTTCGCCTCGACGTTTCTCTGAAGAATCAGAGTATCAAGCATTGATATAGCTAAGAACTAAAATCATACGACAGCCCTGTTGGTTTATTGGTAGTATGTCTGCTCCAAAAGCTGAAAGGCGTGGGTTTGATTTTGTGGTTTAAACAAAATGTTTGTTCTGTGTCTGTGTATTCTGTATTTATTATAAGTATGTATTTACAAAAATAAAGCATTTAGGTTTGTTTGGGGTCAGATGGCGCTGTGTCCAATGTCCTACGACATTTATTTATTTATTTATACCAGTTTTTACAAACTGTTTTACTACAGGATGTGAGCATTTTCTCATTGTGACAGAGGAATGACCGTTCACCTCTGATCAAGTGCGGGTTGGCAGACTTCGCGAACATTAAGAACTCTTAGATATACAATACTTAATATACAATATACATTATACTACTAATATTTTCCTGCCTGAAGACCAGGTATTCGGCTGCCAAGTAATAGTGTGTGTGCCTTACTATGTTCCAGTTTACAGGGTACCTACTGCAGCTAGCGAAATTATAAGGTTGTTGAGACTAACCATCGAAAGTCGAAGTAATGACCGGCAAAGCAGCGATATCCTGGAATGTGTGTGCTAATCAAAGTTTTGTATTTCGCTACAATGGTCATGTTTTTTTTTTTATTTTAATATTTGATGAGCTAAGTGTTTGACCACAGCTCATTTGATGTTAAGCTATGGTATGGTCGAAGAGGATAAAGCACACCTTGCCTGGAAAAGAACTGGCTCTCCTCACTGGAGTCAGCAGATTTTCAACTTGAGGGTAGCAAGCCAGACGGATAATAGAAAACACCCTACGATGCACATGCATTATCTCTTACCATCAAGAGAGCGTCTTGTTCGTCTCATTACGTTTACACTAAAAAAAATATATGAAAAGGCAATTAACAGTATGTACATTACTTAGGCAGAGATGAAGCCATGGGATTTGAACTCTGACCTTTAGATAGAAATTCAAGCGGTCTTAATTAGAGGGTCGTTACTCAGCATAGCCATAGCTCAGTAACCTAATGCTTTCTCTGAGTAACTTGTAGGCTTATATGTACGATAATGTATCTTTTTATAGCCGACATCTTTCATGTTTGCTGCTTTACATTTTGAACTTTAACTCCATGATTTCACATTTCAATTTAATCATTCATAACATGCATAAACATATTATTATATATATTTATGTATATAGGTATGTATTTAGTTTTATTTAAATACATTATTTTTATTTCTATTTATATATTTTTTTGTTGAACAGGCTGTGTGACCACAACTCACCTGTTAAGCGAAGGTGTGGTCGAAGATGGTAAAGCACATCTAGCCTGGAATGGAACAGGCTCTCAAGCGAGGCTGCCGGAACACACCATCAGATGCTTGGCGACACATTTTCAACTTGAAGGTGGTAGCTAGCCAGCCGAGTATTAGAAAGTATATACCACCATGCTATGTTTTCCTCACGATGTATTCCTTTACCGACAGCTCAAGTTCATTGTTGGGGGTTGAACCCACGCCCTTCGGCATGCGAACAGACCGCGCTAACCACTGAGCTATCATCGCTACACTTACTAGGTATAGATAGATAGATATAACTCGTTATTGTGCACACCTTTTTTTTTTTTTTGTAATGATTGACAGGCTAGTTATTTGACCACAGCTCACCTTATGTTAAGTGAAGGTGTGGTCGAAGATGGTAAAGCACACCTAGCCTGGGATGGAACTGGCTCTCAAGTGAGGCTGCCGGAACACACCGTTAGATGCTTGGCGGCAGATTTTCAACTTGTGGGTGGTAGCTAGCCAGCCGAGTACTAGAAAGTACCCTACCACCATGCTATGGTTTCCTCACGATGTTTTCCTTCACCGGCAGCTCAAGCTCATTGTTGGGGTTTGAACCCACGCCCTTCGGCATGCGAACCTACCGCGCTAACCACTGAGCTATCATCGCTACAAAACCTTAAATAGAAAAGAGTACAGAGAACAAAGAAACTTATGAACTAGTGCCACAAGTGGTGGCTTTATTGCTAACAGCGATCTCTTCCAGGCAACCAAGACTAGAAAAACACGATAATAAGATTAAGCTAATAAGATTCTTTAGTTCTCTGTACTTTTTTTCTGTTTATGGTGTGCACAATAAAGAGTTTCTATCTATCTATAAACGAAGGCGAGTAAGTAATAATACAAACAAGTCTTTGGAATAACAAATATTTCTCAAACATCTCCTTTTCTTCCCACAAAACGACATAACAAACCGTAAACTAAACGTATTCTGAACGTAAACCAAACGCAAGCGCGGTAAGTGAATCACTGATATTTACTTTGGTAGCGGTATTTAATTTTGAGTTGTAAATCTGCGTACCCACCGTTCATAATTCTGGCGCATATTTCATGAGCGGTCGGCGGTTGGGCGTTCGTCATAACATTTATACTAAAAGGTGTACAGACGTCAAGGTTTTGGTACTCACTACGGCAAAGAACGCAGCAGCTATGGGACTTTGCTATGACTTTGTTTTTTTTTGTTATCGTTGTTATTATTATTCTGAATGCCACCTGTATATTGACGTCTTTGAAGGTGCTTAATTATTAAAAGCAGCAAATATCCGGTCTCCGGCCTTTTCTTTTTTTTGTTTTCGAGTTTCTTAAGTTAAATATGTTGCCTCGTAGCTATAGTTATAGTCAAAGTACATTCTTGGTCAAGTTCAGTCCATGTCAGTCAAGTCCAGTCATGCTTTAGTAAAGTAGTGACTTTACTATAAAGCTTCGATGGTGTTTTGAAAGCAACACGAAAAGTCATGTTTCACCACATTATATCATTTTCCCACACTTGTGATGACGCTTGTGATTCGGCAATTTATGAACAAAACACCACCATTTTTCTGCATAAACACTCGACAAAATACTAGTTTTAAATAGGAAAAAAATACAACGGGGCGACACGACTCTTTCCGCGTTCCTGCCAAAACTCTCTAGCCCACTTTAAAAGTCGTAATAAATCATATCTCAACGACTTCAAAAAACAATTGAAACCGAACCATCACTTTTGTTTTCTATGTGGCCAGTGTGTTAAGCTAATGAAACTTTAGAGATTATAAAAAGGTTTAATACGTGTCAAAAATAAGTTTGTAAGTATTAGATTCCCGAATTTTTCAGTTTGACCCTCGTACCTGGACATTCATTATCATGCAATAACTTGCGTTTTTTTAAAACTGCGACGTTTTTTCTCATGTGTCTGACCATTAGCCGCCGCAGTGAGAAATTACAGGTATCCGTAGACATCACAAACGAGGATATACGAGTGGGCAGCACTACGTCCGGTAGCTCTGGTATTGCTGGCTGGAAGTGTAGCTGTAAAATGCTAGGTTTATGTATGTGCGGCAGGAAGGGGCGCGTTCTTACCGGGGTTTAGATGCCACTGTGAAATATTTCTGATAAGACTTTCGTTTGGTTTTATGGCTAGATGTACGTATAGTTACTTTTTAAGTCCGACAAGGAATATTTAGAATATACATTGCTGCTCGTATAGCTCATTTGGTAGTTTTTGTTTTTTTAAAAGTAATAAAATGAACGAGACGCTCTTTTATGGTAAGAGATAACGCATGCCCATGACCATTGAAAAATCGCCCCATTGATTTTATTTCTAAATACAACTGGAACGGAATAAGTAGAAAAAGAAGAAAGTTACGTACGAAAGTAATTTGCTTAAAATATATCACGTAGTAATACAAAGATGATTATGTCATCGAAAAAAATTTTAGAAGAAATTTTCGATCAATTTCCTGAGAATCGAAATCATATTTTATTTTATTTTTATCTTTGGAATGGATACATTTGACCACAGTTTACCTGATGTTAGATGACGGTATGATCGAAGATGGTACACACCAATCCTAAAATAGAACTTGCTCTAAAATGAGGCTGCTGGAACATACTGTAGATGCATGTCGATTATTTTCAACTTTAGAGTGGTAGCTAGCTAGCCGAGTACTAGAAAGTACCCTACCACAATGACTATGATTTCCTCACATATTTTCCTTCACCTGTAGCTCACGTTCATTGTTGGGGTTTAAACCCACTTCTTTCGGCATGCGAACCAACCACACTGAGCTATCATCACTAAATTTCTATGAAATTAAGCACTTAGACCCAGGTTCAAGCTTTCTGGTAACCGAGACTCGAGACAGACAGATATTGGCACAGATAAAGTGATAGTTAGTAGGGTGTCGCCACCAGAAGCTAAGTTTTATGGTTCAACACCGAGTATAAAGGAATTCACCAGCTATATCGGTCGTGTGGACTTGGCAGCTTTCAGGTACGCGAAATAGTTCGCTCCATAAAATCTAGAAATAGGCACTAGTATTTGTTTATGGGTTTATATATAAAGGCTTTCACTCACTTTAGTGTTTTTCCATTGAATTATATCAATGAGTTCGTAAGGAGAGGCAAATGGAACATTATATTGTGAGTATTCAGTAATGAGTACTGAATACTCACAATATAATGTTCCATTTGCCTCTACTTACGAACTCATTGATATAATTCAAGTGTATCTTTCGACATAGCTTTAGTCTTACGCCCACTTTGTTCTTTATTGTGTTTGAGAGCGATACCCCTGTCACAGCAGTTTCTCTAGAAATAAGTAAGTAATCTTCAAATGTATTTTTACTCAATACGTAAATTGATATACTGACATAATACTATAAGGTTTCAATCTTCGATCAGTAGTTGTTGTCGTTTCATTACTTTCAATAATAAAGTTTTGACATTTTCACCGAAGATTACGACAGATATATACCGATTATTTGGATGGCACATCCGTACTATTGAGATCTTTGGTTTATTATTTATATCTACTTAAGATTTTTAAAGGATAACAGGTGTTGTTTTGGAGCGAACGCGAAAGGCCGTGTCGTGAAAACGTTGTATTATTTTTCATGACCTGACTCGATCCAGACTTACTTTGTGTAACTTTGACTGTGACTTACTTGATTCATAAAATACTTGACACTGGCAAATGCACAAAGTGTGACGGCAAAAGCAAAGATGAAGTTAATAGATTATAGTTATAATGCTTACTGCAATAATAACAGAGACCACTTCTATCATTATCACACTTGGGCTGACGCATAATCCACCCTCCTCCATGCAGCTGACGACTATTTTTCAACTGAGTATGATGTCAACTATCCATGAAAATAGGTTTCAGCCGGCGTACTATTACTTTATTTTTTTATTTTTTTTTAAAACTTCCACGACTCCCACTCCCAAACCCACCGCTACTTGGGCAGACGTTCGATTTACTTATTAGCCATACAAGATCTACTATCGTTATCAATATCAGCCGGCTTACTATGACTTTTGTATTTGCAACGCTACCACCCGGACTATTAGTAAAATTTGAAATTGTTGGCAAGATTAGAATTTTTTTTTCATTACATGTAGGCTTGCGTTTGACCGCCAACTAGCCTGATGTTAAGCGAAGATGCTGTCTACGATGGAGCACGCTCGCCTAGAAGAAACGAATCACTCGCGACTTGAAGACACCCAGATTGTATCTATCAGGGGAAAACCATTCGAACAGCAAATTGCTTTTATTTGCATTAATTTAAAGAAACTAAATTAAAAAATCACACTTACGAGTGTTCTCATGAGCAAGCATTTAGGCACTTGACACCGGCACTATGTTGAACCTCGGTCATAACAAAAGAGTCTAGAGCAAGCTGGTGCGTTGTGTGAAATATAATAATAGTTCCCGTAGGATAGCAGGTGGAATTACGCGGATACAGATATAAAAACTGTGAAAAATGGCGTGGTTTTAACAAAGCTCTTGGATACTGATTGGAACAGAGATGGAAGATGGAATCTGCCACCGACTTAAGAGACTTTCTCTTAATGGAGCTAGTGAGGATTGTGCATCTCAAGACGTCGCGGTAAGCTCTGTAAAATTAGACACCGTACCGGAAGACTCCAAGCTGGAAGGTCTACAGAGCGTACCGGTGTTTTACGGAATTTTACTCGCACATATCCGCGCACCAACCGCTATCTTCGCGTGAAAGGTGCGCAGCGGTCCGTAGTGCAAAATACGATAAATCCGCATGCGCGGTGTACTTCGCTGTGGCTCCTTGAAGAAGACCACTGGATGTGGCAGAAACTGTAATCGAAGTATCTAATGAAATTAAATGTAAAACAGAAATAATGACTTAAGCTAATGAGTAACTTATTGAAAATGAAAATGAAAATGAAAATGAAAATGAAAAATTATTTATTACATTTACCAGTTTCTATTACAAAATACTAGGTTGGGACCTTCTGGTAAGTATAAAGAATACCTGTGGCAGAAGATCCCGCTCTTCTATATCTATGTATATCGATAAAATAATATAGACTTATTGCTTATAACAATTGCCGAAAAATGCTATACCATCTGTAAAGAAGCGTTGAGCATATGTCAGTGCATTGGCAGTGTTCCACGAGCGTGGCTACTTCGCTGCCGGCGTCGGATGCTTGGAGATTCGAAAGAGAGTTCGTTCTGTTGGACAGAATACATTACGTCCTAAAGATAACAAAAAAAAACTTTATTTAATGTTATAAAAACTGCATTACATTTACAAATTCTGTTTGGTAAAATATATCGTTTAATAAAAGTCAAAAAGAAACTTGTAATACGTTATTAAATAATGTAAACGCTATATTTACATACAGTCTAAACAAAATACGCATCCTTGTAAGATGTACGTATCTATTTATACAGATGGGCTGGGCAGTTTTTTAGAAAATTTCGTCGAGTTTTCTTGTCAGTCCCGCAAAATCTGACTTCATTATCATCATTCAGGGGCAGTGGATGCTGGACGTAAACCTCCCCCATTGACTTGCCTAAAGACCGGTTGGAAGTATGTATATATCTGATTTTAGCTGTATCTACGTTTAAAGCTAAATGTAAGAACAATAATAATTGAAAGTGTAACAATGGCATGTTGTTTTTTTTATACATTTTTTTCTGCGTTTTTGGCGTTGCTGTTTCTATATTTGTCAGTTCTTAGAATTTGTAGATTTTCAAGTATGTCATGAAAAATCAAGTTAAATAAGTTTAAGTTACAATCAAAGTTATTCGCAGTCGTGTCTAATCATGGCGTAGTGTAGTAGCGTGGCGTAGTGGTGACTTTACCATAAACTTAAATAGAGTTTTGGAAGCAACACGAAAGGTCATGCTTCACCATATCATATCATTTTTCTACACTCACGCTTGTAATTCGGCGTCTTATGAACCACTAGTTATGCCTTATGAGCCACCACTAGTTTATATAAACAATAGAAAAAACACAAGTTTTATAAAAAAAAACAATAGGGCTACATAATTTTTTCCGTGTTCCCGCCGAAACTTCTCATTTTTTTTCTTATTCCTCCGAGGAGGACTTGGCGTCGCACTTTCTGTGCATTTGCCAGTGTCAAGTTTTCTAAACTTCTCATTCAAAATGTTATCACGATTTATTTGTTTTTAATTTGCAAAAAGTTTTACTCTAAAATTTGGTACCATGCAACATAGAGTATTATCGAAAGTTTATTTTTTATTATTAGTGGATAGTGTGTTAAAACAGCAATTTTAATTTCAACCCCCTACTATTTGCAGTACGTCTCAATTCATAGATACCTACTACCTATATGATCTACTAATATATTGAAAGAAAGAAAGAAAACATTTATTTTGAGACACAACAACAAAACACTACAAATTAATGATTTTAAAAAAGACTACAAAAATAATAGAAAGTTGTCGTTTTTGTTATTGAACCTTACTGCGCTTCTGTCCAATTCTGCAAGCTCGTCTATTGGGGTAGGTCAACCAGCAGCCAAATCGATGTGAAGAGGAGCGGCCAATCTATGCGGCTATGCTGCTTAGTTTACGAAGCTGTTTGAGCAAGTTTAAAAATAAACTGCCCCTTTGTACAAACGCTGTGTCCAAAGTTTGTATGCGGTCTAGAAATTTTGTTACGAGATTAGACTCGTCGACCGCTAGTCACGCGCGTCATCGATTTAATTTTTGCTTTTTAAATAAGATAAAATTTAAAATAACGGAATAACTACTGAATACGCACCTATTTACATTACTTTTATATTTCATTTTATCAGTATCAGACAGAACCAACTGGTGACGCCGTCGCATAAGCTCGTGAGGTCCGAGAGGTCTGTCTGCATCGCGGCCCTTGCGGTATACAACAGACTGCTCGCTCACGTACGTGATGCACCTTCCGCCGCATCATTTCAGTTCAAGGTCATGCTGAAGGTTTGGCTTCTAGATCAGCTGTTTTATGATAACAATTTGCCTGAAGTCTGTACGTAAACTTTTTTTTGTACGTAACAATACAAACAGCCCTGTTGGTTCATTGGTAGACTGTGCTTCAAGAGCCGAAGGGCGAGGGTTCGATTCCCACCCAGGACAAACAGTTTCTGGTATAAACACATGTTTTTTCTGTGTCTGGGTGTCCTGTATGTATTATAAGTATATATTTACAAAAAAAAAGTATTTAAGTATTCTGTCAGTTATCCGATTTCCATCACACAATCTTTGCTTAGTTTGTGGTTAGATGGCGCTGTGTGTAATGTCCAGCAATTTTTTTTTATTTAAACGTTAAATTTAATGTTAATGTACAACAATCGAATGATTATATTATAATTTAATTTAATTTATTTTTTACAAGCTTAATATCTGATTTCAATTTAATGTAATATTATAATTGTATGACAAGTAACTAAGGAGTTATCAATTAATTATTTTTATTATTATTAAAGTATTGTATTGTACAAATACTTAAGTACCACCAAACACCAAAACATAAAAGAATCGCCGAATCGGCAGAAAAATATAAAAATAAAAAGAATTCTATCCTGGAAAAGATCCCAATTCCAACACAGTTCTGAACGTTACTTTTATTGCTAACACGAAACTAAATCGTCAGGTGAAATGCAATAAGAGGGGATAAAGAAAATACTCTCTCATAAAGCAAGGACTAGGTAAAATATTGCGAGTAACATACTGAGGCAAGGAATATTCCATGCGGACTATGGTTCATAAAAATACTTGCCGAAAATACCTCCGCCCCTTTCAGCACTTAATATTACACCGACAAGACGTTTGTCGTAACATTTTTGTTATGAAATTGGTGAAATCTTTCCCGAGTGGCTAAATGTACAATGTGCATAACTGCTAATTCTAAAACCTCTTTCGGCTAAAAAGACCGCGACTAGCCACAATCTAGTCGCTGAGTTTAACATAATATGAGATGACACATCAAAGGATGTGCATATCCCAAAACCAATTAAGATTTAAGTCATAAAATTTGATTGCAGATAGATAAACAATTAAAAAAATAACTTTAAAAAAAAATTTGATTCTTTAGCAAGAATCAAATTTTGCTTAGGTAGAAAAAATGTTGTGTTTTTGTCGCCACGGTGAAAGTTAATGAAATCTTAAGTCGATAATTAAAAAAGTTGGGATAAATTTAATGATAACCTTCTTCTTTTTTTGAAGTCAGTTAAATCCTTTAATCGGAAGCTGTTTTTTGTCAAAGTTACTCGTTTAATAATACCTATTATTATGTTTCTGATATTTGTATAGAAGTTTAAAAAAGAGGTAGTTTCAGGAATTTAGATTTTTGATGTTAGTGAGTTTCTACGTATTAACAAGAGTTGGCACTTGGTACAACTACTACCGCCCTAAAATTAAAAATCTGCCGCCAAGGACCTAAAGGTATGTTCTGGCAATTAGAGCCAGTTCATTCCAGGCTAGATGTGCCTAGAATCTTTGACCACACTGTCACTTAATATTAAGTGCACTGTAGTAAAACACCTAGACGGTCCTATAAAAAAAGCTCTTGTATCTAGCCTATGATGCAAAGCATGATTGTATAATTATTATACTTGCGACCCGCCCCGGCTTGGCACGGGTGTAATGTAAATACTAATGTGGTGCTTATGCATGTATTATACATATAAACCTTTCTCTTGAAATACTTTATCTATTGATGGAAACCACATTAAAATCCATTGCGTAGTTCAAAAGATCTAAGCGTACAGAAGGCGGGAAGGGATTTTATTTTCTACACTAATATTATAAAGAGGAAAGATTTGGATTATTGAAAGAAAGAAAGAAAGAAAGAAAATAATTTTATTTTGTAACAATACAAAAAAAAAAACACAAAAATAACAACAAATAGAGACAAACAGTTACAAAATAGGGGCTCACCTCAGCATAATACTGGTCACACTAATTAGTATGACCAGCGCTGGTCTTCCGGTGAGCCCTTGTCGGTGAAACAAAACAACAAAACAACAAAACAAACATAACAAATTACCAACAACAAATAAACAAAACGAAATAAAAAATTCAAACAACAAACTACTATGCAAATAACTCTTCTCAAAATATCAACATACAAATAACAAAACAAAAATAACAGGCTCACGTTTGACCACCATCACGCCTGTTACCAAAAGAGAAGATACGATCTAGGATTGTATGTTTGTAACGAATAAACTCAAAAACCACTGGATCGATTTCAAAAATTCTTTCACTGTTGGGAAGCTACACTTTTTCCGGGTGATATAGGCTACTTTTTATCCTAGTGTTCCCACGAGAACGGGAACAACGCGGGTGAAACCGCGAGACGTCCTAAATACTATAAAAGAGATAAGTGATACATATACAACTATTAATGTATAATTATGTATCAGCATCATCATCCACAGCCTTCTTTATCCCACTGCTGGGTATAGGCCTTTCTCATACCAATTACATGCCATCTGCCTCGATCCTGTGCCAATCTGGTCCAGGTTCGACCCGCGACGGTGACAATATCGTCGACCCATCTTGCGGCTGGACGAGCGACGCTCCGCTTCCCTTGCCTATGCCACCACTCTGTTGCAACCTTACTCCACCTGTCATCACTTCGCCTAGCAACGTGTCCTGCCCTGCTCCGCTTGAGGTTGTTAATTGCGATACCGACGTCTCGTACTTTCGTTCGTTGCTGGATATTGGTATTACGAACTCGTTCTTGGAGTTTAATGCCGAGCATGGACCTCTCCATGGCTCTCTGTGCGACTCTAATTTTGTGCACAGCCTCATGTATGAGCGTCCACGTCTCAGCACCTTGTATACCACATCCTAAAGAACACTTCAACATAAGCTAAAATTTGTCTTGTGTACGTTGCCCAAATGTTCCCTAAATATCTTTATCCCTATTTTCCTGCAACTATTAAGTAATTTTCCCCTACATTAGTTATCGCTTTATTTCTGCTCTGTCGGTTGATTACGCTCCATCGGATACATTTTCTTGAGGTTTCTATCAAAAACACTGAGCTTATATTACCTACATATTGTACGTCGATAGGAATGGATAAAGACGAGGTACCTAATTAAAATAACTGTAGTGTTTGCCTTAAGGTGGTTCGATTTCCATACAAATAAATTTTTGCCATTAGTGGATAAATGGAGCATAATTTTACAGTAAAATCACAGCTACTGGCATTTATTTTGGTCTTTATTTGTGGTAAATCACAATTGCTTGAATAAAACAGTACATAATTAGTATAAAATCAAATTTATGAATGATTTATTAATTTATTTGATGATTTTTAAATAAAACAGTAGATTATTAGCTAATAGTCTTTTGTGTTATCCAAGCAATTGTGATTTACCGCAAATAAAGACCAAAATAAATGCCAATAGCTGTGATTTTACTGTAAAATTATGTTCCATTTGCAAATTGTTAGACAATCAATTTCATGTAGGCTTTGGTGTCAGAGTTAATATACCACCCGAACATCTCCGACATTGCTTGACTTTTGTTTTATATAGAACTATGTACTGGCACGTTGCTACCGCAAAAAAAGAAATGATTGTACTCTACAATAACTGTCTGTATCCTTTGCAAGCAAGCAATAGAAAAGGAACAAAAAAAAAAGTTCATTTTTATTTATAAGAAAACGATAGAACAGGACTTTTAGCGGGAACGCGGGAAAGGTCGTGTCGCCTCGTTATATTTTTTTCCAAAACTTTGTTCAGCGTTTATGCATAAAAATGGTGGTGTTTTATTCATAAAGTGTCGAATCACAAGCGCGAGTGTGTATATCATTATTATTAGTAGTACTTATTGGTATGACCAGTATTATGCTGAAGTGATCACATAAATTGTAACTGTCCAAAGGAAAAAAAAAACCCGTGTCAACTAAAACGGTCATTGAAATGCCGCTGAGAAGCAGCTGAGTTAGAACTGCCACTCGAGCAATTTCCCCAGGGGTCGTGTCCTCTGGCGCCCAGTTTTGGCAAAGGGGAGAAATCTTCGAGGCCAATCCTAACCACGCCATACCAAGAAGGTGGTGGAAGGACTGAACTGGACTGATTGACTGTAACTGTGTTTTTGTTTTTGTGCTTGTGTTACAAAATAAAACTGTCTTCTTTCTTTCTTTCTCTTCATTCTTGTTCAAAAACGTACGCATATTTAATCCACAATCTTGTCTAGACTTTTGAATAAACACATAAATAAAACAACCATCCGTCAGAGGAGCGAAACTCCCCGGATTAGGAAAATAGAGTTTCCAAATACATATTCGGAGGTAACCTTATGTAGTGATAAATAAGAGGTCTGACGTTGAGTGATGTGGCCCGCGAGCGGGGGTTTCGGGGCCCCTCACGTTCGGGGGACCCTCAAAACGTCGTTTATGCACTGATAAATTGTGCCGGTCCGCTTATTACTCTTGGTAATTAATTTTTGAAGTCAAAACAACGTTTATTCTCCTATAACGAATATAACTAAAAAACCTTATCATAAACTTTTTTTATGATTGACAGGTGTTTGACCACAACTCAGCTGATGTCAAGTGATGGCGTGGTCGAAGATAGTGAACTCAGTTTGCCTGGAATGGAACTGACTCTCGAGTGAGGCTCCCGGAACAAACTGTTAGATGTGTGCCAAATTTCATTTCAATCCGTTCAGCCGTTTCTGCGTGATTGTGTTACAAACATCCATGTTTACATTCATCCTCACAAACTTTCACACAAGACATTCTCTATCACGTTGGTCTATAATTATGTTCAAATTTTGCCATTAAATTTATTTACGTGCAGCACAGAATCCTTTTACCGTTATGAAAAATATCAACCAAAATTTCTAAACTACAACTAGTTATAGATTAGAAATTTTGAACGTTGTCATTTAAAGTAGATTGTAAAATACTGAAGACGCAAAATGTAGTTATTCTCGTAATTAAGTATTTAAGTATTCTATCAGTTATCTGACTTCCATAGCACAAGCTCTGCTTAGTTTGGGGTCAGATGGCGCTGTGTGTATAGTCCTACGATATTTATTTATTTATTTATTTATTTATTTAATTAACTAGGTTGTTGTTACAAGAATCTTGTATGGGCATGTATACAACCCCAGACAGTTAACTGACTGTCAGCCACAAATGGTGGCAATCTGAGATACGTGGTAACGTCTAGTGTTTACAATTACTTTGATAATGTACATTAAACAGTAATTGGTTAAGTAGAGCGCCTTGTTATTATATTGTAGCAAATCTTTGACAGACGTTGCTATGACGACCGAAACAGGCGCAAGCTTTGTAGTGAACAAAGAAAAAATACATCGCTGGTAATATATAAATATCTAGTTTTTATATGCAATTTGTTATGCTGTTATTATTTTTTAGGATTGTTTTTCAGAAATCAAAGTTTAAATCTACTGTGTGGTTTTTGCATCTATATCGAATCTAAAATCTTTGACAACAGCTCACTTGATGTTAATTAGTGACAGTGTGGTTGAAGATGGTAAACAAATTTAGCCTGAAATGGGCTGGCTCTCAAGTGAGGAAAACACCGGCAGGTGCTTAGCTGTAGCAAACCAGTCGGGTACTATAAAGTATCCTACCACCACGTCATATGGTTTACTCACAACGTTTTTGCCTCACCAGCAGCTCAAACTCATTGTTGAGGCTTAAAACTAAAATCTAAGCCCCAATAAACCCCACCACCACCCCCCCTAAACCTTACTTTTAACCTTCGGCATCTAAACCGACCGCACTAACCACTCAACCATTATCGCCACAAGCTAATAGATATAACTATTAACCCTATTTGTAACTGTTTGCCTCTGTTTTTTTGTTTAAGTGTTTTATGTAAATTATTTTCTTTCTTTCTTAATTCATTGATAGTTAAAACCAGCCAGATACTTGAACAATTATTTCCAGGAAGAAAGTTGACCGTTCTTTATTCATCTGTTATGAAATGCGATAAACCTATCCTCATTCGCATTTGAGAAAATCTCTACCTCAGACATTTTCATAAAATTATGGCTGCATTTACATGAAGCAATTACGTAATTACTATTTTTCCGTAATCACGACGATAGAACACTTAGATTTCATTTGTGGGTATGCTTTTTTTCTGTTGTAATTTAACACGACTCAAGTTAAGTGAGCACTTAACGGGTGAGACTTGAGTCGTAGTAGATGTTCGAATGCTCTTAGTAAGGTAGTTTAATTCAATGCTGATAGAAGTACCTACTTACATAAATATAAGGTGACTGTATTTTTTTAATGGATCGATTTACATTTGTATAATTGTATAATCGTAAAATACGCCGCTTGCGCTGACGACGGGGGGACAGTACGTAAGCACGTACTTGTCGCGTGATCAAAACATAGTTATCGGGAATGTGTCCACGCTTCATTTATTTATAGGGAAATTGGGGCCAAAAATTAAGTAACTAATTTTATTACATAATTATAACGAAAAGGAGAGTACTTGATACTCACCAAGTACTCTCCTTCTGTATCGTAGGTGTCTCACCAGTCATGCTGTATATTTTACATGTATATATATATAGTTTTTTAAATTGATTTATTCCAGGTGCTGTTTTGCCCACATACTGATACTTTTTTCATCTAAAACCTAATTTTGCACTAATTAAGCCCATGTGGTAAGTAAAAACGCTTTAACCACTTGATTGTAGATCTTTTTAGCAGGAGGTCGTCTAAGTAGGTACCACCGCGGTACCAGATATTCAGATTGTAGATGGGTACTGCAGCTAGCAACATTACAGGGCTGTTGAGACTAACCATCGAAAGTCTCAAAGTAATGAGCGCCTAAGCATCGATGCCATGGACTTTGTTTTGTTACTCAAAGTTATGTGTGTCGCTGCAATGGTTATTATCCGCCCGCGTTTCCCCGCGTTTGTCGTAACGTGGACACTCACAGTGGGAATGGTCCACTAGTTCAAAGTTGCCCAGAGGCTGCTTGACATTTCTCTGAGGGATAGTACACGGAACGATTTAATTCGCCAGAGAACTAAAGTCACAGACATACTTAGCTCAACTAATTAGCAAGCTTAAGTCGCAGTAAGCTGGACATGCCTGTCGCATAATCGCTGGGGTAAACAAACGTGTTCTAGACTGGAGACAAAACAAACATAGCATAGGACGCTCAGAGACTAGATGGAGTGACGATATAAGTAGGATAGATGGCGGTGGCTGGAATCGAAAAGCCCAAGGACATGCTAAGGGGTTTTGGGAAAGGCCTACGCCCAGCAGAAGACTACCGTACGATAGGCTGATGTTGATGACGATAGCCCCATCCCCCCCTTTTCCAGGTTACAAAAATAGCCTTTATCTTAATGTAGAAAATAAGTCCAATCCAGGCTGTGTGCATCTTCGACTACACCGTTACTTAAAGTAACAAACACATATACAGTATACAGGGTAACTGTTAAGAAACAATTTTTTGCGCTTCTCAGCTTCGCGCTACTCAAAATTACTGTTGACACAGATTTTTTTCTGATTTAGTTATATTTTTGTTCAAACAAAATATACTGGTGTTTATAATTTTTATCAGATAGGTATACATTTTATGCAAAATTTACGCACTCTATTAGTAATTCTGTTTACATAATTATAATAGGTGTATAAAATAAACACAAAAAAACACACAAACAAAGTATTGCTTTTATAAGGTTAGTATGATTTGTAATTGGTGTCCAATGTATGACCATAGCAAGAAAACTCCCAAGGCTGTGTAAATAAGGGTATTTTCCCACAGATCTAATGGCAACCTACCTCGCTTCGACCAACACAAATACAACAGACTTAAGTTAAGATTATAGGGGTAGGGTACCTGACCTTGGTAGCCTGCGGTAAATGTGGGCAAAACTGGGGTAATGTTTTGTGTATTTAATGAAGGAACTTGGTAGATATTAGTTGAGTATTGTACTAACTTCCTTTCCAGTTAAACAAGTGGTTGATTCCTATAGATTGTATTCTATTGAAATACTTCTTCTATTAGCCAGTAGTTTGTCTAAAATTTAAGCCTAAGTTGTCAATATTTTTTAATTTAACTTTACGTTTATAAACAATCTCTCTCAACGATATAAATTTACAATTAAAAAACCCCGAGTATATGACCCTTAGACCAACTAAACGCACTGCTCCAAAACAGCGAGCTTTCGGAGTAAAGGAAAATACTATCATCGATGTATACAATTTTTAGATTTTTGTTGATTTTTTAAAAACCGCTCGATTGATTTCGATACAATTTATACGGGACTTGGTGGTAGATTTCCTTAGCAGGAAGTCGTCTTGGTAGGAATCACCGCAATACTAGATATTAGATAGAGTGTAAACATTACTGTGTTCAGGTTTGAAGGGTACTGCAGCTAACCAAATTACTGGGCTGTTGAGACTAGCCATATAAAGTCTCAAAGTAATGAGCGCCAAAGCAGTGATGCCCTGGACTTTGTATTGTTACTCAAAGTTTTGTGTATCGCAGCAATGGTCATAATAAAAAACATTATGGGGCTTCTATGAATCCAAATAAAAATAAACAATAATTTCCCAAACAAAGCCCTGAAAACGTTCGAACAGTACAATTTACTGCTCGTAATCAATCAATATTATTGCCGAAGGTCTTTCAGGGCTTGCCAATGACAGATATTGATACAGCCCCAGCGCCAAACAATGAGTGCTTGTGTTACTGCTTTTTTTAATGATTTTGACATGGTCTTTTCTAATTATTATTCTCACATTGTTTTTACTAAAATTTATTTAATTATAATTGATAATTCTAATTCTAACGTTAATTACGACATTATAATACGTACTTATGGTTTAGCTAGCTAATGTATCTAGCTAGCACCTTACACAATGTAGCTAGCACCTTACACAATGTAGCTAGCACCTTACACAATGTAGCTAGCACCTTTCAAACGCATAATCTAGATTAGTTTTTTTTCTTTATTTTGGCACTTAACCCAATTGTTGATTCCATGCCTCTTTTGTTTTGTTTTTGTTTTCAATAATTTGTTTGAACTACAAAGGCTCGCCGGAAGACCAGCGCTGGTCATACCGCTTAGTATGACCAGTTGTTTATACTGAGGTGAGTCTTTTTTTTTTCTAACTGTCTGTCTCTGTTTGTTTGTGAATATGTGGTCGGTTGTGTTACAAAATAAAATTATTATCTTTTTTTTTTCTTTCAATAAATAGGACAAATTATTTACCCTTCACTTTTTTTAGTTAAAGCCTTGCCTTATTTTGCTTATAGTTAACCAATACTGTATCAACTGCGGATGTCAAATTTCACTTGTGCTATGTTAAGTTCTTAAATTATTGTTTACTAAATTTTACTTTTTTTTTTGTATAAATGTTTACATAGCATACAATTTAGTTGATCGAAACTTGTGTTCGCATCGCGTGACCAAATACGTAGAACATTTTATATTACTATCTTAATAATAGTAGGTAAAAATGAAGGTTTCCGAACTTCGGAAACGAATAGGCAATTTGCAAGGCACTCTCTGTCGAAAAGTTGTAAAAAGTACGTAAAAAAAGTTGTTAAATCGATGAAGTGTAAACTAGACCTTGATTGTGATTCGGCTAACCTTAATATTTTTAAACGAATACTTTGAAAGTTGTAAATATTATACACCGAAGTCATATCCCGAGGGGTTTTACTGAGAACAGAAAAAAAACGTATTTTTAATGGTTTAAAGGCTAGACGACGTCGTGAAGTCTCAAAGTAATGAGCGCCAAAGCAGCGATGCTCTGGACTTTGTTTTGTTACTTAAAGTTCTGTGTATCGCTGCAATGATCATGGACAGGCGTATCTTTTACCATCAGGAGAACGTCTAGTTCGTCTCATTAAGCGTAAACAAAAAATAAATCTTTATTTATTTTAGTGATACTCTGGACTTTATTTCCCTACTCAAAGTTCTGTGTATCGCTGCAATGGTCATGGCCAGGCGTTATCTCTTACCATCCGGAACGTCTCGTTCGCCCCATTACTTTTACATAAAAAAAAGACTTCCTGGGCCATTAGACACATAGCACTTTACGAATAAGTTTTACGAGTAAGTTTGACAGCCCCGTTGGCTCATTGGTAGTATATCTGATTTGAGAGCTGTAGGGCGTGGGTTCGATTCCCACTCAGGGCAAACATTTTGTGAATAAACAAAAATGTTTGTTCTGTGTCTGGGTGTTATGTATGTATTTACAAAAAAAAAGTATTTATGTATTGTATCATAGTACAAGCTCTAGTTTGGTGTCAGATGGCGCTGTGTATAGTCCTACGATATTCATTATTATTTATTTATTAAGTGAATTGATAGTTGAATTCTATTCAATAAAAAAAAACTCATAAGAAAAAGTATTTAAAGCCTTAATACAATCAACAATATTAGTCACATGAAATGCGAAAAAATTACACAAAGTATAAGAAATGCCGAGTAATCGGTATACATTTATCATGATCCATCTTCTCCGATCGTACGATCAGCAATACATCCACCGCCATCTGCAGCGTTAATGGATGGTTCCGTATCCGACCGTTTAGGAAAGCTATTTAACGTTTTTAAGGACAAAAAGATTGAAACATTCAATAAAGAAAGTGAACCATCATCATCATCAGCTTATCTTAGTCTTCAATATACGACTATACGTACTCTCTTTAAACCGATCTTTGGTTTTGACGTACCTAAATAATAAAAAAAAAAACAAAAAAGTATCACAATAAAAAAAACTAAATTACGAGCCGTACTCACGACTCGAGACAATCAACAAACAAAAATCTTCATTTATTTTTACATGATTAAATATTGTGTAGACAAAACCACCATATAATGTATAGTATAGTGACTAGACAAGGAATTGCCCCGTTTCAAAAAAATCATTTTGTATAAACATATTTTTGTGGCCAGATACGTCTTACATAGAAAAAAAAAACAAATAATACGCTTTATTATATTATATTGCTTTAGTGTTTATATAGACCAAAAGTTGTTAGGGGTAGCAAAATAGCCTAACTAACTATGGTAACCTAACCTAGCTATTTATGAACAAATAACCCTCCTTATTGCGCTCGGTTAAAAATGTCTAATAGTAGTCATTTAGGTACTCTATAGAAATAATTATATCCACTTTATTATCTTCAATTCACAGAGTCCAATATAACTCGTAACTAAAATTTTCAGGGTTGTCTGTAGCTTGAAGTTACAAAATAAGAAACTTTTAAGCAGAAATAAATTAGTCTTGTTATTTTAGTAAATTTGGGATAATAGGTATACTTATTATTAATAACGTCTTTTTTATCAGCCCTGTTGGTTCATTGGTAGTATGTCTGCTTCGAGAGCTGAAGGGCGTGGGTTCGATTCCCACACAGGACTATCATTTCTGTGACTAACATTGATGTTTGTTCTGTGTCTGGATGTACTGTATATATTATAAGTATGTATTTACAAAAAAAAAGTATTTAAGTATTCTGATAGCTGTCTAGTTCCTATAGTAAAAGCTTTGCATAGTTTGGGGCTAGATGGCGCTGTGTTAAATGTCCTCCAATATTTGTTACTTATTTTATTTTTTATTAATATTTAATGTAAGTTGAAAACTCTAACTTCGATGTTCCAAGACATTATAATACAAAGTAGTAAGCAAGTAGCAAAATGCAATTTTCTCTAAGTTGTAACAAGTGAACTTAGCAGGTGATACCTGGGAGCTTAGTGGGGCTATCAATCTGACATTTTCCACTGCAAGAAGTAACAGTATCTTCAGTAGATTTATATTAAAAAATAGACTTTTCAGATACTTATAAACAATTTTAATGTTTTGACATATTTTTGGATAACTGTTTTGTTGTACTTACGCGGACTCACCTTTAATTACATCAAATACTCCGACTATAGTTTAAGCCACGTCCGATGGCCTTCAATATGAAGACAAAGCTGAAAACAATGAATATCTGATTTAAAAAAAACGTGAGCCATTAAAACAAAAGTGTGTCAAAAACGTCAGTTTCCATAAACGTTTTGTTTCTGTTGAATAAAAATTCAATACCATAAAAAGTATTATGCTTTACAGTTTATAGTTTCTGTAAAATATTCTGACAACAAAATTGTTAACGTAATTAGATTTATGTACATTTAAAAATGTAAATTTGCGTAAATAAAAACACAAATACTAAAAGAAAATCCACTTAAAAAAACCTTAAGGTGGTTCGATTTCCATACAAATAAATGTTGCCATTTATGGACAAACGGAGCATAATTTTACAGTGAAATCACAGCTACTGGCATTTATTTTCGTCTTTATTTGCGGTAAATCACAATTAATAAATATATAAATCATTAATAAATTTGGTTTTATGCTAATAATTTGTTAACTGATGCAATAAGTTCGTCTGTATTTTACCTTTTTTATGGGCTTGTAATAATTCAGGTTAGGTATATTAAGTTATGTGATCAAAGATGCCCTATATATATGCCCTATAGATGGTGTGACCTATCTAGCCCTTGAATTGGAAATCTTGCTTTCAAGTGAGGCTGCCAGAACACACCATATTCCGATTATAATTTCGTCCAACTTCATTGGCCTTTAAACCACACAAAATTGACACTATCGAAACTATGTCAGCTTTCATAGTATCCATGCACAATTTAATAGTTTTTTTTCATTTCAACTAATGTTATTTGTGTAAACTGTTACAGTTAAGACTTTTCTAGTCTTTTCGTTCCACTGTGTGACTACACTACTCAAGAGCCACTTTGGTCTTATTGCACTCTAGACGTGTTTGTTCTACGACCGCTGCTTACATTGAAGAAATATTAGCCAAACTCTCTACTGATTATTATGATGAAAATGGTTCATCTTTTGGTAAATAATGAAACGTAAAAATATGTAGGTAAGTACTGTTAGTGTGTACATTTATAGAGAAACGTAGATACAATAAATGTATACCGCGAGTTCTTTCTATTAATTAAAATGTGATTTAGGTACTGATAAAAAATTTAAGAAAACAAGTAAATAGTTTTATCGATTTTTGGTTTCAAAATTTTTTCGTATTATAAGGTCGAATTCGAAAAAGCTTAAAATTATTGTTTTTTTATGTTCACAGGCTAAATGTTACATTGCAGCTTGCCTGTTATTTAGTAACAGCGTGGTCGAAGATGGTGAACATACGTAGCCTGGAATGGAACTGGTTCTCCAGTGAGGCAGCCGGAACACACCTACAAATGATACTTTGTAAATATTAATATTATAATAGCTACACTTGTAGCACAAAATAAATAAAACCCTTAATACTGAAATAAGAAACCTAAAAAGGACTCTGATAATGTCAGAGGTACATTGGTCCACCAATATACCTCTGACATTATCAGAGTTCTTTTTTACACACACACCGTTTGGTGCTTGACGGCAGATTATCATCCTGAGGGTAGTGGCTAGCCAGCCGAGTACTAGAAAGTACCCTGCCACCATACTTTGATTTCTTCACGATTCTTTCCTTCATCGGTAGCTCAAGCTCGTTGTTAGGAAAATTCATTCGCTTCACTTAATCGATTGTTAATTTTCTAATTTAATCGAGTAAGATATGATTCGATTAAAACTGAATCCAAGCTTCGAAATCGGCCGAGGCGTCTGAAATAATGGCTAGCCACTACAATAACACACAGAAATCCAGTCCGCGATATACACGGCCCTGGCGTTGACAAGTTTACGAGCCCTGCTTTACTCCCTGCGATGCAGATATGGATTCAGACCTGTATGTAATGGGCCACTTTATCAAAAGATTCTTAGGTTATTATTCTTGTAGCGATGATTTTTTTTTTTATTGTTGGCAGGCTAGATATTTGACCACAGCTCACCTGATGTTAAGTGAAGGTGTGGTCGAAGATGGTAAAGCGCACCTAGCCTGGAATGGAACTGGTACTCAAGTGAGGCTGCCGGAACACACCGTTATATGCTTGGCGGCAGATTTTCAACTTGAGGGTGGTAGCTAGCCAGCCGAGTACTAGAAAGTACCCTACCACCATGGTATGGTTTCCTCACGATGTTTTCCTTCACCAGTTTTACTATCTTCGACCACACCGTCACTTAACATCAGGCGAGCTGTGGTCAAACACCTAGCCATATAAAAACCATTAACCTAAATTGATAACCATAAAAAAAAGTTAAAAATATTAATATATTATTTCATAACGATGCTAGTTCAGTGGCTAGTGCGATAAATTGTACGCAAAGGGGCGTGAATTCAAATCCCAACTGCCTGTTAAAGAAAACAGTGTGAAGCAATCATAGCACATACTTGGTGGTAGATCTCCTTAGTAGGAGGTCGTCTAGGTAGGTACCACCGCAGTACTAGTTATTCTGCCGCTAAGCAGTAGTGTGTAAACATTACTGTGTTCCGGTTTGAAGGGTACTGCAGCTAGCGAAATTACTGAGCTGTTGAGACTAACCATCGAAAGTCTCAAAGTAATGAGTGCCAAAGTAGTGATGCCCTGGACTTTGTTTTGTTACTCAAAGTTCTGTGTATCGCTGCAATGGTCATTGACAGGCGTTATCTCTTACCATCAGGAGAGCGTCTCGTACGTCTTCTTTCCATCCAAAGGTTGTCTGGAAGAAATCGCTCTAGGCGATAAGACCGCCCTTATACATCATGTATCTATTCTATGTTTTGTTATACCTATATCTTCTTGTTTTGTTTGTTTCCTATTTGTATTAATTGTGATCTGTGTTTCATTTTTGGTGTATAATAAAGCTATATTCTATTCTATTCTACGTCTCATTACTTTTTACATAAAAAAAAACATTGGTAGGGCACTTTTAGTACTCGGCTGACTGCCATCCTCAAGTTGTAATCTATCGCTGTCTACATCATTTGAGGTTAACAGTAAATCGATCCTTAGTTCATCTCTGCCTGTAGCTCCTTTTCGTGTCAAAAGCAAACCGAGGTTAGTTGTAGGACGTTTTCTTTATTTTATTCTTCTGGACATTGTGTACAACGTGCGCTTTTGTCATTCTTGCACGCAATTCTTCTATGTTTATTCATTTTTCTCGTCCCGCTTTTTAGGCGTTGGACCAAATATTTCATACGTAAAATTTGAATTGTGTAAAAGTGTCCCAAGAGATTTGGACTGACTTAAATGAAAATACTTTGCGAGCAAAAGTATTTTGCTTGTATCTAGTCTCTTATCTGAATAAAAAATGTTAATTTGTATCCTTTTTTTTCTGTTTTTATACGTAAAAAGATTTAAGTTTTGGACAGATTCTATCGAAGGCATGAGTATCTTTGTTATTATTATTGTTTTAATTATGATTATAACTTCGATTCCAATGTTTTTATCTTAATTTATAAATGTATCATTCATTTAAATTCAATGTAGCTAACGTTTAATTTGATTGAGGATTGAATGAGGTTTATACCTATAATTGAAGCAGCACTTAATTTTTGTCAACTTTGTGTTTAATATTTATCAACTGTAAAAAAATAATTATAAAAGATACAAAAAAAAATAAAAAAAAATTTTTAGGGGTTCGTATCAAAAAAGAGGTAAAAAGAATCCTTTGATTCCTTTAATCTTTTAAGTTTTTATTGTCGCTTAAAAGGTTGCAGTGAAATAAAATCGATACCTTAATACAATGTTATGCCAATTGCACTATAACGCTGGCTTTTGTCCTTCACGAATAGGTACTTTTACATAGGGCTGCATCCTTCATTTCAAATTAAATTTCTAAATGCAAATTTTGTGTTTTCTATTTCTATTAGTACGAACGTGATGTATTTTTATTTAAATTAATTTACACGTTTTTTAAAAACTAGGTACAATAGTTTAAACACGTAAGTAAAAAACACGCAGTACCAGATATTCTGCCGCCAAGCAGTAGTGTGTAAACATTACTACTATTACTGTGTTCCAGCTTGAAAGGTATTGCAGCTAGCGAAATAACAGGGCTGTTGAGACTGACCATCGAAAGTCTCATAGTAATGAGCGCCACAGCAGCGATGCCCCGGACTTTGTTTTTTTTAACTCAAAGTGCTGTGTATCGTTTCAATGGTCATGGACAGGCGTTATCTCTTACCATCAGGAGAGCGCCATAAAAAAAACACGATGCGCTAACAAAAAAAAAGCATAGTAGGTAAATACAAAATATTATTATATGCAATAATAAAAAAATATTGTAGCAGTATACAAAGTAGTTAAAAAACGTAACGCTACATACTAATCGAATTGGTGCTGCAATGATTGAAGTGGGACAGCATGGGACAGTGATGGACTGATTTTTCTTTTATTACCTCGCCCAGTTATAAAAACATATAAAAACAACTAGCCAGGTAGAGAGGTAGCTAGCCAGCCGAGTAGAACTAGAAATCATCCTAGCACCATGGTTTCCTCACGATGTTTTCCTTCACTAGCAGCTCAAGCTCATTGTTGGGGTTTGAACCCACGCGCTTCGGCTAGAACCGACCAAGATGGTAGGAAATAACGCTTGTTCGTGACCACGGCATGCCAGTACCCAGCATTTTTAGTACCAAAAAGTCTAAAGCATCGCAACTTTGGCGTTCAATAGGTAGGTACTTTAAGACATTCGATGTTTAGTCTGAATAGCCCTGTAATTATTTTCTATGTACATAGAAAATTGTGTACAACCAACCCTAACTAAATCCAAAGCTCCCGGCGAATGGACAGAAAGGATCTATAGAAAATATATCGAGCGAGATGGAGCCTGGCTTGCGGGCAACCGGCTTTCGTCGAACTCGGCGAATTTTGCTCAAATTCATCGAATCGACTAATAAAACTAGAGTTTCAACTATAATACTAAATAGCTTAGCTGTTTACGTGCTATGGCTGTGCTACGAAGGGATATGTGATAAGGTGGTTCAATTTCCATACAAATATTTTTTTGCCATTTATGGACAAATAGAGTATAATTTTACAGTGAAATCACGGCTACTGGTATTTATTTTGCGGTAAATCACAATTGCTTGAATAAAACTGTAGATTATAAAAAAAATAATAATAACGCTTGACAATATTTTTTTTACATTGACATGTTTATTTATTGACATACATTATTTTGACATTTTTGTGTTGACATGTAATCTGTGTTTTAAAACTCATTTAATAACATAGATATTTAAAATTTTGAAGTGACTTTTAAGTTTGGTGTTATCAATAAAATATTTGTATTTGTAAAAAATTGAGCAGCAAAACAACCAAGTAACTTTGTTATTTTTACATTAGACCACGCAACTCTTGCGAAGTATTTTAAATCTAAAGTAATTCTAAAGTCTATTGGTAATGAAATTTCCCACACACAAAGGCTCCATTAGTGACATCTCAAGTTTGAAACCAACCTAAATCAATTTATTATACACATATTTCAGTAGTTCACAAAGAATTTTAAATCAAATCAAATTTGAAACATTTACTTTTAAGTCGAGCCTAAAACATTATATTTCTAGAAATTCAACCATAAATCCATTTACATCTCTTTAGGCAAACTTCTTAAAAGACAAGAGAAAGCTAGAATTTAATAACGATATTGCAGAGACTTAGCCTAAATAAACATGCCTCAATGTCTGTCAACCTACAACCGTGTTCTCAGAATAACAAGACGCACCTTGTCTCGTATTACCATTGTTCTTGTATTAATAACTTTCGTGGACGAAAAATTTCTAAGAAGTAGAATATTCTAGAAGACAAAAGATGAATATTAATGCTTCTACGAGTATATCCTAATAGCTTGTTATGGCAGTTTCATTTTTACACGACTGCATAAAAATAATGAAATGTTCTCTTGGGTCATGTATTTAAATAATTTAAAAGCCTAAACAGATTTGTGTGTATTTATCGTTAATTTTTTTACCGTTTCTTGCTCGACACTAATAACGGTGACAGGTAGACGCTTTAACTATTATCAGAATATTTAGTTTTATTAACGATAATGGTACGGAACCCTACGTATGTGAGTCTGACTCGCACTTGGCCGGTTTTTTTAAAATGTTTGTTACGCGTTTGTTTGTCAAACGTTTAGAGGAGGCTTCAGGTGACCAGAATGCCACTTTGAAGATGCCACTATCCACTTTGGTTGCTATCCAGCGCGGCAATGCTGCCAGCATTCTGGCCACACATCCTCTGACGGATTTTTAGATTATTGCATAAATTTGTAAATAGTTTTAATTATTAATTTAAGATTTTTTCTTTTGTTCAATAAATACTTTACCTATGTTACGCGATAAATCCGCCAATTATTTATGAATCGATTTTAATGATTCTTTTTTTTTGCTTGGTACATTATACTCAAAGGTGGTCCCATATATATATTACCGAAATCAATTGAGCGGTTCTTAAAAAATGAACAGAAATCTAAAAAAAATGTATACATCTATGATATTTTCGTTTACTCAGAAACCTCGCTGTTTCAATGGAGCAGTGCGTTTAGTTGGCCTAAGGGTCATGAAGTTGGTTTTTTAAATTATAAATTTTGTATTATATTATCATCAGTTTCAACATTATATCCTTCTTTATGCCTTCTTTATCCCACTGCTCAGTACAGGCCTCTCTCTTGTTATGCCGTCTGCTTCGGTCCTAAAAACATATTTACGTCAAAACAAAATAAAATTGTCCTCACAATAACACACGATAGTAGGGGCTTTACTTTTATCATGTTTGCTGTATACTTGTATGAGATAAAACAATATCGCACAGTTTGTAATCTCATGAGAAAGTTTTCTGTGCATACAACGTTTGTTGGTGAAGCTTTTATGAAACATAAAAGCTAAGCATAAGTAATATTTAGTTATTATAATACCATTTTTCTTTCTCAAATAAACTACATATTACTGATTAAATATAGTATAATAGGTAATTTATTAGTTTGTTTTATTTATCAGTATCAGTCGGGGACTCGGTTCTTGAAATTGTTGGCAGGTATATCTATATATATATTTAAAATATCGTAAGACATTACACACAGCGCCATCTGACCCCAAACTATGCAAAGCTTATACTATGCAAGTCAGATAACTGATAGAATACTTAAATACTTTTTTTTTGTAAATACATACTTATTATAAATACAGGACACCCAGATACAGAAGAAACATTTGTTTATACCACAAAGTATTTGTCCTGGGTGCGAATCGAACCCACGCTCTTCAGCTCTTTTAATCTCCAATAATTTTATTGGTATTTATCGGAAATACCAATAAAATTAACGATTAACGATATTTTTTTTGGTTTTATCTTCTGTTAGTTTTGTAACATAAATTAATTAATTAATTATTCTTAGTTTATAATCGACTTTATATCCATTTCTTCTCGCATTTTCGTTAAGGGATCTGGTTATATCTTGTATCTTTTTAAATACTTCTTGCAAAGTGATGTTTCTAAATGATTTTTTCTTTTCTTTCAAGAAGGGTTTGTACTGGTTTTTCTGACGCAATGCTTTCTTTATGTAGTCGGGTATATCTGCAAAAATATTTTAGTACTGTTTATCTACGACAATAACTAATTGATTATTGTAGCGATGATAGCTCAGTGGTTAGCGCGGTAGGTTCGCATGCCGAAGGGCGTGGGTTCAAACCCCAACAATGAGCTTGAGCTGCCGGTGAAGGAAAACATCGTAAGGAAACCATAGCATGGTGGTAGGGTACTTTCTAGTACTCGGCTGGCTAGCTACCACCCTCAAGTTGAAAATCTGCCGCCAAGCATCTAACAGTGTGTTCCGGCAGCCTCACTTGAGAGCCAGTTCCATTCCAGGCTAGGTGTGCTTTACCATCTTCGACCACACCTTCACTTAACATCAGGTGAGCTGTGGTCAAACAACTAGCCTGTCAACCATAAAAAAAAAAGATTATTTACACAGAAATAAAACTACAGCGGTTAATAAATAACCATATCATTGGTTTTTTTCTGCTCAAAACTTACAGTAATGCATATCAGCTTTACTGGTCAAAGACAAATCGTTCTTTGTTACATATTTGATGTTGCGATGATTCTACTACATAGCAATAGTACCTATCTAAAGTTACTGTGTTCCGGTTGAAAGATTATTGTGGCAAACAAAAAAAATCACCTGATGGAAAAGAAAACGCGTTTCCATGAAAATTGCAACAAAGAACTTTGAGTAACAAAACAAAGTCCAAGACATCGCTGCTTTGGCGCTCATTTGACACTTTCGATGGTTAGTTTTAACAGCCCTGTAATTTGGCTAACTAGCTGCAGCTTTACTTGGTGGTAGATCTCCTTAGCGGGAGGTCGTCTAGGTAGGTACCACCGCAGTACCAGATATTCTGCCGCCAAGCAGTAGTGTGTAAACATTACTGTGTTCCGGTATGAAGGGTACTGCAGCTAGCGAAATTACTGGGCTGTTGAGACTAACCATCGAAAGTCTCAAAGTAATGAGCACCAAAGCAGCGATGCCCTGGACTTTGTTTTATTACTCAAAGTTCTGTTTATCGCTGCAATGGTCATGGACAGGCGTTATCTCTTACCGTCAGGAGTGCGTCTCGTTCGTCTCATTATTTTTCACATTAAAAAAAAAAAAAAAAAAAAAAAAAACCACCAAGTAAAACTGTCGATATCAAAGACAAATCGCTATCAAAGACCAAACACTCGATACGATACACTGATAAGTAATCGAGTCATTCTAAAGCTATCATTACTTGTAAAGAATACTTTAGCTAAACTTCTTTAAAAATCTAACTACACTGACAGCGTTGAACTTACCGGGATCAAGATCGAAGTCATAGTATTGTGACACGACTATCGTGATCGCGAGGAAAATCAAAATGTAAGTAGCCAACATCTTCGACTAAAGACTGGTGACCACTGAAACTTGAAACTATGCGAATTTACGAATGTAATATCTGAATTCTGCATTTTGTAGCAATGATAACTCAGTGGTTAGCGAGGTCAAATTGATATGCATACATTTGAGCTGTCGGTAAAAAAAACATCGTGAGGAAACCATATCGCGTTGATTAGATATTTTCTCGACTACCTCTAATGTAATATCTACCGGTAGCCTCACTTGAAAGTCAGTTCCATTTCAGGCTAGGTATGCCATCTTTTACCACACCGTCATTTCAAATCAGGTAAGCTATGGTCAAACACCTAGCCGGTCACCTATAAAAAAATAATTTGTTTGCAAGAACACCATTTTGTTCCCAATATGCACCTTGATCTTGCTATTATCTACAGATATTTTATTTAATGTATTGTAATAATCGAATCAGATAACAATAAAATCGAGTAAATAGAAAACGTAAAAACAAATTTTGTCATACAAATAAATGTTAACATCTTTTTTTATTTACCTTCAGATTAGCTGTGGTCAACGGCTATCCTATCAGCTATAAAAAAAAGTGTTACCTACGTTACTTTGAGACATTGATGATTAGTTTCAACAGTCCTGTATTTTCGCTATCTGCAGTACCACCACGGGTTCCGGTTTGAAGGGTATACAATACACACTTCAAACCGGAACCTGTTTGCATGAAGCTGCTTCGCCATCATTCATGTCATCGTCATTAAACACTCCACCCAACTCACTGGAGCTACTATGCCAGCGGTCCAGAGCCTCGCTACGATACTTCAAGGAGCTGGGTTGGCTTGGGTAGACGCTGGCAGGGGGAAATGCGCAATACACCCCAAGCGGGACGTCAGTGCAGGACCTATCGCCCCCTCTTTGAATAAGAATAAGAATACTAAGTCCTGTATTTTCGCTAACTGCAGTACCACCACGGGTTTCACGGGTTCCACCGGAACCCGTGGTATCTACCTAGACGACCTCCTGCTAAGGAGATCCTTTACCAAGTGACTGTAGTCTATATTGTATAATTCACTTAAATTCTTACAGGACAAGTGTATTAAAACAAAGTCATGTTATACATTGCACACGTGGTCTGAAATGCAATTCAATTCAGATCGAAGGCTTTCTCGCGATCCAGTCGGATCGTTTTCCTAGTTCTTTTAGTTTGTAACTTGTTTTGTAAATTAAATAAGTAAAAAATAAAAAATTGTATTGCTCTCACTATGCAACGAACATAACCGTGTTGTTTGAATTCAATTATTCTTTTTTTTCAACAGAATTCTGTTTAGAAAACTACGACCGTTCTCTATTGGATTTTCAACGTTTTTAAAGGTTTATTTGCATTTGAGATTTGAAAACTTCGGTACTATAGCCGATTTGCTAAGAAAAAACAAAAACTAAGTATTGTATATTCGAGTCAGTAGGTTTAAAAGTCGGCAAAACTTTTCACTTTTCAATGTAGTCTTCGAAATACGATTTTGGAGAGAAAATGTGGTATTTATTGTATTTTATAAAAGTTTGTATATCTAGAAAATAGTGCTAGGTATGTATGTACATACCAAGAATTATTAATACTGGTAATCATTAATTGTAACTCGAACATGTTTTGTGACATTTTAACAAAATAAAAGCATAGCAGATACATCCATATTACGGATGTATTTTTTCTATAAAATAGGAAAATATTTATTTGCAAAATATATAATCAATAAATATTACAAGGGTATACACGGCTATTATTGAGTTTAAGTTAATTTTCAATTTAAAAAAAGAACATAATTATAATCCATATTATTAACATCATCATCATCATTACCTATCATTATTATTTAGTATCATTTCATTATTTATTATTATCCATTATTATCTATCCCATATTGGAAGCCAAATGATCTTGTGTCGTGAGATTCAAACCCAGGCCGGATGAACTGGGTTTGAATCTCACGGCACATACCTCAGTCGCTTCTAAGTTATGTGTGTATAGCCGCTGACTTCAAATGTCCGTAAGTTCTAGAAAATGTATGAAGTCTGCCAACACGTACTTGGCTAGCGTAACATTAAATGATAAGCCAGCGGTGGGACAGTTTAAAAACAGGGCTGATTCGGAATATACTGATCGTATACCTAGTTCTACTATTAAACAACCGATTTTTTCCGTCTTCAATAAGGATACTAACCTATTTATTTTAAACATACAAACTATGCTATTAAACAGTTTCCTCTAAATTACAATGACAGATTGGGTGCTAAATCACGCCACTATCAACGTTCAATAAGTTACTGAAGCTATAAGGATATAAGCAATATTTCAGTTAATGTATTAGGAATGGAATACACATGAGTTAAATGTATATTATTATTTTATTTATTTATTGAGATAAAAACGACTATAAAAATCAATTGCTACCGCTTTATTCAAGCAATTGGGATTTACCGCAAATAAAGACCAACATAAATGCCAGTAGCTGTGATTTCATTATAAAATTATGCTCCATTTGTCCATAAATGGAAAAAAATTGTTTGTATGGAAATCGAACCATCTTAACATTAGGTGAGGTGTGGTCAAACACCTAGCCTTTTTTTTTTTTTTACCCAGGGAAATCCTTAATGGATACCACCCGCCACGGGGGTGGCAGGGTGTTTATGTGGGACTCTCCGTCAATATGACGGACTACCCACTAAACACCCTGGGGTGTTCCATCTCAACACTTTTAGTCGAGGTTTCGGGCACGCTTGCGCATTCGTCCGCTACCTCGACAGCGCTAGTCCCAACTGGACTCCTTCTCGGGGAACTACTGCTCCGCCCGGCCTGGTGACGATGTATGGGAACACCACATACATCGTTCATCCTCGGGAAGCTCATTCATGGGCAACAGGTTCCCCCGAACCTGTTACCCTGAGATCCCTATTATATTTAGAGGAGAGCGAAATTTCTCCTCCGACGCCCGATTCTGCGGCGGCGTAGAGATAAAAAAAATAATAATAATAAGAGGTGTATTTTTTCATTCGGTCAAAGAGAAAATATTATGTTTATTTATATATAATAGTGTGTGCCATTACCTTATTTCATACACCTAAAGGGGGTTACGCACGGTAATGTATCATAACTACGTCATTTACGCCACGAATCCAATGATTAATGCGTAAAGTAATTATTGTGATCGGCTCTGGTAGGCCGATAAATTTTGGGTATAACCTAGTTGCGAGGACAGACTACAATGGGTTAGTATTCGTACTTACATGAATATTATAGGCTAGATTACAGCCTATATTGCCATAATGTAGACCTTGAAACTGTTGAAAGCGTAGGTAACTTATGAAGCGTACATTTCGCTTTGAATTTGGATGTAACCTATTTCATCATCATCATCATCATTTCAGCCGTAAGACGTTCACTGCTGGACATAGGCCTCCCCCATTGACTTCCATAAAGACCGGTTGGAAGCGGCTCGCATCCAGCGCGTTCCCGCGGTCTTTACTAGGTCGTCTGTCCACCTTGTGTGTGGACGTCCTACGCTATAAACCTATGTAACCTATTTACTCAATTCTAATTTCAATTCTTCTTCTGCGCGGTAATCGAACCCACGTCTTTTAGCTCTTGGAGCTGACATACTGCCAATGAACCAACAGGGCTGTCAAATTACCTTTAAGATAAGCTAGGTTTTTAAGTAAACTTGCGTTGTTCGACGATGCACAGCTAATCATAAAATTGGTTTGTCCAGAAAGTAGTCATACTAGTATACACGTATTTTGAAACATATTGGTATCTACAGCCTACACCGATGTTTTTCCTTATACCCTGCCATTTGCTTTCTACCCATTTTCCTTCCAATAACAGTTAGGAGAGGAAAACTAGCGACTGCAGTCAACACCAGCTGCTCCTGGAAAATGGAAACTTCTCTAATATATTGTTATAGTGATTTATGTAAAGGTTTCTTGTTCGATACTAGTTCTTATTGAGGACTTTTGACAAGAAAATTACGTGTTTACCTAAAGTGGGCTGCTTTTGAAATGGGCTAAATATTTTTTTGAAGCGTCTGGATAAATATTTATTAACATTTTACTATTTTTGATGAAACGTTTGATTGCTATGTTAGCTCATAAAGTAGAATATCTGGTTCAAGACCTGTAGGCCGTGGGTTCAATTAATTTGACAGACATTTTGAAATTTGTTTGTGACGATAAATGTTTGTTCTGCGTCTGGGTGTTCTGTGTGTATTATAAATATAATTACTACTATAAAAAAAGATGTAATTTCTTCTATTAGTTGTCTGGTTTCCATCGTACAAGCTTTGCTTAGTTTGGGGCTAAATAGCGCTGTGTGAAATGTCTTACCATATTTATTTTACTTAAAACATCACATGAGATATGGTCAAACACTTAGACTATCAACCATAGAAAAAAATTTAGAGAAAGGATTTAAGAACAAGTTGAAAACGGAGTGTATACTTATAAATAGGGATACAAATAAGCTAACGATATGAACAGGTCATATACCTATAAGTATAACATAGACATACATTGTAATTAACATACATCGTAGTATTAAATTGAAATTATACACTAACACATAGTAAAAATAATTATTGAAACAAGACTAAGTAAAACATGAAAACACATCAACATCAACGTAATAAGTTCTGCGACACATAATGTTTTAAAAAAATGTTGATGTTTTAAATTTAAAAAAAAATTAAGTGTTTTTTTTTGAAAATTAAACCTTTTGTAATGATTTTCTGCCGCTTCTAACCGGTCTTTATGGAAGTCAATAGGGGAAGCCTATGTCCAGCAGAGGACGTCCTACGGCTGTAATGATGAAAACTGGTGCTGAATGATTTTCTAAAAAACGAAAATGTATGTTTGTTTGTTCATATTTTATGCGCTGCCGTACCGTTCATCCGGTTGCAATGAAAGAGGTCAACTTTTTTCTTGCACTTATGAGAAAGTTTATACCCATACCTGATACAATAATTAATTCTTTGTATACCACTTATGGGAGCAATTAAAAATTAGCTCTTTCTAATACAAAATGTATTTTGCTAATAAAATCATAGAAGCGTCGACGAATATTTTTACGTAAGGAATGGAGATAAATTTGTGACAAAAAAGTGCCCACTCCACTTTTCACCAAATTAATCCCGTCCCGGTTCGTATAAAACAAACTTTATCTCACAGTGACTTGTGAACGTCGACGTTTCTTGCTCATTGTTCCGCTGACGATTTGTCAACGTCTATGCTCATATTTTATCAACTCACGGACAATGGTAACTACATTTTGATATCAGGCCCCGGGTCACGAGTACTCGTGCTGCCAGTACGCGAGGTACGGCCAAACTGTGTAATAAATAAATTATAAACATATTATTTTATATTTGACAACTTTATTGTGCAATTATTTTATTTTGTTCTTATTAACGGGGCAATGCCGCCAGCGTTCTGGTCACCTGTAGCCTCCGAGCGGCCGACCCCCACAGACCTAAAGTTTTAACTCTAAACGTAAAGTTATCAAAATTAAGATTCATGCAAATATTCCATTCCTAATCAAAATTTAAATTATATTTTAATCGTATTTTAAAATCAATATTTAATTTTATTGCCATTGACAAGTGTTAGAAACGCTATTTTAAGGCATTTATTGCTTGCTATTAAAAAAATATACTATAATGGCTAATAGTAACTAGTAATTGTAGTAGTAACTTAAATTCATAGTACTTTTCTATATTACCCCAGTTTCGTCTCACTTAGGACAGGGTTGGTTGCTCTAAAACGAGAATCGGTCTGATTCTGACCTTCATTTCTGTTATATAGGGTTCCGGGGTCTAGTTTTGAAACCTTTGATGGATAGTTCGGGTCGAAAACAGTTTGTCTTGGGGCGGTTTTTTTCGTTTGCCGCTAACTTTTTGTGACGTATTGCCAGTGTAAGCTGTTGTGAGTTTTATTTGAATTTATTTGCTGGACATGGTGGACTGTGATAGTGTTATTTGTTTTACTGTTTTTAACCCTAAAACAGTAAAACAAATAAAACTGCCATACGTGGCAATTTTAGAGAGAGCAGATTTTAAACTTGGGGATGGTATCTAGCTTGCCGAGTGTACTCCATCCTCATACTATGTTGTCTCACGATTGTATTTGAACCCACGTCTTTTTGTGCGTGTTCCGACCGCACTGAGCTATCATCGTTACATCTCGCATAATCATTTTCAAGGTGTGTAAATGATATTAGCTCACCCTTAAAATTTTCCTAAACAAACTTTGACCTCATGACGTTCTCTTCCCTACTAACCTTTTATGACAAAAGTAATCTAAAATCTGCTTATGAGTGCCATCGAAGATAATTCTAATCATTGTTATGGCACCAGGGCACCAATAAAGGTTAGAACTCACTATGTAATTATGTTTTTAAGGTTCCGTACCCAAAGGGTAAAACGGGACCATATTACTAAGACTCCGCTGTCCGTCTGTCACCAGGCTGTATCTCATGAATCGTGATTGTTAGACAGGTAAAATTTTCACAGATGATGTATTTCTGTTGCCGCTATAAAAACAAGTACTAAAAAACAGAATAAAATAAATGTTTAAGGGGGCTCCCATACAACAAACGTGCTTTTTCCGCTTTTGTAGATAGTGGTATGGAACCCTTCATGCGCGAGTCCGACTCGCACTTGGCCGGTATTTTTTAGTACCTAATTATGACGCAAGTTACTCTTTATCCTAAAATTTGGGACATTCGTAAGCTACTTAATATTCCGAAAAACGTAAATGATCGCTTAAGTATTAAACCAACGTGGTTTTCAAATCATCACTGTAAGTCTTTTTTTAGTATTTCTTATTTCAAATTTAAGTCAAGTCATAGTCACATCTGACTTTTCTAATTGTGTCTCAAACGAGCCGTCCTTGTGTTTTTTAAATAAATTTGTATTAAAATAAAATATAGTTTCCATAGTATCTATTACTATAGAAACTATAGTATACGACCTAATTAAACGTTAGTAATCACGTTTTTTTTATACGAAAATATTTTTAAATCAGCTTTGTCTGATGTTTTGTTCAATATGGCAATGTCATCAACATACATACCTACTTATAATTTGCTCTCTGTTTCTCTACTAGTTCTAACATAACATAAGGAATATTAGTGGACATGGGTAATTGGGTAGTGCGTTATTACCTTTATAGAGGTAGGTCAGCGGATTAGCTGGCAACACCATACTCAGGGAATGGATGTAGATAATTATTATAATAATGTATTATGACAATGTGTAAACAGTCCTTGACGTCCTTTGTTAGGGAAAACACACGGACGGCTCGTTTGAGACACAATTTGAAAAGTCAGATGTGACTATGATTTGACTTGAATTTGAAATTAGAAATACTTATGTTTCTAGATTGAACAGTTTAAGGAGAATAAATTCGTGTTTATGGTCATTAGTGAAATCTACACTAATTATAAAGAGGAAAATCTTGATTTGTTTGTTGTTAAAAAAAGGTAACTTTTGTAGCGATAATAGCTCAGTTGTTAGCGCGGTTGATTCACACGACAGAAGGTCTGGATTCATATTCCAATAATGAGCTTAAATTTATGGTGAAGGAAAACATCATCATTGCATGGTGTTAAGGTTCTATCGATGATAGCTCAGTGGTTATCGCGGTAGGTTCGCATGCCGAAAGGCGTGGATTCATACCCCAACAATGAACTTGAGCTGCCGGTGAAGGAAAACATCGTGAGGAAACCATAGCATGGTGGTAGGGTACTTTAGTACTCGGCTGGCAAGTTACCACCCTTCAGTTGAAAATCTTCCGCCAAGCACCTAACACTGTGTTCCGGCAGCCTCACTTGAGAGCCAGTTCCATTCCAGGCTAGGTGTGCTTTACCATCTTCGACTACAACTTCACTTAACATCGGGTGAGCTGTGGTCAAACACCTAGACTGCCCACTATAAAAAAGGTACTTTTTTTAGTACTCGATTGGCTAGCTACCACCCTCAAATCGAAAATCTGCCACAATTTAGCGAAGTGTTCCAGCTACCTCGCTTGAGTGTCAGTTTCATTACAGGCTTGATGTGAATATCATATGTTATATACTTTATCATAGGTTATATAATATACCCTAATCGTCGCCTAACATGTGTGTGCTATAGTCAAACAACTAACCTGTCAACCATATAAAAAAACATATAATTAAGTAATTCCGTCTAAAGCACGTCAGCTTTCGTAGTACAATAGTTATACACAAATCGCTTCTGCTTTTCATACTTCGTCTCTGTGGATCGATACGGCTAAGATACCAGATGGCGACAATTGAACGTTACACACCGTCCGCTCATCTAATCCACTTTTCCGTATAATTAATTCCATTAAAGCAATAGGTATAGATTGAAGTCCGAGGTGTCTGTTTTCAAACTTAGGGTGTAATTTCTTTGAACTGTTGGGTTGTACTATAAAGTATTTAAAAACACCCCTTTTTCACAGGGAAAATCCTTTTGTGGATTTTTTTTTTTACAGTTGACTGGCTAGGTGTTTGACTACAGCTCACCTGATGCTAAGTGAAGGTGTGATCGAAGATGGTAAAGCACACCTAGCCTGGAATGAAACTGGCTCTCTAATGAAGCTGCTGGAACTCACCGTTAGGTGTTTGGCGGCAGATTTCCAATTTGAGGGTGGTAGCTAGCCAACCGATACTAAAAGTACCCTACCACCAGACTATGGTTTCCTCACGATGTTTTCCTTCACCGGCAGCTCAAATTCATTGTTGGGTTTGAACCACGCCCTTCGGCATGCGAACCTACCGCGCTAACCACTGAGCTTTCATCGCTACAAATACCAAAGATACCAACGATCACAGGGGTGGTAGGGTGGTTATGTGGGACTCTCCGTCAGACCGACGGCGTATACTCTAAAAACCTTGGGGTGTTCCGTCTCAGCGTCTTGAGTCGTAGTAGCGGGCACGCTTACGCATTCGTCCACTACCTCGACAGCGTTCGCCTCAAACTCTTTTAAGTTGTAAGTTTATTTCCTTAAAACTGCAAGCAATATAAAAAAAAAATAGGCAAATAGAAATATCACACATTTTTACATAAAAAATATTTAGTGTTCACATAAAAAAATACAGAACTGAAATATACATGAATATAATAAGTACTCAAATCTAATGTTCAAAATATTTTTGTTTTATAAATACTCGGATAGTTTGAGCCATATCCAGTGCCCGTTTTCAAGGAGTCAAAATACAACGCGCGTGCGGACTCGTCTTACTGGCAAACTTTTCACAGGACTATCTCACTAGTACTTAACATTTCTTCGAGTCCCTGTCCACATGGACTAAGGACATTACGAGGGTAACAAATTAGGGTACAAGACGGTAAAAGGTGATCGCTTGAGCTACGTTAAACTAATTGGGTTTTGATGTAAGGGCTACTTAATTGTTTTAGGTAGAGTTTCTATTTAAATTTAACTAAAGAAATAATGTATCATGTATACGATAGAACGAAGAAAGAAACAAAAGAAAAAAAAACATTAAATTTGTTCGACACAATACAAACAGAAAAAAAACATACAAATTAGAACTTATGCCGATCTACTTATACGTTAAATATTTATAAAGATATAAGTTATTCTCTAAGCAATTTTCCTGAACAGACAATCAATAAATGAGTAAAGATAACTATCATAATACCTATTTGTTAAAAGACGAAGTTCAACAAAAGTTTCATCAAACCTCAAAAAACCTCGAATTGCCAACTTTATCCTCAGTAACTAAGTTACACGAGAAACCAATTCCTTCTAACCTAAAAAGGGTTTTGTCGCAAACTACCTATTCCAAACTTTTCATCCGGAACCCGAAAGAATTATTCCGTAAAATAAAAAGCAAAACTAGATTTACTATACTCTGGCCGCAAAATCGACTAGCTCAAAACACCTTGTCGCAGATAAAATTTAGCGGTCAATCCTACCAAATATCACAAAGGTTATATGTAAGTAACTGTGATAAGGTTCTTCGGCAGTTCAGTAGTCCGCAAAGTTGACTGTAGCATGTGCGTAACTCGGAACCTCGTACCCATGTCAATGTAGAGTGACATCGGTACCGTGGAATCGGGACTTGGTTTACTGGTGGAGTTAAAGTATTGGTAACATGGGAACACGGGGCAAGTGGCCGGACACCTTGCTAAATTGAAAACGGGATTCTATATAGCAACAAAGGAATTGATATACACCTACCAAATTAAATTACGCGTGTCAATTGTTTTTGAGATTTTGTTCTGTGATAATTTTAATATTTATTCAGTGTAGTTTGTTCATCATCATCATTATTTCAGCCGTAGGACGTCCACTGCTGGCCTCCTCCATTGACTTCTATAAATACCGATTGGAAGCGGCTCGCATCCAGCGCGTTCCTGCGGTCTTTACGGTCTTTAGTGTAGTTTGTTACAAATGATTTATTTTTTATTTGAGCCATCATATTTATTACGTTCTATGTCAAGTATTTGAATATTTTAAAGAAGAAAAAAACTAAAGATTCGCCGCTTTTTGGTTGATGTTCCAAAAACTAGAACTTCATGAATTATCATCGATTTTCTAAAATATCGATTCAATTCCTTATCGTGCGAACTGCTAAACAATGAAATTGGAGTTTTGAGGGGGACGCGGAAAGAGTCGTGTCGCCCTATAGTTTTTTTTCCAAAATTAGTGGTTTTTCGAGCATTTATGCATATAAATAGTGATGTTTCATTCAGAAAATACTGAATTACGATTGTTGAAACATGACTTTTCGTGTTGCTTCCAAACCTCCATTGAAGCTTATAGTAAAGTCACCACTACTTTACTACAGCATGACTGAATTTGACTGACATGGACTGGACTCAACCAAGACTGGGCTTTGACTGCTTATGAAAATTGAAAATATCGAGACACTTGACAATGGTAAACGCACAATATGCGACGCTTAAATCAAAGAAGAAGGACAATGAAATTTGCAGACTTTGTGTTTTTCAGATTGTATCTGAAACACCCACTAAGAACTTGAAAACCCTCAAGCCGCGAATGAATCAGTTTTTTTGTAGGCAAGCGTAGCCGCAAAGCAAGAAGCTGATAGATAAAAAACACAAGCCTATTTGTAATTTAACAATTAGGCAGTCATGGAGACTGCCGACAGAAGTTATACTTGTAATTTAAAAAAGAAATAGGCGGTCATGGAGACTGCCAACAGAAGTCAAAATTTTAATAACAGCATGTAGATGACGTGGTCACATTAGCATGTCTATGACGTGACTATAAGTTATGCCCCTATCAAAAATATCGCTCAACGCAGCTAAAAAGTTGTCACTTCAAAAATTGTATCGAATATTCAAGAGAATATAACTGAACGTTTAATTTCTTAGAACCAATTAAAACGTCTTACCCAAAACTATGACGTATTCGGCAAATAGAAGCATTTATCTCAACTTCAAATTCAGTTGTAGCTCCATAAGTAATTGTTGAAGTACTTGTGTAAGAGTTAAATAGTTTCTGTTAGAACTGTCTATTCCAAGTATTCAAATTATAATTGGGTTCCTTCGAATGTTTGAACGCTTTTGAAATCTCGTAGGTAACTTTAATACAAATTATTTATCAATAGCAAGGTTCTAAGTGTGTAATACATTTACATAGCCCGATAAGCACAGATGTGATAGCTTTATAACAACCATGTATAGTCAACATTCACCATTGTACCGTATGTTCTCGTCTTACAACAACATTTCCAATAGTTTAGATATTTTTAACACTACACCAGGTAAAATAAAATCTTTTCATTATAATTTTAAACTTGTCACTTAAGGTGGTTCGATTTCCCTACAAATAAATTTTTGCCATTTATGGACAAATGGAACATAATATCACAGTGAAATTACAGGTACTGCCATTTATTTTGGCCTTTATTTGCGGTAAATCACAATTGCTTGATTGAAACGGTAGATTATAAGCATAATCTACTGTTTTATTCAAAAATTATAATTTCATAAATTTGATTTTATGCTAAAAATCTACTGTTTTCTTTAAGCACCTTAAAGGTTCAAGTTGAAAATCTGGCGCAAAACAACTAACGATGTGTTTTGACAGCCTCACTTGAGCCACAGCTCCATTCCATGCTAGTTCTGTTTACCATCTTCGATCGCATCGTCACTTAATATCATGTGCGTGTGGTCAGACACCTAATTTGTTGACAGATAAAAATATAGGTAGTCAACTGCCGACAGAAAAGAAAACTCAAAACTTGCCGCATTAGCCCAATCAGTATAACCCCAACTAAAAAAAAATCTTCAACGCGGCTAAGAAAGTTTTCACTTCAAAAAATTGATGCAAAGAGAATTATGTATTTATAATATATATATTTTTTTTAATTTAAAGAGCAGGGATAATGTGACGATATTAGTGTAGGTATTTTACACAATTAGGTAATAGGATACAATTTTGTCCTAATATCCAATTAACATACTAAAATGATGTATTATCAATAAGTGATTGAATATTACAAAGGTAAGGGGAAACAATATAACTCAATTGAGTTAATATTAAGGCGATAGTAAATTTACCACAGGTCACTTAAACAGTCGTAAATGATGGGATATTTTTAAGCAAACGTAAACTTTAGATGCATAGATATAAGGTATAAGTTTGTGTATTTCGTAGTAGTATACAGGGTGACACAATGTGTATTAGGGAATCCAAGTGAACCGACATTGTTGATAAGGGTCGCAGTTCCTAAGGCGACGGTGTCCTATCGAGCTTTGCTCCTCCTTTTGACGATAGTCTTTGTAATGAGAGGAAGCGTTTTTATAAAACGCTATAAACAACTATTATAGATATCATACCTATACATATATTTTGAAATTATTTTACGAAATTTGACTTGTAACATTGGTGTTATCAATAAAGTATGCGTTGCTCTCTAATATATTAAATAAATATCGTAGGACATTACACACAGCGCCATCAGACCCCAAACTAAGCAAAGCTTGTACTATGGAAGTCAGATACTGATAGAATACTTGAATACTTTTTTTTTGTAAATACATACATATTACTTACTACGTCGATCGTTCCGCTGCTCTGCGGATTGCTTAGCGCAGTTCGCTGGCCTATTACGTCCTACCCTACTTTGCAAAAACACAATACTGCCCCCTAAAGCTTGTGTTAAGTGTTGCATTATGGGTTATCTAAAAAAAAAACATTTTTCAAATTTTAGGGTGTTACAAAAAGTTCATTCAATAATTCAATTTATAAGTTTTAATATAATCATAATTTAGGTTACGTAAATTAAACGTAAACGTAAATTTTAGTATGTTATTTTTAGGATAAAATGAATACTAGTACAAATGTAATTATTTTGAAATTGATAATTTGAATAAAATGTTTGTACTGGTATTTTTTGGTACACAATTGATTTATCATTTTCACAATGAGAAGAGGCCCGCGATCAACAGGAGGACAGTTAAAAAAACAGGTCTGATTCGGAATCTCTAACTCTTCTGACTTACAAAAGCCGTAACTCCTCGGTAGCAAATTGAGTTTACAAGATTGGATTAAGAACTAAATTAGATCATATTTCGTAAGCCAGTTTGTGTTGCGATCACTTGATATCATGTAGTCTAGAGCTGAGCCTAATTTTAGAATTTGCGCCGTCTGTAGGTCCTGGTTAAAATATATTCAGAAAAGGTACATGGAAATGAAACTTAGGATCATAAATCGTAACACACGAATATGATATTTTGGCTAGACACCATGTTTTACACGACAGCCCAAAATAAAAGAAGCGTGAAGTTTTTAGGGTTCATGTATGTATGACCTTTATTCCAGCAACATTATTTGATAGAATATCTAAGCTATTAGCTCTGCTTATGACTGCCCTATTAGCTCTAAATTATATCTGCTTCAATACCTGATTCCCACCGGGACAAATGTTTACGTGGCGATAAATGTTTGTTCTGTATTTGGGTGTTCTATATGAATCGTAACTATGTATTTACAAAAAGAAGTATTTAAAATTATGAAAAAAGTTGCCATAGTACAAGCTTTGCTTAGTTTAGGTTAGATGGCGCTGCATATAAAGTCCTACGACATTTGTTTATTAAATGCCTGAACAGTTTTGGATTAATGGGGTATCGTTAAAATCCTTACAATATTCCGTGTGATATTGGCAATGTACTATATATATATTTTTAATATATATACTTTGTCAATGTCACATGAAGAATGAGGGTAGTAAAAATAACAATTCATAAATTTAACAAAATAAAATAACAACCACAATAAAAATTCTGTTCAAAGCGCACGCAGTCAAACGCCATTAAACAAATCTGTACGAACATCGAAATGTTTAGTGAAACGTTTCAAACTGAACGAAACAGCAAAATAAACGGGTAAAAAACAAAATGGCGTCAAATCCACAACGACAATCGACGAGTTTGTAGCGCTACAGTGGAGTCAGTGGGATTCTAATGGACGAGAGCTTGTTTTTTTAAACTCATTTTTTGTCGACGAAAGCGAAATTTTCACAATACAAGAGGTCATGCAGTATACAAACAGTAGTTTACATTTTCATTAAAAACTTACTGAGTTATGCTTCTCAGAAATTTAAAGACCAGGGAAGCTGCATAATTAACTCCGGATAAAATATTCCACACTTAGAATATTATATTATTATTTAAAAAAATATTTCTTATTTTGTCTTTTAAATATTTCATCATTATCATCAGCCTTTTGTAGTCCACTGCTGGACATTGGCCTCTCCCAAGACACGACACTCAGCCCGATCTTCGGCTTTTCTCTTTTGTTTGTTTTTTTTTTAATTATTTATTGTTTTTTTATTTTTTTTGTGTTGGTGACGGAAAACATCTTGAGGAAACCTTAGAAGATAATACTTTATAGTAGGTACTCGGCTGGCTACAAATTAGTACCAAGCTATCAAGTTGAAAATCTGCCGCTGATCACCTAACGGTGTGTTCTGGCAGCCTCACTCGAAAGCCAGTTTCATTCCAGACTAGGTCTGTACACCAAATACAAATCATTTATTAATAACACCAAAGTTACAGGTAATTTTGATATTTTTAAATATGACCATTCATATTTAAAAATATCAAAATCATAACATAATATCTCAAAACACCATGACCATCTTCGACCAAACCATCACTTACCATCAAGTGAGTTTTGGTCGAATACCTAACCTGGCATACGTGTAAAACAAATATGGCTGTTTTTCTGAAATAAATGATTTCTAATTCATTTTAACACAGTTTTTGACATAAATGATTGATCACAAAAAATATTTACCCTAGACATACGGTAAAAACTGAAATAGTACATAGTGTGTAAGTTTGAAGGCGTTTTAGGCGTCACTGTAAAGTAACACCTGAATCGAGTAAGCATATAAGTATACTATAACGTAAACACTTCCACAATTAACGCAGTAAAATATCAAAATATGAAATATAGCGCATGTTTCCATAGTTTTTTGCTCAACTAGGGCTGCCTCACATAAATCTGGGGCTTCACTCTGCATACTCTGTGACATAGATCCACCGATAAGACAGTGATGTATAACACCAATTGCTTTTTGCAAATTGTACACCCACGGCGGGGGTCACACCCCCACTACACGGCATCGTGGATTTATGCGAATCAATTATTTCACGGTACAAATGAGGACGGACCAACATTAAGCTGCACTGATAACCTTAATGGCTTTTGAAGGGGTACGAACGAAAAAATAATGGGGCTTTTTTCGTGTTATGTGTTATCGTAAGCGTAAAAGTTCAATAAAGCTGATGAGAAGCGCAGATGTTGGGGAATGTGTTAACAGGGTGTTGGAAGCAGGTTTTTGGAATAAAATTATAGTTCGACTGCCCTTTTAGCTCAGCTGGCAGTGATTTTTCATCCTGACCTCTAGATGGGTTCGTTTTTTTTTAATGATTGACAGGCTATTGTTTGACCACAGCTCACCTGATGTTAAGGAAAGGTGTGGTCGAAGATGGTAAAACATACCTGGCCTGGAATGGAATTGGCTCTCAAGTGAGGCTACCGGAACACACCGTTAGATGCTTGGCGGCAGATTTCCAACTTGAGGGTGGTAGCTACCCAGCCGAGTACTAGAAAGTACCTTACCACCAAGCCGATTTCCGCCTAGAATAAACATTTGATAAACCGACAGCCCCGTTGGCTCATTGGTAGTATATCTGCCTTGAGAGCTGTGGGGCGTGGGTTCGATTCCCACTCAGGGCAAATATTTTGTGAATAAACAAATATTTTGTTATGTGTCTGGGTGTTCTATATATATTTCCAAAAAAATGAAGTGACTGACTCCAACACAGACGTATTGTTTTATGACAAATGACAAATTATGAATCACTCTATCTATTGGTGAAATTCGCGTCATAATCTGCTTGTAGTTTTTAAGTTTATCGCGAACCGATAGACAGACAGACGCGGCGGACGACTTTGTTTTATAATAATAATTATGTTGTGATGAGATGATGGTTTAAGTAGATACAACGACTGTCACAGCTAGTCTCAGGCTTAACAAATGATCAGAATAATAAAACTTTTTATCTCCGTTGTACTAAAATAGTTTCGTTTCGTACTTCCGTTTCCCGCCCATTAATATCACCTCCGTTTTTGTATTCAAAACGGAAAAAACGGAAGAAAACTATTTTCCTCTTCTACATCGAAAGCTTTACGTTTCACGTTGAGGTAGTTTATCAGAAAAAGAAGCGATTTTCCGGGAAATTTCTCGCCGAAGTAATGTTAAGTTGCACCTACTGTTTTAAAATTCTAAGTTATACTTGTTGTTTGCTTTTAACTGTTATATGTTTACGTGACTATATGATATACGACAGCCCTGTTGGTTTATTGGTAGTTTGTCTGCTTCGAGAACAGAAGGGCGTGGGTTCGATTCCCGCTCAGGACTAACATATTTTGTATGACTAACATCGATGTTTGTTCTGTGTCTGGGTGTATTGTATGTATTATAAGTATGTATTTATTTACAAAAAAAAAAGTGTTTAAGTATTCTGTCAGCTTTCTGGTTCCCATAGTACAAGCTTTGCTTGGTTTGTATAATAAATATTGAAGGACATTTAACACAGCGCCATCTAGCGGCGCTGTGTTAAATGTCCTTCAATATTTATTTATTTTATACGTAGATCACAAAATAATTATAAAAATGTGTTTAAAAATCAAAATGTAAAGAGCTTAATGAGCTTATTCCAAATATTTGCGTACAACTAGATGCACCTCGCGGTTTCACCTGCGTTCTCCGGTATAAACCAGTATGTTAATTTCGGTTTTACGCTATCAAATAAAAAAAAAAAAATATAACAATTTCATTTTTCATCTAAATTCGTCTAGCCTTTCAAGAATGAAATGAAAATAATAAACATACAGTCACATTTTCAGTCATCATCGTCATCTCAGCCGTTGGAAATCCACTGCTGAGAGAAAGAAAATATTTTATTATTTTTTGCTGAATATAGCCCTCCCCTATTGACTTTTATGAAGTCCTGGTGGAATCTGCTTGCATCTAGCGCGTTCCTGCAGTCTTCATTAGGTTTTTTTTTAACACGGATAAGCCTGCCTTTGACCCCCAGCTGATGTAGTCGAAGATGAAGCACGCAGACTTGGAAGTGTGTTTTCCTGTTCGTTATTATGTTATTTACTTTTTATTAATTTTATTTATATACATCAACCTGAGATATGTTCCTGTTTTTCTTTCCATCCAAAGGTTGTCTGGAAGAAATCACTCCAAGTGATAAGACCGCCGTAATACACCATTTATGTATTATATTGTTATGTTATGTTCTTCATTTCTTTTTTATGTTTAATTTTTTTTTTAAATTTAGTATTAATGAGACGAACGATGCGGTCTCCTGATAGTAAGAGATAACGCGTGTTCATTGCCATTGCAGCGATACACAGAACTTTGAGTAGCAAACAAAGTCCGGGAGATCGCTGCTTTGGCACTCACTACTTTGAGACTTTCGATGGTTAGTACACACCTAGCCTGGATGAATATTTTTATGTTCTTGTGTTTTGTTTTGACATCTCTATTTTGTATGCTTGTCATATTTTCAAGAATATTACGACGAAGTCCAAAAATTCAATCCCAAAGCGATCAACAGAGTTTCGCCCAATCCGCAAATATTATTCGAGTCGGGCTCGATGACCAGAAAATCTTAGTTTTGGGGTCACGCTGGTGTTATTTATTGTCAAAAAACACGTTCTCTCTAAGCGGAAGGAACGAAGACGTTGCGTCATGAAGATGTAAATATATCTAGAGATAAGCTCCGATATATGGTAGCAATTTCCCCTGCAGAAGGGTGAACGGAAAGGAAGAATCCGCCTTTGCCGTTCCATTTTGCACTCCGAATATTCTATAAGTACGCAATAGGGTTCTATCACACAGGCAATGTGACACCACATATTGGAACTTTATATGAGACAAAGATGTTTGAATACTATACAAATATGTATGTATGAATATTCTAGGTACATATTTTCACACATTTTATTTTGACTATATAACTACTATACCTATTTTAATATTATTTTAAGGACTATTGTAATTGGCATACCGTTTTAGTCTAGAAACAATAAATAAATAAAAAAATTAGTAGGAAGTAGGATTAGTAGGATTGAAGTAACAAATAAAATCAACAGGGCTTAAAAACTAAAGGAAATTGAATCCACTGAATCGTGCTTACCATCCGTGTAATAATGTTCCTTTATGTCTTTATTTCATAAGCGTAGTCACGTTTGAGCGAACTTTGTGGGTTCAATGGGTCTACAGCGGAACTTTTGATCAAAGCTGTACCTTTTTCTCAAATATCAAGCGTACTTGTTTTGTTTTACTTACTAATACGTGAAGCCGGGAGCCCAAGATAGGCTGTTAGTGAAAATCTTTCATCTTTTTATTCTGCCCCAGCATCACAGCTGAAGTAAAAAAACAAATTTTGACATATCAAATAATGTTTTTTTTTTATTATTACTATAATTATATGCTCCAAAGACACTGGGGTCCGCGACCTTTGTCAACTTTAGTTACATATTTTTTCTTTTTTTTTTACAATTTTACATTACAAAAAGAGGAAAGTTACGCTAGTAATCTTAATCTAAGGTTAAAGTAGGTACTACATTGTGTGTATGCCGTTGTGTTGTGTGTATAATAATGTTTCCTATTTGAAACTATTTTGTATTTACAACAATAGTAAAGTATACAGATCATGAATTTTTAACTTAGCATTTTTACTATTTTTTTATTTTTCGTAGCGATGATAGCTTCGTGGTTAGCGTCATCGGTTCATATGCCGAAGGGCGTCGTTTCTTGGTGAAAAATGTTGCATGATACTCTCTAGTACTCCACTGGCTGGCTACTACTTCGATCCGAACTTTCACATATATAATATTAGTGGAATATTTAGAAAAAAATGTTTATTTATTCGTTTTTTTATGCGTTGCCGTATCGTCCATCCGATAGCGACGAAACTTGGTCAACTTATTGCTTGTTGCTTGTACGTTTACGCGAAATAACAATGCAATTTTTTTGCGTCAAAAACGTGCTGCATAACTTCAAGTTACTTAACAGAAAAAATATTATTTTTCTAAACAAAACATCCCATGTCGATTATGTTCGTATTTTTTCCGCAATCAAAGGTCACAGACGAGTGATCTCATAAAAGTTCCTTTAGAACGGTCTCGTACTTTTAGTTTTGGTCTGCTGCTCCCGAGTCCATTGTGTTTTGGGAGCCATTGTTCACTACAACTTTTTGTTTCAGTCACTTGCCCCACACAGTCCGACACAACTGATTAAAAGGCAAGTTTTTCTTCAACTTTGCAAACATACACACGTACATCAAAGTTAGCATTGAGTATACTTGGATTAGTTTAGAGTGGACGCGTCGCATTTGTGGAGATATAAGTCCTTAGAGTTTCTCTGCTAAGAATCTTTTTATTTGAGTGTTGGAACTTGAAAAAGATGAAATGCAGACGTGGGAGTACGATCATTGTATCATTGAGTGCACTTACTATTTTTTAAATAAATTTCAAAGTAATGTAATACAATAGAGTTGGGTTTTCTTTAAAAATTTTACTCGAAATATTTCAATTTATGTACAGTGTCTAAGCTGAAAAGCATTGTATTCATCACTAGCGGACGTCTCGCAGTTTCACCCGCGTAGTTCCCATTCCCGTGGGAATACAGAGATAAAAAGTAGTTTATGTCAACCGGGGATAGTGTAGCATCCCAGCGGTGGAAGAATTTTTGAAATCGGTCCAGTAGTTTTGTGTTTAATTGTTAGAAACATACCAAAATACAAAACTTTTCTCTTTAAAATTTTAGTGTAGATTATGTACAATTTTTCAAGTTAGTTCAAGTTAGTATCAACAAGAGCTCGTTGACTCTTAAATGCGTGCCAAATTAATTTTCCAACTTCAAAGTTTTTTTAAAAATAATATGGCTCACGTTTGACCACCATTTCACGTGATATTAAGTGATGATGCAGTCTAAGATGGAGCACGCTTGCCAATGAAAGAAAAGGGCTGTCAGAAAAAATGTATTATCTTTAAAAAAACACAAACTTGTGAATAAATAACGTCACTTAACATCAGCTAAGCTGTGGTCATAAATCGCGTACCCGCTTCCATTCGGGATGCACCTTTCATCGCGTGCTTCAGAAGCAAACTAAGATCTTGGCTTCAAGAGACCTTGTTTTATGAATTTGACGATTATTTAAAAATAAGAGATTATTGAATTACTAGTTAGTAATTATAATATTTTTGTTTTTATTGAATTTTTTATTGTTTATAAAACGCTTTTTTTATATGAATGGAAAAATGACCTGGAACTTTGGTGTTATATTTGTATTTGTATTTGTATATGCATCTAGATGGTCAAAAAGAAAAACAATTTAGAAAAATGTGTTTGTGATCAAACTTCGTAATATAATACTTAAAATTCACAAGCATTGCGGCCAATAATTATTTATTTCCACCGGCCTCATTAACCTCGCTTGTAAAGGTAACCCGACCAGCATTAAAAGCTAATCTTGTGGTTTCCAGCCGCTGACCGACAGATAATTCGGTCAGCGTTGACGTGGTCTTTTTCCCGTGGTCACCAAATAATCTGTTTAAGATTCCCCATTGAGTAAACCTGGAATAAACGAAAAGATAATTAAAAATTGATGCGGTAGAAAATTGTGTTCTTTTTGTTTTTGTTATTTGTTCATTTGTTGTGTCTCTATGTTAATTTACATCTTTTTATTTGTGTTTTTTGTCTGTAGTTATTCGATATTCGTTGTTGTATCCAGTGTTTTACAAAAAAATATTATAATAGTGTCTTAGATAATTGATTGATTCAGGCGTTACTTTGCGGAAGTTCGTTTTGATTATGTTAGTTTTTAATTAATAAATTGTTGTTAAATTGAAGTCCTCATCACTGTTGTAACTGAAACGACTGTTAAGCGGAAATAAACTAAATATATACCTTGAATATTCAATATTTTGTGTATAGTGTGATGATAGTGTCTTAGAAATATTTTTTTTCTTTTAATTAAGTAATCGTCCGTAATTAACTCCCTACACATACCTGTGTTACTTAATTTATTGTGGTACCTAAGTATCTTAGACTAAAACTATAGCTGTAACTATGATAGCTCAGTGGTTAGCGTGGTTGGTTCACACGGTAATGGGCGTGGGTTCAAACCCCAGCAATAAGATTGAGCTGCTGGTGAAGAAAAACATCACGAGCAAACCATAGCATGGTGGTAAGGGTATTTTCTTGTACTCGCCTGGCTAGCCACTACCTTCAAGTTGAAAATCTGCCACCAAGCACCTAACGGTGTGTTCCGACAGCGTCACTTGAAAGTAAACTCCATCCCAGGCGAGGTGTGCTTTACCATCTTCGACCACATCGTCCATTAACATCAGGTGAGCTGTAGTCAAAAACCACAACCAACCAATCATAAAAAAAATATAATTATACCATTTTGACAGCCCTGTTGGTTCATTGGTAGAATGTCTGCTTCAAGAGCTGGAGAACGTGGGTTCGATTAATATACATTTTTCCCATTTGTATTGTAAAGGTGTATAATATTTAAAAAATCGAGGAAATGCTGTATAACACAGTTATGCTTACCTATACTATTATAAAGAGGAAAGTTTTGTTTTTTGTTTGTTTATTTGTATTGAATAGGCTCCAAAACTACTGGAACGATTTCAAAAATTCTTTCCCCGTTGGAAATCTACACTATCTCCGGGTGATATAGGATACTTTTTATCCCTGTATTCTCACGGGAACGGGAACTACGCTGGTATGACCGTGAGGCGTCCGCTAGTTAGTAGATACAATGATGAGAAAGTCAGATTAATTTTATTAATTGTTAGTTCCAGCGTTTAGCCATATCTACTGAAGATCCGTTTCTTAATTCTTGTAAATTATTTAAACTTTACTCACTATTAACTTGGTAATCACCAATATTCGGGCCTAAGTTAATTTTAATACAAACGTGGATTATAAAATCCAATTATGCTTATTAATTAACCGGCGTGTTGCTTTGGTTGTTATTAAATTGTAATAGAGATGTATTATCGACCACTTTTATGGCGGTATCGTGCGACCAATATTTGTAAAGCTGTTATTGACCATTGTTTTAAATTATTTTTTATTAAGACAGTTTATTAATGCGTTTTAAACTCAAATATAAGTCATACATGTCGATAAAAACTAATTAAACCTAGGTCCACAGGTCGAGCCCGCTGCCAAACGTACCCATCGAACTGGCAGCATTTCCTCGCTATAGAAATACGCTGGACTATGTAATCTTCCGATTGACATGATAGAGACAAATGGTCATCTTTGGAGGAGTCCTTCATCCAATATGGGGTTCCTACTAATATAACACACTAAATCATGTTAGGCTATATTATTATGTTATTTCAAATAAATTAATAGTTAATAAGTAAAACACAAACGTAGATAAGTAACTCAAAAACGTCATAAAGTAGACAATTAGGCAATTAGTAATTAGTGGGAAATAAAAGGCTTTTTATTTTATTTATTTATTTAGATTTATTATGTAATCCCTCGACCTCGGATCCCGACCCCTCTCCCTAAGGCGACGCCCTAACTCTGCCAAAAACAGCGTCGGACCCCCACGGGCCCGCAGTCTCGACGGCAAACGGAACGAACTCATACGCTGACTCCAAACATGCGTATTTGAGACGCTTAGCCTTCGCGGCCGCCTCCGGCCAAGTGCTGGGTTGCGGTAAGGTGGCAGGTGGTACTCACGTATCCTCTCTGCCAGGGACTCATAGTACCATTTACGTACATATAACAGGCAAATATTCATTTTGGATTACTGCGTCAAAAAAACTACTTGGTGTTGGTAAAACTACTACTTTTACTTGGTGGTAGATCTCCTTTGCAGGAGGTCGTATAAGTACCACCGCAGTACCAGTAAGTCTGCCTATTGCCTGCTGTTGAGACTAACCATCGAAAGTCTCAAAGTAATGCGCGCCAAAGCAGTGATGCCCTGGACTTTGTTTTTTTTCTTAAGGTTCTGTGTATCGCTGCAATGATCATGGACAGGCGTTATCTCTTACCATCAGGAGAGCGTCCAATCGTCTCATTACTTTTTACATGAAAAAAATATAATTGTGAGAAAGCAAATAAAGTTATTCCTTTAATAATGACTACTAAATTTAATTTAGACAAAATTGTTGTAAATCTATAGTACAAAAATATGCCGTCGTCCAAAAGAGCTTTCAAGAACATCTCTAGTAATTTTCTGTGAAAATAATACCAACATTTACAATGTAGGAAAGTTTTTGTAAAGTTAATTTAAACTTCGGCGAATTATCAAATTCTGATACAAGTTTTATTTTAATCATAAAGTAAGTAGGTTATTTATGTGTTTTTACTAAATACATGAAATTCCCTTCAAACGTATAAAGCGCTTTCAGATTTCCTTTCTTGTAAGAACTGCTGATGTGTGAAACTCGTTGCTGGCGTTTGTGTTTACAACATATTCAAGGAAAACGTAAATAAAAAAAAAGAATCGGCTTACGCATGCTTATTCTAACACAAAAAAATCCATATAAGTTGTGCCATCTGACCTGTCCATCCAATAAATAATTGCCTAGAAGACATAACTTTAGGCAATTACCCCGCTTTTGTCCTACCACTTACATACAATTACTACTTATTTACTTGGTAGTAGATCTCCTTAGCGGGAGGACGTCTAGGTAAGTACCGCCGCAGTACCAGATATTCTGCCGCCAAGCAGTAGTGTGTAAACATTACTGTGTTCCGGTTTGAAGGGTACTGCAGCTAGCGAAATTACTGGGCTGTTGAGACTAACCATCGAAAGCCTCGAAGTAATGAGCGCAAAAGCAGCGATGAGGCATGAAGATAAGCAGTGTTTTTGAATTGAATTTATTTTTAACGGCGTTGAGCAATTTTTCGGTAGGGGCAAAACTTATAGGTTACCCTAACCGAACGCAAATGTAACGTATATTAAGTTTTCACTGCTGTCGGCATGCAGTCCCTATGACCGCTTTTTTTTCTTTTTAGGATAATTATGTATGTTTCAATGGTGCAATAAAGCAACATTTCTATAAAACAAGATTAAAAAAGAATTTTAAACTATCGAACCCTTTCAAAAAATAACTCAAAAAGGTTTATTTGAATCACGTGAACGGCAAGCTGACAGGTTCCTTCTAGGTAAGCGTGTTCCGTCCTAGGCCGCATCGTTGCTTAACTACCAAAGCGGTAAAAGCCAAAATAAATGCCAGTAGCTGTGATTTTACTGTCAAATTATGCTCCATTTGTCCATGAATAGCATAAATTTATTTGTATGGAAATCGAACCACCATAAAACATAACTCTTCCTTGGCAGTCGGGTAAAAAGGCGCATACTCGAGATTTCTTCTCGTTCACACCACATTCGTCGGTCTTGTACGAGCCTCACTCATGTATTGGTTTCCGAAACTTTCGTGCTACCGAAATTTTAAGCTTTACAAACTCTATAACTTGCAAAATTTTGTCGTAGCACGCTTCCTTCCGCAACTCAAACGATGTTCCGCTGAACTTCGAAAGTTGAGTTTCGGAAAGCTAAATAGTTTTGAAATAGGGTTGGTTAAAACTATTTTACTGGAGTGCAAAAAACCTAACCACCTAGCGTATGTAGTAAATTTCGCTTTTGCCATTTATAAAAATCATTCAAGTGCAAATCAAACCTAAAGCCTTCATAATCATCATTTCAGCCGTAGGACGTCTATTGCTGGACATAGGCCTACCCCATTGACTTCCATAAAGATCGGTTGGAAGTGCCTCGCATCCAGCGCGTTCTTGCGGTAGTCTGTCCACCTTGTGGGTGGACGTCCGACGCTGCGCTTGCCGGTCCGTGGTCTCCACTCCAGAACTTTGCAACCCCATCGCTCATCAGTTCTGCGTGCTATGTGCCCTGCCCACTGCCACTTCAACTTGCTAATCCGTTGGGCTATGTCGGTAACTTTGGTTCGTCTACGGATCTCCTCATTTCTGATTCGATCTCGTAGGGAAACTCCGAGCATAGCCCTTTCCATAGCGCGTTGTGCTACTTTGAGCTTACCAAGAAGGCACATAGGCAGAGACCACGTTTCAGCACCATAAGTAATTACTGGTAACACACACTGGTCGAAGACTTTTGACTTGAAGCACTGAGGTAATTTGAACGAGAAGACGTCGCGCAGTTTTCCGAACGCTGCCCAGCAGAGTTGGATTCGACGACTGACCTCTTTCTCAAAGCCTTAGCACGGGTTATTTATATAGGAACCACTGTAATAGAGAGATATTTTGCTGGGAAGCAGTAGTGTGTAAACATTACTGTGTTCTGGTTTGAAGGGTACTGCAGTGAGCAAAATTACGGGGATGTTGAGACTAACCATCAAAAGTCTCAAAGTAATGCGCGCCAAAGCAGCGATGTCCGTACTTTGAGTTACTTTTAATTTAATTTAATTTAACTTTAATTTTTTATTTTATTTAATTTAAAGATTGTACGAAAAAAAAACTGTTTGTCTCGTTACCATTACAGAAAAACAAAAACTCAAACACACAATACATAACGAAAAATGCCTTCTTTTTTTAAAGACTGCCCAAAAATGAGTGTTATATTTTTTGGGTTCATGTAAGGGTGCATATGAGTTTATTTATTTTACTATAACTTTCAAACACCTTAACAGATTTGGATGTATGGGGTATCATTAGAAACCTCAAGACCTCAACGCTATAAATTAAAAACATATATTTGTGAGCATTGGTGTTTCGTAATTAAGTGTCATTGTTTATCCCACTAGTATTATGAATGTAAAAGTTTGGATGGACGGATGTTTGCTAATCTTTCACGCAAAAACTACTGAACGGATTTGGATAAAATTTGGTATAGAAGTAGCTGAGACCTTAGATTAACACATAAGCTACTTTTTATCCCGAAAACATGTTGCGGGTAACACTGCGGGGCGCAGCTAGTATCGTAATATTTAGTGTGAAAATAATACGAATTACAACTAGACAAAAGGATTTATAATCATTCAAGAAGCACATTGCAGGTTATTGATGTTTCTAGTACTTTTATTAGAACGTCTCTTTATCACATAAACGTGTAATTTCCTGAGTTTCCTGCGTTTGATACTAAAATCTATACTCGTAGTTAGGCGAGCAGTTGGCCTTAGTCGGAATCACATAAAATATAGACTAGACCTTCATTTTATGTGATTCAGTCTACAGGTTTCTAACTTTTGGTTCACAGACTAAAACGGTGGCACGTGTAGCTCTAAAACCAGCCTATAAAACTACTCTGTTACATTGTAGATAAAATTTATTGCATATTTTTTATAGGTGACTGGCTAGCCTGTATGGTAGGCTCCAACACATAAAATGTAAAGTAACGGAGTGATTGATAAAATGGAAAACACAAGTAACCTTTTTATTACCAATGATTTTTTTTTGTACTTGTCTGTAACTTTGCCGTTATTTGTGGCCAAATAATATTACTGATTTACCTTAAATGGGACTGGCACAAAATAGATGCTACTGGAAGACACTATACGGTGCTTAGCGGCCCAATAACAGCAGGTCATGGACAGGCGTTATCTCTTACCATCAGGAGAGCGTCTCGTTCATCTCGTTACTTTACAGGACAAGTAGAAAGACGGCCCACTACCACCCATACGTAGTGGAATTTCCTTGGGTGCGTACCAAACGTTTCGACTCTACGTTTCTCATCCGTACGGCCAAGGAATGGAACAAGCTACCGGCTTCCTTGTTTCCTGATAGATATAATCTAGATCTTTTCAAGGTCAGAGTGAATAGGTATCTTCTAGGTCTGCGTGCTTCATCTTCGACCACATCGTCGCTTACCATCAGGCGAGTTGGTGGTCAAACGCGGACTTATCCGTATTAAATAAAATAATAAATAAATAAATAAATACTTTTTAAATAAATAAAAAAAATGTACTTTATATTTTTTTATGGTTACCAGGCTTGGTGTTTGACCACAGCTCAGCTGATGTTAAGTGACGGTGTAGTCGAGGTTAAAGATACTTAGCCTGGAATTGAATTGGCTCTTAAGTGAGACTGTCGGAACACACCGTTAGATGCTTGGCGGCAGATTTTCAACTTGAGGGTGGTAGCTAGCCAGCCAATGCACGTTATTCATGGTGAGAGTAAATAGCGTCAATTTGTACAATGACAATAGTTTCAGAATCACTGGTCTAGATGAAGGTATGTACTAAACCAGTAATTTGGCTCAAGTTTCCTACTGAACTTGACTAATTGCGGACATAAAAGGTGGTTATGCCTCTGTACTTAAATGCTAACAAGATATCAAATTTGACGATGCAAGATAGGAATAGTTACTACGTATATAATTACGGATACATCCCACCAATATTATAAAAGTGAAAGTTTGGATGAATGGATATTTGTTACTCTTTCACGCAAAAACTACTGAACGGACTTGGATGATATTTGGTATGGAGGTATCTGAGGCCCTAGATTAGATTAGCTACTTTTTATTCCGAAATCATGTAGCGGGTAACACCGCAAGGTGCAGATAGTACAGTATATTACATGGGGTTTTGTAATAAAAGTTGCATGCTTAAAATGCTCTGTTAACTACTGACGTGAAATGTCACTTGCATTAACGATTGGACATTATTTTTAGTCTTTACAAAGCTCGTGGGAGTGGTTGCAGATCTGAAGACGCGGTAGTGATTTCTATGTGCTGAAGTCCTGACACCATAGAGGAATAATCCGACGAGGAAAGGCTTCAGAGTACACCGGTGCATCTGGGTACACATAATTTGTTTTTACACTTTGATTGTTCGTTGATGACACCGTTACCCAAAGTCAGGTCTAAATCCCGCATGCCCATTTTCTATCGGAGCCAGAAGCTCGAATCGACGAAACGATTTGATTCTTCGTTCATTGTGCGGACTGTTAGACAGTGGAATGCGCTGCTTTAGTGGATATAATCTGGGTGTATTCAAGTCGGTATCTTCTATATCTTCTAGGCAAGCGTGCTCCATCTTAGACCGCATCATTACTTAACAGCGGTCAAACGTAATCCTATTTATTATGAAAAAGGTGATATTAAAATTACGTACCTACTAAGTTATGAATAAAGAGAGGTTATATTTAGGTTTTTTTATTAAGGTTTTTTAGTCTAATCAAATTTTGATTATTATGGATTGCATATAATGAGACATTTTTTCCATTTTTATTTTTGTTTTAGTTAGGTAAGAAGATTATAGGATAGGTATACAAGATTATACTATATAAAAAAACTCTCCGGTTCAACTTTTATAACCATAAACATAGAAACCATGAACACATTTCATCGAACTAATGAATATCCAAGTGCCCATAGTTTTACAAAGTTGCCAGAGAGGGCGTGCCACACCCGTGCCGGTGCTCTAAATATATTGCTTGTACTGACGCCCGGTTAAACCCAATATAAAATGGTCATAGATCATGTATATAGCGCAGAGGCGTAGGCTGAACGTTTTTTATAACGCCCCATCTATATATTTTGATTTATTTAGGTTTTGGTTCTTTTCGTGAAATCTCTTGGCTTTCGGAAATTAAATAAGTAGTTAGATACGTTACGAAATTTTAACGTTAAGTTTTTTTTTTGTACATAAAGAATCAAATTTCGGCAGCTTTGTTGATACCGCCTGGCTTCTAATGATCCTGGGTTGGAATCTCACTGCAAGTACTGTTTTTGCAAATTTCTGTGCGTGTTAGGTTTGCGTTTGACCTCTGCCTGACATTAAGCAGTAGTGTGGTCTAAGATGGAGCACGCTTACCTAGAAGAAACCTATTTACTCTTGATTTGAAGACACCTCTATTGTAACTAACAGGAAACACAGACTACGGCAAAGTTCCACAGCCTCACTATGCGAATGAAAAAATATGGAAGCAAAACGCCGCTGATTTCAAACGATGAAATATGGTACCTAGCATTATTGTAGGGTACCTTGTGGTACACAGTTGATTACCTACCACCTTCAAGTTGAAAATCTGTTGCGAAGAACTTAACGATGTGTTCTGGCAGCTCCACTTAACAGGTAATTCCATTCCTGTCTAGTTGTGTATATCGTCACTTAATATCAGATGAACTGTGAAAAAACTACGGCTATTCATTGCAAGAGTTGACCTTAAAATATATCAGTAAAGTAGTATTTCTTTAGGTAAGTCGTAGGTATTATCCTACGGTTTCAGAAAAAAATATGTCGATCAAAACTGTAGATATCAGTAGAATATAGACAGAGGCTTTGAAGTCGCGCCTACAAAGAACGTCAATTTTGACAAGGAGAAATAAAGTATCCTTATCTATGCTGTCTCAGTTGCCAGAGGAACAAAAAGAGAGATATTTTTAGTCGACTCATGGATGGCTATCATTTAAAAGATACGATGCTATTTAGAATGAATGTGCACTGGTCTACTCCGAAAACAAGTTAATTCTTTTGTGCGACTCTGTTTTTTAGTTTTATAATAGTTGACTCTAATTATTTATAGGCAACTAAGACTGTTTGCTTTTTGTAATAATAAATAATTGATAACTAAAAAAATCAAGTCGATTCTTCAAGAAAAAAAAAATCAATCATTAGATCTTGGAGCAGACATACCAATGAACCAACAGGGCTGTCAAATTTATGGTTAGGGTTATGTGGGATTAAGTGAACTGTGGTCAAATACTTAGATAAATACAAATACCTGTCTACTTTGTCATGAAACTAAAAAAAACTTCAGATGTTTTCCATAATAACGTAAAATAATTAAATGCTAAAAAAAGCAGTGAAACAAGAATCTCAAATCAGTTGTTAAAATGTACGTAGGTGGTAAATCTTTCACGTTTGCGTTTTGCAAGCCATCCAGATCAAATAAAATATGCGTGCCAAACTTTATGATCGCTTTAATATAATTTTTTTATTTATTATTTTGACTTCGGATGCTTGGTTGGTGGTTGCCAGCCGAGTACTAGAACTATTGAGTTATCATCGCTACAAATTAAATATGCTCGAAAAATCAACAATCTTGGCATAAACATAGTTCTATACATTAATTTGTATATACAGTCCATATTTAGAAAGTACCCAGGTGTTTTGGCGGGAACGCAGAAAGAGTCGTATCACCCCGTTGTGAGAATTTGTTCAAATACCGAATTACAAGCTCGAGTATGGGAAAATGATAATTATAACGTACTGAAACATGACTTTTCGTGTTGCTTGCAAAACTCCATCGAAGCTTATAATAAAGTCACCACTACTTTACTAAGGCATGACTAAATTTAACTGGCACGGACTGGATTTGACCAAGACTGGACTTTGACTATAACTATAGACAAAACACTCGACACGGGTAAATGCACAAAATGTGACTTTACCCATACTTTTTGGCTAATACTTTACTTCAGGTATATTTCGTAGTATTTCAATTCTGTCATCGACTGGCTCACACAAAATACTTTCTGTACCGATAAATCTTATAAATGGTTATTGAAATGAAGAGGGTTTGTCCCTACACAGTCCCTGTTGCTGACTTTATTGTATTCGGTTCATAAAATATAATTTTTTGTTGGTATTTTTACAACATTATTCTTTGTTAGTTGTTTTTAAAGACGTAGAATTTGATTTTAATTGCGAACATTAAACAATTTTAGTAGATGATTATTTTTATGACCTTATGATACCAAATGTCTATAGCTCTAATAAATAAATAAACATTGGAGGACATTTCACACAGCGCCACCTAGCCCCAAACTTTGCAAAGCTTATACTATAAAAGTCAGATAACTGATAGAATACTTAAATACTTTTTTTAAGCACATACTTATAATACATACAGAACACCCAGACACAGAACACACAAGCGTTAGTCCTGAGTGGGAATCGAACCTTTAATAATAATCATAAACTTGAAATATCTGTCAATATATATACCTAATAGTACGGAGATATAGTATATTATATATGTCGGCGCAACAGCCAACATAAATATTATTAAGTACAAGTAATCAATAGAATGTGATTACGGATGATTAGAATAGGTTAAGGCATGATACTTGTGGTAAAGATACTTAAATTCACACTAAAATGTCGAGTTCAGTTTGCTGTCATGATGACAGCAAATAAAGACTGTGCCTCAAGCTTCTATCTTTGAACTCCTATTTAATGTCATGTAATTGTTTTCTAAATTCATTTATAAGCGGTACTGGTTACATTTAAAACTAGGATTAACTAAGTTTAATTTTAAAAGACTTCAACTATGTTCAAAGTGAAGTTCGCGCGCAAGGCGTGGCGCGCGTGTCCTCTCTACTCAATTGTTAAATCCCATTTAACTACGATAGCAGATTTACTGTTAACAAAAAGGGCTTAAAATAAGTTTAAGTAATTTAGACTTAGATATGGTTCCATGTGTATTCACTTGTTATTATTTAGTTGTTGATAAAGTGTAAAATGACTTCACAATGAGTTCGCTAGGTTAGGTGGTAGGGGCGGCCGTTGTGAAGGCACATTCGGTATCGAGCTGCGGCGGAGAACGGAGCTCTTGTGAGTATTTTGTACCAAGTTTATGTTTATATCTTAAATCACTAATAAATTATTTGAATTATTGTTTCTGTGTTTGGTGAGTGTGTTTTGTGGTTGGAGATGGTGACGTCAGCTGTGCTGACGTCACCGTTTCTTAAAACCCTGTGCGTGCTGGGTCGCCGTTATATACTAAATCAAAGGCTCTTTGTATTATGAATACTTTTTACAATGGGTACAACAGTTAAGTCTATGGTGGAGTACGCTTGCCTAGAAGAAACCGATTCACTTCACCGAGTAAATAATAATTAAGCGATACCCCTGCGCAGTACCAAATGTTCTGTCGCCAAGCAGTGTGCGAGCATTTCTGTGATCTGGTTTAAAGGGTACTGCAGCTAGCAAAATTACAAGGTACTTGATACTAGTAACCATCGAAAGTCTCAAAGTAATGAGCGCCAAAGCAGTGATGCCCTGAACTTTGTTTTACTACTCGAAGTTCTGTATATCGCTGCAATAGTTGTGGTTAGACGTAATTTCTTACCATCAGGAGAGCGTCTCGTTTGTCTCATAACTTTTACAAAAAAAATTGTTGAAGAAACCAACAGACAACATTTAACATTTTTAATGTGTGATGAAATTTTAAATTATTGTCTAGAAATACATTATGCATCCTATAAAACTGACATACATATAAGAAACAAAGCGCGTAAAACAATACAAAGATTCCTTTGTTTGTGCATTGACTTTAGCAAATGCACAGATACATAATTATGTAAGTTTCCTAAAATTAATCTACAAAATAATTCAATAAAATTTACTAAGTAGAAATAAATTTCCTACTCTAAATACATACGTTTCTTAACTTGTTTAGAATCTACACACATAAATAATAAAGTATACGAAATCGAGTGGTTTGACTTATGTAGAAACTTGTCCGATCTCCGTATGAGTATACATTTTAATACAAAAACATAGAATTTCTAGAAATGACCTGACTAAATTACCTTTTGAAAAAATTACACCTAAAAATTTACTTGTGTACTACTCGCAACCCAAGACAAAGTATAGCTTATGTATTACACAGAGGTATAAACCATCTGAAAACCAAATTTCATAATAATTCGTCTAACCGTAGCGATGATAGCTCAGTGGTTAGGGCGGTAGGTTCACATGCCGGAGGCCGTGGGTTCAAACCCCAACAATGAACTTGAGCTGCCGGTGAAAGAAAACATCGTGAGGAAACCACAGCATGGTGGTAGGGTACTTTCTAGTACTCGGCTGGCTAGCTACCACCCTCAAGTTGAAAATCTGCCGCCAAGCATCTAACGGTGTGTTCCGGCAGCCTCACTTAAGAGCCAGTTCCATTCCAGGCTAGGTGTGCTTTACCGTCTTCGACCACACCTTCACTTAACATCAGGTGAGCTGTGGTCAAACACCAAGCCTGTCAACCATAAAAAATAACCGTTTCAAAGTGGAGAAGAACAGTTTCAATATTCGACCGCACTGGCCGGCCGCTGCTGGAGAAGTGTCGAGACCGCCGATCAGCCGATCAATCATTGACTCCGTCGAGTGCCGACCGAGGGCGCTGGCGTTCCGACCATAGCTCGATTGCGAATATACATAATTAGGTACAGACTTTCGCATTATCAATAAATAAATACCTAAATATCACAGGGTTTTTCACGCAACTCTATCTAGCTTCAAACTAAGTTAAGATTGTATTATGGGAACCAGATAACTGATATAATTCCATTCAAGGCTAGGTGTGCTTTCGATCACACCGTCACTTACCATTAGGTGAGCTGTGGTCAAACAACTAACCTGTCAAGCATAAAAAAACTACTTAACACCCAGACACAGAACAAACGTTTAAGCTCGTCACATAAATTTTTGTCCAGACCGGGAATTGAACTCACACCCTTCAACTCCAGATATTCTACCAAATGAGGTAACGGTGTAGTCAAAATGGTTAACAGAACTCATGTTTATAGAAAACTCAGTATCCCTTCCGTAAAATTTATACCCATCGCGGTGCGGCATACTCACCGCCATAAATAATAAGTGAGAGACCGGAGGCGCCGCGGATCCGTACAAAAAGTAACAAACAGATCCCTTAAATAAAGAAAACACGGGCATATGTTAACAGCTGTCGGTCGAGCACCGGCGTGCAGGGCTGTACTCAGGGGGGAAACTGGCTAACTAAATGTTCTGACACTTTTAGCGCATGTGATTTCTAATATACCTACTTAAGCTTACAGTTTTAATTTATTATCTGAAGAACAATTACAATGTTTTTTTTATTGTAAACATACAAAATATCAGACTAAAATAATAAATAAATAAACATCGTAGGACACACAGCGCCATCTGGCCCCAAACTAAGCAGAGCTTGTGTGATGGAAGTCAGATAACTGATAGAATACATAAATACTTTATTTTTTGTAAATACATACAGAACATCCAGACATAGAACAAACATTTGTTTATTCACAAAATGTTTGCCCTGAGTGGAAATCGAACCCACACCCCACAGCTCTCAAGGCAGATATACTACCAATGAGCCAACGAGGCTGTCGAGCCAACGGGGCTGTCAAAATATGTATACTCATAACAATTAATAAATTTAGGTGGCAATTTCCACCCAGTGTCTGTATTTATATGTCGGCAGCAGACTATGAAAAGCAAAAAAATAATTCTTAAAGCAATATCTGCACTTGCCTTATTTAAAAATATATATTTAAAACTATTGATAATGTAAACAAAATCACAAAGTAAAACATGAATGTAATGCAATATTTATTTTATTATTTACTTAAACTTGGAGGTAAATCTCTTTAGCAAGAGGTCATCTAGGTAGATACCACCGCATTACCAGATATTCTGTCGGCAAACTGCAGTGTGTACTGTGTAACCATTACTGTATTCCAGGTTGAATGGTACAGCTAGCGAAATTACAGGTCTGTTAAGACTAACAGTCGAAAGTCTCAAAGTAATGAACGCCAAAGCAGCGATGCCTTGGATTTTATTTTGTTATGCAAAGTTCAAAATTCTGTGTAACTCTGCAATGGTCATAGTCATATGTTGTCTTTTCTATTAGGGAAGTGTCCAGTTCATCTCATTGCTTTTACATTAAAAAAAATGGATATAAGAATAATCACGTTTTTTTAAGTAATTTACATTGTAATTATTTAAGAAATATCTGCATTGGCCTCCGTGTTAGAAAGAAAACATACCAGACTCCCACTCGAAAAGTATTTTAAATTGATAATTACTGTGTATATCACAAAAATATGTGACTGATTACATTTTGACAAAACCGTAACAACTGATTTTTTCTATAACAAGAATGCGACAATCAATAAATTATGAAATGTGTTAAATTTATTTATTCTTTCCCCCCGTAATTTTCACCCTGGATACGTCAGTGGTAAAGTATGGCAGGGAACGGTAAAAAAATAAATAGAGAAAGGGATTCGATTTAGTTCGATTGATACCAAATTGCGTTTGTTAATAAAACGAAAACGTTTAGTTATTAAAAAGACTTTGATTGTTTGTAATGAAATGTTCAATATTTTTTTATCCAGAAATAGTAAAACGCTCTACCGCCATTTCGCCAGATGTCAATACATACATATATATGGTACGTATACAATAATAATCGCAATGAAGCAATATTAACTAGAATTTACAAAAAAGACGTATACCTAAGTACTAGTTCATAAGGTACTTTTTGTTCTATCTATCTAAGTGATTTAATAGTTTTAAGATTGTAGCTCAGTTTTAATCTGAGGATTATAGTAACTACATTAATGTCACTGTCACTTGTCCCACTGCCAAAAACATCAATAAATGAATTGCTAGAAAAAGCTATAAAGAGTTTTGGCGGGAACGCAGAAAGAGTCGTGTCGCCCCGTTGTATCTTTTTCTAAAACTAGTGTTTTGTCGAGTATTTATGCATAAAAAGGGTGGGGTTTTATTCCCAAAGTGCCGAATCACAAACGCGAGTGTGGGAAAATGATATAATGTGGTGAAACATGACTTTTTGTGTTGCTTCCAAAACCCCATCGAAGCTTTATAGTAAAGTCGCGGCTATTTCACTAAAGCATGACTGAACTTGACTGACACGGACTGTACTTGACAAAGACTGGACTTCGACTATAACTTTAGCTACGAGGGTACTTATTTAACTTTTGAAACTTGAAAATATATAAATACTTGACACTGGCAAATGCTAAAAATGCAACGCCAAAACAAAAGAAAAAAAAGCAATAAAGGTTTTTTAATTGAAAAACGAGGCCCTTTAAAAAAAAGTTCTTAAAAATTTGTGAAGTCTGTCAACCCGCATTTGGCCAACGTGGTAGACTATGGACTTAACTTTTACACAATGAGAAAACGCCCGCGCCCAGTAATGGGACAGTTTATAAAACAACAGGGTTGATTCTAATTTCTCTAAAGTTTTAAAAGTCTTGAAACGAAGGAAAATCATACTAACGTAATATTAAATGTAAAAGTTTATGTATTTGCGACTTGTTCACAATGAGACCTCGAAACTGTACAATAAATAATTCAAAGACGATAAATAATTATTTATCTCTAGGCGTCTTTCAGGAAATTCTGAAAGCCCTTGTTAGTAAAGTGCGCAATCCATAAAAGCTCTTGAATGCCCTGAAATTACAACCTATATTTCCGGACTTGTCTTTTCGCTTCGAGATCTCTGAAGACATAGACTAAACATCCGCCACGAGGTGGTACTATTATTTTTTTAGTGTTGCCAGCTGCAACTGCGTTTTGCAAAGCAAAAAGTTTTTTGCGTGACAAATATTGTACAAGGTCTTTGAAAAAATATTTATGCTCGTTATAAACCGTCAGAGTGTATTAATTTATCAAAATAATTATTATTATTGAAAAAATATCTACAATAATCTACATGCTGTCAAATATTGATTAATTATTACATTATTTAATTAATAATCGCAAATTACATTTTACTAAATTGCCATAGAGATACTAGTCACGTACGAAATACTACTACAATATCAACATAATTTATCATCCAAACATCGAAAGCTTTTTTAAACTAAAAAAAAAACATTAGGTATTATGACATTAACTTTAATACGTAGGTAACAAAACTTTACTATATTAGCGTATCTAGCGTTTTTCTTTTGCTGTCATGGTAAGACTAAGTGTTTGACCACATCTCACAAAATTATAGGTAATTCAAAAAAGATCGATGTAATTAATAAATGTAAATTATAAATTTTTAAATGCAAACACCGGGAAATATGTTCGTTTTCCCCGAACTTGGGAGACAATAGCTAAAAACAGTAGATCTCCCGATTAATTGGGAATCACTTGACATATTGCAGGATGATCCTGCAATTGAGTTGTCCGAAGCGAGTGTTGGGAACGTGTTATATAGAAAGTAGTACATATAGGTAAGTGTAAAAATCTTAATACATTTTATGATAAGCTTAAGCAATTATAGGATATCTATTGAAGTTGTTTATCGACGCCACTAAGGCTAGCCTTTCCAGACCTACATTTTCTTTTACTACCTTGATATTTCTCTGCCTTTCTTACCCGTGAAATGTTTTCTCTGACCCTTGGACTCTGAATCGTTTATATTGTATCTTATCTCAGCTTTTCTCTCCTTAAAGACGTCGATGCTGATATAAAATCTGGTCGTGTATTTCGTTATATTGGACGTACGTTGTATTTATGTTTCTTACAAGTAGCTTACAATTCTTTCCTGTAAGTTATGTAATTATATTTATTGTTTCATTTTCAATAAAAAGAGATTACGAAATTTGTTTTACCTAAAATTATCCTATTGTTGCTATTGTTTTAAACACCAAAGCAGTTGCAATTTAAATTTGCAGTACACTCCACGTGTTTTAATGATGATAATGTGGGTGTACGTGATGTGTGTGTGAGTGTGTGTTTAACACAAGCCGTATGACATACCGTGAATGTCCTAATATTATTAAGATGCGATAAGTATGTTTATGTTAGCTAAACAGATTTTGTTAGCTTACAAAAATAAACATAACAGCTGCTATCAGGACTTTTAGTACCGCAAACATAAATTGCTATTATATGCTGAAACAGTGGCGTAGCTAGGCGTGGGCACGGGGTCTTAAGCTTACGGTTTCCCACTTAAAAGGGACGTCGCGAAAAGCCTTCTTAAAAATGACTACTACGTAGTAACCTGAAATACCCTACTAAGAATAAGCTTTACCGAAGTTTAGCACGTATGTATATAAATTATAATTTCACAGCGCGCCAGTGTGCTCTAATTTCGACTTATTTTTTAGCGTCGTAGAAATAACATTTTTTGCATTTGGTAGTTTTTGTTTTGGTTGCAATTACCTCATAATGGTGAAATCTGGCCTAATTTATTCGTAAATAAATTATTTTGTTAACGAACTTTTCGAGTTATAACCGAATTCAAAAAAAGGTGGAGGTTTTCAATTTTGGTTGTATTTAATGTTTGTTAAAAAATACAACCGAAATGTTGCAAAAGTATTTTATTTGACCTTCACTTAACATCAGGTGAGCTGTGGTCAAACAACTAGCCTGTCAACCATAACAAAAAACAATAATTACATTTTTATTTTTCGAATGGTCTCTTAGAAATTTTATTAAAAAATATGTAGTCCAAATGAATCAAATTGTGTATTTTGCTTTCCTGTGGCTTTTCAGTAGAGTGTACGGTCACTAGTTTACTCGACAATGTAACCTAGCCATGTTTGAGATTAGTGGAATTTTTTGTAAAAGCTATATTTGTTGGCTATTCTTTTCTGCCATTTTTAAAACAAAAGCAATTACGAATACACAAATAAAAGGGCCTCACTGATGCAACTTGGCCCCCCTCTGGATTAGTCCCCGCTACGCCACTGTGCTAAAGCTCAAGAAAAGATTTACAAAATGTACACTTAACGAGTTCTCAGTTTTATTGAAGGAAACACATTCTAAACAGAACGAGTAAAATGCACTTTTATTACTATTTGATTTGTGTGTTCAAGTAAACACTTTCAAATAGACTAACAAACAATTTTGAACTTTATAACTGAACCGTAAAATCGACAGTTGAGGAGAAATATATTTCCGAAGTGCGCTGCATTTAGAGTGTTAAATTAAGTACAATTCATGTTATTGCAGTTAGCATAAAACGTGTTATACGTACTTACATTTTATGATCTTGTAAAGTAGGTCAATATGTCGTAAAGAATAGCTCAAAAATCAATACCAAACTATACTTTAATATAATTTTTTGAACGCACTTATCTCTGGTACTGTTGAGTATGCTGGTATGCTGTTGAGACTAACCATCGAAAGTCTCAAAGTAATGAGCGCCAAAGCAGCGACGCCCTGGACGTTGTTTTGTTACTCAAAGTTCTGTGTATCGCAATGGTCATGGACAGGCGTTATCTCTTACCATCAGGAGAGCGTCTCGTTCGTATCATTACTTATTACATAAAAAAAACTACCAGCCGGATTTAAAAAAAAAACTTTTTGCATTTGAAACCTAATTTCTTGAGAAAGGTTAGATGCTGTTTAATATCACAATACGGCTCTTAGAAATCGATAACAGGTGAAACCACAGGGCACAGTTAGTCTTTAAATAAAAAATGAAGTCACACTTCTTGTGTGTTTAATTCTTCTAAAATGTGCAACGGGTTCTGATACGATTTTCATCTCTGATAACATACATCATAGATAACATACAATATTATATTATGGAAAGCGATGTGGTTTTATCACATTTTTGTTGCAGGGTTAAAGTTTCGACCACATCCGGTGACCTTCTTCAAGGAGTCGGAGCAGAGTACAACACGCGCGCGGCCTAGTCTCCCTTTGCACTGCGGATCTCTGCGCGCCTTGCAAGTGGTAGCAAATGGTTGTGCATGAGTAATCCCACGTAAATAAACCAAAAATACATTTCTATTTTATAAATTTAATACAACTATAGTCTAAATGTTGACCTTACCAAGCCAGCTAAAACAGTTCAGTTTTGCTGGTTCAATTTATTTTTGGCATAATATATTGTAACACTATAAAAAAAAACCATTACCAAGTCGAAAGTGACTAACGTCACAGGAAATGGGGAAAAACAAACAGGAAGCTTCGAAGGGAAATTTCTTAGTTTTCCTCGAAAAAAGGCGAAAGTCGTAAACAAAAGAGGTAATTACGTTTAAAGTCAGGTACGAACATAAGAAAAACACAGAGGATAGAAATGGAATTACTAAAGTTACATACTATAACACTGTTAAACGAGTGTACAAATAACATTGCCTTTATTATAACTAAATCCTGACCTTGAATTTATCGATGCTATCTCTTGTTAGCAACTAACGCAATAAATAAATAAGTAACGTAGCAATATTTATATTTTTGTAGCGATGATAGCTCAGTGGTTAGCGCGGTAGGTTCGCATGCCGAAGGACGTGTGTTCAAACCCCAACAATGAGCTTGAGCTGCCGGTGAAGGAAACCCATAGCATGGTGGTAGGGTACTTTCTAGTACTCGGCTGGCTAGCTCCCTCAAGTTGAAAATCTGCCGCCAAGCATCTAACGGTGTGTTCCGGCAGCCTCACTTGAGAGCCAGTTCCATTTCAGGCTAGGTGGGCTTTACCATCTTCGACCACACCTTCACTTAACATCAGGTGAGCTGTGGTCAAACAACTAGCCTGTCAACCATAAAAAAAAAATATTATCTTATGTAGTTATGTATTCCCCTGTATTTATATCCTAGTTACACACCCCGTCTTTTCTTCCTTTAAACTTTTCCATCCGAAGGTTGCCTGGAAGATATCGCTTTTAGCGATAAGGTTGTCAGTTGTTACACAATTTAATTAGGTTAATTTTATTTTTGTTTTGTCTTGTATGATTTTTGGTGTGGACAATAATAAGTTTACCAGCACTCAGGAGGTTGCTCTTAGGTTGTTGATTTTTTTATCTATGTCATGAAAAATTGATTTCATATTAGCTGAAAAGAATGCGAAGACCATAGTGAAGGTAATTTGAGGAAAAAGTGATATTTTCGCATGATGATGACCATCCAAAACTTTATACGTGATGAGAAAGTATAATTTTGGTCATAAACTATTAGTTTCAGTTATAAATCATACAAAAACTTGAAAGTGTCGCTTTACTATACATTTTATGACTATAAATAATAATGAATATACGTAACTAAGCAAATATATGGGAACTAGATAAATGATAGAATACATTTATAAATATATTTTTTTTTTAGCTTTCATATCACCAAAAGCCAAACAAAGATCATGAAACAAAGCGCAAAACTTCAAGGCGTTTCGCTTTTTGAAGTGTTCAAAAGTCGCATCAACAAAGACATCCAAATGCAATCTTCAACGAGATTCTAAATAAACTTCAGTCGACATGTTGGATTGAAATGAAGTCATTTTTAAAGTCACCCCTCGCGTAAACTCAAATTTACCCAAGTTAGATGTTTCGCATTTGTCAAGATTTACAGTTCGTTTCGTTTCTATAAATAAGGCAACTTCATTAACATATACACATTGTTACCTTATCGTAGTGAAACTATCTCTACCTTACGTACTCGTACTTCTTTACTTCTGTAGCTTTAGAATAATCGATCTTCCTTTCTTGTTACGAAAAGGTTCTATGGTGCTCTTGTATCTGATCTTACATTGCAAGTCGTGCTTTTCTAAGAATTGAAAGTATCAAGGGGCATCAAAGAAACAATTTCGTGTGTCACTGTAGCTAATTGACTTAACTTTTAGATGCACAATTTGGATTCACTTCAAAGTTAATTTTGTAGTATTTTTTTCATTGATTTTTAATTTTTTAATGACATTAAATCTAACCAAATTAGAGTTCATTAAATTGAAGCACCTATTATTTAAGTGTAGTTTATAATTGAAGAGATTTATTAAATTTTCACTATGTTAAATGACAGTTTAGAGAAGCGTGTGTTATTTTGCTTAGTAGTATTAACTATGATTACGAATTTTTAGCCAGAAATAAAAGAACAAAGAAGGAAAAGAAAGCAGAAGAAATTGATTGAATCAGACGTTGCTTTATGGAAGTTGATTTTGAGATTTTGACTAAAGAAGAAGAGAATAAAAATAAAATAGACGTTACTTTAGACGAGGCATGCAGTTGGCCACGATCTCACCTGATGGAAAGCAAAGATGTGGCTGATAATGGAGCACGCTTGCCTAGGAAATACATATTTATGTTTTTTGGAACAAATAAAAAAAAAATAGAAATTTTTACCTAAGAAAAAAAAAGTGACCAATTATTTCGGACAATTAGATTTGTCAAGTAAATTGAAGAGAAGTCACAACAACAATTATATTCAAGTTTTTTCAAGTCATATGTTTGTTATACTTATAACAACTGTGATAGCTTTCTTAAAAATATAGTTAGTGTTCAACTATTACAAGTAAACCATTCAATAAGGTATTCAATTTCGACAGTTATTGCGCTATACGAAAAGTATGGAACGTGCTAATGCAGACAACTATTAAGAAATGCTAAACTTTCTTAACAGCATCCAAAAACGACAGTTAATTTCTCGTGACATAAATATAACCGAGGGCATTCCCTTCCCTTCTAAAGGAAAAAATAACAAACATATCTCTTCAGAGTAAGAAAACAAACAACGTATGTTCACATCTGTCGGGCACGAGCTGTACAGTCATGTACACAAGTGAGTATTAATATTTCATTGTCACTGCCACTTGTAACTTGTGACTTCGTTGGCTCTTAAGTTTTGAGAAAATGACTGGAGAAGTTTAATATGTAAGATGACAACGTTGCAAAGATTTTGTATATCAATTAGAATGATTGTGTAATTACGAGATTTATATTCTACATATTCGGTCCAATCTGAGATCTAAAATCAAAAACAAGTACCTATGCGCTAAATTACCATTAACCTATCACAGTCCACATACATCTTCGGATTTTCGCTTTCAGCTACTAGCAGTTATCTTACGTATATTGTCGTAAATAGTCTCAGGGCGTTCTACTCTACGTTTGCCAATTCCCGGTATCCAGTCTAAAACACATCTTTTCCTTCGATTGTCGGTTCTACGGCAAATATGACTCGCTCACTGCCACTTCACGTTCCATATTATATTTTTTTACTACTAACGACTAATTAGTCGTTAGTAGTAAAAAAAGTAATTATTCGAATAACATTTTATGCTTAATTGTACGAAATACTCGAAATACAATACGTCAGTGTTGATTGCAGTTAATTATAAATCCGTCCCCTTCCATTGTCCTGTCTATTTTTAAATGTACCATTGAAATTTCGTCTTATTCCATTCTCATGCTTGTTACTCCGACATACGGTTTTTGTTTAAATGGCTACAAATGGATAATTTAGAATTTTTTAAATGTTCTTCCTAACATTTAACTGATCAATTATCATCTTTATTGCATTAACATTGGGTTTACTATTGAATGATTTCTGATCAGTAGTTTTAAATGCTTTAATGTATACTCATCCTAAATCAAATCCAAATCAGTGTTTAAAAGCTTTGAAGGTATTACTTCCGCTAATAAAACACTTTGCTTTGTCCGGTTCAAAATTTGAGAGAAAAACGTGCCCGGAACCAACACAAGCGTTCGATTTGGAATTATTCAGATTGTCGTTTGATTAGTTTTGTATCGGCTTGTTGGAAATTCCGGTGCGATCCAGTTAATTCCGGTATCGGGAAGGGTCCGAGATTAATGACTTGTTAACTTTAAGCTGAGGATTGCCCTAAAATATTACATCAATGGATTGAGCGGCGTCAGTTAGGGATTTACTTTCTGACCTGTTTTGCAAAGTGTCTGTTTTACAAATTGGTCCGCCATATTTTATCGCCTTGTTGACAAAGGGACTAATAATAATTCTTTTGATGATAAGAGCTGCTCTAGATACATGTAATTTGTATGTGGAAATGATAAGTCTTTGAGAAAAACGTCTTATTGTTAATGATTAGAAAAATTGTTATTAAAAGACTCCGCCAATGATTTCCATGAAAACCAGTTGGGAGCAGCGCTATGTGAATTATATGATTGTATACCTATACATATACAATATGCGTAACATATTATGTATTGATTGTGGTAGCAATACGTTATTGCTCGAATGCTTCTCAAATGTTTCTACATTGACGCACAGCAAAAGTTAAATGTTTCCAATTACATCAAGTAATTTCCAGCAAATTCAATAGTCGCTACAAGAGCAATATAATATTATGAAATGCTCCCTTAATTGTAGAAAATTATTTTACTTTCTTAGACTTTCACTTTATAGTAGATCTTCTTAGGAGGAAGTCGTCTATGATATATACCGATATTCAGCCGCCAAGCAGTAATTTAGTAACATTATTCTATTCCGGCTCGAAGGAAACTTTTTTTTGAATGTAAAAAGTAATGAGACAAACGAGACGTTCTCCTTGATGGTAAGAGATAACGCCTGCCCATGACCATTGCAGCAATACACAGAACTTTGAGTAACAAAACAAAGTCCAGGGCATCACTGCTTTGGCGCTAATTACTTTGAGACTTTTAGTTAGTCTCAACAGCCCAGTAATTTCACTAGCTGCAGTACCCTTCAAACCGTAATACAGTAATGTTTACACACTACTGCAGATTAACTAGTAGTGCGGTGGTACCTACCTAGACGACCTCCTGCTAAGGAGATCTACCACCAAGTATATAGAACTGCAGCTAGCATAATTACAATGCTATTGAGACTATCGAGTTCGTCTCAATACTTTTACATTTTGTAATTGAAGAAGATTCCAGGTTCGACACCTGGTAGGGTCGCCATGTCGATGTGGCATTGGGAAGGTATTTATTTCTTACGTTTGACAGGCTAGTTGTTTTACCACAACAAACTTGATATAAAGTGACGGTGTGATCGAAGATAATAAAGAACACCTAGCCTGGAATAGAACTGGGTGTCAAGTGAGGCTGCCGAAACACATCGTTAGGTGCTTGGCGGTAGATTGGATGTACTAAAACAGATGACGTCTCTAACACTAAGTAACTCTACATAATATGAACTTACACATTAAATTAAATTCACAATTTAAATGTATTCCTTCATTCTTTAAACACACCATTCGTAAACATTACAGAGTCATTTAGTAGCCACGAGGGTATTTCCAATTACATTAGGAAATTTCCAGCACATCCAAGCGTCACTATATGAGACAATTCCACAATACGCACCCATTTATATCTCGGCCCTGAATCAATATTGTGAAAGGTGACCCTCGCTGGGTCTGCACTGGAAATGGTATCCCTTTAATTTAATATTAATAAGATGGGTGAAGGCGATTGTTAATTAATTTTGTGCAAGCTGAATTATCTTACGGTTCAAGAGGTAAATCTTATAATTTAAAAAACGGTCAGTTATTAAGTAAATTCGTATTTTCATGTCAAAATTATGAAACATGTCAATAACTTAATAATCTTTTGGTTTGAAATACTCGTTAATGTCATAAAACGATGTATCTAGCAGCCAAGATCTTAACTTGGTTCTGAAGCAAATGAAGCAATAAAACAAATCAATAGACATATCATGCATCAAAATTGGTACAGCCATTTAGTAGTTGGAGAAACATAGGCATGAATATACATGAACACATCCATGTCAAACGCATAACCCTTCTTTTTTGGCTTAGCCGCAGTCGGGTAAAAACAAACTGCTTACTTTTCAAAAACTTACTAGTTTTATGAGAAGCCATATTCAAGAGTAAAAGTGTTCAAGTAGAGTGAGTCCATCATCTCTAATGAAGTCAAGGAATTCAATAAAAACTTCACCCAGCGATTCTAATCCCCAGTTAAAGCTTCTCTTTGAAAATTGTCCATCACTAATAATAAATCGATGTCTTTGTCTCAAATGTCATTTGCAAGACTCGGAAGTTTATTTCAATTGTAGACTCTATTTAATTTTATCCTTGGAGACCTCTTTGTCTGAAATGGATATCTTTATAATCAATCATAATTATACGCTTTTCTATTACTTTTTGTCATTTAATATTTTTGGTCTTCGGAAATATTTCTTTTTCCGTAACACTGGGGTCATTAATCATTCATTTTATTGCCAAGTTTTTTCATATGCCCATTTTGATTTTGAGCAGTTTTTCATCATCATCATCATCATTTCAGCCGTAGGACGTCCACTGCTGGACATAGGCCTCCCCCATTGACTTCCATAAAGACCGGTTGGAAGCGGCTCGCATCCAGCGCGTTCCTGCGGTCTTTACCAGGTCGTCTGTCCACCTTGTGGGTGGACGTTCTACGCTGCGCTTGCCGGTCCATGGTCTCCACTCCAGAACTTTGCAGCCCCATCGGCCATCAGGGCAGGGCAGGGCACATAGCACGCAGAACTGAGCAGTTTCTGTGCTTTGGAAAATATTAATATATATACATATATATGATGTTGACCTATGTATATTGTAATTGGCCATTAGTCAAGTTAAATAACTGACATATATTTTGACATATTTTGTACTATTTTTTTAAGACCGGATTATCATAATTATGTTATTTATAAATATATAAAATATATTATAAAGTAGTGAGTGTCAATGCAGCGATGCCCCGGACTTTGTTTGATACTCAAAGTTCTCTGTATCGCTGCAATGGTCATGGACATGCGTTCTCTCTTACTATTTTTTTTTTTTTTTTATGGTTGACAGGCTAGTTGTTTGCCCACAGCTCACCTGATGTTAAGTGAAGGTGTGGTCGAAGATGATAAAGCACACCTAGCCTGGAATGGAACTGGCTCTCAAGTGAGGCTGCCGGAACACACCGTTAGATGCTTGGCGGCAGATTTTCAACTTGAGGGTGGTCGTTAGCCAGCCGAGTACTAGAAAGTGAAGGAAGTGGTTAGCGCGGTAGGTTCGCATACCGAAGGGCGTGAGTTCAAACCCCAACAATGAGCTTGAGCTGCCGGTGAAGGAAAACATCGTGAGGAAACCATAGCATGGTGGTAGGGTACCTTCTTATACTCGGCTGGCTAGCTACCACTCTCAAGTTGAAAATCTGTCGCTAAGCATCTAACGGTGTATTCCGGCAGCCTCGCTTCAGAGCTAGTTCCATTCCAGACTAGTGTGCTTTTCCATTTTCGACCACACTTTCACTTAACATCAACTGATGTTGAGTTGTGGTCAAACACCTAGCCTGACGACCACAAAAAAATTGCAAAGTTTTAACTAAAAAATAACATTGAATTTATTTTCTGCCAAAATAAACACTCTGGTTTTGTTCTGCGGAGACTTTTATCAGGTCATAAAAATGCAGCATAAAATAATGTAACACCACTTTAAAACGTTAGATTAAACACTTATTAACTTAGATATGTTGCGCGGCAAACTTAGCTCTTACAGATTTATGTACATTTTAATTGCTTCTTCACACAGAATTTTCGCGTTCGTTTCGCGCTGAAACAAAGCGCTGAAGCGCTTTAGCTACGAGAACGAAAATCTTTCCCGTCCTTTTCTTTTCTGATCGCGTGCGACCTGCAACCCTTACGAAAATTTCGCCCCATCCTTCTCTGGCAGACGCTCCACAGCCACCGTACAAATCCCTTATGTAAGTCAGTGCTTTCCCGACAGCTTCAGCAATCGGACGTGCGCGTGTCGCTCCCCAAATCTCGAACGAAAATGCCGATTACCGGCCACTATTCCAAACCCAAAAAGACCGCTGGTGATTTGAGTGATCCCAAACTTTTATAAACAAAAGTGCTTAAGTGAAGTGGCCGTATATCAGCCTGGAACGGATATGGCGTGCCAAAGCGAAATTTCTTTCAAACTTACGCGCGAGGATTAAACAAAATTTATCTCCGAAAACAAGGGAGATTCCGTTTAAAATAGCAGCTTCTTTCTCATTATGTTTATCACACTAATCTATGCAAGCTTACATGTTAAAACCGTCTCCTTTACGACACAATTTATTCATGATTGTACAATAGGAGTAAAATAAAAATAGACTTAACGGGACTTAATAGATGATGTGACATCTTAAGGGGATAGTGTCATAAAGTTATTAGTCAACGTGTTAATTACGGCTAGGATAAATGTTGACAGATTTAGTGTTACGTAGCTCGTTAAAAAAGAATTTGTGACAAAAGATATTCGAAAGCAATTATAAGATAAAGTTTTAATTATAATAGCTGTAGTGCTAACGAGTGATGGAATATAGTGTCAAATTAATGTAAAATACACGAGGAATGTTTGTCAAGATGGGTGACAGTTTGAAGATTATAAAGAAGCATTCATATTTACTGAATGCAGTGCTGCTCTTTGTGTCTATGATATACGGTAAGTGCTTAGTAATAAAATTATATATCGTTAATGAACCGTGGAGATAATTACACCGGAGTTCATAATGACCTCTGTTAATTATCTTCGGACAATGATGCTTTGATGTTTTTGAAACAATTTTGTTTTACGATCGAATATCCTTATATAGGGTGTTGACTTTTGACTCGGATGTAAAAAGAGGTCATGCGTTAAATTTAGAATAGAATATAACTTTATTATACTCGTACACCAAAAACTTACAAATGAAACACAGATCACAATCAATACAAATATGAAACAAACAAAAAAAAATTAAAAAAAAACACCTTGATGTATAAGGGTGGTCTTATCGCTTAGAGCGATTTCTTCCAGACAACCTTTGGATGGAAAGAAGAGTAAATAAATATAAGGTTGGTATACAAATGAAATAAATAAATAAAAGAACAATACAATAAACGTATATACATATGAGATACTAAATAAACTCAACATATAGATTAGCAGGCTGATAAATAATGCTTATATACTAAATTATTAAAAATATGAATTGACTAATGTTGGAACTTGGACTAAATTTGTTGGAGTTTTCTCGTGTAATTACACATAGTTAACTGAATTTTGTTTTCTCGGTTAAACTTATAAAAACAGACAATTCTAATCATTAGTAATTATTTTTTTTGTAATTAAAGTTATTAAATGCCTGTCAGTGTAGTTCTCTACACTGATCTAGCAAATCGTAAGTTATGCAATGAATCTATGTTTTATGTGATGATTCTACTGTGATTTATTATATTGGATGGGTGACCATTATTGTGCTAGAGAGAGAGACCCTAAGTTTTTTCAAATAATACTAAATATTATTATAGAAATGTTTGACGATAAGGCCGCTAGTTATTGCACTAGTTGTATACATGATACGCCACTGAGCTTGATTTTCATATGTTTGCTTCCATTCACTACCAGTTACTTTACATAATATATCGTCACTTCATCAAGTCTGATGACGTCCTACTCTACACATTCAAATTCACGGACTCTACTCTAAAGCATAGCGTAAAGTTGCCAGAGAATTTCATGAAAATCAGATAAACGACACATAAGTCAAGAAACTTTGTAAGCCTAAAAATAAATATACGTTCTAGGTAGGTAACACTGCAGTCCCAGACATTTGGCTGCTAAGCAGTAGTGCGTAAACAAATATTACTGTGTTACGGTTTGACGGTTACTGCAGCTAGTGAAATTACAGGGCTTTTGAGACTAACCATCCAGTCTCAAAGTAATGAACGCCAAAGCACCGATGTTTTGGACTTTGTTTTTCTACTCAAAGTTCTATTTATCGCTACAATAGTTATGGATATATGTTATCTCTTAACATCAAGAGAGCGTCTAGTTTGTCTCATTGCCTTTACCTAAAAAAAATTATAGAAACAAGAAATTGTTCCCACAACGTCTGATACCTACGCGTTACTTTAAACACTCGTGCATGCAAAACAGAAAGTATTATAATTAGGTGACAATATACAAACATGTCAATATAAAAAAAAACTTAACTAACAAAGGAATTAATTCAAAGTGATGAATGGCTATTTGGGCAATAGCCCAAATAGCCTAAATACTTTTGCCTTTAAACAGAATACTGTTTAAAGGCAAAAGTATTTCACGTACCTCCTTCCAGCACAAAGACAGAAGTAGTAGAAATAGACAAGGAAAATGATTAAAGCTGAAGTCCGCCTCTGTATCTATTTCTACGTGATATATATAATTTATAAGTTTCTTTACTCCAGTAAATATTCGATTATTAAGTATGGAAAAAACGTATTTTACATGCTATTCATTCTGGCTCAAGAATTCATGGGAATTCTGTTCTTAATCACTTGTAATAATTATCCTAGTAGCGTTTCTTTGTAATTACAAAGAAACCTTTGATGAGATTTATTACTTGAAATTTTCTTATTAAACTCTTCCTTGTTTTAAGATGCTGATGTTTTTTTAGAGATTGTTAAATTACCATTTAGTATTTTTTTACTCTTAAAAGCTTTCTTTGTGTCGTAGTAATGAGAAGAACGACACGCTTTCCTGGCAGTAAGAGATACTGCATGTCTATGACCATTGCAGTGATACACAAAACTTTTAGCAGCACAACAAAGTCCAGGGCATCGCTGCTTTGGTGCTCAATGGTTTGAGACTTACGATGGTTAGTTACAATAGCCCTGTAATTTTGCTAGCTGCAATAGGTACTATTTGAACCGTAACACAGTAATGCTTACACACCACTGCTTGGCAACAGAGTATACGGTATTGCGGTGGTTTTTATGTAGACGACCTCCTCCTAAGGAGATTTGCCACCAAGTATATTTTTACATTAACATGACGTAATTATTGATTGACATTTTCAATGCCATTTTTGACATGAATTAGTCAGTAAATTGTATTGTTGGTGTTATCAATAACATTTTATAGATAAATAGATAGTAGCACTGTATTGTGAACACTAAAAATAGAAAAAAAAATCCGAAAATAAATAATATGTTACCTATGTTTAATTTAAATGTGAAGCGTCTTAGTAAAATGTATATTTTAGAACTTTATTTTATTTTTAAATCTCCTTGAATTCTGACAAAAAGTTATGAAAATAAATTTCACTTTAGATAATAAATTATTATCATAATTATTATATTGGCAACTCATTTATGTATAACTCATTGTATATTTATTATTAATTAGCGATAGTAAAAGAGAGTAGCTCCCAGGTAGCTTAACTTTTTCCGACACTTCCAATAATTATCATCATATTTCAACCATTTTATGCCTAAACCTTCTTCAAGAATCACTCTATCTATTGGTGTAACTTGCATGATTATCCGTTCAGTAGTTTTTATGTTTATGGCAAACAGACAGACAGACACACGCGGCTGATGACTTTGTTTTATAACATGTAGTGATAACCATTTTCTCTCTTTTGCTAATATTACATGTACAGCACCAATCAAAAATTCGTAAATCGATACATAAATAATAATTATAATACCCCACGAATGTGTTACATCTAACAAAGTTGAATCGTTTCTCTGTACAATTTTCTATAGCAAAAGAGACGTCCCGTTCTATTTAACATTGGGCTCTCCACTCATGTTAACTAAGATTTAGAGGCATTTAAACATAGGTGTCTCTGACTAAGTACTTTTAGGATGGTCGCACATCGAAGCCTGTTGACATCTTTAGCTTTAGCGGAAACACGGAAAATAATTTCACTACATTGTATTTTGTTTTACTTTTTTTGCGAGCAGTCATTTTTAGTGTTGTTTTAATCTTTATGCAGAGTTATACGCCCGAGTGTAAGCACGAGATATAACGTGACGAAACATGCCATGTTCTGTAGTTTCTAAAACTTCGTTGAATATTCAATTAAATTCCACTTTTCTAGGATTCGAGTGGCTTATTTTATGTGACTTAGAAACATTTTACTTGAGAAACTTAGAAATATAGACTCGACACTGGCAGAATGTACAAATTGCTATGTTAAAAATTAAGAAAAGAAGAACACAATAATATTGTCAACCTCTTTTCTTTGTCTACTTCTTTGCTAAAAATTAAGTTAAGTTGTCATGTATGTACCTATTATAGATAGATAGATAAATAAATAAATATCATAGAACATTACACACAGCGCCATCTGACCCTAAACTAGGCAAAGCTTGTGCTATGGAAGTCAGATAACTGATAGAATACTTAAATCGTTTTTTTTTGTAAATATATACTTATAATACATACGTACTGGATAGATAGAACTCTTTATTGTGCACACCTTAAACAAAAGAAAGTCCAGAGAAAAAAATGGATTTAATTATTCTATCAGTTATCAGACTTGCATAGCACAAGCTTTGCTTAGTTTAGGGTCAGATGGCGCTGTGTGTAATGCCCTACGATATTTATTTTATTTATAAATATACTTAATGGTAGCGCTCTGTCTCTCAAGTCTCGTATTGTTAATATAAGCGAAACGAAACAAATATTACAATAATTCGAGAAATCCGATACTATTAAAGAACTAATTAAATAATCATGATAAAATTTTAATTTTAGTGTATAAGAGCTGAAGAGCGTGGGTTCGATTCCCGCTCAGAACAAACATTTTATGTATCAACAAATGTTTGTTCTGTGTCTGGGTGTTCTGTGTGTATTATAAGTATGCATTTACAAAAAAAAGTATATATGTATTCTATCAGTTATCTGACTTCCATCACACAAGCTCTGCTTAGTTTGGGGCCAGATGGCGCTGTATGTAATGTCCAAATTGTCCAACGATATTTATTAACATTATTTATTATATTTTTTGTATGAGTGTGGCTGTTTTTTTGTTGTATGTGCGAGTGAGCGAGGGAGAGTTTTTGTGTATATAAAATTACATACATCTAAGTTCAGTCAGATCAAAAATTATATTTATTTCTTCAATGATAAAGTATGTTTAGTGTGCGGCAAGCTTAAGAGGCATTGAAACATAGGTGTCCCTATCTCAATCGAGCCTTAACAAATTGCCTTGCGAACCGTACTATTTCAAAGGGAGGCAAGCTTTGATTAATTAATTGCTTTGCTTGGTAATTACTTGCGGGTACTCTCTTTTATATTCTAAAAATTATAAATTTTCGTACACTGTCCTGCAATGTACTACAATGTACCTACTATTTTCAACAAGAGCTTTAAATTGAAGATTGCTGCTAAAGCTACTCGGTGCTACTTTACTCGGTGGTAGATTTCCTTAGCAGGAGGTCGTCTAGGTAGATACCACCGCAGTACCAGATATTCTGCCGCCAAGCAGTAGTGTGCAAACATTACTGTGTTCCGGTTTGAAGGGTACTGCAGCTAGCGAAATTACTGGGCTGTTGAGACTAACCATCTAGTCTCAAAGTAATGAGTGCCAAAGCAGCGATGCCCTGGACGTTGTTTTGTTACTCAAAGTTCTGTGTATCGCTGCAATGGTCATGGACAGGCGTTATCTCTTAACATCAGGAGAGCGCCTCGATCGTCTCATTACTTTTACATAAAAAAAAAAAAAAAAAAAAAAGCTAAGTAGATGTTTGGTCAATTTTGGCATGACTGTCCGATCAGCTTTAAATACTTGGTGGTAGATCCTTACGTCACCGATAACCGCTGGGGTAGACATGTTCTAGACTGGAGACCACGAATTGGTAAACGTAGCGTAGGATGCCCTGAGGCTAGATGGAGTGACGATATACGTAGGACAGCTCGCGGTGGATGGAAGCGAAAAGCCGAAGATCGGGCTGAGTGGCGTGTCTTACAGCAGTGGATTACAAAAAGCTGATGATGATGGTGATGAGATCGCCTTAGCAGGAGTTCGTCTAGGTAGCTACCACCGAAGTACTAGATATTCTGCCGCCAAGCACTAGTTTGTAAACATTACTATGACCGGTTTGATCACTGAGACTAACCATCGAAAGTCCCAAAGTAATGAGCTCCAAATCAGCGATGCCCTGGACTTTGTTTTACTACTTAAAGTTCTGTGTATCGCTGCAATGGTCATGGAAAGGCGTTATCTCTTACTATCAAGGGAATGTCTCTTTCGTCTCATTACTTTTCCATAAAAAAAGCTCATTTGATAGTAGCATGCATTTTGTGTGCTTGCCAATAAATCAGTTATTCATCAGTCTATGTTAATAAATTAAAGTATATAATTATGTAAGTACTGACGATAAGATAAGATGATTCTTTATGGTTCACACCATACAATATTGGTAACAGAAACAACAGGTGAACATCAGGTGAGCTGTGGTCAAACAACTAGCCTGTCAACAATAAAAAAAAAAAAAAAAAAAAACAGTATATTATGTAAAATAAAAAATATTATTATTCCCATCAACCATTTATATTTTCTTATTTTTAATTTGTTTACATTAAATATTTACAAAACATATATAATATAAAAAACATAAAACTATAAACTTATTATTATTATTATACTGCAAACTGAACAAACTTTTTGCTAAATTCCACGCGGATGAAGACGCGGGTAACAGCTAGTCTGCTGTAATTGATGAGCTTACTAAGTCCAAAGTAAACAAGCCCACAAAATCAATTACAAGATTCACTTGAGAGTGACAAAAAGCCATTAACACTGTCTACTGTCTCGGATAGGTCTAGACGTAGTTTGAAAAGATCAAGGTTATTCATACGTACAAAATATGTATTTATTATAAGCAAAAAAATTTTATCACCGTGACAGAACTGTTGGCTCGTTGGTTAAGAGCATGGGTTCGATTGCCACCCAGGACAAACATTTATTTGTATAAACAAATGTGTGGTATATCCTGTACGTATTATAAATATGTATTTATAAAAAAAGAGTTCAAGTAAATAAATAAAATAAATATCGTTGGACTATACACACAGCGTCATCTGGCCCCAAACTAAGCAGAGCTTGTGTGATGGAAGTCAGATAACTCATAGAATACATCAATACTTTTTTTTTTAATACATACAGAACACTCAGACACAGAAAAAACATTTGTTTATTCACAAAATGTTTGCCCTGAGTGGGAATCAAACCCACGCCCTACAGCTCTCAAGGCCGATATACTACCAATAAGCCAACGGGGCTGTCGAAATCTTCATCTTCTATCAGTTATCTGATTTCTATTCAAAAAATATCGTTGGACATTTCACACAGCGCTATTTAGCCCCAAACAAAGCAAAGCTTGTACTATGGGAACCAGATAACTGGTAGATTACTTATATTTCTAAATACATACTTATAACACATCCGGACACCGAACAAATATTTATCGTCCGATAAAAGTTTTTTCTGGTAGAAATCGAACCCACGTCCTGCAAAATTTGAAACAGATATTCTGTCAAATGAGCTAATAGTATAGGGAATATTTTTAAGCTTCTAAACGTGGATTTTTTAGTCTACAAATTAAAAAAAAAACCATGTAAAAAATGTCGTATTTTAAAGAAATACTTCAAAGCATACAAAATCTATTACAACGTTTTAAAGTAGTAGTAAACGACACTACTACAAAATTTTACACATCTCAAAAATTCATCACACTAAAAGGATCTTAAAATGCAACCGGCTTTGGTCCTCACTATCCTAATTTACTACGTAATAAAATTAACCTACTTACTTTGAGCGTCGACATTCTATTCATTAGTAGCCATAAAATTAAGTTCCAAATGAGTCATTAAAAGAGGAACTCGAAATTAGAACCATGTCAAACGATCGGAGCTTCCATTAAATGTTGCACCATTTCCTTTCTGACAATGAGAAGTGCAAGGTGTAGTAAATGATGTAAGGTAAAATAGTTTTTCATAACTTACCTCAATCATACTTGGTGATAGATTTCCTTAGCAGAATGTCTACGTAGGTACCACTGCAGTACCTACCAAAAACTATTGAATGTTTGTTCTGTGTCTGTGCGTTCTGTATCTACATCTACACTAATATTATAAAGAGGAAAGATTTGTGTTTTTGGATTTTTGCAACGAATAAACTCAAAAACTACTGAACCGATTTCAAAAATTCTTTCGCCGTTGAGAAGGTACACTATTCCCAGGTGACATAGGCTCCTTTTTATCCCTGTATTTCCACGGGAACGGGAAAGACGCGGGTGAAACCGCGAGGTGTCTGCTAGTGTATTATAATTATGTATTTACAAAAAATAAAATAAATAAATATGTATATAAATATCGTAGGGCATTACACACAGCGCCATCTGACCCCAAACTAAGCAAAGCTTGTACTATGGGAATCAGATAACTGATAGAATACTTAATTTTTTTTTTGTAAATACATACTTATAATACATACAGTACACCCCGAAATATGACTATATAAATAATATGACTTACATAGTTTATAGTTTTGGGGTCAGATGGCGCTGTGTGTAATATGTTCTACGATATTTATTTATTCTGTCGCCAAGCATTAACGTGTAAACAATTACTGAATTCCGGTTTGAAAGGTACTGCAGCCAGTAAATTTACTGAGCTATTGAGACTTAACCAATGAAAGTCTCAAAGTAATGAGCACCGAAGCAGCGATGCCCCAAACTTTGGTTTTATTACTGAAAGTTCTGCGTATTGCTGCACTGGTCGTGCGTTATCTCTTACCATCGGGAGAACGTATCATTCGTCTTATTAAAAAAATGAAGTCGTCACTTTGTAGTGATGATACCTCGGGGATTAGCGCGGTCGGTTCACATACCGAAGAACATGGGTTCAACCCCAACAATGAGCTTGAGCTGCCGGTGAAGGAAAACATCGTGTAGAACCATAGCATGGTGGTAGGGTACTTTCTAGTACTCAGCTGGCTAGCTACCACCCTCAAGTTGAAAATCTGCCGCCTTCTGACTGGGTGTATCTTTTAATAGTGTTGACTTAGAACTTTGATTTTCTTCACAATTCCAAGAGCTTGCAAACTGAGCACTTGGTATTAATTTCAACTTGATAGATCCAAGTGTTTCTGAGTAAAATGATCTTGAATAGAGAGATGGAAAGCAAAGTAATCCTACAGTAGTATATAATAAATAATCTTTAGTTGCTTGATTCCTTTTGAAGTAGTTGTACCCTTAAACCACTTTTATAAATCTAGACTATTTTGGTAAGATAATGAGATCACATGTTATTTTTTTTATGTTTATGGTACTGAGAAATTTCCGTGTTTGTCGCGCGCCGTACCACCGTTTAGTTTCCAAGTAGAATGGAAGCCACAAAAAAACTGAACCCCATGAAATATTTATGAAGTACAAAACAGTATGTAAATGCGCGCCCTGGACTCGAGATATATGGGGCGTTACCTTGAATAACAAATGTTTTGATATATCAGAGATAATGTTGTAGTAAGTAAAAGTATTGCAGAATATTCCTACAAATGAGATGCCCGATATTAGCATGTTTGAATTATTGGTCTCGGAGCAACCTTTCACCTTTTTTGTGGGAAGATTATAATTGTAAGATTTATGTGAAAGGGGGGGTTTGAAAACAAAACTTGAACCGTGTAATGTGGAATTGTAAGTAGAGGTATTCTGCTGTTCTGATTTTTTTTTGGGGTAATAAGCACAGCACAGCTCACTTGATGATAAGTGACGGTGTGGTCGATGGTTAATACATCTAGCCTTAAATGTATAAAAATGAATTACTAAAATTAAAAAAAAAAACAATTTTTGAAGGTGTCATTTGAGGCTACAAATAGAATAAATGTATTTTATTTATTGCCTGAAATGATACACATACGTCAATTAAAATGGTCACGAAAAATTAAATCAGAACATTTCATGAATGAATGAAATCATTCATCATCATTTTTGTTATTAATTTTAAGCGGAAATAAACTAAATATTATATACCTTGAATAGTCATGAAAAACATTGTAGAAACAAAAGTAACTAAATAGAGTTAAAAGAAATTTTCAAAATAGTATTGCAAACATTAAATAAATGCACAAAAAGATTGATAAAATTAATGAATTGTGTTAGTGATTGTAATCTTGAATGTTGTAAAGGAAAGCAGAACTTTTTAAGATGATAAGCCTGAAACAAAAGTGTACTTCGATTTTAGTAAATCATTACTACTGATTACATAATTATGGCCGACAACAGAGAAAAAGAAATCAGAATAATTATGTTGTTCTCATTTGCTCTCAAGGAGGTTTCTTCAAAATATATTTTAATAATGTTAAGATCGAATAATGCAAAATCTAAGTGTTGTAATAATCTAGTTTGTACTCCTTGCAAATCCAATTTGATTTGAGATTGTTATAAAGCAATAAATTAAACACAGCAAGCTAAAATTTCTATACAATTAAATGAACAACTTCCTCGCGACACGTTCTCAAATAATACGGACCACGTAGTTTCATTTAAGTTGCTAGCTTAATATGTAAAGTGTCACAGAGACCAGATTAGCAACCTTATTTGGTACAATGAAATTCCGGGTTAAGTTTCTTATACCTGAATATACATGAATTGCAGAGGAGCAACTTACCCCAAAATGTAGACAGCAATAATTTTTTTTGACATAAGTTCATATCAGAAACTCAATTTCATGCCAATAAACCGAGCTCGATTTGGCAACTTTACTATATCGGCTATTAAGTAGAGACAAAGTATATTCTATGACACTTATCGATAAATTACAACACATGCCTCATCTTGTCCTAGAGCTATTGGAATTCATAAGGAGTCTGACTGACTTTCAAACATTTACTTAATTACACAAACAATAAATGATAGTAACTTAATTTACAGCAATAAGCAAGACTGTACGTCTGCTTCTTTTTATACTCTGTGTAAAAGTTCTGATGACGAATGAGCTGACGCTATTCAGATGCTGCAGCTAAGTTCTGTTTAATTATTGTAAGTTTCCGTAGTAAGTGGGAAAATATCTCAGTTGCGTTGCTTTGTAAAAGTACTTATTTACTCGTTTATTTTTTTAAATAATACCTACAAATAATTTACATCTAACCAAAGCGGTAGAAAAAAAGCTCGTACCTACCAATGTAAGTATTTTTTTTTTTTACTCTTATTGATTTGCCTTTGCAGTCATCGTACCCGATAGATTTTAGGAAATAGATTATTTAATTCGGAATGCGTTTGCATGAACATCGTTATAAGGCAAAGTCAACGAGTAGTTTTCGAAATATCTAGTAGAGAATAACATCTTCGTAGTTAGCGCGGGTTCACACGACCAATGATGCTGGTTGGTTCACAAGATGCCGAAAAACAAAAAAACATCGTGATGAAACAATTAGTGTAGTATTAGGGTGCTTGGTAGTACACAGCTGGTTAGCTACTACCCTCAAGCCAACAAGCACCTAACGTGAAATCAGTACTATTCCAGGCTGGTTGTGTTTACCGTCTTCAACCATACTGTTATTTGACATAAAACAAGCTGTGGTCAAACATCTAGATTATACACCATAAAAAAATTAAGAAATATTACTTCAAATTGCTTGTATTAAAACATTAAAGCGATAATACAATCAATACACCAACAGCCCCCCCGACAGCCCCGATTAACAGCCCCGTTGGCTCATTGGTAGTATATCTGCCTTGAGAGCTGTAGGGCGTGGGTTTGATTCCCACTAAGGGCAAACATTTTGTGAATAAACAAATGTTTGTTCTGTGTCTGGGTGTTCTATATGTATTATAAGTATGTATTTACAAAAAAAAGTATTTATGTATTCTATTTACCACTCAAGTTAAAAATCTGCCCTTAAGCACCTAACAATGTGTTATGGTTGTTTCGTTTTTAGAACGATTGTAATAAAATTCTATCAGTTATCTGACTTCCATCACACAAGCTCTGCTTAGTTTGGGGCCAGATGGCGCTGTGTGTATAGTCCTACGATATTTATTTTATTTATTATTTATTTATTTAATAACAGATTTTCTGCCTAAAATAAACAACTGAACTATTCAAGGTGTACTCTCTATAAATAGTGAAATGACCTGAAATATTACAAGAAAAACATAAAATATATCAAAAATGGAAACAAAAACAAACTGATCGGATAACAGCCGCAGGAAAACTTATTCAATCCACAAACAAATGACGCGAAGCAGAATACAAAACTTTGGTAAAGAAATTGTGAATAAACGCCACACTAACATTGTTTACCAACTAGATACGAATTCAGCCAAGATGACGTCAAGATGTCTCCCGACCTTTTGGCATGTGGTTATGTAAAAACTCTTTTAGATTTTCTAGTACCTACCCGCGCCATTTTTTTAAAATATCTCCATGTTTTTAATAATACTTGCAAGTATTTTTTTTTGGTTTTGGTTGACTTTGATAAAAAAATAAGTCTTGCCGATTTTTTTTTATCTACTTTGGCCTAAAACAGCATAGCCATTTAGCGTGGCAATACAACCAAAGTTTTAGCCACATTTCTTTCCTCTGATGAACGAAAGATATTTGTTGTTATAATAGTATGATTAATTTTAAGACTTTTAAAAGAGTTGTTGTCAAAATTTCAAACATATTTTCTATGAGTTCTGAATATAACTTGATAATATAGAGATGAGTTTGGCAAAACTCTAAATCTTTTATAGTTTAAAACAGAAGTAAATTTGGTATCTACTTTAATTACTGTTGATTGCTATATACGACGTAATTTAACGTAATATAAATAGTCGTTAAATTCGGAAGTACAGAAGAGAATACTAAATTCTATGAGTTCTGAATATAACTTGATAATATAGAGATGAGTTTGGCAAAACTAAATCTTTTATAGTTTAAAATAGAAGTAAATTTGGTATCTACTTTAATTACTGTTGATTGCTATATACGACGCAATTTAACGTAATATAAATAGTCGTTAAATTCGGAAGTACAGAAGAGAATACTAAAATGTCTTCCGTCAAAAGGCTTAGAGCACTTTTAAGGGTTCGTAATTGCCTAAATCTCCGCATTTTCTCTATGAATAAGACAAATTTGGGAAATGCTAAAGGGCTTAGATGTTTAAGACAATTTCTGTATGATTGAAAAATGTACTTCCAACGAGATAGAAAAAAAAAATAGAATTCAAATTAGTCGAATTTCAATTAGTCTGTTACGGCAAAGTATAAAAATAACATAATTTAGTAACATGCGAACCAATTTCAAAATCATTTTATGATAAGGTAAGTTTTTCTGCTTTCAAAACAAATTAATTAGGCTTGAAAAAAGGTGGAAATCAATTAAATCATAGACAAGTACATTTTAATGTTAACAATAGTAGAAGGTATGTGAAGTACTATCATTATGTACTAATTATGTACAATTGTACATACACTAAAGAAGCGGAAATTAAGTTACGTTTCTTTGAAAAAATACAAATGAAACGTTAAAAAAAAAACATAAATGATTTATTTGGTACACATTGTTTTGTAACATTAATTAAAAACGGCGACTTTGTGAAATGATTTTGTTCAAAGTCATTAACCAAAAAGAATACTGAAAACACAGGTTAACTGTAGCTTTTATTTTACTCTGAACGTTAAAAAACACGATCTTTTCAAACCGCAAACTCTTATCTAAAAGTCTGACCCTAATTTAGATTCCATTCAAACGTAAGCTCAAAAATATTCTTTTCAGATTAAAGACTACAAAAGCGTACGACACCTTTTTTAATCTCTGAATAATTAGGAAAAAATGTCCGACGAAAATGTAAGGTCCAAGAATAATATTAATGAAAATGCCGAACCGGATAAAACGCGCGTAAATCAACAAGCGAAATAAGCGAAATCTTTAATGAGAAGCAGCGAGAGCAGAAATTACCGGGGCAAGAATATCTAACGCTTAATTATACTTTTTTTATTCAAATTTGTTAAATCACCATCAAATTTGACACGTATTTGATGGCAATTATTTTTTAGGGTTCAGTAATAATTATCGAAACAGGTATTTTAGGGAACAGGTTTATTTTTTTGCGCCAAAGCAGTGATGCCCCGAACTTTGTATGCTACTCAAAGTTCTGTGTATTGCTGCAATGGTCAAGGACATGCGTTATCTCTTACCATCAGGAGAGCGCATCGTTCGTCTCATTGCTTTTACATTAAAAAAATGAGTCGTTAAAAAGTAATTTCCACATTGTCACTGTAGTATGAAAATGTGGAATCGTTTTGGCCGTGTCTGCTTAACCGTCCGTATTTGTTACACTATACTTTTCAAAATGACAGCACTTTATAGCTATCCGAACTTTGTTTTATTTAATTAAGCTACCCAATTACTAATTTTAATCAAAATCAATTTAGGTTAAATCCGAAAATGTGGCTAAAGAATAAAAGAGATAAAAAAGAACACTCCTAAAGACAGACGTCATTAAATTTGTGCAAGTGAAACATTGAATCTCGGCTATAACGTTCTCAACAATAGGTACGATTTTTCTGCAAAAAAGATAGACTCAGGCCGGAACCACGCAAACGAAGATGCAGCGCTCACTTGCCCAGTTTTATCTTAATGTCAGCCGCTTAAGGCAAAGCTTGGACACAATAGGACTGTGCTATTTTTGGCCGCTTTATAAGAATTTAATGTAGCGTAAAAAACTTGGGTAAGGAAAGTAAGAAAGTATTACAAAGGTAGAAATGGATAAAGCATTAGGTTATGTATGCGAAGGGTATATCGACCCGTTGAGAATTTGATTTATACAGTTTCGGTAGGGTATTGCGGACGTTGAAAAAAATTGGTACTTTATTATGATGTAATAGGAAGATATTCCTGATTCTAGAATAGTTCGAGGATAGTCCTAAATAAGCAGACAATTAAAAAAAAAATTCTTTATTTAGCCATGTACCGCACCTAGAACTTTGAGTAGCAAAACAAAGTCCATCCCTGTTTTGGCGCTCATTACTTTGAGACATTTGATGGTTACTTTGAATAGCTCGTAATTTTGTTGCTCTTAAAATTGTAACACGCTGCTTTATGATAGAATATCTGGTTAAAACACCAAATTTATAACTCATATTACAATATAATTATGTAAAAAATGATAAGATTATTTTGTTCTCGGTACTTTTTTTCTGTTTATGATGTGGACAATAAAGAATCTCTATCTTTCTATCTATCTAAAAAACTAAAATTAACAATGAAAAAAAAAATCAATATAACGTACCTGCTTAAACGATCTCCAGCAAAGGAGATCTAAGTAACTTCAAGTAAAGTAAAAATAACATTGATTCAATTCATGTAAATGTATCTAGTAAATGAAAATATCCTCGATTCCAACATGCAACTTCAATCTTCACTTAAGTATACAATTTGAATAACCGCCAGCACAGATGCTTATAATTATATTAAATTTACGTAAAGTTACTTGAACATAACTGTCCCCAATATTTACTAGTTCTCCTACAACCAACCTCTAGAACGACCTGTGACCTCGACTAGCCTGAGCATTCATCGCAAAATCTGACTGACACAAAAAAGAAACGAACAGAGACAAATCTGGAACAGTTACAAAACAGGGACTCACTTTGGCATAATGCTGATCGTACTAAGTGATACAACCAGTGCTGGTCTTTTGGTGAGCCTTTGTAGGTACAAGATAAATTTAAAATTTAAAAAAACCCCCGACAGGTGTATATTATATATATTCTACTAGTCAAGCCCTTTCATTTGATACTCATATTGAGAGAGTTGTGAAAATATATGTAATTCGCAATTTTGTGGCGGTGGCCATCTTGGACCGATTTTCATCAAATATAGCTAGGAACACTCACGACTAATTCACCTTTAAAACAAAATCAAAATCGGTTTATCCGTTCGGGAGCTACGATGCCACAGACACACACACACACACACAGAGAAACACGTCAAACTTATAACGCCACGTCGTTTTTGCGTCGCGGATTAAAAACTTAATTTTGCTCCGTAATTTCACTATAAACCCTTATTGGTTGTCTAACTTCCTACTCAAATGCTCACGTTACGTAAAGCAGCAGCGTCATACCCAATATTTACCATCCTACATCCAACAACCAGAAACGTAAACAACTCGATCCGATCATTACCGACCTCAGATTTTGATTGGCCTCAGCAGGCCTCGCGAGATCCTACAAACATTTGCGTTGCGGCTTCAGTGCCCTATACCTCAGTGTACCTCAGGGACCCGACACTGGCACAATATTAGTTGACTTGACACAGCTTTGATCAAAAGCTAGTTTAATTAAGTTAGAACGCCTCGGTGCTGGGAGGAATAATTTTACTGCAATTAGCGTAGTAAAACGAGAAATTCAACGTGGTTACACAACAATATTATTTGTTGTTATAAAGAAAACAAACAGTTATCTTATGACCTAATTCGCATAAGAGGTGCTATTATGCAAATTTTGGTATGTAAAGAAAAAAAATGTGATACTGATTCCAAAACCATTTCGAAATAATATATTCCTGCACATTATTTAAAGCTCATTAAATTATAAGATGTGGAATATTTTAATAAAATAAACTTGACTTTCATTTGACCTCTCATGACGTCACTTAGTAAGCAGTATAGGGCTACTTTCAGTGCCTGCTCAGCTATGTAAACTTTTTGTTTTATATGGCAGGGCATTCATAGTAGTGTGTTCCGGTGTGAAGAGTATTGCAGCTAGCGAAATTACTGGGCTGTTGAGACTAACCATCGAAAGTCTCAAAGTAATGAGCGCCAAAGCAGCGACGTCCCGGACTTAGTTTTATTACTCAAAGTTCTGTGTATTCGCTGCAATGGTCATGGACAGGCGTTATCTCTTACCATCAGGAGAGCGTCTCGTACGTCTCATTATTTTTCACATAAAAAAAAATATATATTCAGCCTACTTTATGGCGACATCACTATAAAAAGTTTGAAAACGTGTTAAAAATCAACAACCACATAGAAAGCCAAACTATTCAAAATCATGATATTATAAAGTTTACCATCATAAAAAATATAAAATAATTACAAAAGAAAACTTTACATGCCAGACGCTCTCCTGATGATAAGAGACAAAAACAAAGAAGGGGAAAGGAGGAAAGTATGAACATTTGAATTTGACATTGGCATATAGAATACTCCACATGAGCCAAATTACACTAAATATAAGTAAGATAACTATTTCTACGAAAATACTTACATTTCACCAGTTCATAATGGAAATCATTCTAAAAAATACAATTATTGGTAATAAAAAAAACAAACAAGACTAAAAAATAAATACGATAAAACTTTGCTCATTTAAAAAGCTCTCACTGTGTCAACATCTAATTATAAACTGTAAGAGGCGCCAATTCTTCTAAATAAGTTGTTTTAGTTTTGTAGGTATGTTTTTTAGGGTTCCGTACCCAAAGGGTAAAACGTGACCCTATTACTAAGACCCCGCTGGCCGCCCGTAAGTCACGATTGTGTATCTTATGAATCGTGATAGTTAAACAGTGGAAATTTTCACAGATGATAATATTTCTGTTGCCGCTATAACAAGAAATACTAAAAAACAGAATAAAATAAATATTTTAAAAATGACTTTTGTTACATGAGAACCCCATTTAACAAACGTGGTTTTTTGCCGTTCTTATAGATAACTAGCTGCACTCCGCTACATTTTTTGGGATAAAAAGTAGCCTATGTTGTAATCCAGGGTCTCAGCTACTTCCATATCAAATTTCATCCAAATCCGTTTTAAACTAGTTTTTTGCGTGAAAGAGTAACAAACATCCATCCATCCATCCATCCATTTGACAGCCCCGTTGGCTCATTGGTATCGTGAGAGCTGTAGGGCGTGGGTTCGATTCCCACTCAGGGCAAACATTTTGTGAATAAACAAATGTTTGTTCTGTGTCTGGGTGTACTGTATGTATTATAAGTATGTACTTACAAAAAAAAAGAAGTATTGATGTATTCTATCAGTTATCTGACTTCCATCACACAAGCTCTGCTTAGTTTGGGGTCAGATGGCGCTGTGTGTATAGTCCTACGATATTTATTTATTTATTCATCCATCCATCCATACAAACTTTGACATTTACAATATTAGTAGGATTAATGGAATGTTTCATTTAATTGCAGGTCTATCTAATTAAGTATAACATAATATTTTTTCATATGTTATACGTATGCGATCATTTTAAGCTGTTTTAATCTCAGCTACACAAAAAAGGACTACCTGTTAAAATTTCCGTTTGCTTAATCAAAGAACCTTTTTCAGACAGCATTACCTCTCCGACTACATAACTCTGTCATAACTTACAAGTTCAAGTTATTATAACTTCCAGTAAATGACTGTACAAGCTAAACCAAACTACTGTATAGCTTTTGTTTAGTTAACTTCGTGGTCAGACTCTAGCGTGGCAGTTTACACATGGATTACAGATTTAGTTTGTTATGTGTCTTAAAGTTGACAGACAAGATATATTATGCATATATGGGCTGTTGAAAACTTCTGTATAATACCTATTTGTTGTACATCGGCAATCCTTCCTACTAATTTTATAAATGTGAATGTTTGGATGGATGGATGGATGCATGTTTGTTACTCTCTCACGCAAAAACTTCAACACGGATTTAGATGAAATTTTGTATGAAAGTTTTGTAGTTGATACCCTGGATTAACAGATAGGTCACTTTTTATCCCAATAACATGTAGTGAGTAACACCGCAAGGCGCAGGTAGTATTATAACTGCGAAAGTTTGTGAGTATGTTTTTTACCCTTTCACGCAAAAACTACAGCACGGATTTGGATAAAACATTGTATGAAAGTAGTTTTTTTTTATAAATAAGACAAATGACGCTGTGTGTAAGGACATTACAGCGTCTTCTGACCCCAAACTAAGCAAAGCTTGTGTGATGGAAGTCAGATAACTGATAAAATACATATTATATACTTTTTTTTGGTTGTAAATGCATACTTATAATACATACAGAACACCCAGACATAGAACAAACATTTGTTGATACATAAAATGTTTGATAGTTGATATTCTGGATTAACCCATAGACTACTTTTTATCCCAAAACATGTAGTGGGTAACACCGCGGGGTGCAGCTAGTAGTAGTATAAAGGTACAGAGCTAAAAACTTCCTTTAAAACGACACAGTGTGAATATGGCCCTCAAAATTAACTGACAATGCCCCGGAATACGTGGCGGTGACCATTTACCATTACGTGGTGCGGCACTCTTTTGCCACTTTTTTCAGATAAAAATCGACCTAAAAAACAGAGGTTCTCAATTCATTTTTTCTTCTTTTATTCGAAAGTAGGTAGTAAATAGGCTTTTGATTTAACTGGTGGCAGATCTTAGCAGGCGGTCGTATAGGTAGGTACCACCTCAGTACCGGATATTTTCCCCCAAGCAATTCTGGTTTGAAGTGCAGCTAGCGTAATTACAGGACCGTTGAGACTAACCAAGTCTCAAAGTAATGAGCGCCAAAGCAGCGTTGCCCTGGACTTTGCTTTGCTACTTAAAGCTCTGTTTATCGCTACAATGATCATGGGCATGCAATATCTCTTACAGGTAATGTAAAAAGAACGCTGGCGGTGAAACATGTTTTTAAACACTTTCCTCCGGCGTGCTTTTTACATGACGCGAAATATACCAACAGATTACATAAAAAAACAATTACAAACTCATTGACGCGAGCTTGATCGTCTTTTGTCTTATGTATTTTCCCAACTCAACTATCATGGATCGAAAAAAAAACATCTAATAAATCTAAAAAAATAACTAAACCAATCGTAATATTATTTATCATACGATCGCTCGGCATTGGGTGCCAGCCAAAAGATATAGACGACGTATAGCTCCAGCTGAAGGATTTTTAATACGTCACTACCTATAAAGCCTACAAAAATACCGATGAGATGAAGGCTCCTGATAAAGATAGATTTTCTTTTGTCGGCCGTCGATGACGTGAGAACTTAAGCGTCAAAAAAATCTGTGAATAGGTGTTTTGTATGGTTTTGTTAAGGTTTAACCTGGCGCGCCTGTGCACTTACCAGCGTCCTGGAATGTTCTATACGTTTTGCGAAAAGAAAAGAAAATAAAACTTCATTATCATCTCCAGCATTTTCTTCTGGGCGTAGACTTCTTCCAGTGTTGGCCACTAAGCTTGTCCGGTTTGGAAGTTGAAAATGGATATAGCTTAATTAGCACTTAATATTTTTCTTACTGATTAGATATATAAGTAAAGTAAATTGTTTTACTTATGCGGAATAGCTCGCGTTTAATTCTAATTATTAATTATGTTGGTTACTACAAATAATTTTAAAATAAATTAAATTTAAAAATATGTATATTACAATTCAGCAACATATTACATATGAATCTCAGTTTGTTCCAATTGATGCAAAATTTATTTTTTGTAAAATTTATACACTCGTGCACCAGCTAGCAATGGAAAGAAGAAATATGAGTATAATTTAACATTGCAAATTCTGCACTACATACAAAAAGTAACCGATTTTTTCAACAATCCCTCAACTTTCGATTCCACGTTTTTCATACGAACAGCGAGGATGTGGAACTCTCTGTCGGCGTTTGTATATTCCGCGAAGAACAATTTGGGTGTCTTTTTTAGGGTTCCGTACCCAAAGGGTAAAAACGGGACCCTATTACTGAGACTTCGCTGTCCGTCCGTCCGTCCGTCTGTCACCAGGCTGTATCTCAAGAACGGTGATAACTAGACAGTTGAAATTTTCACAGATGATGTATTTCTATTGCCGCTAGTGAAAAATAAAATAAATATTTAAGGGCTCCCACACAACAAATTTGACTTTTTTATAGATAACGGTAACCCTTCGTGCGCGAGTCCGACTCGCACTTAATTTGATTTTTTATATATTCCAACTCCACAGACACCGGGATCAGTGACCGTTGTCACATTCTAACATTTTTTTATCGATAGTTGTCTGCAAATCTAGAGCAAACAGGTTTATTTTAGGTAATACTCTATCTTAGACCGCATACTGCTACTGCTGAAAGACAAAGAGGAAGAGACGGCAGAGAGACATGAAGCCTTCACATAGAGTCACAATGCTAAGAAGCGGCCAACGTACCTTATGGTGATCTAGCTCTGCCAGGGTGTCCCCCCAAAGCCCAGCTTCGTAAAGGAGGGATGCCTCAAGTTCGAGTAGGGTATACAGAACTTTGAGTAACAAAACAAAGCCCAAGGCATCGCCGCTTTGACGTTTATTGCTTTGAGACTTTCATGGTTAGTCTCAACATGTAATTTTGCTAGCTTACCCTTCAACTGGCACACAGTAATGTTTACACACTACAACTTGGCAGCAGAGTATCTCGTACTGCGGTATTACCTAGACGACGACTAAATAGATCTATCACAAAGTGAAAATATATTTTTTTTTTTAGTTTTGACAGGCTAGGTGTTTGTCCACAGCTCACCTGATGTTAAGTGGTCGAAGATGGTAAAGCACATCTAGCCTGGAATGGAACTGGCTCTCAAGTGAGGCTGCCGGAACACACCGTTAGATGCTTGGCGGCAGATTTTCAACTTGAGGGTGGTAGCTAGCCAGCCGAGTACTAGAAAGTACCCTACCACCATGCTATGGTTTCCTCACGATGTTTTTCCTTCACCGGCAGCTCAAGCTCATTGTTGGGGTTTGAACCCACGCCCTTCGGCATGCGAACCTACCGCGCTAACCACTGAGCTATCATCGTTACAAGTTCGCTTTAGTCAAAATTTGCTCCCGAAAACAAGCTTTTCGATAGGTAGATATTCGAATATACAATTTCTACATTGAAAAACGATCTAACTTTTCTTATTTAGAATAACAGGAATAGTTTTCGATTGAGTGATTCCAATAATAAAATCACAATGTTTCCTAGAAGGTAGCATTGCGATACCGAGCCCTCCCAAGCAAACAGAATACAGACCTATTTGCCTATCGAGTATATTACTTCAATATCGGTTTACAGAAGCCTGTTTTCTGTTAGTTATTACATTTACCCCCGACATTTACATAGGATAAATCATTTTTCCTCACACAATACAACAACAACAATCAACTTTATTTCTCCAGACACAAGAATCAAAGTTGTGTAGAAGAATAATGTAACAAGATAGTCTTGAGTCTTACAGATTTTTATGTTATTCTCACAAGTAATATTATGGCCCGAAATGTCGTAAATAGGGACGTTTCAAAGGAAAAGCATGGGTTATAGTATCCGGGATGTCCTTTGAATCGTCTTTGACCGAATCGAGTCGGTAACTAGCTCGTAATAAGTGATTTATTTTATTTTACTTATTGGCATCCGATACGCGAATAAAGAAAATCGTATTATTGGTTTGTAGTTATACATTATGTTAATATGAACATAATCATATGAGCATTTATGTGTCGTAATAATTTTACTTGTGACCTCTTAATCTACATAATAATAATAATAATAATATAACTCTTTATTGAATACACCAAATTACAGAAAAATATAAAAATAAAGACTTAAAACTAATGTAACAATTGGCGGCCTTATCGCTAAAAGCGATCTCTTCCAGGCAACCTTGACATGGAAAATATACTAAACTAAGGACGGGGTGTGTCGATAAGTTAAAAAGTAGATAAATGAAAAAAGATTAAATAAAATAAAAAACATTTTAAACATAATACATAAGCATATACATAATTATATATACCTAACTATATTATAAAATAACAATACTTAAATATCTTATGTAATATACACTTATAGACATACATAAATACGTATAGATATACATTTACATATACTATACAATATACATAAACATTAAATATACAAGAAGAAGACAGCGAATTACAGGGTTATTTTAATAGATGCAGCTTAACTTTACTTTTGAAAGCGTCGAGCGTTTGACTCCTCTGTATTTCTGCAGGGAGCTCGTTCCATAACTTGACAGCTTTCACAGTAAAAGAGGAGCTATAGAAGGAAGTTTTATGTATAGGAGTATTTAAGGAAAGAAGATGTGCCGATCTCAGTGACCGTGCGTTGATTGAGTCTCGTAACTTGAATCGTTCGTGAAGGTAACACGGGAAAGAAGGGTTGAAGAGAGTGCTGTAAAGGAGGGATAGAATGTGAGCATCCCGGCGACGACGAATAGGGAGCCATTTGAGCTTAGCGCGAAATTCGGAGACGTGGTCATATTTACGCAAGCCAAATATGAACCTTATGCAGTAGTTTTGTAGGCGCTCAAGCTTATCCAGCAAGTTTTCTGTGAGGTCTAGATAGCATACGTCAGCGTAGTCTAAGATTGGGAGTAAAAGAGATTGGACAAGTGCAATTTTTGTGGTAAGAGGCAAAAAGTTACGTAACCTACGCAAAGAACCTCCAGAGGCAAATATTTTACGACTCGTTTCAGCAAGCTGCGGACCCCAGGATAAATTACGATCAAAGGTTATGCCTAGATTTTTGACAGTTTCACTAAATGGTATCGTTACCCCTTCAAAAACTACTTTTGGTAATGAATCCCAATCTACATTGCAGATAGTACGTGAGCTTCCTATAACGATGACTTGCGTTTTGGATGGGTTAACTTTCAAGCCATACGATTTGCTCCATTCGGCTATACGACGCAAGTCGTCATTGACTGTATCTACAGCTTCAGTAAGCCACCCCAGCGGGGCTTGACAGTACAGCTGCAGATCATCAGCGTATAGGTGGTAGGAAGAAGTGAGGCGTTGCGAGATTGAATTAATGAAGATAGCGAAAAGTAGAGGAGACAAAACACCACCCTGAGGTACACCGGCAGATGTGTTACACCAGGAAGAGAAAGATTCGTCGAGGCGGACCCTCTGCCGACGGCCGTACAGGTAACTATGAAACCAGCCAATTACCGCTGGGGAAATGTTACTAGAGCGGAGTACAGCAAGAAGAATATCAAAATCTACAGAATTAAAAGCATTGCTGAAGTCAAGGAGCGCCAGCACCGTCAAATCACCATTCTCCATCCCAAGACGTATATCGTCAGTGATTTTTACGAGTGCTGTAACCGTGCTATGTCCCGGACGAAAACCAGATTGGAAGGGGTTTAGCAGATCATTTCTGGTTAAGAAAAAGTTTAACTGATTATAAACTAACCGTTCGAGGACTTTAGACAGGAAAGGAAGGATAGATATAGGACGATAATCAGTGAAAGATGTTGGATTGGCTTTTTTAGGTAACGGAATTATTTGAGCATCTTTCCATAAGGAAGGAAACGTATTATTAGAAATGGAACAGTTAAAAATATGGCAAAGAATTGGGAGCAAATAATCTAAGATTGGAACTATCATGTTGCGACTGATCAAGTCAAGCCCGACAGCGCTGGAGTTGATTGAGAGTATGCTTTTCTTAACATCACAGTCGGTAAATTGGCGAAAATCAAAAGGAGGCAGGTCAGGAATAATAGAGTTTGAGAGATAATTTAGAGTGGAAGCTTTAGAAAAAGCGTCAATAACAGGAGAAGCACAAAAATGCTGATTTAACGAGTCAATATCCAGATTCTTAGGGATTGACTCTTGGCGCGATTTACCCACTCCTAAAGACCTTAGGAATTTCCAGACTTTTGCTGGGTCTTTATCCTGCACAGAATTGAAAATATGGCGTCGCTGGGCGTCTCTACACATCATATTACATCGATTCCGCAACCGTACATACCGAGCCCTATTATCATCATTTGGGTGAAATTTCAATTTTGCCCTGGCCACCGCTTTTTTGTGCTTAAGAGCCTTGATTTCCTCAGTGAGCCAAGGTGCTGGAACATGCTTGATTTTGATAGATCGCAGCGGCGCGTGATACATACCGTATGTTGTATATTTTTTTAATAGGCACGTATTAGCCCACGTCCACCAACAGACGTGTTTTTTTTTTAAATATAAAAGTAATGAGACGAACAAAACGCTCTCCTTATGGTAAGAGATAACGCCTGTCTATGACCATTGCAGCTATACGCAGAACTTTGAGTAACAAAACAAAGTCCAGTGCATCATTGCTTTGTCGCTCATTACTTTCGATGGTTAGTCTCAACAGCCCTGTAATTTCGCTAGCTGCAGTACCCTTCGAACCGGTAATGTTTACACACCACTGCTTAGCGATAGAATAACTGGTACTGCGGTGGTACTAGACGACGACCTCCTGCTAAAATACCTATTAACTCTGACCTGGAATAGATCTAGATTATATCTTTTAGAACTTTTATTCTTGTAGCGATGATAGCTCAGTGGTTAGCGCGGTAGGTTCGGATACCGAAGGGCGTGGGTTCAAACCCCAACAATGAGCTTGAGCTGCCGGTGAAGGAAAACATCGTGAGGAAACCAAAGCATGGTGGTAGGGTACTTTAGTACTCGGCTGGCTAGCTACCACCCTCAAGTTGAAAATCTACCGCCAAGCATCTAACGGTGTGTTCCGGCAGCCTCACTTGAGAGCCAGTTGCATTCCAGGCTGTGCTTTACCATCTTCGGCCACACCTTCACTTGAGCTGTGGTCAAACACCTAGCCTGTCAACCATTAAAAAAAAAAAAAACAAGAAAGCCGGCAGCTTGTTCCATTCCTTGGCCGTACGGATGAGAAACTTAAAGATTATTGAATTACTAGTAAGTAATTATGATTTTTTTGTCATGTCATTTTAATATATTGACAATATTGTTTTGGTATTGACATATTTTTATATTGACATATTTTATATTGACAGTATGTTTATATTTTTTATATTGACGTGTTTGGATATTGACATACCTTATTTTGACATGTAATCAGTGTTTTAAAACCCATTTTATGACATCTTTAAAATTTTGAAGTGACTTGTAACATTGGTGTTATCAATAAAGTATTTGTATTTGTATTTGTATTTGAAACGTAGAGTCAAAACGTTTAGTACGTATCCAAGGAAATTCCACTATGTATGGGCGGTAGTGGGCCGTCTTTTTACCTTGTCCTGTAGTAAAAAGAGTATTGAAGTACAAAATGTGTACCACTTTCTTTAAGTTAATAAAACTCCGCCGAAATAAAGCTGGTATAATCCGCCAATGTAGGAATAAAAACTTCACAAGACAAAAGAATTCAATTTATTGAAAAATCACCTTTTTGCGATACCACGGGCCAGAGGTTTTATTTATTTTTTGTGTAAAATAATGGCGCTTGCGTCAATAGGGGAGTGTATTGAGTATGGTACAGGGCGATTTCACAAACAATGGATGTGGGCCGTTGGTGCTTCTTTTTTCCACTTTATTGGCGACGATTGTTCTACTCACTTTACAGATTGGCTTTTATTTAACGAAAGGCGTTCTTTCCAGTTTTCGTTTTTTTTTTATAGTCGATATCCAAGTGTTTCACTACATCACCAAATTTGATCCAGCTGTCACCACCTTTTGCAGAATATTGCCCAAACATCACAAATCAGCTCGACAGTGGTTGGTGTTGCACAGCCTCAATCTATGTTGTCTGTTTCTTATGCTTTCTATCGTATTTTTCTTTTCTTGGTTGCCTGGAAGAGATCGCTGTTAGCGATAAGGCCGCCACTTGTGGCACTAGTTAATAAGGTTTTTCGTTCTCTGTACTCTTTACTATTTATGATGTGCACAATAAAGAGTTATATCTATCTATCTATGTTGTATGACAAGAAACCAAGATGTTATTAATCACAACGTCTATTAGGCAGTCTAATTCGCCATTGAAAGACAGATGAACTGAAATTATTACACATTGTTATAATCTGAAATACGAACCGCTGGAGCTAAAGATGAGTGATTTGCGTATCAAACCAAAAGTCGATTTGGATATATAAGACCAACATTGTTCGAATATAAATCGTATACATAAATCATATAGGTGCGCCCCGTGGTGTTACCCGCTACATGTTTTCGGGATAATATGTAGCCTATGTGTTAATCCAGGGTCTCAGCTACCTCGATACCAAATTTCATCCAAATGCGTTCAGTAGTTTTTGGGTGAAAGAGTGACAAAAATCCATCCATCCGTCCATTCAAACTTTCACATTTATAATATTAGTGAGATTATGTACAAACATTGTCGAAGAAGTGACGAAGGGACTTTCTAACGATTACTGCGTCAGCTGCCCTATAGCAGCGAACATAATTATATATGTACAATATGTACATTTATTGGTGGCATATACAAATTGCAATATTTTTTTTAAACATTCTGTTTTACTATTTCTTTGAATAATACATCGGAAACAGAGCAAAGGAATGATTGTAGAGTAGGAATAATTTTATTGCTTAATTTTACAAGTTATGTCTCTGTTATTGTAATGAGGCAAGACGTTCTCTTGGTAAATTATAACGATGCTAATACCATTGTAGCGCTACCTTGAACTTTCAGCAACAAAACACAATCCTAGATATCGCTGCATTAATATTTCTTATTTATAAGTACAATCTGGGTGCCTTCAAGTTGCAAGTGAAGCATTTGTAGTAAAAAAAAAAGTGTTCGTGTTACTATCTCCAAAAATTACTTAATTAATCGAATAATTCGAATAGCCAAAATCAATTATGTTTCATTAATTCATTCATTCATTTTCAACTTTTCTTTCATCTAGCAAAAATATAATTATTAGATTTAGCAATGTATCCAAAACGGATAAATGAATTCGGGCTTTCTCCAGCAAGCCGTCAGTCAATGTCGGTATATTTTTAAACTAGAGTTGAGTTGGCATTGTTGTATTCATTTTTCTCGGTTTTGCTCGGATCGCGTTCTATTTGTGACATACGTATCAAATGGGCAGCGAGATTGGTAGATACGGCATTGCAGTCTGGAAATAGTCTTTTGTTTCTGAAAATGCGATACAAATACCAAGTTTGTGTTAAAAGTTGAAGTTTGAAACAGAAAAATAAAGACTATGTAATAACTTTAAAAACAAATTAATAGCTTTTTATAGTCATACCTACAAAGCAGCTACTAATACTGTTAATACATATTAAAAAAAAGTTGGCAAAAATTAAGTGATGCCTCAATTATAGGTACAAACCTGATTCAATATGCACACGCACAGTATGCTTAAATTTTTTTTAAACATAATTAAATTTAAATTAAACGTTAGCTAAATTGCATTTGAATTAATTATACATTCATGAATTAAGATAAAAACATTGAAAACGAAATACTAATCATAATTAAAACAAAAGTAATAACAACACTAACAAAGATACTCATGCTTTCGATAGAATCCAAAACTGTTTTTGAAAGGGTTCATTAAAGTAGTACGAACAAATATATGCACTTTTTTTAATTTCAAGGTATCACGACTACAATGTTTTTTTTTTATAGTTGACAAGCTAGGTTTTTGACCACAGCTCACCTGATGTTAAGTGAAGGTGTGGTCGAAGATGGTAAATCACACCTGCCGCAACACACCGTTAGGTGCTTGGCGGCAGATTTTCGACTTGAGGGAGGTAGCTAGCCAGCCGAGTACTAAAGTACCCTACCTCCATGCTATGGTTTCCTCACGATGTTTTCCTTCACCGGCAACTCAAGTTCTTAGTTGGGGGCTAAACCCACGCCCTACAGCGTGTGAACTGACCCCTCTAACCTATCATCGCTAAAAATTATATTACGCTTGGACAATGGACTTTTTTTTTTTAATGTGAAAAGTAATGAGTCGAACGAGACGCTCTTCTGATGGTAAGAGATAACGCCTGTCCAAGACCATTGCAGCGATACACAGAATTTTGAGTAACAAAACAAAGTCCAGGGCATCGCTGCTTTGGTGCTCATTACTTTGAGACTTTCGATGGTTAGTCTCAACAGCCCAGTAACATACAACAAGTAAGTCAACATTACAGTAGACCTGTATTGTTTGCCTCTCTATTATTAAACAGACATTATTATATTCCGTTGAAAATGACAGCAATATTGCGGCAATACGAGTACGGTCTGCCTGCCACACGCAAGTTATCTAACCACGTCAATACAATCCGTCTAGCGTAGAGCCGCGCCGTTTTTCACCATTTTTCGCCATTTTCCGAGGCAGCTCCATATTTTACTGTCGTATAGATCTGTCGTTAATCCACCCCTTTCATAAATCACAGCGTTTGGAAATCTATGCAGATTGCTGAGAAAAATGTAAATGCCGAAATTGGTTTTATTAAATATCGTACCTTTTGAGATACCTACAAAATGATTCAGGAGGAGATTGAAAAGGCTTTTTTCCTCTTTCATGCTTTGTTTCGCTTTAAGTTTTTTTTTATTGTTTGCAAAACGTATATGGTTTTTTTTATTACAAACTAGTTTACACCCGCGATTTCCTCCGCGTTAAGTTCAGAGAGTCCAAATTAGACAATTTTATTAAACTAAGGTATAAGGTTATCGTGTTTTTAATAATTTCTATATAAATCATTCGTTGCTCTTAATTTTTACGTGCGGTACCTGCGGAAGTTGTCGAGTTAGATGTGAAAATAAGAATACATTTTTTATAATAAATAATGTCTGATACGAAAATATTTGTACCTCTGTCTTTTTAATAAAGAAATTCCAAACGAAAAATTTCAAAAATAATTTTTTATTTGATTTCCTGATCATTTAAATCCATGTCAGGTTTGATCTTTCAAATATACACAAACATGTTTACAAGAGTCACGAAAGAATTCCGTGAGAGTTTTTAAGAAGCGTTTTCTCTGAAGTCAACACAATAATGCCTTCTTACCCTACTTACCTACTTACTACCCTCATTGCTAATTTAACGAAAACTTGGGTGAGGTCGAATTTATATATTATTTATAGTTTAAGAGCCAGCTGTAAGAGAGACGTACAAATCTGCAGGCTTATTCGCGCTGACGTGGATAATCCTATCTACAAAGTACAGAAAGTTCAGTAGGAACACTCGGATACCCTGTAGCCGAGCTGATTGTAGCAAATAGACAAAGTAAGACAAAGTAGAGCGTGAGTTGTAGGTAGTGGTTCGATTTCCACCCAGGGCCAAAGCATTAATGTTTTTTTTTTGTAAAAAGTAATAAGACGAACGAGACGCTCCCCTGATGGTAAAAGATAACGCCTGTCCATGACCATTGCAGCGATACACAGAACTTAGCAAAGACTAATGTTTTGTTTTACAAAAAAGTGTTAATAAAAGGTTACAATTTGATTTACTAAGCCGAAAGGTGGTTATTGTGCTCAAAATAATTGTTAGTACATTTTATTTCGGACACAACTCTAAAATCGTGAAAATTAGTTGTTTCCATTAAAAATGTATGAAACCTTGATAACCCTTGACCAAATTAATTAAACAACTGAATTTTTTGTACGATACGACACCATTGGCAAAGTTGGGCATAGTAGGTTTGATAGTAATTATTGTTATTGACAAAACTTAAAAAAAAAATGCTCAGTCTTGAGGACTCTTAAAACAAAAGCGAAATCTTAAAACACGTCATATAAGCATGTCAATGGAGCAAGCCAATACGTTTTGCCCCTTGCTCAAAGCGGCTAAATAAATTTTTACTTTAAAAAATTAAATGTGCTAGTTTTTTTTCTGCCACCCAAAACAAACTGTGACCCACAGAAATCTTTATCTTGTTGCCAAGTGACTTCGGATTAATTTCGAAGCGTTGCTATCTCGTATCCATCAGATCTCCAAACAAATTGGATGATCACTTTCAATTTGCAAAAAGAACCTTACGACCTACTGATTTCTCTTTACGCAAATAAGTATTATTTTTCCTTGTGTAACTTTCTTTTATGAATTCGTAACAGATTTATGTGGCCTGCTTGGGGTGAATTTGATATTTATTGGACGAAATCTGATGAGAAAGGTTTCTTTTTCAGATTTCTGGGAAAATGAAAACTCATTTAAAATAGCCGTGTACAGGGATTGAAGGAAAAAGGTAGGACTTTTAGGCACGTGTCAAAATAAAAAATCTTCTAAGATGTAAGGAATTTATTAAACAAAATAAAATATCTTTTTTGTATAAAAACTTAATCTAAAAGTCTGTCAGAGAAGGAATATATGGCCAGAATGCTGGCAGCATTGCCGCGCTGGATGGCAATGCTAAGCTTTTGACCAAAGTAGATGTCTGCATTCTGGTCACCTGAAGCCTCCTCTAAACGTCTCTAAGACTAAGTCGCTCTTCGGGTATTTTTGTTTCTCCGCTTACTTCTTCTGAAACATGCAGCGGATTTTGAAACGGTTTTCACTGTGATTTAAAGAATTTTTTCTAAAAAGTTTATATGTGTGTGAAGCCGGGGCGGATCGCTAGAGTCAGATTATTTATTCACCTTATTTTATAGTTATCTATTTCCTTATATAGTTATAGCCGTTATATCTTGCCATCAGGAAAGTGTCTCGTTTGCCTCATTACTTTAAGGTAAAAAAAAAAAGAATTCGATGAGCATTGCTGCGATACACAGAACTCCGAGTAGCAGGACAAAGTCCGGAGCATCGCTGCTTTGGGGCTTATTACTTTGAAACTTTCGATGCTTAGTCTCAACAGCTTCGTAATTTCGCTAGCTGTACCCTTCAAACCGGAACACAGTAACGCTTCCACGACTGCTTGGCGGCAGAATATCTGGTTCTGCGGTGGTACCTACCTAGACGACTTGCTGCTGAGGAAATCTACCACCAAGTAATAAAAGTAAAATACCTATTACCCTTTCCTTTAACTGGAATAAATAAAACAGGAAGGAAAACATTCATTCATAATTCAAAGTGGTATGCTCATAAAGTTATTTTCAAATGCAGTACAAAGTGTATATTCAAAATATTCGCAGCTACAAATCATATGCCGCCTTTTTGAAGCTGTAAAGGCATTCTTAAACAACGAGTGGAAAAAATCAGGGCAGCCCTTTCGGTGGCCGAACTTACAAGCGCGAGCGATTTCTATAAAGAAACATGACAATCTTAACAATTTCAGACTAACTTTCCTAAAAGAACAAAGAAAAGTTCAGGAATGAAATGTGTATTTAATGATAGAGTAAATTAATCAATGTTATGTTTAAATGTATCGGTTTTTTCTAGGCAAGACTGCTCCATCTTAGACCGCATCAGGCGAGATGGCGGTTAAATGCAAGTTTTCTTCTAATATATAATTCTAATAATATTTGTAGCGATGATAGCTCAGTGGTTAGCGCGGTAGGTTCGCATGCCGAAGGGCGTGGGTTCAAACCCCAACAATGAGCTTGAACTGCCGGTGAAGGAAAACATCGTGAGGAAACCATAGCATGGTGGTAGGGTACTTTCTAGTACTCGGCTGGCTAGCTACCACCCTCAAGTTGAAAATCTGCCGCCAAGCATCTAACGGTGTGTTCCGGCAGCCTCACTTGAGAGCCAGTTCCATTCCAGGCTAGGTGTGCTTTACCATCTTCGACCACACCTTCACTTAACATCAGGTGAGCTGTGGTCAAACAACTAGCCTGTCAACCATAAAAAAAAAAAAAAAAATGCAAATTGATCATTACTTTATAAACTATGTACTTTCGTGTGGCGTTTGGTAACTCAGTTTAAAACTACCGCTCACAATCCCACTAATGTTGTAAATGTGAAAGTTTGGATGGATGTTTGTTACTATTTCATGCAAAAACTTGTGAACGGATTTAAATCAAATTTGGTATAAAGGTAGCTAAACCCCTGGATTAACACATAGACTACTTTTATCTTGAAAATATAAAGCGGGTAACTCCGCCGGGTTGTTGACAATATGTTGCGGGGTAAATGTAATGTTAATTTTTATAGCAATATTAAACGCTCCAACTTTCCCCCTTGGCCCACACTATAAGAAAGAAAGCGCGTGAAATACGTCAGTGAATCACAGCCGGTGGCAGTGGGAGTGCCGAGAGAGGAATGCGTTAATAAGCCCCTCAGGTATGTGAGGAGTGCGAAGACTTACTGGTATGCGGAGAATATGAGCTGAGTTTTCTGGTTTGCGATTTTTTCGGTACGATTCTTGTAGTTTTTTAAATGTTAGTTTTTTAGGGTTCCGTACCCAAAGGATAAAACGGGACCCTATTACTAAGACTCCGCTGTCTGTCCGTCTGTCACCAGGCTGTATTTCACAAACCGTGATAGTTAGATAGTTTAAATTTTTACAGAATAAAATAAGTAGTTTAAGGAGGTTCCCATACAACAAACGTGATTTTTTGCCGTTTTCAGCACTTGAAGTAGATGAACTAATAGGGCTGTCAAACATATATTATTTCTACTTATAAATAAATATCGTAGGACATTACACACAGCACCATCTGACCCCAAACTAAGCAAAGTTTGTGATATAAAAGACAGATAACTGATAGAATACTTAAGTAGTTTTTTTTGTAAGTACATACGTATTTATGGTATATGTAAAGCAGGAAAATTTCATATCGTACTTGTTCAGCCCTTTCTCATAAACAGAAACGCATTAGTCAGTCGGCTAATAGCAAAGGTGGCTCATCTCAGCGCGAACAAACAAACACTCGGAGAGCTAACGATATCGTAGGCATAAATAATAACAAAACTCTCTGCGGTAGGCAAGTAACTACTCTTTGAGAGTTTACGTCGGGCACACATCCCGTTTTCGAGTTTGGTTTATGCTTATGTAAAATGGGACGATTTGGTGCAAAGTAATTGTGTCTCATCTCCGCCATCATTATCTGGAATTTATTGCCATTTGCTGTTAACTAGTGTTGTATAGTTACAGAGATAGAAAAAGAAATGCTGATTTATTTATTTGGATCATCAACACTATACACAACACAACGTTCAAAACGGCCTTCTTTTTTATGTAAAAGTGATGAGTCGATCGAGACGCTCTCCTGATGATAAGAGATAACGTCAGTCTAGCCAACATCACAAAATACTAGGAACTAAAATTATTACCAGCTTAAACTAAAATTGCCATATACAAAAGTAATTGATGTTGACGTCACCATTAACAAAGGTAGTCGAAGAAGGAAAGCATAGACAATGAAGTTGGTTTTCGTGCGGAAATTCATGATCTAATTCGCAATTCGTTTTAAAATAATCGTTGACTACATTGCGATGCGACAAACTTAATGAGTTCTGCGAAAGGTAAAATATTTTCATAAGCCAGACGAACAGCGTAAAGCAGCTGGAAAAAACTGAATGCACAGAGCTGTCGACTGAACTTCTAGAGTCACTAGCTTTCACTGCCTCGTTAGCTCATTTGGGAATAGCTCTGCTCCATGAACTGGAAGGCGTCAGTTCTATTCACACCTAGGAAGTATATTTTTATAAAAAGGACGCCAAGCGCCTAACGGTGTGTTCAGCTAGCCTTACTTGAGAGCCAGTTTAATCCAGACTAGATGTGCTTTACCATCTTTGACGATACCGTCCCTTAACATCAGGTCAGCTGTGGTTCATCACCTAGTTTGTAACAAACATTTAAAAAAGGTTGATATTCACTCCTACATTAAAAGATTGTGTAAAACAAAATTAATCAAAACATAGGTACCTATATTTGAAATGAACTTTAAAAAGTAAAGATTTAGTACGTGCATCGATTAGGACCCAAAAATGCCTTTAAGCTTGAGCAGTATATGAGCTCTTAGGCTGATAACTCTACAAAGCAATTCTACTGTAATACCCCATCACTATCGCCTGCAATATTCCAGGTCAGCAGTCAAGAAGTGCCAATAGAGCGACAATAGACGCGTTTGGCATTCCATGTTTGAATAAGCATGACCTGATCATCAAAGGCTGGGCACTCATGAAGCTGAAGCTGTAATTAAAGGTTTGAGTCAAGAACAGCTCAAATATAACGTAACAAGGGGAATTGAGCCGGCTCAGGTTTGCATAGTGCTGTATTATTTGCATATTTATGTCGCTATTTCAATTACCAAGATTTATCCAAGTGTGCACTAATCGTAGAATACTAGAAGTATTATTTTAATAAGTATGTTTTTTTTTAAGATTACAGCCTAGGTGTTTAACCGCAGCGCACCTAATGATAAGTGGTTGACTATGGTAAACACAACTGGAATGGAAGTGGCTCTCAAGTGAGGATGTCGGAACACATCGTTAGGTATTTGGCAGCAGATTTTTTAACTTCAGTGTAGTAACTATCCAGTCGAGTACTAAGTACCCTGCCGCTATGCTGGGTCTTGAATGTCTGATAAAATAAGGAATAATCGAATCAAAATAAATCGAATTCATTAAGAAAAAACAAGTATAGAACTTGACAACTTTGCCAACTAGGCACCGAGAGCAAGATTTATAACATTCCTGTCGCTACCGCGGGCCATCTCTAGGGACGGCCTGAAGAACTCGCTCTCACGGCTTTGGCAAAAAATGGGCTGAAAATGTACTATTCACCTAAACTGTTGTTGGTTTTGAATTTTGATTTCGGAATACTTTATTAAAATTTGAAAGTTTTAGTTGTCTAAAAAGGCGTACGGTACGTATCACGCTTTCGTACACCATGAAGAGGATCAACTAACATCACTGTTTCAGATTGAGAGACGGCAATTTAAATAAAAATTTCTTTTCAGAATAAAAAAGAAAAAAATAAAGAAATGGCGCATACAATATTTTGTGTGCGAATAATATCGGAAATTAGCCGTGTACAAAATGTGTGTATCCTACTAATATTATAAATGTGAAAGTTTGTATGTTTGGATGTTTGGTTTTTGTTACTCAATCACGCAAAAACGGCTAAATAGATTTGGATGAAATTTGGCATATACATATCTTATTACCAACTTATTTAACATAACAAAATTTAAATTGTATTTTCTATATCTGACATTAAAATTACTTTGACATGTCAAATGTATTATACACAGACCTTTTAATAAAATTCCACCTTATTCCGTTTTAGGCTTACACGTGGATTTGTAAAGCTGGTTACACACTTGCACGCTTCGTCACGTTTATTTCAAACTTACCACATCTTACAGCGTAATCGCTTAGTTACACTGCTTAATCGTCTTGAAAAGCGATTATTGTGTGTTAAACGGTTATTTGCTTTCCATTTTAGAGCGTGAAACAAACCACAAATCTTTACAACGTGAAAATCTATTGTTCTACTTCCCAAATTTCGTATATTTTCATGGTTGGTCATGGTACGTTCAATTATATTTAATGTTGAGCGAGGTTGTGATCAAAGATGATGAACTCGCCTTTCCTGAAATGGGAGATGTTTTTAAATTTAAGAAAACATATTGCGATAGATTAGATTAGATTTATTAGCGGGCGCTGCTGCTTCTGCCCACATGCTAAAGACTGAAAATCAAAAAGTGTGTATGATTAAAATATGCCAAATGCACCACGAAAAGTGAAGAAATAGTTCCGAAATTATAATTTTGGTTGGCTCTCTAAATGTACTGATTATAAGTAATAAAACGTTTTGATTATATACGAAATAGTTTTTTTTTATTCCACCAAATGTATGTGGGGTAGGTCTGTACCCCATGGTAGTAGTAGTGTGTACAAAGCTTTTTCTTTTTCTTTTTTTTATGGTTGACAGGCTTGTCGTCTGACCACAGCTCACCTAATGTTAAGTGAAAGCGTGATCGAAGATGGTAAAGCACACCTAGCCTGGAATGAAACTGGCTCTCAAGTGATGCTGCCGGAACACACCGTTAGATGCTTGACGGCAGATTTTCAACTTGAGGGTGGTAGCTAACCAGCCGAGTACTAGCGAGTACCCTACCACCATGCTATGGTTTCCTCACGATGTTTTCCTTCACCGGCAGCTCAAGCTCATTGTTGGGGTTTGAACCCACACCCTTCGGCGTGCGAACCTACCGCGCCTACCTACCCTCCTAGCTGAGGGTAGTGCTTTAGAGTTAATAGCGATTATGAAAAATAAACGACCAAGTGCGAGTTGAATTCATGCATCAAGGTTTCTTACCTCAAAGGTTTATACCTCAACGCGTTCCTGAGAAAAAGGTACAGACAAACAGACGGGTAACGAAGTCATCCTTTAAGATTCCTTTTTTTTCTTTTGAGGTACTGAAGTAGTATACAAATGCCGAATGTATGAATTCCAATAAACCCTCATGGTGCTAACCAAAACGACTTATAAGCGGAAATACACTGAAGATAGCAGAAGCCTCGCGGTTTACCCGCGTAGTTTCCGTTCCCGTGGGAATACAGGGATAAAAAGTAACCTATGTCACCCGGGGATAGCGTAGCTTCCCAACGGTGAAAGCATTTTTGAAATCGGTCCAGTAGTTTCGGAGCCTATTCAGTACAAATAAACAAACAAACGAACAAACAATCAAATGTTTCCTCTTTATAATAGTATAGATAGAAATGCAACGAGACTACATCTGAACTGTTCCTAAACCTTTTTCACGTACGTATCACGGTTGTTCGAGCATGATATTTAGACCCGTTTGACTGGATATTTCAATGGGAAAGTCATCTCTTCGCCCTTTTAGATCCACTGATACGTAATGCGGACTTCAAATCGCGACACGTATGTATCGATTTGACTTCGTTCGTAAATTTGTTTGTAGATTGTGTACTATGTTATTATCGGGATTTAGTCTAACATAAAAATTACAACGTAAATTAACAATGAAACTTCGCGATTTCAGTTGGTAAGATGTTTTTAAGGCTGTCGGCGTCATGAAATTCGGTCGGAATCAAGTTCAACTTTTTTTTTTCTTTTTTCTTTCTTTCATAATTATGTGACTTGAATTGTATTTTAAAAAAGCTGTGACAACATTTGTACGCCCATTGAGGTAAGAACATAATGAGACTTCGGTAATCTAAGATCAGTACTGTGTAACCTCATATTTATGCAAATAAATATATCTTTTCTTTACAATCACATAAAATGAAATACAAACAAGTAAAAGTTTGTACATAGTTTAAGGGGGAGCACTGACTATAGTACTACAGCTATACGCTAAAGCAGCAGACAGGGTAACATATTTACAAATATATAATTTAAAAAAAATTGTTAATCATTATTGTTTTTTTTATTATAAATAATAAGCAATTAATATAGACACAGTTTTTGTAATACTAAAATATTTTGTATTTTTATTTGTAAATCATAGTAATAATAATAGTACAGTAACATTAGTGTATAGTGTATAGTAAGTACAGTTTTAGTAAATAAAAGTTAGTATATAAAGACATAAAGTATTCTTTCAAAATAACGAGATTAATTCTACTCCATTAAATACAATATTTTCCACTAAACACCTGAATAGAACCTTGAAAACAAAGTCTAAAAATATTCTGAAGAACCCTTAAACGTCGAGTTTATGTTATTTTCTCCCTAAACTATCGTCCTAGTTGCAAAATCTGCTGTTGACAATTTGCCTCCTACTTGATCGGTAAAATATTAAAGGAAACTTACCGGAGAAAATATTATTTTTCAAAGAATCTAAGCTTTGAATATAATATCGTAACTTTTTTATAGGGAAGAGAGTTTTGTTAGATTATTCAATCAACAGCCAAAACAGTTCGATTTAAAGTAAAAGTATAGTATAAGAATAAGAAAAAAAATATTTTTGAATGGATGGATGGATGGGTGGATCGATGGATGTATGTTACTCTTTCACGCCAAAAACTACTGAACCGATTTGGATGAAATTTGGTATGAAGGTAACTGAGACCCTGGATTAACAAACAGGCTACTTTTTATCCCGAAAACATTTAGCGGGTAACACCGCGGGGCACAGCTAGTAAATCATATAATTACGAGTAAAGTGTGTGATGCATACAGAACACCTAAACACAGAACAAACATTAATTGTTTATGACAAAGTGTTTGTCCTGGGTAGGAATTGAACGCACGCCTTACAACTCTTAAAGCAGATGTACTAACGATGAGCCAACAGGGCTGTCAATAAATTTAATGTAGTTTGTAATCTTAGATCATACCTGGGAAGTTAAGGTATCATCTATTTCTGGTAAGGATTTCTTTAGTAATATCAACGAATGGCTTCAAAGCTATAAACATTTTGTGCAAAATTAGATTAAGGTAAAGTGCAAAGGAACAGTCTCTTTAGTCGCTTAACATGAAATGCAGTTGAGATAGTGAAGAGGCAAGACAACTCAATCTAGCTTCAGTCCACAGAGAGATCTTTTCGTGAAACCTCTTTGAGAATCGACGTTTTCTTTTTATATCAAGATGTTAGTTTGATAAAGATGGCGAGCGGATAAGACGCAGTCTCCGTATACTTTTTACACTGCATCTGTGCAAATAATGATCGAAAATACTTTTAATACAAATTAGTTGTACGTTTTCTGGAAGTTCATTATTTATCAAACTTAATTGTAATTTTTTTATCGTATGGTTTATAAGCTAGCTGTTTGACCACAGCTTACCTGATTTTAAGTACCTCCTACACCATACATACATATTACGTATGGCAACACCAGTTTCTAGTAAGTTCTAGATCTCATTATCTTGAAACTTATGTTCCATACTTCAGTTGTTTCTTTTTTCTGCTCTGACGTAACTTTAGTCATCTGAGAGCTAACTTAAACTAAAGTAGTTTTTCTTCAAAGACGTTCAAATTGAAAGACTTAAACGTCATCTAAGTTTATGATTAATAAGTTCCAGGAATGATAATAGACAATAGACAACACTTTATTTATGACATAAAACACATTTCAACATAATTTACAATACATACCTACATACAAAAAAATAAACAATAAACATAGAAAAAAACTTAAAGGTATAAAGATAGTATAGTAAAAACAAAAAACAAAAAGTTTGAAATATATTTTATGTCACAAACCGGCCTCGACTCAGCATAATGCAGACTGAAGCCAGCCGGCGCTGGTCTTCCGTCGAAGCCGGCAGGTAACGTCACGCACGAGTGTGCCGACCGGTAAAAAGATTTTTCGGGTGAATTTAAACACATAAAGCAGAATGATATATACACATACAATAATATACAGTTCCAATAACAGCTATCCAAACAAGAGAAACAAATAAAACGAAAATAAAATATAAATACCCGAAGTGCGAATACAATATAAAACAGGACGACTGGTTAAAACGACACTTACGGACACACACACACACACACAGACGAGAAGCCTTTTCTGGAAAAAAGTTTTAGCTATATTGCACTAGTATCATTTCTCATAAGTTCCTCACCCCTCTGGTGCGCGTAAATAAATCTTTTCTGTCTAAAACCTTGTATACTTTGAAGGTTCCGAATTGGCGGTAATGTACAGTATACACAAAATTTGTTTGACAGCCCTGTTGGTTCATTGGTAGTATATCTGGACAAACATTCTGTGATATAAACAAATGTTTGTTCTGTGTCTGGGTGCACTGTATGTATTTACAAAAAAAACTATTAAAGTATTTTATCAGTTATCTGTCTTCCATAGCTTTGCTTTGTTTGGGGTCAGATGGCGCTGTGTGTAATGTTCTATGATATTTAATTTTAGAGTTCCCAGCTAAAACTCAGACTGGAATCCTGCTGTTTAAACTATACCAAATTGGGTTTGCTTTTGAATTTGTTTTTTTTTTTAGTTTTTGTCATCTTGCTTCGTGCATTCCGCCACTGTTGTATTTACAGTTTAAGAATATTTATTAATCTCATAAAAAAACACTTACTGAGATAACATAGTCCTTTGTTAATTATTATGCTTAGTAAAGCACAGCATGCAGACAAATTAAATTATTAAAAAGTACACAAAACATTACAAAGAGAAAACAAAATACCAACACCAAATTTACCAACATTTTTTTTAAGGTGAGGTAGTTATAAAACTCCTTTCGTATACAATACTTGAATATTTTTAAGTGTTTCAAAGATCAATCAAATCAATTATTTAAATACATGCATATTGACTGTCCTGTTAGCTCGTTAGGCAATAGTTCTGCTTCGTCAGATGAAGGACGTGGGTTTGATTCCAACTCAGAATCAGTTGTTTCCAAAACTCCATTGAAGCGTAAAGACACAATTACTACTATAGGGCATGACCGGACTTCACTGTAACATAGTTTATGTGAATTTTACAGTTTACTACAGTATTTTAAAATACTAGCAGACGCCTCGCGGTTTCGCCCGCGTAGTTCCCGTTCCCGTAGGAATACCGGGATAAAAAGTAGCCTATGTCACCCGGTTTATAGTATAGTGTAGCTTACCAACGGTGAAAGAATTTTTGAAATCGGTCCAGTAGTTTCGGGGCCTATTCAATACAAACAAACACACAATAAACGTCGAAATGAAAATGGTTAAAAAGAAAGGATGAATAAAGTATGAAAACAATGCAAAAAAGACTGTAAAAATAAATAAATAAATAAATCGGGACAAATAATTGTATCGGGACCTGGCCAAACGTCTAGAGGGAGGCTTCAGGTGACCAGAATGCTGGTATCTACTTTGGTCAAAAGCTAAGCATTGCCATCCAGCGTGGCAATGCTGCCAGCATTCTGGCCACATATCCCTCCTCTGACAGACTTTTAGACTAAGTTTTTTGTATACATTTTGTAAATAGTATAATTTAATAAATAAATATTTGTAGCGATGATAGCTCGGTAGCGCGGTAGGTTCGCATGCCGAAGGGCATGGGTTCAAACCCTAACAATGAGCTTGAGCTGCCGGTGAAGGAAAACATCGTGAGGAAACCATAGCATGGTGGTAGGGTACTTGCTAGTACTCGGCTGGCTAGCTACCACCCTCAAGTTGAAAATCTGCCGCCAAGCATCTAACGGTGTGTTCCGGCAGCCTCACTTGAGAGCCAGTTCCATTCCAGACTAGGTGTGTTTTACCATCTTCGACCACACCGTCACTTAACATCAGGTGACCCCTGTGGTCAAACGCCTAGCCTGCCAACCATAAAAAAAAAAATAATAATACTCGGAGGAAGCAGGAATAAAAAAAATAAACAAACAAAAAATCAAATCTTTCCTCTTTATAATTAGTGTAGATAAACAATTCTAGGCGTAGTAATAAATTTCTTAGAAACCTTCAAATAGAATGAGGCGTTTGACACGATTGATTTCACGAAATAAATGAAATTTAGAGCGAACGTCCCTAATACAACTTTATCCATCTTAGTTCTGTCATAAAACTTAACGATCGGGCCATAAAACTTCCGAATAATGCCAGAGATGGCAACCTCGGCGACAGTATGACGACAATATCGTATTGTTTTAATTTGCAGTGTGGCCTTGAAATCGGATAATGCGACTGTCTTCACAGCTTATGGATAATTTAAAATTACTTACGGTTACCATTCATCTAATAAGAGTAAACATTAAGAAGAAGTTTTGATTAGTTTGTTATAGTAAAATAATTCATTCTTTGTTAATTCATATTGATTAATAAAATGGGCAAGTTGAAGTGGCAATGGGCAGGGCACATCGCACGCAGAACTGATGGCCGATGGGGCTGCAAAGTTCTGGAGCCCAAACTAAGCAAAGCTTGTACTATGCAAGTCAGATAACTGATAGAAAACTTAAAATACTTTCAAAAAATACGTACTTATAATAACAGACACAAAAAAAACATGTGTTTTGTAGCGATCATAGCCGAGTGATTAGCGCGGTCGGTTCGCATGCCGAAGGGCGTGGGTTCAAATCCCAACAATCATGTTGAGCTGCCGGTGAAGGAAAACATCGAGGAAACCATAGCATACAGGTACAGTACTTTCTAGTACTCGGCTGGCTAGCTATCACCCTCAAGTTAAACATCTGCCGCCAAGCATCTTATGGTGTGTTCCGGCAACCTCACTTGAGAGCCAGTTTCTTTCCAGGCAAGGTGTGCTTACCATCTTCGACCACACCGTCACTTAACATCAGGTGAGCTGTGGTCAACCATAAAAAATAAGTAAATTAAAATATGCACTAGGCTTGTTTTCAAACAACAATAATTTTGTTTTGTTAATGTAACAAATTGCAGCAGTATCTAATATTCTTACTGGAATCAATTAAATAAACAGAGTTTCTGTTACGGTCGTTAAACCGTTTCATTGCCATTGTTGCCACCAACATTGAAAATAACATCACAGTCATGGCATGACTGTGTCGTTTACGACGTGCCATCCTTGCTTCCATTCTCGCTAATCTTATGGCCCAACCCTAAAGATTCGTATTCACCGGGGAGCCAAAATTGACGGATACTTGTTGTCAAACAACTCGTCAGAAGTTGTTTTATTTTTTTACATTAAAAAATCTCGCTGGTTCGTTATTCCGGACGAGTAGTAAGTCCGGAATAAGTATGACAAATAGAAATACATTTTTTTATAACATTGATGTTACAAGTCAAATTCCGTTATGTCATTTCAAATATATCACTAAAAATGTTTTAAAACACTGATTATAATTATGTCAATGAATAAAAAACAATATAAAATTCTGTAAATAAAAAAAATGATTACCAATACAAAATGTGTCAATAAATATTGGAGGACATTTCACACATCTACCCACACACTAAGCAAAGCTTGTACAATGGGAACCAGATAACTGATAGAATAATATTATAAATTTAATGTAAAAGTTTGGATGGTTGGATGGATGGACGGATGTTTGTTACTCTTTCACGCAAAAACTAGCTGAGACCCTGGATTAACACAATAGGTTACTTTTTATCCCGAAAACAATTTATTAATTTTTTTAATTTAAATATTGGCGGACATTACACACAGCGCCATCTAGCCCCAAACTAAGCAAACAAACAAAGTTTGTACTATTGGAACCAGACAGCTGACAGAATACTTAAATATGTACTTTTTTTTTTGTAAATACATACTTATAATACATACAGTACACCCACCTACATGTAGCGGGTAACACCGCGGGGCGCACTAGTACTTAAATATATTTTTTTGTAAATACATACATTACACCCAGATACAGAACAAACATTTATCGGTATATGTTTGTTTTGGTGAGAATCGAACCCACACCCTACAGCTCTTGAAACAGACATTCTATCAAATGAACTAAAAGGGCATTGGAAACAAATATCCATGTTCATTATTTGACTCAATTATTATTATATTTGACATTGTATTTTTACAAAATAAATGTTGAATAAGAAAATATAATATGTTCAGCAATACCATACAACTTTTGTCGCCGTGAATTAGACTTTTGTCTTCTAATCAATACGATTGTTGTCTCCTAGTGAATAGCATCCGTCCCTACGGAATACATGTTATATTGGCGCGGAATTTATTCCTAACATCGCGTCGTTATCTTCCTTCCCGATATCGGTGACACATTTCGGTTTATTGCGCGAATGATTATTTTTTTTACGATTGTGCGTTGCTCCTTGGCAGGGCTGTATGGGGTTTAGTACCCATCGAGGGGCGTAAATCGCGCTATACCATTATTATTGGGTGAATAATGAATTTGTCGTTAAATTAATTAAAAGTTATAATTGGATGTGAAAAATAGCGATTGTTTTTATCATTCAGTCATCGTCATTTTCAGACCGTTATCGGTCACTGCTGAGCGTAGGCCTGTCTTTTTGGACGCCATCCAGTTTCGACCCGCGACCCTCAAGATGTCGTCAACCCAACGAGCTGCTGGGCGTCCGACGCTTCATTTTCTGGTTCGTGGCCACCAATCCAACGTTTTAATCCACCTGACATCACTCTGCCTAGCAACATGGCCAACTCCATTTCAGTTTCATGATTGTTGTTCTGACGTCACGCACCTTAGTGTCATGTCGGAAATCAACTAAAATCAAGTAATGTTTACACACTACTGCTTGGCGGTAGAATATCTGGTACTGCGGTGGTACCTACCTAGACGACTTCCTGCTAAGGAAATCTATCACCAAGTAGACGAGCACTAGATGTAGGTACTCTACCATGGAATTGATTCTCAAGTGACGGAAAACACCGTTAGATGCTTAGCGGCAGATTTTCAACTTGAGGATGGTAGCTAGCCAGCGGAGTACTATAAAATACGATACTATGTATACATAGACACACTATATAACTATCTAAAGAATACAAAAAGAATGATTCAACAATGAATCAATCAACACAACCACACAAAAATTCCCATCTGAAACATTCCAAACTCTGTCTCATCGTCATCATCTATCAAATAAGTTTATATGGAATTTCCATTGCCATAAACATGCTGTTTATAAAAAAAAACGACATAAATCGTCTACTAAACGCTCCGAAGTCACATAATACACAGATCGTAACCATAAGTCTGTACGGATATAGACACTGTTTATCCGTTATTGGTGAACGCACCTGCTCGCTTACAAGTGGCAATATTTCTCTCTGTCTTTGGACTTTGTTTTCTTTTTCGTGGTAGAGCTGGAGTGGGAGCGGAGAGGGTTAACTTTTTCATCCTTTTTTATCTAAATTTAATAAGATGGACGAGAAATTCTCCTAATTGACAAGGATAAGGATTGCTCATGAATGTCATTGCAGCGATACTCAAACTAGTAACAAAATAAAATTCAGGGCATTGCTGCTTTGGCGCTTGTTACTTTAAGACTTTCGATGGTTAGTCTCAAAAGCCCTGTAATTTGACAGCCCCGTTGGCTCATTGGTAGTATATCTGCCTTGAGAGCTGTAGGGCGTGGGTTCGATTCCCACTCAGGGCAAACATTTTGTGAATAAACAAATGTTTGTTCTATGTCTGGGTGTTCTGTATGTATTATAAGTATGTATTTACAAACAAAAAAAGTATTTATGTATTCTATCAGTTATCTGACTTCTATCACACAAGCTCTGCTTAGTTTGGGGCCAGATGGTTTTTTTTTATTTTAATTTCGCTAGCTACTACGCTTCAAACTAGAACACAGTAATGTTTACACACTAATACTTGGTTGGTACCTACATAGACAACTTTCTGCTAAGGAGATCTACCACCAAGTGACTGTTTTGATAGGATTTCTCAGGTTAGGCGACCTATTAGGCTACTTATAATTAAGCTACCTTCAAATTGAAAATAATAGTGAAGTGGAGTGTTTCAGTCTAGGAGTGCTTACCATCTTTAACCACATCGTCACTTGACATTAGGTGAGTTGTGGTCAAATACCTAGTCCTTCACAAGATTAATTTTTTGTGGCATTCCAGGCTAGTGCTTTACCATCTTTGACGGAACTGGGTCTCAAGTGAGGCTGCCGGAACACACCTTTAGATGCTTGGCAACAAATTTTCAACTTGAGGATTGTTGCTAGCCAGCCGAGTACTAGAAAGTACCCTACCACCATGATATGGTTTCCTCACGATGTTTTTCCTTCACCGGCAGCTCAAGCTCATTGTTGGGGTTTGGCAAGCATCTAACGGTGTGTTCCGGCAGCCTCACTTGAGAGCCAGTTCCATTCTAGGCTAGGTGTGCTTTACCATCTTCGACCACACCTTCATTTAACATCAGGTGAGCTGTGGTCAAACAACGAGCCTGTCAACCATTAAAAAAAAAAAAAGCTTTCCCACGATGTTTTCCTTCACCGGCAGCTCATTGTTGGGGTTTGAACCCACGTCCTTCGGCATGCAAATCTACCGCCCTAACCTATAAAGCTATCATCGAAATATAATAAATAAGTTCTTTTTTTAAATTAAGCACTTATATTGTAGAGTTATTTTGATACTTCCGCTCTTGCTGACGCTTATAACTTAGGCCTGCCCCTACACAAAGAGACACAGTTGCTGTATCCATTCCCGGAATAATTCAAACGCCTCATTGTTTCTCTCTTATTTCGCGTCATCTTGTGCGATTGCACTGATTGCTTTATTTTCGCGTTCCTTGTTTATAAACCAGTAACGCGTTTGTTCAATTTATCGAATGCTCTTGGTTACGATTGAAATGTTTCTGTCGATTTCATAGCAAATAAAATTAAAAGTATTTTTTATTTGTATTTATTTATTACTGAGTAAAAAACGGGTACACACATCCAATTACAATTACCTCATAATTATTCAGTTACAATTATTCATCAAGGCAAATTTAAAAACTTATGGTAGCATGCTAACTAGTTTGAATTTCATAATTTATACAAACAAAAAAAAATCAATTTTTTTTTCTTTTATCAGCAATTGGCTATTATCTTATCTGCGATAATTTAGGGTGGGTGCAGTTCCATTAAACAGCACCGTATATGTATACAAGAAATTAATTAGTTTCTCTGGTCTAAGTTTAAAAAGATGGCAAATTTTAAACTTAGACCAAAGAATTCAAATTTGACATGATTTTATTTTTTGTGGAAATCTAAATACGCCCTGCGGTTTCTTTTATCTATTAAACCAGGGTACAAAGACATACCAAATTTCATCCAATCGTTAAGACCAAGTTTTATTGTTACGTAAAAGTAATGATACGAACGTGACGCTCTCCTGGTGGTAATAGATAACGCATGTCCATGACCATTGCAACGATAAAGAGAAGTTTTGAATAACTAAACAAAGTCCGGGGCATCGCTGCTTTGGCTTGATGGCGTTGTGTGAAATGTCTTACGATATTTATTTATTTTATTTCCACTTCCTACTTCATATAGTAAATATTTTATATTTTTAACATAAGCCCAAAAAAATTATTACAAATATATTTTTAGAAACTATACGTTATTTTTAAACAGTATAAAATTAAATTCCGTGCCTCTTGCCTTCATTATAACCGCCGCATTATAGTCCGGACTGAATTGCTTTATAAAAGTTACTAAGTAAGTAAGTTAGTAAGTAAAGTGTAGTAAGTTTTTTAAGTTAATTTATGGTTGATTTTTCTTTTACACTTTCCGACCTAATCTTATTTCTAAGTATAACTTGAAAACGATACCTAAGAATCATGTTTCCAAATAAATATTCTGTCTTTAGGTAACAACGAAATATTGTACTACCTAGGACAAACATGTTTATACAAAACGCTATGAATTAATTCCAACTCCTGCTAAAATGAACTAACGAAACCGTCTAAAGATAACAAAAACAACACTACTTAAGAATAACAGAAACAAATAAAGATAAAACAGTCTTTAGTAAAACTGAACAAAACGATCCAGAAAGTGAACCTTTTTATATTCATTGTTTTTTCTGCGAACTCTCTAGTGAACATTTACGTTATGATACGGGGAAAGAAAAACTCATTGTAATGCATTGGACTTGAAAATATAATAGAAATCCCGTAGTCTTGTTAAGGTCGCTTGGAATGTCGACAAGAAGAGACGACGGTTTCTCATTCACGATTTTCAATCTTTTCGCAGTTTTTATTTCAGTAACGTTTTTCTTTGCATTAAATTGCATTTTTTTTCTTGTCCACTCTCGAAAATGACGCTTGTTTTCTACAATTATTTTTATCGTCATTAAATTTAACTGCCTTATTAGCTTATTCGGTAATACTTCCTGAGCTGTAGGGTGTAGGTTCGATTCTTACCAAGGATACACATTTATGTGGCGAACATTGAACTTTGTTCTGTATCTGGGAGTTCTGTATGCATTAAGTATGTACCTATTTACAAAAAAGTTAATTTATAGGTATTCTATTAGTTATATAAAGTGTATCAGTCTGGAGGCTTTTTTTATGTAAATGTATTGAAACAAACGATACGCTCTCCTAATGGTAAGAGGTAACGCCTGTCCATGACTTGTCCATGACATATTTTATATTGACAGTATGTTTATATTGACAATATTTTTTATATTGACATGTTTGGATATTGACATACCTTATTTTGACATGTAATCAGTGTTTTAAAACCCATTTAATGACATCTTTAAAATTTTGAAGTGACTTGTAACATTGGTGTTATCAATAAAGTATTTGTATTTGTATTTGACTATTGCAGCGGTACCCAAAACGTAAGTTAGTAGCAAAAATAGTACAGAGCATCACTACTTTGGCGCTCATTCTTTTGATACGTTCAATGGTTAGTCTCAAACTCCCAATAACGCTGTAATTTTGTTAGGGTGCATATTGGGTTTTGGCCCACTGTAATTAAAATAGTAGATATTCCACAATAGGCTATGCACAACATTATAAAGCTGTATTTTAAAACATAAACATAGGTACAAGACACAGTATTAATTATGAATAGTCACTGTAATAATTTTGCAAAGGAAGTAAATCTAAAGGGATAACTAATGGATTAAATTATGTAAAGCACCAAAACAATTTACGAGGAACATAAAATAAACTAAGAGATCTTATTGATGTCCAAAGTTAGATTATAATTGGAAATGATTGTTAAAATTCCTCAGATATATTTTAACGATCTCGTACTAGATGAGTTTGGTTAACAAATTAACAAAATATGTTTTAATAAATTAGCATTGTTGTGGAGTTTAATCAAAGATGACATTTTTGTACAGTTTGTGTTTATTAATAAATAAAATAAATATCGTAGGGCATTACGCACAGTGTCATCTGACCCCAAACTAAGCAAGTAAATTACTAATAAATAATAAATGTCAATATAGTTCGTATTTATTAATGTATGATATTCTCCATTTATTAAAACAGCTGTTTTCGTATGGAACGAAATCTGCAATGTATTTTTTTAAAATCATTTTGATAGCTTTGTGCTTAGTGTGGTCAATTCACACGCTAAAAGGCGTGGGTTAAAACTCCAACAATGAGCTCGAGCTGCCGGTAAAAGAAAACATCTTGAACAAACCATAGCATTTAGGGTTGGTTACTGTCTTGCACTCGGCTGGCTAGTTACTAGCCTCAAGTTAAAATTCTGTCGCCATGAATCTAACAGTGTGTTCCGACAGCCTCATTTGGGAGCCAATTACATTCCAGGCTAGGAGTGAAACTCTTTACACTTAACATCAGGTGAGCTGTAGTCAAACACCTATCTTGTCAACCATTAATATATAAATATATTCTGGAACATTTCATTTCTTCACTTACAAACATTGGCTGTCAATGCCGGCAAAATTTTTAACAAGTAAATTTATCGTACGTAACTAATTCATTTGATTGACATTTTCTTTAATTCTAACTTTACTATGCAAATGTATTTAATCATTGCATATTGTTAGTTGTTGGTAGTTTTAGTTCTTTTGCATGCCGTAAGTTAAAATATGGAGGTCTTATTTACTTTCCATCTATTTATTTGTATACGTACCCATATTTATGCAGTAAATTAATTATGAATTACATACGGCATTTATGAGAAATTGAAAGAAAGAGACAGAGAGATAGATATCAGATAGTAATAACAGAGAAAGCGAGAGAGAGAGAGAGAGAGAGAGGAGAGTGATTCCATTATTACGGTAAAACAACTTAATTATTTCAAGCAATTATTTATCTGACTGAATTATGTAAGCTCTAGAATGAGGCAACCCTGATTACTGCTGCACTTCTCGATGAGTGCTGTTTTTACTGAGTACCATATGAGGTAGGGTTGCCAACGTCCCGCTCTTAGTCTACACCGCTTGGGTCCAATGAAAATTTTAAATTGTTCCGCTGACATTTTTGTCACAAAACTTTTAAAAGGCTTGACTTTTAACACTGGCCTCGCTATGACATAGAAAACCGACAGCCAACCGGCCATTAACAACACAAAGCCCATAAACACGTTGTGCAAAAAGTATGGGATGGCTTATTTTTCCCAAAGGAAGTATTAGCGAAATACGGGCCAGCCTGAACATGGGACATCGGGGGAGATGGGCGTAGCTAGGGAAGGGCTTGTTCCCCCTTTTTATAGAACCACAAATTGCTTTTGTTTTTCTATCTATCTACTATTTACATCTATAAAACTAGTAGCTGCGCCCCGCGGTGTTTACTGCTACATGTATTGGGGATAAAAAGTAACCTATGTACCTCCATACGAAATTTCATCCAAATCCGTTTAGTAGTTTTTGCGTGAAAGAGTAACAAACTCTATCCATCCATCTAAACTTTCACATTTATTGTATTAGTGGCATGGAAGATATTTTTGCCATTTTTTTTAAGATGTACGTTAGTAATAAATAGTTTTTAAATTTTACGTCTGTCTGTTTTTTCGTGATAAATAAAAAAAAACTACAGTATAAAACACCTGTAATAAATAATTTTAAGTGAAGTCTTTGTTACGAAACTGAATTAGACAAACTGAAGTTATGATGACATTAAGAGAAAAAAAAATGAAAAATTCACTTTAAATTGAGCTCCAAAATAACCAGTACACAAGGATCAGCTAACACTGGTTTTAGGATCAGCTAACACTGGTTTTTTGCTAGCGGAGGCCTCGCGGTTTCACCTACGTAGTTCCCGTTCCCGAGGGAATACAGGAATAAAAAGTAGCCTATATCACCTGGAGATAGTGTGGCTTCCCAACGGTGAAAGAATTTTTGAATTTTCGGTCCAGTAGTTTCGCAACCTATTCAAAACAAACAAGCAATCAAATCTTTCCTCTTTATAATAGTATAGATAAGTAAAATATAGGTTAAGATTTTGACCTACCTAGTCGTTGTACCCCACCCAGAACAAGTCCTGGCTACGCCCACTAGAAGGACAGTGCTAATGATGCTGAATATAAGTGGCTTTGTTTGTTGGCTTTTTGGCTGTGACGTTATTTATTGGGACTGTATTTGGGTAGATAAATGGCTACAGAACTTATTGTCAGCCAGCCAACATTGCGAAACTCTGATTGGGTCAAACAATTAGTTTGGGTTTAGACTGTAGAAGTCAGTCTGCTTTTTTCATTACTAAATAATTTAGTTGTACATTATTGAAGGCTTTGTTAGTTGTGAAATGGTCACTCATCAAAAATTGAACGAATTAATCGTAGCATTTATTTTGTAGGTGTTTTCTATATTTTATAAAATTGTGCAATAGATAGAAAAAAATCATCACTTGGCAAAAGAGAGCTCATATTATATATAATATGATGAGACGCAAGCCCACCGTGACGTAATAGTAATGAATCAAACGGGATGATTTCCTGTATCGAAGAGATAAAACATGCCCATGACCATTGCAGCGATACACATAGCTTTAAGCACTAATAAACCAAGGTATCACTGCTTTGGTGCTCATTACTTTGAGTTACGTTTGACATTCGATGGTTAGCCTCAACAGCCCTATAATTGCGCTAGCTGCAGTGCCCTTTAAACCGGAACACAGTAATGTTTACACGCTACTGCTTGGCGGCAGAAAATATGGTATTGCAGTACTGGTGTTTCTGTTTGTCTGTTCGTATGTTCAAAATTATGTTGATCCAGTTTATTATTGTTGAGAGCTTGTTGTTGTTCTTGAGAGCCAGTTCCATTCCAGGCTAGGTGTGCTTTACCATTATCGACCACACCGATGAGGTGTGGTAAAACACCTAGCCTGACAGTTTAAAAAAAAAAATTGGATTAAATTGAACTTGTTATGTTTAGATGTTTGTTTGTTATATTTTAACACTTCTGATTCCTAAAATGAGTTTTTAAAAAATGTCACATTTTTTTCGAGTTTCCGGCAAACGTTCTCGTAAGTAGTATGGCCATAGTGTTCCGTTTCCAGCAATGGAAGCAAGTAATTAAATAGTTTGAGTCGGGTTGTCGGGTGTTTGTTGATTTTGAGTATTGTCGGCGCCAGGGTTAATGGAGCTAGAGTTTAGATTGTTAGACATTGAAACTCGGAAATGCGAGTTGTTGCGTAAATGTGAGTAGAACTTAGTAAAGAAAGATATTAACTATAAAAGATAAACTTAAGAACTGAAATAAAAATTTGCATAACATGAAATGCGAGCGACCGTAAAAGTTTTAGTTGTCATAGTCAACTAAAGGCGTGGGAAATATAGTTTATATATTATGAGATTGCGGTCAAATGCAAACCTGCCCCACTAATATTATAAATGTCAAAGGTTAGATCTTTGATGTTTGTTACTCTTTCACCCAACGGATTGGATGAAATTTGGTATGGAGGTAGCTGAGACCCTGTGTTAGAACGTAGGCTACCTTTTATCCCGAAAACGTGTAGCGGGTAACACCGCGGGGTGCAGCATTATCCAAACATCGAAACCTTTTATCGGTCTTTAAAATTATTAGGTATCTAAATTCTAATTGCATTAACTTTGATACCTGACTGACTTAGTGGCATGCTATGTCGTCTTGGCACGTACCACCGCAGTGCCAGATATTCCGAAAATTTTACATCATTTCATGTAAATGACAACTGTGCCCAGTAATGTTTATTGTTCATACAAATTATTACATGCTAATTTTATGGTAGTTTTCTTCAAGTCTGGTTGTTAATAGTCTAGGCAAATAAAATCTAAATAAAATCTTTATCTAAATTTATAAATACTTTTTGAAAGAATAAGAAAAAAATCGATTATCTATAAAGAGGCGACCAATTCTAAATTAAGGTGGTTCGATTTCCATACAAATCAATTTTTGCCATTTATGGACAAATGGAGCATAATTTTTCAGTGTAATCACAGCTACTGGCATTTATTTGCGGTAAATTACAATTGCTTGAATAAACCATAAAATCAAATTGATGAATGATTTGTGCATTTATGATTTTTGAATAAAATTGTAGATTACGCTAATTGATTACAGAGATTACAGAGAGTCCTTCGAATGTGAGGGGTCCGGCACTCACACGGCGATACCTTAATTTTTTTTAATTATGTATAGATCTACGTTTGGCCACCGACTAGCCTAATGTAAAGCGACGGTGTGGTCGAGGATGGAGGATAATTGCATAAATGCTAAGAACTTTCTTTTTTTGTCTCCAGGGGCCGGTGGTTTAAGAACAGCTGAGCTCCGCGTCACCCCCCGAGTGGTCCAGCGGGGGCGCAACGTCACCATGGCTTGCATCTACGACCTGCGAGGCTACGGGGTCTACTCAGTGAAGTGGTACCGGGGTACTCAAGAATTTTATCGGTATTCACCACTTGAGAGTCCTACAACCAGGGTCACGCCAATCAGTGGAATTAAAGTTGATGTAAGTAAATTAACTTTTTTTTTCCTTCTAATGATGGAAACTGACTTAAGGGACTGAAAATCTTCCGCCAAGCATATAAAGGTGTGTTCCGGCAGCCTCACTTGAAAGCTAATTCCATTCCAGCCCTGTTGGTTCATTGTTAGTATGTTTGCTTCAAGAGCTAAAGGGTGTGGGTTCGATTCCCACCCAGGACTAGCATTTTCTAATATAAACAAATGTTTAAATAAAAAATAGATAAATCCCCCAGGTGTTGCACTATTATTAAACTGTTTCCGTTATCAATATTTTATGTTCTACTAGCTGTGCCCCGCGGTTTTACCCGCTATATGTTTTCGGTAAAAAGCCTATCTTCTAATTCAGGGTCTCGGCTACCTTCATACCAAATTTCATCCAAATTAACGTAAAAACTACTGAACGGTCAGTAGTTTTTGTGTGAAAGAGTAACAAACAACCATCCATCCCTCCATCCAACCAAACTTTCACATTCATAATATTAATGGTGTCTACTAAAGAGCTATCTTATAATCATGATTTTATTGTCTGATGCTTGAAGCTTAAGTATACACAAAATGTCGGTACTTTAACAATAATATCTTTTATCAAACAATCTCGTAACTAAATAGCTTATTCAATCAAATTTCATTGGATTCATTTCTGCTGAAAAGGATTCTTAGCAGAAATGCAACCCACAATATGTCATCTTGAGCAAGATTAAAGTCATACAGCTCAATGCCAGAAGCATCTGCTGAGCCAAGAACGAATGCCTCGAAGCAATATGTTCGGATCTAAGCTCCTAGCTTGGCTCCTTCTCAAAACTATTTATTGTACGACGAACTACGAGTGCATTTAGTTTGATAGTTAATTCTATAGCAAAAGTATCAACTTTTTTCATAGATCGCAAAATGTAACTGACTGTCATACATTTTTTTTTTTCTTTGGTTTTGGCGTCGCGTTTTAGCATTTGCCAGTGTCAAGTAAGTAATTATATATTTTCAAGTTTCAAAAGTTTAATAAGTGCCATCGTAGCTAGTTTTAGTCAAAGTCGTCTTTGTCAAGTCCAGTTCGTGTCAGTTAATTCCAGTCATGCTTTAGTAAAGTAGTGGCAACTTTACTACAAAGCTTCGATGGAGTTTTGGAAGCAACACGAAAACTCATGTTTCACCACATTATATCATTTTCCCACACTCGCGCTTGTAATTCGGCACTTTATGAATAAAACACCACCATTTTTATGCATAAACACTCGACAAAACACTAGTTTTGGAAAAAAATACAACGGAGCAACACGACTCTTCCCGCGTTCCCGCCAAAACTCCTGTCATACATTTTTGATGTCAGATCTTCTTTTTTTTTTCTTTACTTTTGGCGTCGCATTTTGAGCTTTTGCCAAGTCAAGTATTTTATGTTTACAAGTTTCTTAAGTTAAATAAGTTGCCTCGTAGCAATAGTTATAGTCAAAATCCAGTCTTGGTCAATTCCAGTCCGTATCAGTCAAGTCTAGTCATGCTTTAGTAAAGTAGTGGCAACTTTACTATAAAGCTTCGATGGAGTTTTGGAAGCAAAACGAAAAGTCATGTTTCACTACATTATATCATTTTCCCGCACTCGCGCTTGTGATTCGGCACTTTATGAACGAAACACCACTATTTTTGTACATCGACACACAACACTCGAAAAAACACTAGTTTTGGAAAAAATACAATGGGGCGACACGAGTCTTTCCGCGTTCCCGCTAAAAGTCCACGTCAGATCTTTTAGAACAGTTTTGTAAAAAAGTTTTGGGTTTTAATTAATAAATTGTTGTTAAATTAGCTAAATTTAAGACCTCATCATTGTTGTAACTGAAACGACTGTTAATCGGAAATAAACTAAATATATACCTTGAATATTTTGATTTTTAGTTTTAGGGTTCGAATCAAAAAACGTTGTCGTTTTTTTTATGCCACAGGTCGCAATCAAGCTGACGGGTTGCCTGATGTTAAGCAATCACCGTCGCCTATAGATATCTGCAATACCAAAATAATACATTAATCAAAATAATAATAACAATATCGTAAAATATTTAGATACACACAGCGCCATCTGACCAAACTAAGCGAAGATTATTTTTTTTGTAAATACATACTAAAATAATACAAAACAAACATTTGTTTATACCACAAAATGTTTGTCCTGGATGGGAATCGAACTCGGTGTGGGTTCGATTCAGCTCTTGAAGCAGATGTGTTTAGGTCGCGAATGTTTAAATATTTCAAAAGCAAAGTAGCTGAGTCGAATATACATAATTATTATTTTAAATATTATGCTAGTTATAAAGATTATTTATATGCCCGTCCCGGCTTCGCACGGGTGGACATCTATTTTTTACTTAAATTTTAGTAATAAATATGTTACTCAGGGATAATGTAGTATTCTAATGGTGAAAGAATTTTTAAAATCGATCCAATAGTTTTTGAGTTCATTAAAAACATACAAAAAATCTTTACAACATTAATGTTTACAAACAAACAAAAATTCATAAATACAAATCTTTTTCCTTTTAGTGTAGTTAAAAAAATATTTACATGTTTGTGTTGCAGAGGTTAAGATCAAACGAAACCCATGTTATCCTGGTACGAGTGGCTGCCAACCTGAGCGGGAACTACAGCTGTGAAGTAATCCAGAACTCTCCAACCTACCCTCAGTACGTCGGCATCGGGAGGTTGGACGTTGTGGGTAAGTTCCCCCATACAGATCAACTCCCTAGTTGGATTTGTTCTGAATATAGAGGTATCTATTGTAATAGATTTCGCGTAGAACGCAGGTTTCGCGTTCGACAGTTCAATAATTCAATATTCTTAATTGGTGGTAGATATCCTTAACAGGAGGTCGTCTCGGTAGTACTAGATATTCTGCCGCAAAACAGTAGTGTGTAAGCATTAGTGTTCCGGTTTAAAGGGTACAAGCTGCCGGCTTTCTTGTTTCCTAAAAGATATAATCTAGATCTATTTCAGGTCAGAGTTAATAGGTATTTTAGCAGGAGGTCGTCTAGTACCACTGCAGTACCAGTTATTCTATCGCTAAGCAGTGGTGTGTAAACATTACCGGTTCGAAGGGTACTGCAGCTAGCGAAATTACAGGGCTGTTGAGACTAACCAACGAAAGTCTCAAAGTAACTAGTGCTAAAGCATGGATGCCCCGGACTTTGGTTTGCTACTGAAGTTCTGTGTATTATTGCAATGGTTATTGATATGCGTAATCTCTTACCATCAGAAGAGCGTATCATTCGTCTCATTACTATTATAAAAAAACACAAAAAAATAACATACCGTCGAATTAAGAACCTCCTCCTTTTTTGAATCTGTTAAAAATAATGTACAGGATTGTAATATTAGGGTTTATTTGACAGCCCGGTTTGTTCATAGGTAGAATGTCTGCTTCAAGAGCTGAAGGGCGTGGGTTCGATTCCCACCCAGGACAAACAGTGGTCTAAACAAATGTTTGTTCTGTGTCTGAGTGTTCTGTATTTATTATAAGTATGTATTTGCAACAAAAAAAAATTAGTTAAGTATTCTATCAGTTATCTGACTTCCATAGTACAAGCTTAGCTTAGTTTGGGGTCAGATGGCGCTGTGTGTAATGTCCTGCGATATCTGCGATATATTTATTTCTTTCGAGATGGTTATGGAATTAGTATCGTATTTTTTTCTTTACTTCTTACCACCTACGCAGTGAAATCTCAGTGAATGCGGACATCATTAGAAGATTAGAACAGTGACTGTGAGGGTAGCCGTACCGTAATCTCATTAGTGGGCCAGAACTGGGGCAACTTTATTTATCTCTGTCAGATTTTTTTTCACGATTTTCCTCCTTTAGGGCCAAGCGGTGGTGATTAGATACATTATTTATTCAATTTTTATAGAATACGCAAGTGGTTTCCGGCATGATGTTCCAAGTACATAATAAATACTATTTGGAGTTTTTCTCGTTTCTATCTGCTCAAAATAATCTGATTGAAGAAACACTAGTTGCGGCCCGCGGTTTTTTTTTTTTGAAAAATAATGAGACGAACGAGACGCTCTCCTGATGGTAAGATATTACGCTTGCCCATGATCATTGCAGCGATACACGGAACTTTGAGCAAAAAAACCAGTAGAGGGCATCACTGCTTTGGTGCTCATTATATAGCGGTGTTACCCGCTACATGTTTTCGGGATAAAAAGTGGTCTATGTGTTAATCCACGGTCTCTGCTATCTCCTTACCATATCTCATACAAATCCGTTCTGTAGTTTTTGCCTAAAAGAGTAACAAACATCCATCCGTCCAAACTTTCATATTTAACGTGCCACTTTGTTACCCTCTCCATGTTTTTGAGATAAAAAGTAGCCAATGTGTCAATCCAGGGTCTCGGCTACCTTCATACCAAATTTCATCCAAATGTTTGTTACTCTTTCACGCAAACACTACTTGACGGATTTAGATGAAATTTGGTATGGAGGTAGCTGAATCTTTAGATTAACACATGGGCTATACATGGTTTTTTATCCCGAAACCATGTAGCGGGTAACACCGCGGGGCGCAGCTTGTTACTATGTCTATATCCTCGTTATTGACACACCCTGTCTTTCTTCCTCTGATCCTTTCCGTCCTAAGGTTGCCTGGAAGATATCGCTTTTAGAGATAAGGTCATCAGTTGTTACATCAGCTGTTATAAGTTTTTTTCTTTTGTATTGTATTATTTTTAGTAAGTACAATAAAGAGTTAATCAACTCTGATCAAATAAATTTTGAGTGGTGACATCTTGCGGAAACCATTCATTTGACAAACTAACCATCCCATAGAAAAGTTGTAACGAACAGCAATCTAGACTTTGCGCGGCTTCTACCAGATTATCAGCTCTAGTTTCGACACGATGTCGGTTAACTTATCTGCCAAGTTGGATGCTGGAAAGCAAAACAGAGTAATAAACAAGTTTTCGAACGCGCCTTGTCGTATGTAAGCTGAGACTACACTAACACAAAGCGTAACACTTTTTACTAAATTTGGTAATAATATAATACTCTACGGAATCATTTTGTTAAAAGTGGTTACCATACGTTATATACAGCCCTCATGAAAATAAATTACAAAAAAATACGCAAATACATTTCAATCAGCGCCATCTAGTTTCAAACTAAGCGAAGCTATGTTTTTTTTTTTTTATGTGACAAATAATGAGACGAACGAGACGCTCTCTTGATGGTAAGAGAAAACGCCTGTCCATGACCATTACAGCGATACACAGAACTTTGAGTAACAAAACAAAGAACCAACCAAACCAAAACCAAACCAAACCAAAACCAAACCAAACAACCAAAACCAAACCAACCAAACCAAAACCAAAACCAAAACCAAAACCAAATAACTGATAAAATACTTAAGACTTTTTTCGTAAATACATACCTACTTATTATACGTACAGAACACCTGAACAGAAGAAACATTTATAGTCACACTAGCTGCGTCCCGCAGTATTACCCGCTACATTTTTTTGGGATAAAAAATAGCTTATAAATTAATCCAGTTTCAGCTACCTCCATACAAAATTTCATCCAAATCCGTTCAGTACTTTTTTCGTAAAAGCATAACAAAAATCCATCTATTCATCTAAACTTTCACATTTACAATATTGGTGGGATTTTGATTTACAAAACAAAGTTCTTGTTGAAAATTTGTACATTACAAAGATTTTTCAAAAAACATTGACATTGACAGCCCTGTTGGCTCATTGGTAGCATATCTGCCTTAAGAGCTGAAGGGCGTGGGTTCGATTTCCACTCAGGACCAACATTTGTGTGACTAACATCGATGTTTGTTCTGTGTCTGGGTGTACTGTATGTATTATAAGTATGTATTTACAAAAAAAAAGTATTTAAGTATTCTATCAGTTATCTGTCATCCATAGCACAAGCTCTGCTTAGTTTGGGTTCAAATGGCGCTGTCTGTAATGTCCTCATCATCATCATCATCATCATTTCAGCCGTAGGACGTCCACTGCTGGACATAGGCCTCCCCCATTGACTTCCACAAAGACCGGTTGGAAGCGGCTCGCATCCAGCGCGTTCCTGCGGTCTTTACTAGGTCGTCTGTCCACCTTGTGGGTGGACGTCCTACGCTGCGCTTGCCGGTCCGTGGTCTCCACTCCAGAACTTTGCAGCCCCATCGGCCATCAGTTCTGCGTGCTATGTGCCCTGCCCACTGCCACTTCAACTTGCTAATCCAATGGGCTATGTCGGTAACTTTGGTTCGTCTACGGATTTCCTCATTCCTGATATGTCCTATGATATTTAAATAAAAGAAAAAAACATAAGCAACGTGGATTATAATAGAATTAAGATAAGCTACATCACCGTGTTGCGCAACAACCAAAACAGTCGCATCTTGCGTCCAACCCTCAATATTTACCCGCAAACCCGCATCGTATCAAATATCGATCACGTAAAAATGCCCGCAATTCCCTATTTCGTCGTTCGGTTGCCGCATTGCAAGCCCGCCTTGAAATATTTTCACGCGCGACCGGCCCTTACTTATCTTCCCCTTTTCCTTTATATCTTGGTCACACCTACTTACTCGTGTAAGGGAAATAATGCAGAGATTGTGTGTATCTACAAAAATATGTCAGGAGCACGAATGATCTTAAATGTAAGTATAGTTAATTCATAACATACCCAAAACTACACATGACTTGGTGGTAGAACTCCTTAGCAGGAGGACGTCTAGGTAGGTACCACCGCAGTACCATTTATTCTGCCGCTAAGCAGTATTGTGTAAACATTACTGTGTTCCTGTTCGAAGGGTAGGTACTGCAGCTAGCGAAATTACTGGGCTGTTAAGACTAACCATCGAAAGTCTCAAAGTAATGAGCGCCAAGGCAGCGAAGCCCTGGACTTTGTTTTGTTACTCAAAGTTCTGTGTATCGCTGTAATGGTCATGGATAGGCGTTATCTCTTACCATCAGGAGAGTGTCTCGTTCGTCTCAATACTTCTTATATAAAAAAAAAAAAAAATATGCTGGTTATGGCGCTGAAACGTGGTCTCTGACAATGTGCCTTCTTGGAAAGCTCAAAGTAGCACAACTAGCTATGGCGAGGGCTATGCTCGGAATTTCCCTACGAGATCGTATCAAAAATGAAGAGATCCGTAGACGAACCAAAGTTACTGACATAGCTCAACGGATTAGCAAGTTGAAGTGGCTGTAGGCAGAGCACATAGCACGCAGAACTGATGGCCGATGGGGCTGCAAAGGTCTGTAGAGACCACGGACCGGCAAGCGCAGCGTAGGATGTCCACACACAAGGTAGACAGACGCCCTAATAAAGATTGCAAGAACGCGGTGGACACGAGCTGGTACCAACTGATCTTTGTTAAATGAAGTAATGGGAAGGCCTATGCCCAGTAGTGGATGCCTTACGGCTGAACTGAGAATGAGAAGATACACACAGCGCTATATATAGATTCAAACTAACTAGCTTGTACTATTCGAACTTAGAATCCTTTTTTTTTTGCAAAAACATACTGAATTTATTACACCTACACGTAAAGATTCTAACATTCTAAATCTATTCAGGTGTTTTAAAGTTTTGGTGGAATAAATAAATATACAACGTATGCAAAAAGAAAATTAAAAAAAATTGCTAGTTTTGATTACTTTGAATAGATTTTGTCATACATATCTGTTATTCATTCCGTGCAGTTGTGCTAAAATTACATTTAAAATCGTTTCTTCGTTTCAAATTACTGGGACGTTGAGACCAACCATCTAATGTCTCAATGTAGTGAGCGCCAAAGCGATGCCCCGGACTTTGCTCTGCAACTCAAAGTTATGTGTATTGATGCAATGGTCATGGACATGCGTTATCTCTTACCATCAGGAGAGCGCATCGTTCGTCTCATTGCTTTTACATTAAAAAAATGAGTCGTTAAAAAGTAATTTCCACATTGTCACTGTAGTATGAAAATGTGGAATCGTTTTGGCCGTGTCTGCTTAACCGTCCGTATTTGTTACACTATACTTTTCAAAATGACAGCGTATCTTTCGTCTCATTACTATTACATTAAAAAAAAACAATTTTAAATGATACAAAGCTCACTGTGTCATCTAGTTTTTCAGAAGTCCTTAGCTAGTTTCATGCAGTAAGTACTTCGTATAACAAATGAAAATAGGCAAAGGAAATGCAATGCCAACAAAACTGAAACACTCTGTGCCCCACAACCCTTCTAAAACATTTTCGCTCGACCGACTCTCACTTTTATCTTTTGTTACGAAGTTCGCGTAAAGTGAGGCCGCAGGTGGCGACAATACACGGAACTAGATAGAAGCAGAACATCTTAACATGTGTGTGTGAATAACTTTCTTAGTGTATCTACAGACACAGACGAAAACGATTTATCATTTAATGTTATTGAGAAACGTGCTAAGAAGCTCATAAGCAACGATTCGCTTGTTCGCAAAAAAGGCTTCAAAGCCTTGAACATCGACGCAAAGTTACTTGTCTGTCGGTTTTCTACCGGATACATAATATCTATTATATTGTTTTGTTATATATACATCTTCTTTTTTTTTGTTTCATATTTGTATTTATTGTGATCTGTGTTTCATTGTAATTTGTTTTTGGTGTATAATAAAGTTATATTCTATTCTATTCTGCATTGGAGGGAGTGCGCTTCAGATCTGCATGACCTAATTCGACCCTGCCCATTCTACTATCGGACAGCCTGGAGCTCTAAAAAGCGACACTGCTTCATGGTCGATATTCCAGAAAATCCAACTAAATAGTTAAATTATACTTTCATTGTACAAACCTCTAAACAATAGAATTTGCTGTCCGAGTGGGTGGGTGTTCCCTGGTAGATACAATCTGGATGCCTTCAAGTCGCGAGTGAATTGGTAGTCCTGTAACAAAATACCTACTGGGCATTTAGCAACTATAAATATCTGTATAATTCTTAATTTACTCATTAAATAAATGAATATTCTTTGCCAACTAGGTACTTAACACGGACAAAATATATAACTGATATGTATTCAACATATCAGTTATATATTTTGTTATTTATTTTTGTATGTATTATTAATGGCAATTTGTTTTATATCATAAACTAGCGTACGCCTCGCGGTTTTACTCGCGTAGTTCCCGTTCCCGTATGCATACAGGGATAAAAAGTAGCCTATGTCACCTGAGGATAGTGTAGCTTCCCAACGGGGAAATCAGTCCAGTAGTTTTTAAGTCGTTACATACAAAAATACAAATCTTTCCTCTTTATAATATTACTAGTATATTAGTGTCTATTGTCAGTTGCACTGTATAAAGTAAGTGTTCGAATCACGTCATTATAATGTTATACATAGATATCATTAGATTTAGCAACCGTTCTCCCTCCACCTAACTTCTTTTTGTCCCCAATTCTCTCGTCGCCGCAGTAACAAAGTACATTTTCACCATACCAACTTTGTTCGCTCTGTTACGGTCGAAGAGTTTTAATTCTACATGGTTCGGTCACAAGAATTTGTCGAAAACGTTTTAAAGTCCAACGACATGTATCTTTTTCAAATCGACATTGTCTACTGTATGGCTGGAACTGGTGACCAAAAAGTAGGAAATTTTAAACTTTAAAACCAAACCGAGTAATAATCGGTATCTTTTATAGCAATGAAGCAAATTCAAATTAATCAAAATCAATTACATTTATATCACAAAAAAAAAAATTATGTTTAAAAAACGTTCCCAGAATCACACCTCGATAATTCTAAATGACAATCTTCTTCAATAAAATACTCGAGTGTATGTTCGCTATTTCATTTCGCATTCTTCTCTAAACTTGTACTTTTCTTTCTTTCGTCAGGAGCTGGAGGCCTAAGAGCCACAGACTTGAGAATATCCCCGCCGGTCGTCCAGCGAGGAAGCGACGCTACTCTAGCGTGTCTCTACGAGCTTACTGACGCGCCACTGTATTCCGTGAAGTGGTACAGAGGGCGCCACGAGTTCTACAGGTACTCGCCAACGGAATCTCCCGCGACGAAGATATTTCCGTTTGCTGGAATTAATGTTGATGTGAGTATATATTTCTTTGTTTTTGGCGTCGCACTTTGTGCATTTCCCAGTGTCAAGTGTTTAATATTTTTAATGATTTTGTGAAAAATCAAGTTAAATTAGTCAAAGATGCATAAAGACTTGGTCAAGTACAGTTATGTAAGGTAGTGGGGACATTCCTACAGAGGCGATAGAGTTCACATTCCCATATTCTCGCATGTAATTTGACATTTTATAAATATAGTATTACGGTTTATATACGTAAACACTCGAAAAAAAAGGGTTTTAAAACAATATAATGCGGCAACACCACTTTTCCTTGTTCCTGCCGAAACTTGAGTATATAGGTTTTTTTTTTTGAAAACAATATTTTGACATTGACATTAAACAAATAAATTTGAAGTCACGGGACCTACATGATTAAAATCTTGGTTCATCTCAGACGCGAACGTCGTGGGCAAACAGGTGAAAAGAGTTAAAACCACTGTTCATGCTACTAACAATGATTTACTGGAATATTATTGCAATGGCAATCAGATTAGGTACTCTTATTAATATTTTTACATAGATGTACCTATGCATTATCAAAAAAGTGTAGATTTATTCTATTAGTGATCTGGTTACCAAATTACACGTTTTGAGTCTAAGAAGTTATATAACCTGGTACCTAATATCACATTTTCTCATTATTAAATACAATTCTAACTTCTTCGACTATTAAAATAATAATGAACGATTCTATCATAATGGCCAACCTTCTTATCAGAATTTATAAGCCGCAAGCCTCATATATACTACATAGCTTAGAAATATTTATCGTTTTATGTTATATCTCATATGTGACATTATCTCGCTTCACATCGCTTGCATTAGCATCGATATCGCTACTCAGCGAGCCTTAAACTTCATTTCCCGACGTAAACATTTATTACAGATAATGTTAAAGCTCCCAGCGGTGGAAAATATGCTCCGGGGAAGGAGAAAAATCTCAGACGTCAAATGGCAGAGTAACCAAAGATGTAGAAATAGTAGACTAAACCGTTTTTAAAAACGAGCTACGTAGGTATCTACATCATTTAATTTTCGGTCTTGTTATGTCCACTTCTAGAACTAACATTTGTTTCAGTCTGGGTTTTCTGTTGGTATAAGTAGGTATGCGTTTACAAAAAAAAAGTACTCCAACAGATTGCCGATGACTTTTCTTTTTTTTTTATGTAAGAAGTAATGAGACGAACGAGACGCTCTCCTGATGGTAAGAGATAACGCCTGTCCATGACCTTTACAGCGATACACAGAACTTTGAGTAACAAAACAAAGTCCAGGGCATCACTGCTTTGGCGCTCATTACTTTGAGACTTTTGATAGAGTTAGTCTCAACAGCCCAGTAATTTCGCTAGCTGCAGTACCCTTTAAACCGGAACACAGTAATGCTTACACACTACTGCTTAGCGGCAGAATAACTGGTCCTGCGGTGGTACCTACCTAGACGACCTCCTGCTAAGGAGATCTACCACCAAGTAAGGTGCAGACTTCAAACGGTGAAGGAAAACATCGTGAGGAAACCAATACTCGGGAGTTCTTAAAAAAAAGTCTCCTTGTTATGTAATGTTTACCAACGCACACTTGGCCAGCGTGGTGAACAACGGCCATACCAAGAAGACGACCGCGGGAGGCAGTCATGGTACAGTTTAATAAAAATAAAAATGTCACGGTGTCTATCTATATATATATCTATCTATAGCCCTGTCCTGTTGACAGCCCTGTTGGTTCATTGGTAGTGTGTCTGCTTCGAGAGCTGAAGGGCGTGGGTTCGATTCCCACTCAGGACTAACATTTGTGTGACTAACATGTTTGTTCTGTGTCTGGGTATACTGTATGTATTATAAGTATGTATTTACAACAAAAAAAAGAAGTATTTAAGTATTCTATCAGTTATCTGTCTTCCATAGCACAAGCTCTGCTTAGTTTGGGGTCAGATGGCGCTGTGTGTAATGTCCTATGATATTTATTTTATTTTTATTTTTATAGTATTTTATAGAGGAAAGATTTGTTTGTTTGCATTAAATAGGCTCCGAAACTACTGGACCGATTTCAAAAACTCTCTTTCACCTTTGGGAAGCTACACTATCTCCGGATGACTAAGGTTACTTTTTATCCCTGTATTCCCACAGGAACGGGAACTACGCGGGTGAAACCGCGAGGGGTCCGCTTGTACTAAAATAAAATGAATTTGCTAAAAATAAACTTCCTAATAGTTCGTCTAATTTATTCCTGTCTCGTGCCAATCTTAGACATGATTTTAAAGAGCACTACTAATTAAGCTCTCTTTTGATCACGTCAGAATCTTTTCCGTTCACAGACTCGATAAACTGTGGTATATCGAAGGTAATTGCCCCGATGCTTCGATAATTAGGCTAGCGTAAAGCTAATAAATCTCGATTAAAAAGAAATTGCGAATTTTGTTCTTGGTAAAAGTTTTCTAGGTCTAGGTCGTCTAGGTAGCTACCGCCGTAGTTCCAGATATTCAAATACAAATACAAATCTTTTATTAATTACACCACAGTTACATGCCATTCAAAAAGAGATTACAAACGATAATACTGTTCACAGTCATTGCAGCGATTTACAAAAATTTGAGTAGCAATACAAAGTCCAGGGCTTCACTGATTCTCATTATTTTAAGATTTTCGATGGTTAGTCTCTTGGCATTTATACATGATTTGATATATTATGTATATATATTTATATACATATTATGTTTGTTTTGATGCGCGTCTACAACCATGTTATTTACTGAGGGGATGGCTGGCAGAAAACGCTTTAGTATTAAGTCTTTGTACATGTTTTTCTTTAAAGTGTCCCCTGTAATTTCGATAGCTGCAGTAGTACCCTTTAAACCAAAACCCAATAACGTTTACACACTACTGCTTGACGGCAGAATATCTGGTACTGTTATACTGACAATTATAAAAAAGTTAAGATATTTTTTTATTTAAATTTATACGCTCCACAGACACTGCTGTCCGTGATTTTTGTCAACTTGAATGGTTATTATTTTTTACAACAATGCAATACAGAAAAATTTAGCTTTTAGAATATAAACATGCAAAAAAGTTATCATGTGCTTCAAAATGATCAACCTTCTTCTAGCCTCTAAATCATTGGTGTTTCAATAACTCTTGCCAAATACTTTCGTACAATTATTTTTACCTGTTGAACTGAAACATTGAGCTAAAACTGCGGTTTATCGCTTGGAATTCAGTTAATACCCCGATTCAATTTACTGGAAGGGAAATGTGGTCCGTTGTTTTGCTTAAAATATAAATGGTTCAAGATTTTCTCTTTGTTAAATTACGCTTAGCTATTATTATAACCGTAATGCTAAGGTAAATGGGGTAGATAATGCTATACGACGGTAAAGTAATGAAGGTAACGTATATGCACAGATTTATGAAGGACAGATTAACAACTCTATTAAAAGGTTATTTTGACAGCTATAATTATGACCAATGACCAAGCACATCACCTACAATGGATGTATTTTACATTATTTTTTTTTTTTTTATGGTTGACAGGCTAGTTGTTTGACCACAGCTCACCTGATGTTAAGTGAAGGTGTGGTCGAAGATGGTAAAGCACACCTAGCCTGGAATGGAACTGGCTCTCAAGTGACGCTGCCGGAACACACCGTTAGATGCTTGGCGGCAGATTTTCAACTTGAGGGTGGTAGCTAGCCAGCCGAGTACTAGAAAGTACCCTACCACCATGCTATGGTTTCCTCACGATGTTTTTCACCGGCAGCTCAAGCTCATTGTTGGGGTTTGAACCCACACCCTTCGGCATGCGAACCTCCCGCGCTAACCACTGAGCTATCATCGCTACAATCGCTACATTATATCTAATAAATTATTATATTAAGTTGGGAGACCGTCTGGCTTCTAATCTGGAGGTCTTGGGGTTGAAATTCCGCCACGTACTTCTGTCTTTTCTAAGTAATGTGGGTATTTACAGAATGTAAAATTAATTAAAATCAGAGAAGCATCTAACGGTGTGTTCCGGCAGCCTCACTTGAGAGCCAGTTCCATTCCAGGCTAGGTGTGCTTTACCATCTGCGACCACACCTTCACTTAACATCAGGTGAGCTGTGGTCAAACAACTAGCCTGTCAACGTTAAAAAAAAAAAAAGAAAGATATTAAATGAGGAAAAATTTGCTTTTAACCCTGCAGTGGACACTTAAGGTTAAAAGTTAATGAAAGAACCTAATAAGTTATTCCTCTGTACTTCAATAATTCGTGTCTAAGTTATTTTTTCTCGAGGGATGGGATCGTAACATTTTGCTGAACAGCGTTGTATTTTCTTGATACTGGTTGTTAAGAAAAGAAAAATGTTAACGTTCTTATCATACGTCTTGGAGTAGGTAGGTACTTAAGTGTAATGGTTCCCTTACTTTTTTAGGCATAACCAAGTAGATATGCCTCAAATATTATTAAGATGGGAAAGATATAATTCTTTAGGTATAACAGTAAATTCATTTTTGACGTGAATACGTGTTTATATGTTTCCATAGTTGTTGGAAATTTAAAAAATTGTTGATAACAAAATCGGGGGATAAAAGTTGGTATATCAATTACATACCTATCTACAAAATAAAAAATACCTTAAATTATACTATTTACAAAATGTATACAAAAAACTTAGTCTAAAAACCGTCAGAGGAGGGATATGTGGCCAGAATGCTGGCAACATTGTCACGCTGGATGGCAATGCTTATCTTTTGACCAAAGTAGATACCAGCATTCTGGTCACCTGAAGCCTCCTCTAGACGTTTGGCCAGGTCCCGATACAGTTCGAGAGCGGCCGGCCCCCACGGACCTAAAGTTTCAACCCCAAACGGCACAAAAAGATACATTCTATCTCTCTATTGATATCCTATCTACATCCAAAATTTAATAAAGCACTCAATAACTAAATTATTATCAAACAAATCGTGAGGAATTTAAACACGAAAACCGGTAAGATTTCTTATTATTTCAAAATATCCACGTAAGACCTTGATTTTTTTTATTTCAACCTTAAAATTAACAAAAAAAATAATATACTTTTGTTATGTAAAAGTAATGATATCGATTCACTTTCCTAATGGTAAGAGATAACGCATGTCCATGACAATTGCAGCGATACACATAGCTTTGAGTAGCAAAAAAATTGCTTTGGCGCTCATTACTTTGAGACTTTCGATGGTTAGTCTCAACAGCCCAGTAATTTCGCTAACTGCAGCTGCTGAGACACAAATTAAGCTTGTCAACCACAAAAAAAGACACACTTGTGTAATGCTTGGTGCATTTTTTGTGTCCGTCTTGTCTATGACTTTGTTCTTCTCTTCAATGATAATATAAACACAAACAGTATCATCAAAGAGGTTAAATAATACATTATTTAATTGAATCTTGAAAGCATTTATTGCTTTAATATTCCGAATTCACGTTTAAATCAACCATGTACCTAGATAAGTTAACCAAACTTACCAAAGTCAATTTAAAAGTACTCCACAATTTACTGACCTGAAATCAAATGTGAGTTGAAGGTTAACAAGAACAAAATTAGTAATTTGGTTCAAATATTCGATTAATGGATTCATAGAAATAAAATTTGAACAAAACAATTGCGAGACTGAGGTCTTTGAACGATGTTGTTTGAGATGTTGAAGGGTTGATAGGTACACAAAAGATAAGACGATAAATTCAAAGTTATCGTCTTGTTTTTCTTAAAGTTGATTTTGTCCTAACAGTGTGCTCCTAAGCCAGGTATTTTAAGTAAGTATAAATAACGCCATTGATTGTTTTTTTTTACTTCGTCGACTGAATTAGCCGTGCCATCTGACCTGGTTATCAAAGTGGTCTGGAAAAATGCTTTAGGTGAAAAAGCCGTTATTGTACTACCGCTTACATGTGTTTTATAGATAGTAGTATAGGTAATAATTTGCTGTTAAACCTTAGCCCACCTCTTACTTTTGTATCAATTGCATATACAAATACAAACAGTATATATTTTAATTATCTCTGTTATATCAATAAAACAACAAGTATAATCGATATCATTAGTTTCAATCGATTTTTCTCGTTTACTCGAATCTTAGTCATTAATCAATCAATAATAGTCAAATATAGCTTTTTTTTTAATGTAAAAGTAATGAGAATAACAATGCGCTTTCCTTATGGTGAAAGATAACGCATGCCCATTGCAGCGATACGCAGAACTTTGAGTAGCAAAACAAAGTCCGGGGCATCGCTGCTTTGGCGCTCATTACCTTGAGACTTTCGATTGTCTCAACAGCCCTCCCGCTTTTTTGTTTATATGTAAAAGTAATAAGACCAACGAGACGTTCTCTTGATAGTAAAAGATAATGCCTGTCCATGGCCATTGATAGATAGAAACTCTTTATTGTGCATACCAAAAAAAAGGAAAAGAGTAGAAAAAAAAAACAAATGAGCATTTGATTGATGTGAAACTTATGAGCAGCGATACACAGAACTTTGAGCTGCAAAACAAAGGCCAAGGCATCGCTGTTGTGGCGCTTATTACTTTGCTTATAACAACCGCAAAAAACAGAGTTAAATTTAAATCCAAGACTGAAATTAATCTTGACCTAGAGAGCACTAGGTTCTTTAATTAACAAAACCTAATATTAATCCCACCCCGTAACTTGTACCAGACCCTTAAATTAAGGACCCCGACAACTAGGAATTTAATTAATTCAAAAGGGAAGCCGGTTCTTTAAGTGATGGGGTAATTCGGCAAATATCCAATAAGAAATTTTCTTGAAGAAACATCTGGCTGATAAACCGATTTCGTACGTTGAGAATTACACGTTTCATAAAGAATATATTTATTTACTAGCTATAATCCGTGACAGTAAGTATATATAATACAGTAGAAAGTAGAATTACATGGTGGTGTGGTAGCTAGACGAAAAACCCCTTAAAATAAATTAATGAACGAATATGTACTATGGAAATCAGACAATATGATATACTGATAAGACTGACACAGAAGAAACATTAAAATTTGTTTATACCAAAATGTTTGTCCTGAGTGAGAACTGAACCCACAATTTCAACATCACCTCAATACATAATACTAGCGGATGCCTCGCGGTTTCACCCGCGTAGTTCCCGTTCCCGTGGGAATACTGATGTCACCCGGGGATAGTGTAATTTGCCAACGGTGAAAGAATTTCTGAAATCGGTCCAGTAGTTTCGGAGCCTATTCAATACAAACAAACAATCAAATCTTTCCTCTTTATAATAGTATAGATAGGTTTGTAATACAACATTAAATAAATGAACTAAACATAATCTGCGTATTTCCACTGAAGTTTATTTACGATTCGTTACGGATGTCCTAAATAAATTATTGTTCCGAATTAATTGCTGATTTTATCGACGAAACATATAATTTGTATTTGATCATTTAATTGTAGGCGCGATATGGTGGACTGGTTGATTAGTTTGGTATATCTGTAATGTTTTTAACATTTGTTGTTTTTAATAAAATTATTTCGATGATAATTTTTGTTTATTTTTTTGCCCAGCAAAATATAAATTACATGGTAATATTTTAATTAGAATTGTTTGTTAATAATAATTAAGATATAAGTTTTTTTTTATAGTTAAGGTGGCTAGGTGTTTGACCACAGCTCACCTGATGTTAAGTGAAGGCGTGGTCGAAGACGGTAAAGCACACCTAGCCTGGAATGGAACTGGCTCTCAAGTGAGGCTGCCGGAACACACCGTTAGATGCTTGGCGGCAGATTTTCAACATGAGGGTGGTAGCTAGCTAGCCGAGTACTAGAAAGTACCCTACCACCACGCTATGGTTTCCTCACGATGTTTTCCATCACCGGCAGCTCAAGCTCAGTGTTGGGGTTTGAACCCACGCCCTTCAGCTCTCGAAGCAGACATACTACCAATGAAGCAATAGGGCTGTCAGTCTGTCAGTTATATAGTATTCCTTTACTATAGAGCTCAGAAAACAAGGTAATAGCGCTTGGCAATATATTTTTCAACACCGTGTTATGTATGTTGTCTATTGTATCCATCAACCAAATCTCAAAAAATCACAAGTTTAAACCGCAAGCGCTGATACTTCATCAATTTTATTTTTATTTGTAGCGATGATAGCTCAGTGGTTAGCGCAGTAGGTTCGCATGCCGAAGGGCGTGGGTTCAAATCCCAACAATGAGCTTGAGCTGCCGGTGATGGAAAACATCGTGAGGAAACCATAGCGTGGTGGTAGCGTACTTTCTAGTACTCGGCTAGCTAGCTACCACCCTCATGTTGAAAATCTGCCGCCAAGCACCTAACGGTATGTTCCGGCAGCCTCACTTGAGAGCCAGTTCCATTCCAGGCTAGGTGTGCTTTACCATCTTCGACCACGCTTTCACTTAACATCAGGTGAGCTGTGGTCGAACACCTAGCTTGTCAACCATAAAAAAAAAGTAATTACTTGTATAGTAAAAATGGTTTTGTTACTTTAATTGGACATTTCGATTTTCAAACCTTACAAGATTGTACTAGTCTTCCTAATTGATTCACTGTAGCGTTATTTCTTTCATCACCCAGACATTGGTCATGAACGAACAAATTGAATGAACGACATTTTATTTCACAGACCGAGTTATAAAAATAGGTTCAATATCCGCATGTGAGAGTATTAGAGAAATACAATGTTGCGTTATTATCTGCAATCTTCTAAAATACTTCGCATGTTATCCCAAAGACTTTTAACAGTATGGAGAGAGGCGCTGCAATATTTCAATAAGATCTTTGGAGTTATTGGAGACTAAGGGCTGTTGAGACTAACCATCGAAACTTTCAAAGTAATGAACGCCAAAGCAGTGACGCCCTGGACTTTGTTTTTAGTTCTGTGTATCACTGGAGTGGTTGATACATTCAGAACACCCAGCCACAGAACAAACATTTGCTACAACAAAACGTTTGCCCTGAGTGGGAATCGATGCCATGCCTTCATAAATTTGATTTCATGCCAATAATCTACTATTTTATTCAAGCAATTGTGATTTACCGCAAATAAAGACCAAAATAAATGCCAGTAGATGTGATTTCACTGTAAAATTATGCTCCATTTTTCCATAAATAGCAAAAATTTATTTGTATGGAAATCGAACCACTTTAAGGCAATACTACCAATGAGCCAACAGGGCTGTCATATAGATTCATAGTTACAATTTCTTTCTAAACAAAACTTTCAAATTGATTTACTGCTTTATATCTGTATGCGTGATTCCAGGCCACGATAAAGGATTGAATATATGAGCATCTGCTCTCTCGACAGCGAAGGATGGCTTGTTCTCAAGAAAAAATGTACACACTAGTGTTAGGGACGGGGATATAAAGCATGTGCCAATTGCCTGTTACTCAGATGGAGATGTCCCTCTGATTGTTTTCTGAGTGGAAGGGACCCTTTGACGGGACGTTTTTGTCCCATTACTGGGATGCTCTATTTTTCTATTTGTATTGTTGGGCTTAGCTTATGCTGACTTTAGGAAAAATGTGAGGCGATTTTTTTTGGTAAAAATTGTTTTTTTTTTTTTGGTAAATAATAATAATGATAAATATCGTAGGATATTTAACACAGCGCCATTTAGCCCCCAACTAAGCAAAACTTGTACTATGGGAACCAGCCAGCTGATAGAATACTTAAATACTTTTTTTTTGTAAATACATACTTATAATGAACACAGTACACCCTGTCACAGAACAAACATCGATGTTAGCCACACAAATGTACGTATGTAAAAGTAATGAGACGAACAATACGCTCTCCTGATGGTAAGAGATAACGCGGCATGACCATTGCATCAATACACGGAACAATGAGTTGCAAAACAAAGTCCGGGGCATCGCTGCTTTGGCGCTCATTACTTTGAGACTTTCGATGGTTAGTCTCAACAGCCCTGTAATTTCGCTAGCTGCAGTACCCTTCAAACCGGAACACAGTAATGTTTACACACTACTGCTTGGCGGTAGAATATCTGGTACTACGGTTACGACTTCCTGCTAAAAAATCTACCAAAAATTACATTTTGACCACTATAGTACAATTGTACGGAACCCTTCGTGCGCGAGCCTGACTACGACGTACTTGGCCGGTTTTTTTTTATGAATCCATCCATATCTATTTGTCATCATCAACCTATCAAATAACCTGGAGTTCGGTCTCATGCCACTCAGCCCGATCGCCTTTCCACTTGCCAAGTCACTGCCAAGTCACTTACATATTTTATATCGTCACCCTACATAGTCTTAGGCCGTCTTACACTACGTTTGCCGATTCATGGTCTCTACTTTAGAACACGTCTACTCCAGCGGTTGTCAGTTCTGTGACAAATACGCCAGCCCACTGCCACTTCAACTTACTCATACGCTGACCTATTTCAGTGACTTTAGTTATTTGGCCTATTTGTAGTTTCTGTGTTTATGAATCACTAGCTGCGCCCCGCGGTGTTACCTACATGTTTTCGGGATAAAAATTAAACTTTGTGTTAATCCAGAGTCTCAGCTACCTCCATACCAAATTCAAAACTCTATTATTTTCAATGTTATATTTTGTCAACAGCTTGCAAGATCAAACCAAAGCCAAGTGGTGCTAACGAGGGTCAGTTTTGGCCTCTCGGGGAACTTCAGCTGCGAAGTGACGGCAGATGCGCCGTCCTTTGCCACGTCTATCGTTTCTAATACTATGGAAGTTATCGGTAAGTGTCTAATTTTTTTTTTTATGTGAAAAATAATGAGACGAACGGGACGCTCTCCTGATGGTAAGAGATAACGCCTGTCCATGACCATTGCGGCGATACACAGAACTTTGAGCAACAAAACAAAGTCCAGGACATCACTGCTTTGGTGTTCATTACTTTGAGACTTTCTATGGTTAGTCTCATGGCCCAGTAATTTCGCTAGCTGCAGTACCCTTCACACCGGAACACAGTAATGTTAACACACTACTGCTTGGCGGCAGAATATCTGATACTGCGGTGGTATCCACCTAGACGACCCCCTGCTAAGGAGATCTACCACCAAGTCTAAGTCTAATTGTCTATACATCAGTTAAGAAAGTCAACTAATTAGCTTTTAGCATTTTTAGACTGCTAAAAAAAGATACACACTTCTTTTAGTCAACCTTAAAAAAGATACACACTTTTTTTCAGTTTATTTATAGATGCAAAAGTTTGTCTGTATGTATGTATACATGTTCGTTACTACTTCAAGCTAAAATGGCTGGACCAATTTTGAGAAAATTTAGAATGTTGATAGTGTATGTACTAAATTAACACATACGCTACTTCTTATCCTAGAAAACTTGGTATAAGCCATAGAGCGTAGCTATTTTATTCATAACTAGCTGCGCCCCGCTACATGTTTTCGGGATAAAAAGTAGCCTACGTTTCAATCCAGAGTCTCAGCTACCTCCATAGCAAATTTCATCCACCCATCCATCCAAACTTTCACATTTATAATATTAGTGGGATTCGTAGGATAGGAAGTAGGATAGCTTAATTTGGAAGTCGATTATAAATAATTAATTTGCCACAGAACTTCCGCCGTCGTCACCAATGCTGCAAACTGAGCAACATTACTACACCACGGGAGACGTCCTGAAAGCAAATTGCACTTCAGGGCCGAGCCGGCCGGCAGCCGACCTCACTTTCTACATCAATGATATGCTTGTAAGTACCGGATTAGTAAATCAAGTGATCACTTTTAGGCCTTGTTCAAAGTGAGCGTAAGCGCGGGTACGAACGCAGGCGATGTAACGTCTACATGTGGCCACAATGTTTTTGATTTCTTGTTTCAGAAACAATATTAGGGCCCTCCCAGTAGCTAATGTGAGCGTATTTTGGTAGCTCAGTTAATTCTCAAACTGAATCTGCAAAATACATTGACATTGACATTGTTTGGTTTACATTTTGCTTAGTTTGGGGTCAGATGGCGCTGTGTATAATGTGTAAAAAAAATGTATTTATGTATGTATGTTTAGATAATTATTTTAATTTCAATAAATCTGGTAAGTTACTTAAGAAAAGACAACAGTGCCATTGAATATAATAATGCAATATCATTTCGTAGCGACAGCTCAGTGGTTAGCGCGGTTGGTTCGCACGCTGAAGGGCAACCATAGCATGGTGGTAGGGTATTTTTTAGTACTCGGCTGGCTAGCTACCACCCTTAAGTTGAAAATCTACTGCCAAGCATCATACGGTGTGTTCCGGCAGCCTCACTTGAGAGCCGGTTCCATTCTAGGCTTGGTGTGCATTATAATCTTCGACCACACCGTCACTTAACATCAGGTGAGCTGTGGTCAAACACCAAGCCTGTAAACTGTGCGTAACCATTGATTTATTTATTTATTTTATCGTCTAGTGTTCCACTGCTGGATAAAGAAAGGCCTCCCATCTATCTGTAGATGGTTTAAAAAATTTATGTTTAAAAATAAAAATAGCCTAGAAAATACTATTATTTCAGAGGTTACTTCATTTGTTTTTAAAAAGAAAATTTATCATTGTTTCGAGAACAACACTATCATAGGAACATAGTAAAGATTACTAAAAAAATATTTTCACTGCCTTAAAGTATACATTTGTAGAACGTTTCATTGCGATACCGTTTTGACTATCAAAACCTTTTGATAAAACTTTGACAACGGCTTGAATTAGTAGGTGGTTTTCGACAGCGCATATATAACTCACTGGTTACGTCTGTCAACATGGCCGCAACTAGCAGATGGGAATTTTGAAATAATCGCTTGCATTAAGGCTATACTGCGTCGCTAGTCCGCCGCCACTAGTAGACCGCCACACTCACTTGACTGTAGATGCTTAGTTTTTTTACGTTTGATATTTCCGCGCCCGCTGCCGCTTCTGCCCTAGTTCCTTACTCAGGCCGCGGCCTTACGGTCAATACAAGATGGCGTGGAATTGCTAGACGGAAATGAGTTTTATAGCAATATTGCTATAATTGTAGTATATTGTGAAAAAAGAGAAAACACAAATAGTTCCATGAGTGTATTTTGTTAATTAGGTAATTTTCAAATTACATTTTCGGTTTAAGTGTTAATATTAAATTTTAAACTTCGCTAGACTGCCGAAATTTCACTAGACTACGGAAACTTTGCTAGGCTGCCGAAATTTCACTAGACTACGGAAACTTTGCTAGGCTGCCGAAATTTCACTAGACTACGGAAACTTTGCTAGGCTGCCGAAATTTCACTAGACTACGGAAACTTTGCTAGGCTGCCGAAATTTCACTAGGCTGCTGAATTTTCACTAGGCTGCCAAAATTCACTGATTAGCAGTTTAGTATTCAGCTCTTATCATCCCTAGATATACCTACGTCTACTCTCAAACTTAAATTTCAATGAAAGTACCTCATTCATCATAATTTACCTATCAGAACTTGCTTACGAAGTTTGTTAAGTTGTTCATGTTTAATTGAATTATGTATTCTACAATAATTTAACCTTCATCATAATCAAAACTAAATTGCATTCCAACTAATATTATAAACTGGCAGCGCAAAGCGGTGTTACCCGCTACATGTTTTCGGGATAAAAAGTAGCCTTTGTGTTAATCCAGGGTCTCAGCTACCTCCATACTAAGTTTCATCCAAATCCGTTCAGTAGTTTTTGCGTGAAAAAGTAAAGTAGGTACGACCGCAGTACCAGATATTCTGCCGCCAAGCAGTTGTGTTATTATTAAATAGTACTGTGTTACAGTTTGAAGAGTAAAATTACAGAGTAGTTAAGACTCATTATCGAATGTTTCAAAGTAATGAGTGCCATGAACGTAAAAAAAGAAGTTCTGTTAGAAAAGTGTTCCATAATCATCAAACTAAAAATTGAATCAACATCGGTCCATTAGTTTAAGGGCTACAATGCTATGTACAGCATGACTGGTGAGACACCTACGATACTGAAGGGGAGTACTAGGTACTCGATTCTCGTTATGATTATGTAATAAAATTAGGTATTTAATTTTGGACCCCAATTTCCCTATAAATAAATGAAGCGTGGATACACTCGCGATAACGATGTTTTGATCACGCGTGAAGTACGTGCTGCCCCCGTCGTCAGCGCAAGCGTCCTCACAACGTCCAGCTCATGCGTCCGCGCGGTGTCCATGCGTTGCGTAATTAATTTCATAACTTTCGGTTAAGTTTACCTCGTAGTCAATTAATATTTAAATAAATAATAATAAATAAATATCACAGTACATTACATACAGCGCCATCTGACCCCAAACTAAGCAAAGCTTGTACTATAGAAGTCAGATAACTGATAGAATACCTAAATACTTTTTTTTTTGTAAATACATACTTATAATACATACAGTGCACCTAGACACAGAACAAACATTTGTTTAGCTTTATTTTGAATGTTATTTTTTTTCTTCCTATATGATCACCAAATATGACGTCTTCGAGTATCATAGGTGTCTCACCAGTCATACTGTATACACACACAGATACACATACAGACACACTAAACTGTTGTTGTTATAATCAATTATTTATATAGCTAGAATAAAATATAGCCCCAGTCAATGATTATGTCCTAGTTCTAGTATAATTTGTTATGATTCATACCATATTGAACAAAGCAAGAACCTCATCGAATTCCGCTTTTCATTAGCATAATCTATACAAAACTTCGGAAACAGATGCGCATCCATTAAACTCCAATAAAGAGCAAACTGGAAGAGATACCTCATTATAATTCACTCTATGATCTAGCGCGTAATTATCATTTTTAGGGTTCCGTTCCGTGTCAAACTATAAAACCATTTCCTTTTTTTGTGGACACGTTAAGTTATTGAGCACAGCTCACGTGCACTTACAGTACCTACACCTATACTTGTCTAAGCTATATCTATTTCAAATTTCATCGAAATCTTTTACCGTTACTCAATTATTATGTAGTGACTACGAGCGGCATCGTTAAGCATGGCAGAGTGCAGAGCGACGACAACCATCCCGTGCGTGCGGCACAAAGAATAATATTACGTGCGGCACGCGTAGACTGGCGCGCGCAAGGTCTCGCTCGTATATTTATAGTGTGCGAGCGAGACAAAACAAGAAGCCGTCTCACTCGCGCATCATCATCATTCGATGTAACTTTAGAAACTGGGCACACTAATAATGGATGGAGATAGTAAAAATTGTTTATCAGAAATACAAAATTAAATGATCGACACAGAGTACAACAACGATTCGAGTTTCTTTTACCTTCCGACAAGAACCCACAATTATAAGTGTTAAGAAGTATGTATACATAAAGAAAGGCAAACTTCTACGTTTATGACATTGGTGTGATTTCAGTTTGTAGGGTTCCGTACCCTAAGGGTAAAACGGGTCCTTATTAAGACTCCACCGTCCTTCCGTCTGTCTGTCTGTCTGTCCGTCTGACACCAGGCTGAATCTAATGAATTGTAATAGTTACAGTTGAAATTTTCATAGATGATGTTTTTTTGAAGCCGCTATAACAACAAATACTAAAAAACAGACAGCCCTGTTGGTTCATTGGTAGTATGTCTACTTCGAGAGCTGATGGGCGTGGGTTCGATCCCCACTAACTAACATTTATGTGACTAACATCGATGTTTGTTCTATGTCTGGGTGTACTTGTATGTATTTACAAAAAAAAAAGTATTTAAGTATTCAGTCAGCTGTCTGGTTTTCATAGTACAAGCTTTGCTTAGTTTGGGGCTAGATGGCGCTGTGTTAAATGTCCTCCGATATTTATTTTATTTATTTATTTAAAATAAATATTTATACATCCCATGCTCCCGTACAACAAACGTGATATTTTTGCCGTTTTCATAGATAATGGTACGGAACCCTTCGTGTGCGATTCCGAATCGCACTTGGTCGGTTTATTTAAACAGTCTAGGCTTGCTTTCTAAATTCTACCAGGTTGTGAGGGCTACTTCGATGGAGACAGATTGTCCGTTTAAGAGGTTCCAGTGACCACGATCCTCAGACATGAGGGAACGATTGGAGAAGAAGAGGCTTACTTTAATGGCTTGTGAAAAATTGCTATTTTAGATATGTATTATTTATTATTACCTTGAGCGTTCGATAATACAATGAACTCGTTTTGTTCGATTTATATTCAGTACACAATTTGGAATAAATAGATTATGTTAATAAATCATGACCCGTATATCTACTGATAGATCTATCAGATTTATTAACCCAATCAGCTGACAAAAGCAGCTGGGCGAAAAGGTCAGTGACTTAATTCACTTCACAATGTCTGGAAGATTTTTCCTCTCTTTTTTATTGATATCTTCGAACAAAAGAATATTTCAAATGATCGACGAAGTTCTATATAACTTTCATTGTTAATATCAGTTACTTAGCTTTAGTTTATACATCGCATGCATAATCAAATACTGGCTTAAATCAAAAAAGGCAGTTTATGGTAAATCACGAAAAACCTCCGTGCAATCACGACCTCATCGGCTTTTTTTGAAATAAAATAAAAATTAATTAGGTAAATAAATATATTATTTTTTTTCCGTGTAGTCTATAAACTTATCAATAGTTATGTGTTATTTACTTTGTTCAAATTAAATAATAATAAATATTTTTTTATGTTTTAATATTAACTTCTTGAGTTAAGTCTGTCTACTTTTAAAACTAAAGCAAAGAAACTTTATTATTGGTGGCATATTCAACTATAAGTCTTGTTTAAACTAATTTCTTTATTTCAAGGACTCTATATGTTTTTAGTCTGTTTATTAATAAATCAACTTATAAAACTTACTATTCATTTTTGTAGAAAATACACTCAACTCGGATTCGGTCTAGGTTCAATTAAACAACAGCAACTTCACATTAACAGCGTCCGACACAAACTGACATCAGTCGGTGTTTGAACAAAGACTGTGTGAGAAACACATAAAAATGAAAAAGACCGATATTGTGTAAAGGTGGTCTATTGACGCAATTTTGGTGTTTTCCAAATCCATATCATAGATGGCATTAAAAGAAGCCTGCGTCTATACGTAACTCATTTTTGACCTAACTCCTTATAGGTCAGTATTTGATTATGCGTGCGACATGCAACTCACAACTTTTTTTAACCAAAATTCATTTGGCACAAACATAATTTCGCCGTACATCATTTCCTACAATTAACAACATCCGTACAACAATGTTTTAATTTTTTTAGTTATAGTTGACAAGCTATATGTTTGATAACTGCTCACCTGATGTTAGGTTATCGTGTGATCCAAGATGGTAATGCACATTGTACGAGTATACGCAATTTTTTTTCATATACACTCTGTACGCAAATATTTGTAAAATGTTAGCCACAATCTCTCCAACCTAAATAAAATAAAATTATTTATTATCGACACAAAAACGATTAAGCAATTACATTTATGTCACAAAATTATAAAACAACAAACTAAATTTAAAATAAAATGTCAAATTAAAATATAATGTCAGGTTCAAAAATATAAAGTTAAGTTTAAATACAATGTCAAAATACAAATAAAAAGTCAAAACTGGATACAATGTCAAATAAAAATATATTCTAATGAGTTACATGTCAGAAAAAACATCGTCAAGACCCGAGTTGTCGTGCCTCTTGCACCTGTCCCACTGATCAGACAGATTTTCACAATACAATAAAAAAAATCCAGTACCAGTTTTCCAAGTATCGGATAGAATATCAAAACTATCTAACTCTTTGCCCGCGCCAACAATGGGCGTCTCGTTTTTTCCACGAACAGGGTTAGACTTTGTACGATTATTAGTTTCTTAACAAGTTTGTCAAAAAATTACTGAAAGTAAAATAGAGATTGCTCTAGTGGAGCGATGAAATGAAAGTCGAGTAGAAGGGTCGGGTCAACAAATTTTGATACAGGGCCCGTCTAGCGCAAGCTACTTCACTGGGAGAAAGCTAAGAATAGTATACGCTAACCTACTATAGAGACAACCTTAGTAATAAAGCAGTTAGTAGATATGCTCGTTAGCTTCAATTTTACTCAATTAGTGACCGACCCCACGCGAGTAGATGTAGGTGGCCGCAAGTCGCTACTCGACCATGTGTACACGAACGTGCCCGCGAAACGCGTAAATGCAGTAACTGGCGTCGACACGGGCCCGCTCAGCGACCACGCCGCCCAGCGCCTCACGCTCGCGAACAGCGCCGCGGCAGCGCCCGCGCCCGCCCACTGTCTGGCTCGTAGCTTCACTACGACCAACGAATACAATTTTATTAGCGCGCTAGCATCTATCGACTGGGAGGGAATTATTAGTAAAGCTAATAATTGTTGCCACTCGCTGGCTGAGAGTATAGTTAATATATTATCTAATAAATTTAATATCTGTTTTCCGTTAAAAAAACAACTGACTCATCAAAAACATTGGGTTGACACGGAAATTCACAACTTTAAACATTTACTACATGACACTGCACAATTAAAGAGGAGCTTTCCAACTGACGACGTACTGCGTAGTAAGTGCGATGAACTTACCGTGAAATATCACTCTCTATTGAAAGAAAAAAGATTTAACTATTTCTCAAATATAGTTAAGGATAATCCGCGACGTATGTGGCGTGTTATAAACTCCGAGCTAGGTCGTGGTACTCGGGAGAGAGTCGATTTCACAGACCTGGTGCGGGATGTAGATGGCCAACCGTTTATCACAAAAAAGGATGTGGTTGACGCTCTCAACTTGGAGTTTGTGACGGCGGCGAGTAGGTGCGGAGCGCCCGCGGCTGATAGCGTCAGCGCTTTGGCCGCGCTCGGGAACGAGGTATCCGCGAGCGATGTGTCTATAAGATTAGAACCTTTCTCACCCCACGAAGTTTTTACAATAACGAAGAAACGTATTGCTCCTAAGAAAAGTACTGATCTCTACGGTCTATCTGCAAGTATATTGAAAACCGCCATAGAACCGGTCGCACCCGTATTTAGCTACTTATTTAATTCATGCCTGCGGGAAGGTATGTATCCCGCGGCGCTTAAAAGAGTTAAAATATGCCCCTTGTACAAAGGAAAGGGCAAAAAAGCAGACCCCAAGTCTTACCGCCCTATTTCCCTCGTTCCCGCTATTAGCAAGGTGTTTGAGGTCGGTCTCAATAGAAGGCTACTTAATTTTGTCGTGGACCGTGGTGTCCTGTCGGAGCGGCAGTATGCGTACCGAGCCGGTCGCGCGACCACAGACTTAGTGCGCGAGGTGTTGTGGCGAGTGTTAACTGCGCGCGAGGCAAAACTGCAGGTTGCCATACTTTGCTGCGACCTATCGCGCGCGTTTGATACCGCTGATCACGCCCTCATCGCAAACAAGCTGCGATTTTATGGGATCCGTGGCCCTGCCCTGTCCATACTGTCCTCCTTCATGTCTAAGCGAATACAGGTAGTGGTGGGTGATAGAGGTCGCGTCATGTCGTCAGAAGCGGAAAATGTGATGGGCGTCCCGCAGGGCTCCTGTCTCTCTAACACTCTATTCAGTCTCCTCCTTAACGACTTGCCCGGCGCCATCGATGACGCTGAGATATATATGTACGCCGATGACGTCGCCGCAGTGATCACCGCGCCGACGCACCGTGAACTGGAGTCGAGGCTGAATGGGGTGGTGAACGAACTAGATAGGTGGTTCCGATCGAACGGGCTCGCGCTAAACAAAGATAAGACCTGCTTCCTTGCTTTTAACCTCAATGGCCACGCGACTGAGACTCATTCGGTAGCAGTCGGCAATACCGCTCTCCAACAAGTCCACAGTACGAAACTTCTAGGTTTCCATATCGACGGCGCGTTGACCTGGGAGACGCACATAGACGAGCTGTGCGGGAAGCTGAGCCGCTCGTGCTTTGCGCTCCGGCGGCTCGCGAGCACCGCTGCCCGCAGCGTAGTGCGCTCCTGCTATTTCGCGACCGTCCACAGTAACATCACGTACGGGTTGGAGCTGTGGGGCCGCGCTGCCGATCGTAATAGAGCCTTTGTTATGCAGAAGCGAGCTATTCGTGCCATATGCGGGGTTCAGGACGACGTCTCTTGCGTGGATCTGTATAAGGAGCTACAGATTCTGCCTTTACCGTGTGAGTTCGTTTACCAGGTAGCCCTGTACACGCATACAAACATAGATAAATTTCAACGCCGGGGCGTCCACAGCACGTTGGATCTTCGCAGTAATAAAAAGAAAGACCAACTAGTAACGCCGTCGCATCGGCTCGTCAAGTCGGAGAGGTCGGTATACATTCTGGGGCCCACGGTCTACAATCGCGTACCCGCTTCCATCCGGGATGCACCTTCCATCGCGTGCTTCAGAAGCAAACTAAGATCTTGGCTTCAAGAGACCTTGTTCTATGACTTTGACGATTATTTAAAAATAAGAGATTATTGAATTACTAGTAATTATAATATTTTTGTTTTTATGGACATTTAATTATATTGACATAATTTTATTGACATTTTATACGTGACATATTACTTTATTGACATTTTCATTTTCATTGTTTTAACATATGTAATGATTTTGATAATAATTTTTAAATATGAATGGAAATATGACCTGTAACTTTGGTGTTATTAATAAATGATTTGTATTTGTATTTGTATTTGTATTTGTAAAAATAATATGATAATCAAGTTCTTATTATTTTTGCAATAACTTTTTTGTGGCACCTGCCTATAAAGAGTTATTGTGTTTGTAAAAACTATTAAGAGGCTAGTCTAGTGAAATGAAGGCAATCGATCTGTTTTTTTCGTTATTTTATCTGACGCTGACTGACTGTATCTGACATTATGTGAAGGTTTAATTTACTCACAATTCACTTGGTGGTAGGTCTCCTTAGCAGGAGGTCGTCTAGGTAAGTACCACCGCAGTATCAGTTATTCTGCCGCTAAGCAATAGTGTGTAAACATTACTGTGTTCCGGTTCGAAGGGTACTGCAGCTATTGAAATTACTGGGCTGTTGAGACTAACCATCGAAATTTTCAAAGTAATGAGCGCCAAAGCAGTGATGCCCTAGTCTTTGTTTTGTTGCTCAAAGTTCTGTGTATCGCTGCAATGGTCATGGACAGGCGTTATCTCTTACCATCAAGAGAGCGTCTCGTTCGTCTCATTACTTTTTAGATAAAAAAAAAACTATAATACATATCCTGAATTAGTATATGATGTTAAAAAAATAAATAATTTAATATCCAAATTATTTTCAACCCGTAATCTTGACATCAAAATAATTATAGGAAATCCGTATTTTAAAAGACGCCAACTACAGGGTTAAGATATGCTTGTAATTTATGTGACATGGCTACAATTGGATTATGTTCCGCTAAATAAATAATATATTATCAACGTCTACAAGTCAATTACTCTCAGTCAAATTAATTTCAATAGAAAATATCCACCGAAATGTTCTCAAAACGTTTCTATTACTGAAAAGCTAAAAGTTTCGTACAAAAGAACTGAAACTTGCTTCTTACCCCACTCAGACCGAAACGTTGCACAAACTCGATTTGCAAGAATAAACAGACAACTTCATTCGGTCGGATATACTTTATCAACGGTAAGCGTACTTTTCACTCTATACTTAGTGAAGCTCAAATTCTATAGTGCCAAGTTTTAATGCACTCCCGGATCTTATTTGCAGTATATGACAATACAGTAACCTAGATAACTAAAATTAAACTATAACTAAAAACTTAGAAAAATGAAATAAATATCGTAGGACATTTCACACAGCGCCATCTGACCCCAAACTAAGCAAAGCTTGTATTTATGTATAAACTAGCAGCTAGTTTATACATGTCTTCTATCGGAACATTTGTTATCCGCTACATGATTTCAAAGAAAGAAAATGATGTTTTTTATTTTGTAACACAGAACACACAAAAATAACAACAAACGGAGACAAACGGTTACATAATAGGAGCTCACCTCAGTATAAAACTGGTCATACCACTAAGTATAACCAGCGCTGGTCTTCCGGTGAGCCCTAGTCGGTCAAACAAATCAAACATGACTAATTACAAACAACAAATATAGTAAAACGAAATTAAAAATTCAAACAAACAAACAACTATGTTAATAACTACAAACGACGAAACAAAAACAACAGGCTCACGACTGATCACCATCGCACCTGTTACCATTTCTGGATAAAAAGTAGCATATGTGTTAATCCAGGGTGTCAGCTACCTCCATACCAAATTTTATTCAAATCCGTTCTGTAGTTTTTGCGTGAAAGAGTAACAAACATCCATCCAAACTTTCACATTTATGATATTAGTTGGATTGTTTGAAATTGTTTTACTGTGATGGATGTATACTGTACTATAAGCCCAAATAGATGAGATTTTCGAATCTAGACTAGGCTTAAAGCTATTGTTCTCTGTGCTGATGGACTGAATTCTAGGTCGATGTATACAGTGCCGTACGTTATTTGAGACTGTTACAGCATCAAATAAATTGAAGAGATACGATTTTATTTTAAATATGTACCTAGATTGATTAACTGATCAAACTTTGTATATACACTAGCAGTACTTCTCTAGTACCGGACAAAATTATATTATTTACCGCAAATAAAGACCAAAATAAATGCCAGTAGCTGTGACTTCACTGTAAAATTATTCTCCATTTGTCCATAAATGGCAAAAAGTTATTTGTATGGAAATCGAACAGCCTTAAAATGTAATTTAGGATTACTTGTAGTGTAACAAAAAAAACTGATTGTTGCTAAATAATGTATATGTATAGCTTGTATAAAATGTTTGATGTATTATTTGAAGAACGTCTTACAATAAACATTTTTAATTATACATATTTTTTATGGTTGACAAGCTAAGTGTTTGACCACAACTCATGTGATTTTAAGTGATGCCGTGGTTGAAGATGGTAAAGCAGGCCGTTCTACATCATTATATTCTACGTATATTATAATGTTAACAAGCACACATAGCTATTTTTATAAACAGTCTGTGATTCCAAAAAAGTATATTTGTCTGTAATGATGGTTTCAACGCTGAGTAATAACCGTATTGTTTGATATTCCCCACGAATAAGCCATCATAACAAGTCAAATTATAGTATACCGATAGATAAGCAGGCTTTAACAAACCCCATTTAAATCCATTGAATAGTTTTTGTTCGTCCGAAACAAGCTCAAAATGCCAAAGTTATAATTTCATAAAAGTATTATTATACATTGTTTCAAAACTGGGTCACTCGCAAACGGTTCGTAATGAACCGGGCTTTATTTTCATGAACTTCATGCGGGCCCTAAATATTACTAGTTTGATTTAACATAATGTGGAACAAGTTTATTCCAAAGTCAACCTTTTAATAAATTAAAATTTAACTTATTTCGAACAAATTAAAACATAAAATGACATATCGTGCAGATGATTTCACCTCCCATCAATGTTTGAAATACAAATATTTAATATTTAATTATCTTTAATAACACCAAAGTTACATGTCAAATTCCATAACATCATTTCAAATATATCAGTTACTAGCTATTACCCGTGACTTCGTCCGAAAGGCAGTTCATTTAACAGAATGTTTGTACAGTTTGCAGTATAATAGATGGATGGATGTTTGTTACTCTTTCACGCAAAAACTACGAAATGGATTTGGATGAAATTTGGTATGGAGGTAGCCGAGACTTTGGATTAATACATAGGCTACTTTTTATCCCGAAAATATGTAGCGGGTAACAAACACCGCGGGGCGCAGCTAGCAATTTATAAAAGTTAAAAAAACTTGTTGCTGCATTTCTAATGGTATGTTAAATTTAACATAACATATAATATTAAACAAAATATATGATTTAATAACGTTGACCAATTTGATATCAGAATTATTCACGTTTACACGGATTATTTGTACAATTATAAATAACTGTGTAATAAACTGAACAGTTTTGATTTTCAAAGCATTTGTTCAAATATGGTGATAAATTCACATTAATTAAATTTAGTTATAGTGAGTAATTATTATTTATTGTTTTGTTACCGATTATACGCGTAAGCAAAGCAAAACATTCATCGCTTACATTCAACATATCACTGAATTACTAATTGTTAATGCGTCTAATTGAAATAAAAATCGGACCCATAAAATTTAGTAAAACCTTATATAAGCAGTTATGTAGAAAATAAATAAAAGTAGTAATGATTTTGTTTGAATATTTAAATTATATGTTACGAGCGGACGCCTCGCGTTTTCTCGTAGTTTCCGTTCGCGTGAAAATACAGGAATAAAAAGTAGGTTATGGCATCCGGGGATAGTGTAGCTTCACAACGGTGAAAGAATTTTTGAAATCGGTCCAGTAGTTTCGGAGCCTATCCTATATAACGTCACAATACATAATAATGTATGTGCTATGTACAAGAGAGAAATCTATGGGTGGCATCACCATGTGAAAGTGTCCAAGTTAAACAAAGACAACCGCCTATAAAGCATGACATTTGTGATTCCACGCACGCCTCATATCGTGTACGTCTAACGAACCATTTCATTGGATAAAGCTCGTTTATTACTTCATAGGCAACTGTACAAAACAGGCGTTGCATTTGTCTTGTATTCTTTGACAAAATAGCACTTAAAAGATATCATAGACAGCATGAAACCTTTTTAAAGAGCTGTGGGGTACGTTGCTTAAAATATTGTATTTATGTAAAAGACTAACCCAACGCTAAGTTGTCTAGGTACCACCGTAATACCAAATACTCTGCCGCCAAACAAACAGTAGTGTGTAAACATTACTGTGTTCCGATTTGAAGGGTACTGTATCTAGCGAAATTACAGGCCCATTGAAACTAACCATCGAAATTCTCAAAGTAATGAGCGCCAAGGCAGCGATGCTCTGGACCTTGTTTTGTTACAATGGTCATAATCATACGCCATCTCTTACTATCAGTAGAGAAACAAGGTCGTCTAATTACTTTTACATTAAAAAACGCTCTCTTGATTATATATGATGACCTGTTCAAGTGTCCATGACCATTACAGTGGCACGTAAATCTCCCAGTAACAAAATAAAATCAATACTGCAAATAATTTCAGAGATTCAAAGTCAAATATATATATATATCTGTAATCCTGTCAGTGCTAAACATTCAGTATGACTAAACTTACTAATATATTTATAACTAGCGACCCACACCGACTTCGCAAGGGTGCAATGTTGACTACATTGCACACTAATGTGGTACACATAATGTATGATACATAATAAACCTTCCTCTTGAATCACTATGTCTATTAATGGAAACCGCATTAAAATCCGTTGCGTAGTTTTAAAGATCTAAGCGTATAGACGGCGGGAAGTGACATTGTTCAACACTATTTGGAGATAGAGAAATAAACAAAACTGTATTAGATAAAGTTGAATTTCATTTCAGTCTACTCCGCAAAGACTTGCTCGTATCAAACTTGAATTGAGATAAAATCTTACAATTTAATCAAAACAGGACTTCCAGAGAGTTCAACTCGAGCAGAAGGCAAATAAAATGCTAGGAACCATGCAAACTGTATTTCTACAGTCTGCGAAATTTCTGTATTTACACATTGTTGGTGTGTTGACATTAGCAATTTTCATCTCCTACAGTATGTTTTAGGACCCGCTGATTCAATAAAATTAGCATTTCGGATTGTTAGTGTGGTGAAAGCTGATTTAGTTGAAGTTTTGAACAAAATTTGACGAGATTTCATAGATTATTTTGAATGTATAATAATTAGTACAAAATGTCTTCAAATTGGTTCTGGCTAGGCAAACAGGGTTTCATGTTAGGAACAAGTGTAATAAATATAAATTTCGTTCTTTTTTTGAAAGTAATGAGACGAACGAAACTTTTTTCTGATGGTAAGAGATAACGCATGTCCATGACCATTGCATCAATACACAGAACTTTGAGTTGCAAAACAAAGTTCAGGGCATCGCTTAATTGGCACTCATTACTTTGAGACATTAGATGGTGAATCTTAACAGCCTAGTAATTTCGCTTCAAACTGGAATACATTATACATTTGTATAGTAATAACCATCTCAAAAGCTAGTGATTACATTTCGCCTGGATCAACATTTTTAATTAACATTTCGTTTAACATCAGACAAGTTCACGTCCTAATGTAATATTTAACAGACTTCAAAAAGGTGACAGGTTCTCAATTCAACCCGTATTTTTTTCTTCCTATAAACAAAACTATTTCTACCTAAAACATTACCTCCTTCAAATCCAAACTATGCAAACGGGCGTCGTTTAGGAATCGTTCTCACCATTAGGAGCGACAGCAGCAAACTACCGTCATTTGTTAACTTCAAACTGACAGATGTCATAGCTAACCGAATCTACGAATATTTGAATTCCGAGGCCTGTTTCTGTTACTACGAGGGACGGTATTCGATTATGTTCGTAGCTAAGTTTTTAAAATACTAATTGTGTGAGCAATCGCTTCCATCGTTGCCGGTTTTCTATGAAATGCATTTATTATGTTTTAAATAACCCATAATGGTGAACATTTCCACGTGCCTAGTAAATGCTTTGTTTCCACTACATATTAAATCAGAGAAAGACAGATAGAGCTTTCACATCGAACGCAGTGAAATCACTAGGTGACAACGCACACATAGCTATCCGCGGCGTGCTATGTACGCAATAGGAATTTGTGCGTCTGTGAGAGTTATGATTCCAGCCGACAGTGTTTAGGTTTTGTGTTCCAAATTGATATTAACCAAAAATGAAACTTACCCGCCAAGAGATATTCCATCGTGGGTCTTTTGTTTCTGTGAACTGACTTCGCAGTCTTTGAAAACACAGTATGGCATAAATATTATAAATAATTATAATGAAGTAACTATTACGAGTACCTACTTGTAATTTAATAGAACCAATTTTGCCAAAATGTTTCACAAAGTGCTTAGGGTTGTTTACTTTTTTTTTAAATGTAAAAGTAATGAGACGAACGAGTCGCTGATGGTCAGAACAGCCCTGTAATTTCGCTAGGTGCAGTATCATTCAAATACAGTAATGTTTACAGACTATTGCTCGGCGGCAGAATATCTGGTATATCTGGTATACATCTGGTACTGCAGTGGTACCTACCTAGACAAACTCCTGCTAAGGAGATCTACCACAACAATAAACAAAGCTTGTACTATGGGAACCAGATAATTTCTATAATACTCACAGAACAAACATCTATGTTCGCAATTTACAAATATTTGTTGTGGGCATCGAACCTAACAAAAAACAGATATATATAATAATCTAACAAGACAGTCAGTTGTTTCAATGATGTAATTAATTTTTGTTGTTTCAACCCTACATTTATAAAAGCCTGTGTAATTAAGGAGTCAATAGGTACAATGCAAAGCGCACTCAACCAATTACAAATTCTATTACACCGATTTATTAGTTCCTGCCGGGTGGGTCGTAGTAAACAAAACCATAGCAGTATATACTAACCGCAAATACATTGTAATGTATTCCTAATGCTTTTGGTAGATTCAGTATACTGGAATAGGCATGTGTTAAAAAGATATAGCGGTGTATCACAAAATTGATTATGTGTATGTTTATCGGTTTATTATTGGATTCATTTCGCAAAATGTGCTTCAAAACTATAATAATAATTATGGTCTAATTCCCCATGCCCATTTTTCTATCGAACAGCTAGAAGCTCTTAAAAGCGACAATGTTTCATGAGTGACATTCCAAAAACTCAAAAGAAACGAATTGATTCCACGTTCATTGTGTGAACTGCTAGACATTGGAATACGCTGCCTGAGTGGGTTCATATAATTTGAGTGTCTTCAAGTTGTGATTTAATTTAAATTTATATTGTACTACTGTAGTTCAAATCAGTTGACGTAAATTGTTTGCCAAACCATATGGAGTCATATTATGTCCTAGGTATTAGATAAGTAAAAAAAAATTTTAAATTGCAGGACCTGTACATAATTACATATGTTGCAATAAAGTATTGGGTATCTTCTAGGCAACCGTGCTCCATCTTAGACCGCATCATCACTTAACATCAGGTGACATGGCGTAACCTATTTTTTAGAAAAAAAACGTTGCCTCTATTTTCAAAGAAAACTACCTACTGAGTTTAGGCATTCTAATATTTATAATATCGTTCAAAACATAATCTGTTTTTATAAACAATCAGGGAGTGTTGAAGTCGGGAATGAGTTCCTTTCTTTGGGTAAGCGTGCTACATTGTAGACCACATTTTTGCTTTACATCAGGCGAGAAATAAAACACAAACTTACATATTTGTAAAAAAAAAACATCATAGGGACAGAAGTGAAAACTTAAAACACGTCACAGATAACTCACAAGTTTGCCCCTACCAATAAAAATTGCCTGACGCTTAAGAAGTACTTCAAATATCAACATACTGATGACCGCGAGTGGAATTCACAATTTAACACTACCGTCAAAAAACTGCCGTCAAGCACTTAAAGATGTGCCAGTTTCATTCCAGGCTAGGTATACTTTACTATCTTCGACCACACCGTTACTTAACATCAGACAGCTGTGGTCACATACCAAGGTTTTAAAACTGATGAACATGTATAATTCGTTAAAAAAAATATACAAGCAATATTCCGTGCTGTACCATTTCTGTGTCACGATTTTCCGTGGTTCAACGCGTAAAACTCACTATGTACGATAAATACAGAAGCTTTGACACCCTCGTAAAAGCACTGTTTGTAACTGAAAACCAGTGGTAATAACTTACTAGCAATATAGTTTATGAATTGACCACGTCTAGGTTTAATTATGTGCACTGCAGACACAGTTGCAATGTTTTAACTGTGACACATTGATAGTAGTTTTATGGCTAGCGCTACAAGTTTATTTACTTTGCTTTACGTACAATCTTTTTAGACAATGTTTTGTAAAGATGCGCTGTTACGATTACCCTGTGGCGGGTTTCTTTGTCCAGCAGCCAGTGTTCTCCCATAAACTAGGTACGAGTGATGTAACAATTATAGTTATATGAAATACTAGCTGCGCCCCGCGGTGGTATCCGCTACATCTTTTCGGAATAAAAGTAGCCTATGTGTTAATCCAGGGTCTCAGCTACCTCCATAACAAATTTCATACAAATTCGTTCAGTGAAAAAAATATTTATTTTTCATTGTATACAGTGATAAAAGTCACATCGCTCGAAACTTCTTCAGAAGCATTTGTATGGTGGTACGATACTTTCTAGTACTCTGCTGATAGTTTACTATTCTGAAATAAAAAAATGTTGCCAAACCTCACAAAAAAGCCAGTTTTCATCACATTTTCATCCACGCTGACACTTACCTGATATCAGTAAAAAAGCCTAAAACTTAGCTGCAAACAGAATGCTACATGTTTAATTCTAGTAACTTGTCTTCTTTATTGAGATCTAAGCGGCTTCCTACATAGCCTTACCTCCACCAAGCTGGTGCTAATAAAATCTATTTAACGTTTTGCCCACAGGTTACCCAAGATATTTCAAGTACAAAAAGCCTTAAGCAGGAGGTCCGCTCGGCTCCAGACGGGCTAGTCCACGCCGAGCTGATGGTCCAGATACAGCTGTGGCCAGCTCATTACGAGAGAGGAGCGCCGATACTGCGGTGCGAAGCAAAAATTGCAGACCTGTACAGAGAGGATTCCACGGTCGCACTTTATTCTGCGAATAGCGACCCTAAGATTGAACGAGGTGAGAATTTATATTTCAAAACCTGTTTTTGAAGCGGTATTATTTTTATCATTTTGCTATATTGTTTTTTTATGGTTGACAGGCTAAATTTTGACCACAGCTCACCTGATGTTTAGTGACGGTGTTGTCGAAGATGGTAAACACACCTAGCCTGGAGTAGAACTGGTTCCCAGGTGAAGCTGCCGGAACACACAGCCAAGTGTTTGATGACAGATTTTCAACTTGACGGTGGCAGCTAGCCAAGTACAAGGAAGTATGCTACGCAAGTGGTTTTCTTTTACAGACAACTCAAACTCATTGTTGCTTATAGCAAATGTGGGCAACATTTCTATCTAGCTGAAGTGAAAATGAATGCGCCACATCTGTGAAATACACAGCTTGCAATATGTAAACGTGTCAAAAGTTGGGCTGAATCTTAACTAGCAGTTTGCTGTAAAATCAATTATGATGTAACTTAAATACGCTTTGTCAAGACTGGTCCCAGCTGGCAATGAGGCATGGTAAATGGAGGGAAATTGAACTTTTCCTCATCAGTAAGATCTTTTAGATATTTTTTTTTATGATCTTACTACTTACTAACAAAGCTCATCTGTTTTTCTTGTGCGTGCATATCCTACGCTGCGGTTGCAGGTCCGTGGTCTCCATCCCAGAATTTTACAGTTCCATCGGCCATTAGTTCTGCGTGCAATTTGCCATGCCCACTTCCACTTCAATTTGCTGATTCGCTGGGCTATATCGGTAACTGTAGTTCGTCTATGGATCTCCTCTTTTTTTATTGGATCTCGTAGAAAGCATTCTTATTCTTATTCGGAATGGGGGTGATAAATCCTGCACTGACGTCCCGTTTGAGATGTATTGTGCATTTCCCCTTACCAGGGTCTATCCGAACCAACCCAGCTCCTTGAAGTACCGGAGCGAGGCTTTGGGTCGCTGGCATAGTAGCTCCAGTGGATGAGATGGAGCTATGCGTGATAGCGAAAAGCAGTCTGTCTGTTGCAGTGATTTAAATGTGGATTCTGAGCAAGCTGCTTCATGCAATCTAGCGAAGATTTTAGTTACTTCTATGGCTTTGCAATGTCAGCGTACGTACACTGCAGTTTCGTTTTCCACCAAACTGCCACGGGCATATAATTATGTATGTATGGGCATAGTTAGAGACCACGTTTCAGAGCCATAAGTCATTGCTGCTACTGGTGGTATCACACTACGTATACCGCAAACCTATAACCCTGTTAATTGCAGCCTGCAAAAGTTAAGGCGTTATTTGTATTAATTTGTGAATCGTTATAAATATAGTGAGAGCAGCTATGTAATTTTAATCACATCTTACTGCAAACTCATTTGGTAGAATATCTGCTTCTGGTGGGTTCAATTCCTACCAAGATAAATATTTATGAGACGATGCATATTTGTTCTGTATCTGTTGTATCCCACTAATATTATAAACGTGAAAGTTTGGATGGATGGACGTTTGTTACTCTTTCACGCAAAAACTACTAAACGGATTTGGATGAAATTTAGTATGAAAGTAACTGAGACCCTGTATTAAGACATATGCTTTTTTGTCTCGAAAACATGCAGCGGGTAACACCGCGCGCAGCTAGTGATAAGTATGTATTAACAAAAAAAAAGGAAATAAGTATTCTATCAGCTATCTGATTCCCATAATTTTTATTTTTTTTATGGTTGACAGGCTAGGTGTTTGACCACAGCTCACCTGATGTTACGTGAAGACGTGGTCAAAGATGGTAAAGCACATCTAGCCTGGAATGGAACTGGCTCTCAAGTGAGGCTGCCGGAACACACCGTTAGATGCTTGGCGGCAGATTTTCAACTTGTGGGTGGTAGCTAGCCAGCCGAGTACTAGAAAGTACCCTACCACCATGCTATGGTTTCCTCACGATGTTTTCCTTCACCGGCAGCTCAAGCTCATTGTTGGGGTTTGAACCCACGCCCTTCGGCATGTGAACCTACCGCGCTAACCACTGAGCTATCATCGCTACAAAATGCAAGCTTGCAAGCTTTGCTGAGTTTAGGTGGTAGTGGCGCTGTGTATAACGTCCTACTTTATTTATTTAGTATTTATGATTATTTATCTAATAGAAAATGTTGCAATCAAGACGTTTATTGTATTAGAGTGTACCTAGTTATTCATGGACTTATTATCCGCACGCCGAAGCCCGAGCATCATTATCCGAATCATAATCACTGGAGCATCATTAAAACGTCCAAAATAGACTGGTCGGGCTCAGGCCGACCCCAGGCCAAAACGACGAGAATTGTACATTAATGGCCTGTAAATTACGCGCCAGATGGGGGGGTTAATAGTATTCTAAAACGTTTGCTAAATTAGAAATTGTTTGTTTAAAGTTCGAGCCTATAACAATCTGAGTGTGTGTATATTTGTTCTGGGTAACGGTTATATTTTATAAACGTATAGGTGTCTACAAAATAATTATATAAATGTATATTATAAATATTTATTTGTGAGAGTTGATGAATATTTTTTGAAAATTTGGATGAGTAAACGCGTCATTTTTGCTAAAAATATTATATGATTCATTATATGAGTCATGTTGAAAACAATTTATCAGCATGACTGGTGAATCATTTTTGCTAAAAACATATACATCCATAAGCATAATACAACATGTACATAATACAGCATGACTGGTGAGACACCTACAGTACTTGAGGACGTGATATTTGGCGCTCATAATTATACAAAAAAAAACATAACATTCAAAATAATATTAACTGACCACAAGGTAAACTTAACCGAAAATTATGTAATTAATAACGCAACTCATGGACACCGCGCGGACACACGAGCGATTTGTACAAAATCCTAAATTAGTATAATTTAAATGGATAAATAAATTTTTGAGGAAATGTTACACAGCGCTATCTAGATTCAAATTAAGCAAATCAATAGAGACTGGATAACTGATAAAATACTTATTGACCGTTTTTTTGTAAATACACACTTATAATACATACAGAACACCCAGGTATAGAATAAACTTCAATGATCGTCTCATAAATCTTTGTTGAGTTGTACAACAATGTATCATTTTTTGTAGCGATGATAGCTCAGTGGTTAGCGCGGTAGGTTCGCATGCCGAAGGGCGTGGGTTTAAACCCCAACAATGAGCTTGAGCTGCCGGTGAAGGAAAACATCGTGAGGAAACCATAGCATGGTGGTAGGGTACTTTCTAGTACTCGGCTGGCTAGCTACCACCCTCAAGTTGAAAATCTGCCGCCAAGCATCTAACGGTGTATTCCGGCAGCCTCACTTGAGAGCCAGTTCCATTCCAGGCTAGGTGTGCTTTACCATCTTCGACCACACCTTCAGTTACCATCAGGTGAGCTGTGGTCAAACAACTAGCCTGTCAACCATTAAAAAAAAAAAAAAACATAAAATATGTAACAAGCATGACAACTACCAGTGTGTATTTGGTCCTGGCAGTACAACCGTGTAAATATTATTATTTTGCGAGCATCCAAAACTAAAAAAGTAAAAACTTATGTAAATAAGACGATAACATAAAACATTCAAATACAATTTGATACAGGAGCTTAAGTGATTATATAAACTTTGGAACAGTTATTATATTTTAAAAGGAAAGGAAGCTCAAGAAGCTTCAACCAAGTGCGCTAACAGGGTAGTACTTTTCTATTTTATATTCGCACAAATACCAAGAATCCAATATTGAAAAACGATTACTTCCAATAGCAGCTATTCAAATTCCTAGTAACTCATTATACCTCTATCTATTTACGTACCTATGTATCTCTATCGATACAGACAGCTATTTATGTATTCCAAATAGGTAACTCGTACAAAAACATAATTACTTTCTTTGAAACGTGAAATCCCGGTAAAGCGAAATAATACAACGGAAGTGTAGTAATGAGATTACGGAACCAAAGCGCCATTGAGAGGCCGATGAATTATGGCTCACCGTCTCATTTGAACAGACAATTTCCTCTCGGCTCTGACTCATCCACTCGCCCACAGAGGACCGTTGTTCAAAATGATTTTATCGCAGAACTTGCGCTATACTTAGTAAAATGTAAGGTGCATGCGCACTACACGGTATGATTTGCAACGCAACATTCCCTTTTCTAAGAATAAGTTCGCGTTTAATACGCTCGGGGATAAACCACTGACTGCCCAGCTAGCTTACTTGATAAAATATCTTCTTCAAGAGCTGTAATGCGTTTATAGATGAGGATACGTGGACACACCAGAGGATCGTGGGAAAGGTGGGGGCATTTCTGAACAAATAAAATGCCTTTTTTTACTAAAACGAAGGCAACCTAAATGTATGTGTGTGTGCGTGTGTGCCAGTCTGTGGCAACGTATCTCCCGAACGGATGAACCGTTTTTAATTTTCTTTGAAAGGTGAATTAGTCGTGAGTGTTCATAGCTATATTTGATGAAAATCGGTCCAAGATGGCCGCCGTCACAAAATGGCGGATTACATATTTTTTTCACAAATCCCTCAATATGGGTATCAAATTAAAGGGCTTGATTAGTTGAATACTATACAGTATACACCTGTCGGGGATTTTTTAAATTTTTAATTTATACTTGTTTTAATTGGAGGAATACAAATTTATTAAAAATGATTTCGCGATATAAGTACATATCACACGTGTTGATACCCAAACTTTTGTGTCCATTATGCTAACCTTTACTTAATTCCTGTACTTTGAAACAAATCACACAAACACGTCATGCAATGTGGAAAGTTGTAGTAACTCTAATGTCAACTAAAACTGATGTAGGAAAACAAAATTCACGCAAGATTTGAAAATAACTGAAATATTGTCAAAGCGGTACTCTATGCAGACCGACCGTACAAAATGTAATGTACGCGCACCTCAAAAAAGGAACGTTGTTGATACTGTAAAATAAACGTTGTAAAAGTGGTAGTTAACCCGAAACAACCATAGATAAAAGTTAGTTCTGCTTTGTTTTAGAGTACTCCAAAGTGTCGAGGGCTTCGCAATAACTAACAGCATGTTTTACATGCAGAACATTTCAAACAGAAAATAAACTACAAGTTTTTTTTTACTTTCAAAAAGTTCACAATGAGCTTGAGCTGCCGGTGAAGTAAAACATCGAGAGGAAACCATAGCATGATGGTAGGGTACTTTCTAGTACTCGACTGGCTAGCTACCACCCTCAAGTTGAAAATCTGCCGCCAAGTACCTAACGGTGTGTTCCTGCTTCACATAAGAGTAATTTCTATTCCAGGCTAGGTATGTTTTACCATCTTCGACCACACCGTCAAAAACAACATGTGATGTGACAATCACGGGAAACCACCTGACCACCAAAACATAAAGAGAGATATAACATATTTTCCTCTCTTTTATGTCCATTGATTGAACAAATCGGTGCGTTTGTTTGTAGGTACTATGCGTAGCTAAATGTTTTATTTAGAAACGTACTAACATGAAAATTTTGTGGCCATACTAAACATTTTGTTTTAAGCACGTACTTAACACATCCGTCAGTCGTTTCCGCGTCATGTTTCAAGTTTAACTAGTGTACGATGGTAACAAGCGATTACTAAACTTCTCGAAACATAAATATGGTGGGATGAATGGTTCGAAGAAATGGTTGTACGTATTATTGGCAGTGAAGCGTTGAAAGTAGACAGTTTATATTTTATTCTGCTTTATAAGCGAACTCTATCTTTTATAAATGAACCGAACGAGACGGTTTCCTGATCGTAAGAGATAACGCAAGTCCATAACCATTTCAGCTGTGGTAGCTTCAGGGTGGTAGCCAGCCGAATACTAGAACGTACCACCATTTTACGGTTTCCTCTCGATGTTTTGTATATTTCGTTTTATTTAAATACATTATTATGATTATTTTTATATACTTACTATATGTTTTATTTTTATTTATTTTTCTTATGAAATGTTTTTTTTTTAAATGAGTTTTTAGTGTTAGAATTATTAGTGTTAGGTACATCTCCCGTCTGTTTCTTATGTTTTCTACAGTGTTTTTCTTTTCTTGGTTGCCTGGTAGAGACCGCTGTTAGCGATAAGGCTGCCACTTATGGAACTAGTTCATAAGGTTCTTTGTTATCTGTACTTTAGTATTTCTATTTATGGTGTGCATAATAAAGAGTTATATCTGTCTATCTATCTTTTCCTTCACTGGCAGCTCAAGCTCATTGTTGGGAGGTATGAACCCACGTCATTCTGTGTGTGAACCACTGAGCTATCATCGCTACATATAGTTTAAATCCATCAATTTACTTCACGACTAAAACGTAACTCAAATAAATCGAAGAGATCATTCATCGTCCACTTACTCAGCAAAAACAAAATTAAAAATTTTGATAAAACCCACAACGGTTAAAAATTTATTGTCTATCTAAGATAATGTACCAATCAACCCCAAACCCATAACTGACAACTGCATCGAAATCGGACTAGTAGTTTTCGGAGAAAAGTGGCAACATGGATTTGCACAGAAAATGTTTCCTGCAGCGCCTCTTGGTCAGTTGTCACCGTAACACCTATCTAAAAACATGCACCAATCAAACCCAGGCCCATTATTGAAAACTGAATCAAAAATCAGACTAGTAGTTTTGGAGTAAAATGGCAACATGTATTTGCACAAACAAATACCCTCTCACCCCAAACGCATATACCGTCTCTGTTCCGTCATGGGTAAAAATATTAAATACCGGTAACAAAATTCAGTCTTTCAAAATTTCACAAGCTGAATATTCGTAATCTTATTCCGTGACACCCCTATAAAGGTACCAAATTGAATTGCCAAGGGCTTTCAAAAGCAAAATAGGGAAGGCCTTTTAAATAGAACCGTACCGTAAAATCCTCCGCATTGTCAGGTGTTAAATCTTACGACAGGCTGAGGTTGTCTCGTAAAATGGTTAAATATTCACTAGACAACTCCAGGAAATGATTATGTTTCTCAAGGTTGAAATTGACAGTTTTATTTAGGGGGATAACATTTTACACAGTACTACTACTAAGCAAAGTTTATAATGCAGCTGTCGGAATTACAGAGCTGTTGAGACTAACCATCATGGGTCTAAAAATAATGAGCGTCAAAGCAGCGATGCCCAGGGCTTTGCATGGGTACAAAGTTATATGTTTCGTTGCAACGGTCATAGACAAGCGTTCATCATCATCATCATCATCAGCCTATCGAAGTCCACTGCTGGACATAGGCCTCTCCCAAGACATGCCACTCAGCCCGGTCTTCGGCTTTTCGCCAGCTGTCCTACATATGTCGTCACTCCATCGAGTCTCAGGGCGTCCTACGCTTCGTTTGCCAATTCGCGGTCTCCACTCCAGAACTCGTCTACCCCAGCGGTTAGACAAGCGTTATTCTCATACCATCGGGAAAGTGCCTCGTTTGTTTCATTACTACCCCAAATTGTGCTTGTCCGGTAACACTTACTCGTAGCAAATTGTATTGTTCAGCGGTACGTACAATGAAGTAGAGAATCAAAGAGTTCTGTTCAAGTTTTTTTATTGATCAACCACATACCGAAGATACTTTTTGTAGCTTCTGGCTTTCCCACAGTAATAGGCAGGATGTAATTAGGTCATGGAGATCAGAAGCGTACTCTCGAAAGTGTATCCAGTGAAAAACCGACAGACAATCTCTCCTGATATTTAGTCACGGTGTGGTAGAAGATGGTAAACACACTAAGCTTAAAACATAACTGAATCTTAAGCGAGGCTGCCAAAACACACTGTTAGATGCTTGGCGGTAAATTTTCACCTATACTCATACTGGGTTATGAGTTATTATCAATCCCACTAATATTATAAACGTGAAAGTTTGGATGGATGTTTGTTACTCTATCACGCAAAAACTACTGAACAGATTCGGATGAAATTTGGTATGGAGGTAGCTGAGACCCTGGATTAACGCAAAGGTCACTTTGTATCCCTGTATTCCCACGGGACCGGGAACTACGCGGGTAAAACCGCGAGGCGTCTACTTGTAATAAATAAAAATAATTAAATATTGTAGGATATTACACACAGCGCCATCTTACGCCAAACAAGCAAAGCAAGCAAGTACAAGCAAAGCTTGTACTATGGTAGTCAGATAACTGATAGAATACTTAAATAGTTTTATTTTTCGTAAATACATACTTATAATACATTCAGAACACCCAGACACAGAACAAACATTTATTAATATTTTTTATCCCGAAAACTTGTAGCGGGTAACACCGCGGGGCGCAGTACTGTATAAATAATTGTTAATTTTTTTTTGTAACTTTACTGTTTAATTGTGAAAAAGGAAACTAACCTATTGTAAGACAAAGTGTCTAATACATATTTTCATAATTATTGTTAATAATCTATAATTATGTAAGTAAACGCATATAATAAACACACACGAATTGACCTAAAATAAAATAACTTAAAATAATAACTACTCTAAAAGACCGCTATCAATGGGAATAGTTCCCAAAACGCATTGTTAATTTGTTTTCTCCTTTGTTTCAGTGACGTCACCAGGGTCGGCTGCCAAATTGCAAGAGTGCCAAATAATACCTATAGTTTTAATTATCGTATGGGCGAATAACACCTAGATTTAACGAATAAAAAAATTAAAAATAAAAGAAAATGTAAATTATTATAATGTATTAAAAAACTAATTAATAATAAGTAGTCGTTTATTTAGGTTACGTGGGCAGATAAAATGTGAATTTAAAAATAAATTAATGAATAGTTAAACGTACCTAAGAAACGAGCTGATGTTTACGCCAAAGAATTGTAAAGACTAAGGATATTGTTGATTTAATACAAATTATATGTCAGAACCTCTTGTTTTATTTTATATTTAGTATATAACAGCTGGGTGCTGGTTTCTTCTCATTGTAAGAATGCTGACACTACCTCGCCAGCCAAGTGCAGGTTTTTTTTTTTTATTTATAATTATACGCTCCACAGACACTGGGGTCCGTGACCTTTGTCAACTTTAATTACATACCTATTTAATTTTTTTTTACAAAAAGAGGAGAGTTTAGTAGGATCTTAATCTAAGGTTAAAGTAGGTACTAGATTGCGTGTATACCGCGAGCAGACCAGCGACCCGCAAGCAGCAAGGCCTCCATCACCGCCGTGTTCCGATCTTTGATGGCCACGTGCAGGTTAACCGTCTTTACTAATCTTCGAGAATATCAATAATTCTTAGACATGCATTTCCCAACGATTGTTGTGTGTTTTGTGTTTTCCATTATCATTAAAAGGCTAATGCACATTATTCCGAAAATATAGAGGCTTGCAAATTTGAAGATATTTTTATTCATTTTTTATATTGAATGGGTTCGCGTTTGACCACATCCTGCCTGATGTTAAGCAACGATGCGGTCTAGGATGGCACGCGCTCACCAAGAAGGAACCTGTTTACTCTTGATTTGAAGACACATATTTTACTTTTCGGGAAACACAGACTCCGGCAAAGAGTTCCATATCCTCGCTGTGCGATTAAAGAATGTGGACTCAAAGCGCTTAGTGCGCACATGGGGAACGTACACCATGTACGGGTGTCGCCTCGGTCACATTTGTCTGGCCGTCCGATAGTAAAAAGGGGCAGGGGGAACCAAGTCGAACATTAAATCAATTAATTATAAATGTAAAAGTTTGAATGTTTGGTTGTTTGTTACTGAATCACGCAAAAACGACTAAACGGATCGGCATAAAATTTGGCACACGTATATTTTATTACTTGGATTAACATAAAGGTTACTTTTTATATCAGAAAAAGTTTCGTGTCTATGGCTTAGTTATTACTTGTATATTTTTCGATTCTCGCTGAACTTATTCTAAAGTTAACGTGGACGAAGTCGCGGGCGTAAGCTAGTTATTCAATAAAACAAAATACACGACTGCGTTAAAAAACAAAACAAAGTATAGTTTAAAGAGTGAATCCTTAAATATCTTAAATGTTAATCTCATACATGAAGTTTTAGTACCTAATAACGAAAAAAAGAGGTTTTTTAATGGTTGACAGGCTAGGTGTTTGACCACAGCTCACTTGATGTCAAGTGAAGGTGTAGTCGAAGATGGTAGAGCACACCTAGCCTGGAATGCAACTGGCTCTCAAGTGAGGCTGCCGGAACACGCCGGTTACAAACATTTCCAAATCCACACGGTAAAGGCTTAATATATCGATCCAAAAGCATGATCTTTCTACCACAATCCTTATGTTGTGTCCTAATCCATCCAATTAAGCTTTGAATATTATTTACACAAATCATAACTCTATTAGATATGCAAAAGCTTTTCATAACCATTCACCAAGCTGAGAGAATGAAAGTGAATGACCACTTGGCCCCCCAGCTAATTTTGATATAGGGTCCCACCAAGGCACGCTACGCCACTGACCAGGGAGGTGCTACACAAGAAAGAGTCAATCGAGTTTACGAAATTTCTCTTTACCGAAACGTTTGCACACGCAATTATAGTTTTTTTAATCATTGTCAAGCTAAATATCCACAGCATATCTGATGTTAAAGTGAATTACAAAAGACAAATCAATTGCAATTCAATCTATCTATCGATATATTGTCTATCTATCGATTTTTCGCTTCCTAGAAATAAAAATAAGATACGAAAATACAACGCAGAGCTTTGTTGGGCTGTAGAAAATTATGCCTCCGCATTTATTTATTATTCAAAACTTGTGTCTTTAGGAAGTGGTTGTATAAAATATTAGTTTTTTTATATAGTATTTTATTCATTACGTGCGTAAGTGAAGAAAATGGTATGTGATGAAACTGTTTTGAAAGGTGGTTATTATGTGAGTTCCAAAATTCTGTTGATGCTTTTATTAATAGTATTTATTTCACCTTATTTAGGACATGATCGTTTTCGTTTTCGATTTACATAGCGTGAATTTACCGTTGCTTAGACTTTAACACCATATTTTGTTTGTCTATAAAAGTAATGAGACGAACGAGACGCTCTCTTGATGGTAGTAGATAACTTTTGTCTATGACCATTGCAGCGATACACAGAACATTAAGTATCTATACAAAATCCTAGGCATCGCTGTTTAGGCGTTCATTACTTTGATGGTTAGTCTCAACAGCCCTGTAATTTCGCTAGCTGCAGTACCCTTCAAACCAAAACACAGTAATTAATGTTACTACTGCCGTAGAATATCTGGTTCTGCGGTGCTGCCTACACAACTACTGGTAAGGAGATCCATATATTCAAAATACCGACATACTTGACACTGGCAAAAGAAAACATAGCACGAAGTGCGATGCCAAAAACAAGGAAAAAAATTGCATCATGTTTAAAAAGTTTACATCTGTCAACAAAATTATTTCAAATACAATGTTCGCAATCTAACGAAATTTAAAAATTAGAAGTTTTATATTTCCGCGTATCAGTCGGCGTATTTCTATTCCACACTAGTGGACGCCTCGTGGTTTTACCCGCATAATTCCCGTTCCCGTGGGAATACAGAGATAAAAAGTAGCTTATATCACCCGGAGATAGTTTCGGTCCAGTAGTTTCGGAGCCTATTCTATACAAACAAACAATCAAATCTTTCCTCTTTATAATATTATAGATTGATATAGATAGATTGTACAAACAAGTCAAACAACAATTTTAGTTTAGATATCTGTAGAAAAGTATTAAAATAATGGATTATTGATTGGATAATGAATTATTTCATGAAGTGTGATATTTTCAACGGCATTTTACGCGATTGTATTTACGTTACGAGCCATGACAATAGGACTGATAAATAAATGGCGCATGAAAATCGAAAACTAATGATACTACAGTATCACTCATAGTCGAAAATACTCATAACTATAAATAACGACATCGGTATTTCAAAGCCTATTCAGAACGCTATGTGGAATGGCTATTGAAATGGGAAATGGCTTTCGGAAAAGACCAATAATAATGAAATAGATACTAAAAGTAAAACGAACATGCAGATGGTAAACAACTGTTTTGAATTTATTTTTGTCTAGCTGCACCCCCCGCTATTCCCATGTGAACTACTTTTTTTCGGGATAAAAAGTAGTATGTGCTTATCCAGGGTGTTAGTCCATACCAAATTTCATCAAAATTGGTCCAGCCGTTTGAGCGTGAAGAAGAAACAAACATACAAACACACTTACACATTTTCGACTTTTTAATATTAGTACATGTTAGACAACAGAACATGTTTGTTATCATAATTTTGCTAAATGTGCCCTCTAGATGTTTTTAATAAATAAATTAAAAAACCGGCCAAGTGCAAGTCGGACTCGCACACGAAAGGTTCCGTACCATCTATAAAAAATCAAGTTTGTTGTATGGGAGCCTCCCTTAAATGTTTATTTTATTTTATTTTTTTGTTGTTATAGCGGCAATAGAAATACATCATCTGTGAAAATTTCAACTGTCTAGCTATTACCGTTCTTGAGATACAGCCTGGTGACAGACGGACGGACGGATAGCGAAATCTCAGTAACAGGGTCCCGTTTTTACACTTTGGGGACGGAACCCTAAAAACAAGTCTGTATAGGCTAGCTTTTGACCGCAATCTCACCAGGTGTTAAGCGAAGATGCGGTCTACGATGGAGCACGCTTGCCTAGAAGAAACTGATTCACTCGCGACTTGAAGGCGGGGAGCCTTCAAACTCACTGGCAATTGCTCAAAATGCTACGCCAAAACCAAAGAAAAAAAATATATTATCATTTAGGTAGAACTTTGCTAAATGTTAATAATTAAGTGCCAAATGACTAACTACATATATATAACTCTAGGACTAAAGAAATGTGATAATAAGAGACCAGTAATATGTTATTTCCAATTTGCCCGTTTGTTCTCAATGCTTTAGGTTAGTAAGATTATGTAATACCAATCTAGTTATCCTTTGACAAAGGAGTCATTAGTGCCAGCTTACGATCTCAATTATACTAAATAGCCCGTTAAGCTATGTCTAGCTAGCAATTACTAATTCACACTAACTAGTCTAAAAGTTGGCCATATATTAGTACTGAAACATTTCTAAAACGTCTGTTTAATTTCCAAAGGAAATACGATAGTGGCACCATCATTCAACTTTTTAGTTAAATTGGTGAATTTCTTGATGTAACTTTGTTTTATTACCACCTGAATTTGAGGGAAAACGTCTTAGATTAGAATTTTTTATTTTGTGTAATATCTTCGTTTCATGTTGTAATGGCAACATTGACTTCATTTTTTTATTTGTATATTAATATACAAATTTAGATAATTTTATTAATAGTTTATTTTTAGGGTTCCGTACCGAAAGGGTAAAACGGGACCAATTGCTTGCATAAAACAGTAAATTATTAGCATAATCTACTGTTTTATGCAAGCAATTGTAATTTACTGCAAATAAATACCAAAATAAATACCAGTAGCAGTGATTTCACTGTAAAATTATGCTCCATTTGTCTATAAGTGGCAAAAATTTATTTGTATGGAAATTGAACCACCTTAACATGAAAACTGTTAAGGAAGAAATAAAGGACAAAATGAGTACATATAGGGCAAGAATTGCACACCATCCTAACATATTTGCAAAAAAAACTTATGGACGAACCAACCATGCCACGAAGGCTCAAAAGAAAATGCCCTCAGGGTCTGTTATTATAGATAGACCGAGCTGAAAAGCGGGCTTGCCAATGGACAAGTACCGCACAAGTCTGACAACAAATTTCAACCAACTGCTGAATGTAAAGAACAGATTGCAATGCAAAAAAAGAAAAAAAAAGAAACATGAGTATAAATGAATATTAATGTAAGAACTCGCGTACGTAACAACTGAATTAACTGAAAAGCTGCAAAACCCATAAAAGCATGGCTCAAAACCTACTGTAATTATGTTAATAGAACGCGAGCAGCCTCTTCGAAACCTTTGTGTTATAGCAAAGCTTTGACTGTGTGTAGTGTGACAAAGATTAGCTATTCGGAGAGACACTCCATTAATTTATCATCATAATTAATTACTTATATCTCAACTCTCTCTGTCTCTTTCTCTATTTTTGTGGTGATGTAATTTTAATGTCTTCTTTAGAAATTATGCTCAAATCATTTAATAAATTGTATTTTTTTTTTTGAAATAAATAGATTTTAAGTTACGAATTAAAGGATGTTATATATTTTTAAGGTGGTTTGATTTTCATACAAACAAATTTTTGCCATTAAATTTATGGACAAAATTTTACAGCGAAATCACAGCTACTGGCATTTATTTTGGTCTTTATTTGCGGCAAATCACAATTCCTTGAATACAGTCATGTCTGTATATTGGCATACCTTATTTTGACAGTTTTGGTTTTTTTATTCATTGACATGTGGTTTAAAACTCATATATTCAAAATTTCAAAAATTACATACATATTTTGAAATTTTGAATTGACTTGTGTAACACATTGGTGTTATCAATAAAATATTTGTATTTGTACCTACCTAAACGACTTCCTACTAAGGAGATCTGTCACCAAGAGATACTTCCAAATAAGCTAACAGGCCAGTGAGCTAGGATTATAATCCTAAATTTCCAAAAAAAAACAGTTACCCTATTCATACTCCGCCACTCTAGTGAATTCAATATAGCGGCTCGAAGCAAAGAGCTTCATGTGGCAGTGGCAGATTAAAAACTGCAATGAAATATCCTTTGTTAAATATCGTTTGGACCGCACTAAGCTCTTTGCGTTAGACATAGACGCTTTTATGCAGTGTTGTATAAATTATGAGTTTATTAAATAATAAAAAGTAGCTCGAAGCTTCGGAAACATTGTGTTGTAAAACAAATTATTGTTGACTATTTAATAAGTACATTATTCTTATTAAAGAGTTACGCTCTGTAAGCATTACTTGGAGTAGCTACGAATTTGGAAATGGAACGTAACCATTTGACATTTTAGCGACATAAGAAAGAGTGAGCAATAGTTTTAAGAACGAGGGTGAAAGAGAAAAAAAAAGATAAAGAATGGCGCACGTCAAGGCCACTTCAGGTCACAGTCCGGTGACGCTGTAGAGGCCATCTGCGGCCAACAGCAATACATTCACAGTTTTTTGGCGGGAACGCGGGAAGAGTCGTGTCGCTCCGTTGTATTTTTTTCCAAAACTAGTGTTTTGTCGAGTGTTTATGCATAAAAATGGTGGTGTTTTATTCATAAAGTGCCGAATTACAAGCGCGAGTGTGGGAAAATGATATAATGTGGTGAAACATGAGTTTTCGTGTTGCTTCCAAAACTCCATTGAAGCTTTGTAGTAAAGTTGCCACTACTTTACTAAAGCATGACTGGACTTGACTGACACAGACTGGACTTGACTAAGACTGGACTTTGACTATAACTAGCTACGAGGACACTTATTTATCTTTTGAAACTTGAAAATATATAAATACTTGACACTGGCAAATGCTAAAACGCGACGCCAAAACCAAAGAAAAAAAAAAAAATACATTCACAAAACAAAAAAAAAGCCACTTCATTCCTTTACAACTCTGTCAAGAGCATACCAACCAAGACGAATATATATATGTATGTTTTAAAAAAATGGCCATCGTTTTTTTATTCGTTTTGGCGTCGCATTTTGAATATTTGCCAGTGTCGAGTGTTTTTATATTTACAAGTTTCAAAAATAAAAAAGTTACCTATTTTTTTTTTATGTTAATGTAATGAGACGAACTATGCACTCTCCTGATGGTAAGATATAACGCATGTCCATGACCATTGCAGCGATACACAGAACTATGAGTAGTAAAACAAAGTCCGGGGCATCGCTGGTTTGGCGCTCATTACTTACAATACAATAATTAATTTTATACAATATTTAATTTACAATGTCAAATGTTAGAAAAATATATAAATAGGCATAAATTATTTCTAATTATTATTATTATCATTTAAACATTCTTGTCAACTAAGAAATCTCGTATTGAGTAGTACACCTAAGCAAACCTTAAACTGGAAGTTACGTACGGAGTTCCTGCGTACCGACCAGAATACAAGCCTAAAGTTTCAAAGCTGAGATAAGTAGCTCTCCACCGCTTGGCGTGTTTTCCGATACCGAAGAATATTAGGGTCCGTACACATTTGAAAATAATGTTAAGGAAATCAAATAGTATAAATATCGTAGGGCATTACATACAGCGCTGTCTGACCCCAAACTAAGCAAAGTTTGTACTATGGCGGTCAGATAATATAATTGATAGAACACTAATACTTTTTTTTATTGTAAAGACATAGGTACTCACATTACAACAGCGGACACCTCGCGCTTCAGCCGTGTAGTTCCCGTTCCCGTAAGTATACAGGGATAAAAAGTAGCCTATGTTACTCGGAGATATGTAGCTTCCCAACGGTGCAAGAATTCTTGAAATCGGTCCATTAGTTTCGGTGCCTATTCATTAGAAACACTCAAATCTTTTCTCTTTATATAGATAGATAGATGTGTATATCGCAATTGTAGGTACAAATCAAAAACCAATCATAGATTTGCCTACTTTGGTGTTCTTTTCTCACAAACCCCAACAGAAAGATCTACAACCTCACTCAATTCATTGTTTTTACACCATAAATACTTACGTATTTAACGCAGAATTCATGCGAACACTATTCGTATCGGAAATAGTTATCAAACTATAAATAAATTCCATGCAAAACCGTCGGATACCACGCTACGGTATATAAAAAGTATGTTTAAAAGGTTTAAAGTTAAATTAAAAACTTTGTCCCGTTTTTGCTGGACGTTCGCGTCCGAGGGAACTTTGAGAGCTATGTTTCCAGTATACGCAATAGTTGGTATGTAGTATCTATTCTGTGGTAGTAGACTTTCCCACTAGATCACGATTGTGGATCGGAGGTCGTCGCAGTCGATTTTTTTTATGAAATTAATTAAATAGTGTTGAGCATGTAGTATAATGTAAATATATATATGTGTGTTAATAATATTGTGTGTATATCAGCACCACCGTGCCTAACATCTCTGTTGGTTCATTGGTTGTCTGCTCCAAGTGCTGAACAGCGTGAGTTCGTTTCCCACCCAGGGTAAACATTTTGTGGTATAAATAAATGTTTATTCTGTGTCTGGGTGTTCTGTATTTATTAAAAGTATGTATTTACAAAAAAAAAAGTTTCTAAGTATTCTATCAGTTATCTGAGTTCCATAGTACAAGCTTAGCTTAGTTTGGGGTCAGATGGCGCTGTGTGCGCCATAATGTCCTACTATATGCATTTCGCACGCATAATCAAATACTGGCTTAACTCAAAAAAGTCAGTTTTTGGGAAATCACGAAAAACCTCCGTGCAATCACGACCTCGTCGGCTTTTTTTAAATAGAATAAAAATTAATTAGGTAAATAAATATATTAATTTTTTTTTCGTGTAGTCCATAAACTTATCAATAGTTATGTGTTATTTACTTTGTTCTAATTAAATAATAATCAATATTTTTTTATGTTTTAAAATTAACTTCTTGAGTTAAGTCTGTCTACTTTTAAAACTAAAGCAAATAAACTTTATTATTGGTGGCATATTCAACTATAAGTCTGTCTTGTTTAAACTAATTTCTTTATTTCAAGGACTCTATATGTTTTTAGTCTGTTTATTAGTAATCAACTTATAAAACTTACTATTTATTTTTGTAGAAAATACACTCAACTCGGATTCGGTGTAGGTTCAATTAAACAACAGCAACTTCACATTAACAGCGTCCGACACAAACTGACATCAGTCGGTGTTTGAACAAAGACTGTGTGAGAAACACATAAAAATTTAAAAAAACCGATATTGTGTAAAGATGGTCTATTGACGCAATTTTGATGTTTTTCCAAATTCATATCATAGATGGCATTAAGAGAAGCCTGCGTCTATACGTAACTCATTTTTGACCTAACTCCTAATCGGTCAGTATTTGATTATGCGTGCGATTTATTTATATCCTGTATGTAAGGATGGACGTCTACAAAACCTTTCATCTTTAGACCTTTCACTGTATTCTGAAGACATACTTCGCGTCAGCATTAATTCAGCTCACGTGACTTCAATAAAGCGTATAAAATGTCTCGCCTCCATCGCAAGACGCACGATCCACCTTCAAGACATGCGTAAAATCTTCGCTGGCAATCCAATAGAGCTTGCGGTAATGAATAAGTAATATCTTGTCACATAAAAAGTGCACAAACATTGCACTTGCCGCTATGATTCAATATAAGTGAAAAAAAAAATCTTTAAGGTGGTTCATTTCCATACAAATATTTTTTTGCCATTTATGGACAAATGGAGCATAATTTTAAAGTGAAATCACTGCTACTGGCATTTATTTTGGTCTTTATTTGCGGTAAGTCACAATTGCTTGAACTTAAACTTAAATATTAAAGTAATGAACGCTCGCCAAAGCAGGGATACTTACTTGTTTTACTTTGTACTATTATGTCAGAATAATAATATTATTATTCCCATCATCATTATTTTTTTCTTATTTTTAAATTTTTTTATATTAAATAATGACAAAACATATATAATATAAAAAAATAACTAACTGGTGTTACCTGGTGGTGTTGTTAACTGGCGAGTGGTAGCTAGCCAATCGAGTACTAGGAAGTACCTTACCACCATATGGTTTCCTCACGATGTTTTTTTCACCGGCAGCTCAAGCACGTTGTTGGGGTTTGAACCCAACCGCGTTAACCACTGGGCTATCATTGCTAAAAAAATGTCATACTATTTAGTTTTGTAGGCGATAAAATAATTTTAACGTTACTGTTTGGCGCGTTTGTTTACGTACCACACGTCACGTGTTTAATTTCACTCAAAATATTAAATGAAATCACGCGCTTGCTACGCCACTTGCATATTGGATTAGACCAGGACTTCCCAACCGGTGAGGCGTGCCCCCCCGGGTGGCGTAGAAAGATCTTTTTTTTATGGTTAACAGGCTAGGTGTTTGACCACAGCTCACCTGATGTTAAGTGGTGGTGTGGTCGAAGACGGTAAAGCATACCAGCTTGGATTGGAACTGGCTCTCAAGTGAAACCGCCGGAACACACCGTTAGATACTTGGCGGCAGATTTTCAACTTGAGGGTGGTAGCTAGCCAACCGAGTGCTAGAAGTACCCTACCACCATGCTAAGGTTTCCTCACGATGTTTTCCTTCACCGGCAGCTCAAGCTCATTGTTGGGGTTTCAACCTTCGGCATGTGAACCGACCGCGCTTACCACTGAGCTATCATCGCTGTCTTAGGAGGAGTATGAAGTGTTCGGATATTTTAATCTAATTTCTTATCGTTGTTTATTATTTAAAACACTTACACACGGATTTAGTCGCGCCACCTAGTTCCAATCGGCCGAACTAACTAGTACGCTTTACCACTATTTTGTTATATCACGCACTGTATGTACAAGACTTGTACTAAACACCGCGCTTTCGCGCTAATAAAATGATTCGATGATAGCTCTGTCAAAAACAGAACCTGATATCGACCAACTGGTTCAGAAAATGCAGGCGCAAACATCCCAATAATAAATCGTGTAAAATAAATACCGTAAAAATAATTTGTGTTTGTATTTTGAAGCAATAAAGAAAAATTTTTTTTATAATCCGGGAGGGCACCATGCAAAAAAGGTTGGGAAACCCTGGATTAGACGAACAAAACAGTGCTTCTTTAGGTAAAAAGAAGATAAAAATGTGAATATTTTGTGTACACGATAGGTATATTTTTTTATTAAATAATTGGTAGCAAAAATTTCAAAAGGAAGTTTCGGCAACCTAGTTGGGAGATTGTCTGGCTACCAGACTGGCGGGGCTTAGATTCAACCCCCATGGCTCGCACCTCTATATCGTAAGTTATGTGCGTATAGCGGCTGACTTCAAACGGTGAAGGAAAACATCGTTTGGAAACCTACATGTCTGAGAATTCATAAAAAAGATTTATGTCAGTCAACCCGCACTTGGCCAGCGTGGTAGGCTATGGCCCTACTCTTCTCATAATAAAACAGGCCCGCGCCCAGCAGTGGGAAACAGAAAACAAACAAACTAACAAACTGTCCAGTTTCAGTATGACGATGTCGCTATATTTCGTGAGTCTACTTGCAGCGGACAATGTTTTTTTCTTTTATTTTCATCGTAACTCAACATTTCCAATTTTATCCATAACGTTAATAAAGGGGAAAGATTTGTTTGTTTGTATTGAATAGGCTCCGAAACTACTAGACCGATTTCAAAAACTCTTTCACCGTTAGGAAGCTACACTATCCCCGGGTCACATAGGCTACTTTTTATCCATGTATTCTCCCGGAGACGGAAACTACGCGGGTGAAACCGTAAGACGTCCGCTAGTACTATTATAAAGAGGAAAGAATCGATTGTTTATTTGTATTGAATAGGCTCCGAAACTACTGGACCGATTTCAAAAATTTTTTCACCGTTAGGAAGCTACACTATCCCCGGGTGACATAGGCTACTTTTTATCCATGTATTCCCACGGGGACGGAAACTACGCTGGTGAAACCGCGAGGCGTCCGCTAGTCTATAATGTCTCTGAAACAAAAATAGTAAAGAATATACCTACTTAGAAAATTATTATCGTCGAAAATTCTAGACAAGAATAACTTAATCTTGTCGGAAAGATAATTTAGTTACTTAACAACTGTGATTGTAAGCGAAAGAGAACATTGTTCGTGTAAACGACTACTCTCGGCCCAAAATGAATCATAAATGGCTTTTATGAGTGGACAACGCTGGCTCTACTATGCCCATTACTCAACAATTTTCAGAAGAGAAATTAAATTAATCGACGCCAAGGACCGCACTTGGATTATACCGGTTAACCGGATACAACTGACATATTATTATTAGTTGATAAAATTTTTGTAATAAAATTATGATTAAAAATATATAAATAAAATAGTAGCTGCGCCTCGCGGTTTTACCAGCTACATTAATTTTGGGGTAAACATTAGCCTATGTGTTAATTCATGCGGTAATGTCCATAATGCGGTCTACTTTGGATCATGTTTGCCTAGACGATACTGATTTACTATCAACTTGAAGACACCCAGATTGAATCTACCATGTCACAAACTATGTCTACCATGTTTCAGTATCAACATTTTTATTTTAAAATTATGAGTAAAATTTTAAAATCCTTTATTGTACTCTACTGGAACGATTAAGCAAATATCACTAATTATTGAAAGAAAGAAAATAGTGTAAACCGAAAAGAAACACGCTCAAAACAAACAAGCTGATACATACAGTATCTATGTGTGTGTGTTGAAAGTGTCTTTATTGGTTTATTGATCTTTCGTGCTGTTACGAGTACATACCGCACCTACAGCACATTTGTACCGTATTTCTTAAGATACTCAGTCCTCGTGCCTGCACATTTTACTTGTAAAGCCTCTTGTACAAAGGTAGCTATTTTCGAATTGCTGGCGGACGTGCTTTGCGGTCGAAGCTTTTGTGAAATCCTGTTAAAATAATGGTGGTCAGAGTTATTCTGTTGCACATTTTAAAGTATGTTTTTATTTCAAGTTTGAGTACACATTATTTGTAAATGATAAAACATCACGTATGTAGTAACCATGAACATTGGACAAGGAAAAAAATACTGAAGTGTATTCGTTTTCAAATACTGCCAATTTAAAAGCGACTTAGTTTGTTTTTTTTGTTTAATAATTTTTTACGCTGTTACGAAGTTTTTTTTTTTCTTTCTATCTATCTGCAATCAGCCTGGAAACCATAATCAGATGTTTTGAGTTTAACTGTTACGAAGTGAATGACGACAACACAATTGACGAAACCTACTGTTTAACTGAAACGCGCTGTTCTTTTGTTGTTATTGCCTTGGATGAAACCGTGATACGCAACCAGTATAGATAAATGTTTTTTTTTTGACAATATAATTGATTGATTCAGGCGTTACTTTGCGGGAGTTCATTTTGAATAAGCAAGGTATATATTTAGATTAATTCCGCTTAACAGTCGTTTCAGTTACAACAGTGGTGAGTATTTAAATTTAGCTAAGTTGACAACAATTTAAAAATTAAAATCTTATCCGAAACTTTACTTACTATCTAAAACTGAAATTTGACATGAACTTAAAAACTAAAACAAATTAAACAAAAAACTAATTAAAATAATTATTATATTCGCTTTATAATAAATTTATTATGTTCGCTCTACAGACACTGGGGTCCGTGACCTTTTTCAAGTTTTTAATTACTTACAATAGACCAGACCAGCAGACGCGAGCAGACCAGCGACCCGCAAGTAGCACCCGATGCGTCATACTCGTGATGACGCATGTGCCAGCCATCGCCCTTCCCAACCATACCTGAGGGAAGAGAGCGACATGACACTCGACGTCACCAAAAGAAGGAGCCTATATACTCATAACTTAGTAAGTTTGATGAATGAAGCTTTATGTTAGTAACCAACCTAATACTAATCAACTTATTTAGGATACTTGACTAAGTAGGTACTCTAAATAAGGTTAACAGGCACTTCACTCACAGTAAGTAAATAGGTAATTATTACATAAGCAAACTTCTTTTTGTTTGTTTTGGCGTCGTACTTTGTGCATTTGCGTGAAAGAGTTACAAACATCCATCCATCCAAACTTTCACATTTATAATATTAGTGAGATGAAAGACTAACAAAACATCGATTCTAAAAGCGGTTTAAAAATAGTCTGTAAAAGATTAGAACTCTCATTTTCCATAAAACTGACGACACAATCCTAGCCGTATTTCTCCATTTCAACTATGACACTTTCCAATGGTTTGTTCTAACGACCGAAAGGTGCATTAAAGAAAATATCTTGGAAGAGAATTCTTCGATCGCCGGGGTGTGGCGAGATGCAACGGTTGAATTTTCATTTCTCTGTTACAGACCATTAAATTTAAGAACGGTGTAAAAATCTTTTATCGTGCAGTTAATTTTTGTTTGGGGCAATTTGGGATTGAATGTAATTTCAAAACAAGTAGAGCTTTGAATATTGTAGTAAGTTTAAGGTCAGAAGAACATTTTCCAAGAACATTTTTTCGGTACATTTTTCTATTTGTGCACAATAAAGAGTTTATATTTATCTATCTAATAGTTTTGCTCACCATGTTGTCTTTCACCGGCAGCTCAAGCTCATTGTTGGGATTTGAACCCACGCTTTTCGACAAGTGAACCGACGCCACTAATCTATCTGAGAAACTGAGCTATCATTGCTACAAAACAAGAACAACATTAATAAAACAATGATTGAATACTGTCGCACACAGCAGAAATCGACATACCGTATGGTTACGTTAATACGTAGGTATTGGTTAGGATACCAATAATTACTAGGAGAAACGATTGTCATACGAGTGTTATAAAAAAAAGTGTTATTGAATAACATCGTTTATTTAAATTTCTTGACATTAACAGATGATTTATAATACTTTAGGTACATTTGTATACTGTTTTAGTAAATGTATTTACACTGATGGCATGTCAACGAGGGTTGAGTGAATGAATAATTGTATTTGTCTATTGAGTTGATTGCAATAAACAAAATTACATTTCAATTTTAGTTTACTGATTGTTTTAATAGTAAAATAGAATATACCTAAAATTGTTTTGTAACATGAAAACCATGCTTCGAACGCAATCCAAATATAGGCACTTTATGGATTGGATGTAAAATCTTTTAAAACCAATAAATCGCAGTGGTGTTAGACTTCATTCGACAAACGAGTTATTTCCGAGGATTGCTGACTTGCATCCGCATACTGCAGCTTACAGTGTCATGCTTTATTTCAGGGATGTATTATGGAATAACGATTTGTATTACATATCCTAGAATAATGAGAAATTGACACAAAAAAATTCTAAATAGTTTTTTTATGTAAATGTAATGAGACGAACGAAACGCTCTCCTGATGATAAGAGATAAGCCCTATCCTTGACTATCGAAATTACACTCAGAATTTTGAGTAACAAAACAAAGTCCGGGGCATCGCTGCTTTGGGTTTTTCTCAACAGCCCAGTAATTTCGCTAGCTGCAGCAGTATATAGCAACAGCAATAAAAACTTATTTATTATTATAATATTGATTTGTTAACATATTATGCCCGTCATTAAAAATGGTGAAATACTATCAGATTCTCACAACAATTGCCGCCAAATTACGCGACGTTTTGGAATTCATTTTGTTACTCAAAGGTTGTAGATACCACTGAAATGGCAATTGTCAGGTCATCGTCATCAGCCTTTTGTAGTCCACTGCTGGACATAGGCTTCTCCCGAGACACACCACTTATTCCGATCTTCGGCTTTTCGCTAAAAACCAATTTTCACTAATTGGTCATGATTGAGTAACGCATCTAAACATACTAACTTTCACATTTACATAAAAACTTTTATAAAACGAAAATATCGCGAGGAAACCATAACGTGGTAGGGTATTTTTTAGCGCTCGGCTAACTAGCTACCTAAGGGTGTAGTAACGGTTGACAGCCTCATTTAAAAACCACTTCCATTCCAAGTTAGGTGTGCTTTACCATCTTCGACCACACCGTCACTTAACATCAAGTGTGCTGTGGTCAAACAATTAAATTGTCAACCATGAAAAAAATATTAAATAGGATTATAGGACAAACACTCAGTCAATATCCTGGGTGGACAGTATAAGCGAAGATGAAGTAGAGCTACTACTAAATGTAATAACAGAGCTTAGTAACACACGCAGGCATCAGAGCAAAATCGATTTTCTTTATAAGGTTAAAGTTACGTAATGATGCCTCACTTACATACATACGCCAAACACACTTCTACAAACATATTACACACAGAGAGGAACAGTTTACTCTCAAAGTTTGCTTATATATACTACCTTCATTATTTTGCTTCGTTTTCAAAACCATGTTATTGTTCTTAACTTTAAGGTAATTTCTAGTGTATCAACTTAATGCATGGTATCTATTTATTTAGGTTTATCTGTATATATATTGGTGGAGCGCCTTTCCGCTTTAATTTGCCAGTGTAATTCGACATTCAACATTTAAATAACCCGCGTCTGAGGTGTCATTGGTGAAGAGGTGCTAGCCTGTCTGTTCTGCCTGTGATGCCGCAGATATTCGCAAATCTCTCGAGAGATGGCGTTGGTTGTCCTCAGAGGCGATGCAAACACGCTCGCTAATTGGCATAAATGTAAAGGTCACGTGATGTGACATGCACTTTTCGTCGGTCTGGACTGACGTTGGAGGGTGGTAGTAGAACTTTTCTCGTGTGACTATCTGAATATAATTTTACGCCTAAAAAACTATAATTTGCATATAAAAGGTTTACAATTCTCTTCCCTCACGCGAGGGGATTGTTGTGTGGTGAAGTGCACGTATTTTCAGCGATTTCAGCGAAATAGCCGGCCGGCTAACTTAGCCTTAATTGAAGGCTGCCAAGGATACTATAACCTAGGATTCCAGCCGCTTTCTGGATGACGAGTGGATGGAAGTGGTTGTTACAGGTCAGTCAGCAGGTTTATGCACTTTATTTGCCAAGACACCTCAAACTTATTGCAGTCGTTATATTTAAATTCGCTTCATCGTGAGCAATCACACCCTGGAGGGACTATTTACACGCCCCTCCATTATTTTGGTCCTTCGAGCCGGATAGTCCAGTGAAAGTGCAGAATCACGTAATTTTGGTGAATTCTCGCATATTATTTACTCACCTCTTCATACCTATTCACGTATTTTATTGGTGAATACGCCGTTCATACCCCGCTTATTTTTCACGTCATATTGGTAAATCCGATTGTCTGATAAAATCTTTTATTTACGGCTCAGATTTTACGTAACTTATTGGTAAAATTTTGAATCCGTAACGCTCCGAGTCACCTACGTAATTCATTGGTAGGCGACTTTTTACCCGCTCAATAGGTTAAATTGATAACATTTTCTTAGAAACTTACGTATTAATTGGTAAAAGTATTTCTAAGCAAACAATTTTATCCTACCTTATTTAATTACGCTGTGGCCAAATTGTATATGAAACAATATTTTTTCGCCATTTCGCCATTGCACCTACCGACATTTCGTCGTCTTTTGCTACACCTACCTCCCACTATTTATTTATAAGTCGTTCTAACTGACTTAGCATTTTATATTACCTGCATACCAGCTATCAGCAGTTTGTGTTTACGTATTATTATTAATAATTTATTTTTGTAAAAATGACGGAAAAACAAGCTGATCTGGAGGTTATGTTGGTTTTAATGAATCAAAAGAAAGAATTACTGTTTCAACGTATGAATCGGTTATATACCGCGTCAAAGGGTATTATTTCTTTTGATTCATCTACGCGATTGAATGAAAACTTCCTGGCCGAGTCAGAAACTATAGATGATATACGCGATAAATTTGAATCTGTGATAGATAAATATAATAAAATTAGATTACAATTAAAATCGGACGCAATTCCCGACTACTCGTGTCTCGAATCTTTTGAAGATTTGTACGCGAGAGTGAAACGCGCGCGCAACAAATTAACCGCTCCTAAGGCATGTTCACATCGAGCGAGTAACTCGACCATGCCAGTAGTTAAATTACAACCTTTAGTGATTCCTAGCTTTGATGGACGCCCTGAAAACTGGAATTTGTTCTACCAGTCGTTCAAAGCAAATATACACTTGAACGAGCAACTGTCTGACTCGCAACGTGTGCAATACCTGATTTCGAAACTCACTCATGATGCGCTAAAGTTCACCGCGGGTATTGTTCCCACTGGTGAAACATATAATATTTTATGGGATAGTTTGGTAAAGAAATTTCAGGATAAACGCGCATTAGGTAGTTTTTATCTAAATAATATTCTCGACTTGAAAGCGAGCTCGCATAGTGCAAACAACCTCGATACATTTATTAGTAAATATTCTTCGTCGATATTGGCGCTTAAACAATTGGAGATCGAGGATCTTACTGATTTTATTTTTGTACAGTGCGCGCTTAGGAAGATGGACACAAATACCATTCAGACTTTCGAGCTGACTGTTAGAGATACCGAAATACCTACTACCAAACAGCTGATTAATTTTGTCCAAGATCAAGTGAAGATTTTGGAACGTTCGCGACCTTATACTTCGAATAAAGCGGCCGCTAATACATCGGCTCGCGATACTCGCGCTCAACATACCTACAAGTCGTTTGTCGCGACGGAGTCAAACCCACAAACATTTGTTGCTACGCCGCCCGCGCATACTTCCGCGCCCCCTATACAACGTAGTGGATGCGTTTTGTGTGGTAGTAGTGATCACGTGCAACTATATAATTGTGCACAATTTAAGAAACGTGATGCACATAGTAGGTATCAGTTTGTCAAATCAAAGCATGGATGTGTAAACTGTCTGAGCACAGTACATAATATTACTAAGTGTAATTCCAGTTCCGTTTGCGAAACCTGCGGAAAACGACATCACAGTTTGCTTTGTTTTAGTAAAGATAAGAATGAGAGAAATAATTGTCATTCACATACCGCTATGGTACATACAGACGTGCACTTTTTGCCGTCTCCCGCCGCCGCGCCGTGCGTAGAATCGAACCCCCGCTCGACGCCGTGCATTTCCACTCCTTCACTCGCTTCCACAGCTGCGTTACATTCTCAACCTTATATGCATAGTCGTAACGACTATATTGCAACGCCTTCGACATCACACACTGATACGAGCGTTAGTCTGCCACCGCAGTCGCAGCCTTCAGCCTATAATACTGCAGTGCTACTTTCAGCTGAAACGAAATCGAAGTCTACGATCCTGTTATCGACAGCCCAAGTATATGCGTGCCCCAAAGGTAGTGTGACGTCATCAGTGGTCAGATGTTTGATCGACAACGGCTCACAGAATAACCTGATTACTACTGATTGTTGTCGAAAGTTAAATTTGCCGATAACGCCACTACATAACTCGTTCGTTAAAGGTGTTGGTGCGGCTTCACGTCCGATAATCGGATATGTGTATGTCGAAATCCAATCTCGTGTGTACCCGGAGCAGAAGTATACAATCTACGCGCTGGTGGTTGAGTGTATTGCGGAGCGGTTGCCTGCTCAGTTTGTCGAGTGTGATATAAGTATTTTCGCTGAACTTCCACTTGCTGATCTATCCTGGAATATACCTGGTGATATAGATATTATATTGGGAGCACAACTTTTTCCATATATATATTTAGGAAAGAAGGTTGAGTGTGGTCAACATGCCCCTCCTGCGCTATCTACGACGTTTGGCTGGATTTTGATGGGCGACTACCCACGTAAGGGCATTACGCCTGCTACTTCTTTCTCGGCGTTGGCATTGAACGATCTAGTTCAGAAATTTTGGGAACTCGAAGAAGTGCCTTCGAAACGATTTCTATCCCCCGAGGAGACAGCTTGTGAAAATATTTTTACGTCCAGCGTGACTCGTGATGCTGTGGGCCGCTATACAGTATCTTTGCCATTTTGCAGAGATCCTTCAGAGTTAGGCAATTCACACGCTGCCGCTTATCGCCGCTTCTTAACGCTCGAGCGTAAATTTCGTCAGTCACCAATTTTACGCGAAAATTATAATAAAGTAATACAAGATTATATTGATAACGGGTACCTCAGTCCGGTTAACGAATCTGAGTTGTCTTCCGATGGTTATTACATACCACATCACGCGGTGGTTCGGCCTGACAAACCGATGCCACGGATCGTGTTAGACGCTAGCGCGAAAACACATACTGGTATTTCGCTCAATGATGTACTACACATCGGCCCCAATCTGCAAGCTGATTTGTTTTTACTATTACTAGACTTCAGATTGTTTCCGATCGCTATAAACGCTGATATAAAACAACATTATTTACGCATTGGTGTACCGGTTGACCAACGTAAATACCTACGCATTTTGTTTCGGTTTAATGAAACCGAAGAAGTTCGCACTTTCGCCTTCAATAGGCAGCCTTTCGGTCTCAAGTCTAGCCCATACATAGCTATGCGCACTGTGCGACAGCTGGCTTCAGACATGAGTCCGCGCTACCCTGAAGCCGCCAAGGTAGCCGAAAGCAGCCTGTACATGGACGACTTATTTCATTCTGTACATAATGAACAAACTGCCATGCAGTTAGCTCATGATTTAGTTAAACTGTTCAAGGCTGGTGACTTTGACTTAGTGAAGTGGTCAAGCAATTCTCCGTCTCTTCTAGACAGCCTACCAGTCTCACACCGCAAGTCGCTAGCCTTTGAAGTCGACAATAATATCTCGAAGGTTTTAGGCCTTTCATGGGAACCGTGTGAAGACAATTTCTTCTTCACATCGGCCGCGATAACCGAGAAGTGCACAAAGAGGAACATACTCTCTGTGGTTGCACGGTTGTTTGATGTTCTCGGATTGGTCGCGCCAGTGATACTCTACGCTAAGCTGCTCATTAAAGAACTGTGGTTAGGCAACTTTGACTGGGATGCTATCGCGCCGGAAAATATACGCGCTCGTTTTGCTGCTCTCACGCAAGAATTTCATCTGCTTGACACCTTGCGAATTCCGCGACATGTAGGTGTTGAAATCGGCTGTGAACTGCGTCTTGTAGCATTCTGCGATGCCAGCATGAACGGTTTAGGGTGCGTTGTATACGCTCACTGTACATACCCGACTGGCATTCAAACTCGCCTTCTCTGTGCCAAGTCAAAGGTTTCGCCGACCAAAATCACTACACTCGCTCGACTTGAATTATGCGCCGCTTTGCTTATGGCAAAGTTAGTAAAAACGGTGCAAGATACCTATGCACCCCGCATTCCTATCGCTGGGATATACGCCTTTTCAGACTCCACAATCGCTCTTTCGTGGATACATTCGTCGCCACATCGTTGGTCGATTTTTGTGAGCAACCGCGTCGCGCAGTGTCAGGAAAATTTGGCTGCTCAGCATTTCTATCATGTAGCTGGCGTCATCAATCCTAGTGACTGCCTATCACGAGGTATGCTTCCGTCTCAGCTTTTATCACACGATTTGTGGTGGAATGGTCCTCCTTGGATTCGCTGCTCTCCTGAGCGATGGCCGATAAAGCCTTTTTGTCCCGCTGACTGCAATGAGCTGCCTGAACACAAATCTACTGTGATGGCTGTTACTACGCACACAGAGACACCGCTGCTTTGTGAACTAGCTCAACGAATATCTTCCTGGGAAAAATTGCTTCGCATCATTGCATATGTACTGAAGTTCGCGCGACCGAAGTCTATGATTGCACCCCGGTCTGTGTCAGGACTGGCAGCAGCAGAGATAGCTGTACTGCGTGCTGTCCAAGCTGTCCACTTTGCCCAGGACATTAAATTGCTGAGCACTGGAAAGTTACTTCCGAAGAAACTGCAAAGCCTAGCAGTTTTTCTAGATAAAGAAGGTATTCTACGGATTGGAGGAAGACTTTCGCGAGCAGACCTTCCATTTGAAGTGAAACATCCAGTTCTTCTCCCAAAACGCGATCATATTGTGGATTTAATAATACAACACCATCATGTTGTAAACTGTCATACTGGGCCTGGACTTCTCATGTCCTTAATACGACAACGCTACTGGATATTAGATGCCAGAACGGTCATCAGATCAAAATTACGGAAATGCAACATTTGTTTTAAGTCAAATCCGACGCACCCTACGCCACTGATGGCCGCCCTGCCCGAGTGTCGTGTCTCTGAAAGTAGAGTCTTCTCTCATACCGGCCTAGACTACGCAGGACCGATCAGAGTAACGCTATCGCGACGTAGAGGCCAACACTCGCAGAAGGCATGGGTTGCTTTATTTGTTTGTATGCAGACACGAGCTTTACACATAGAGTTAGTCTCAGATTTGACATCTGAAACCTTCTTGGCTGCATTCAAACGGTTTATCTCCCGTCGTGGACCAGTTTCGTGCCTTTATTCGGACAACGCTACAACATACGTTGGTGCAAAAGCGCAGTTAGATGAGCTCTACAGTTTTCTGCAGAGCTCTAATTTTAAATCGACGCTCTCAAATGAGCTGTTGTCTCGACGCATCGAATGGAAGATGATACCACCCCGAGCTCCAAACTTCGGAGGTCTTTGGGAAGGGAACATAAAGAGCATGAAAACACACTTATATCGAGTGATTGGAAATCAGCTTCTTACTTATGAAGAACTTCAAACGGTTCTGACGCAGATAGAATGTATCTTGAACTCTCGCCCTTTGTGTGTGCTGTCATCAGATCCGCACCCTGAGGTGTTAACTCCTGCGCATTTTCTCATGTCCACTCCGTTGCAATACTTACCCGCAGCCGATATGTCCGCACAACGTGTGACTTTGTTAGAGCGCAAAAAATTATTGGATAGTATGGTCCAATCCTTTTGGAAAAAATGGCGACTTGAGTATTTGCATACGTTGCAAGTTAGACAGAAATGGGCTACTCCAGATAAACCAGTTGAGGTAGGAACGATAGTTCTTGTAGAACAAGACAATGTAGCTCCGTTGAGTTGGCCTCTAGGAGTGATCACCGAAGTTTTCAAGGGCTCTAATAACACCGTCCGTGTGGCAACCGTGAAAACCCAATTTGGTGTTTACAAACGTGCCGTCACAAAGTTATATCCCATTCCTACGCAATAATAATTTTACTTAAATTCAATTTTATGTGTATAATTATTCCTAACGCTTTATAAATTTAATAGTAGATAATATAATTTATTCTTAATTCCGCTATGTATTCTGACCAGCTATGAAGTTTGTTCGTTTTGAAAGTCCTGACGACCTTCCAAGGTGGGGTGCATGGTGGAGCGCCTTTCCGCTTTAATTTGCCAGTGTAATTCGACATTCAACATTTAAATAACCCGCGTCTGAGGTGTCATTGGTGAAGAGGTGCTAGCCTGTCTGTTCTGCCTGTGATGCCGCAGATATTCGCAAATCTCTCGAGAGATGGCGTTGGTTGTCCTCAGAGGCGATGCAAACACGCTCGCTAATTGGCATAAATGTAAAGGTCACGTGATGTGACATGCACTTTTCGTCGGTCTGGACTGACGTTGGAGGGTGGTAGTAGAACTTTTCTCGTGTGACTATCTGAATATAATTTTACGCCTAAAAAACTATAATTTGCATATAAAAGGTTTACAATTCTCTTCCCTCACGCGAGGGGATTGTTGTGTGGTGAAGTGCACGTATTTTCAGCGATTTCAGCGAAATAGCCGGCCGGCTAACTTAGCCTTAATTGAAGGCTGCCAAGGATACTATAACCTAGGATTCCAGCCGCTTTCTGGATGACGAGTGGATGGAAGTGGTTGTTACAGGTCAGTCAGCAGGTTTATGCACTTTATTTGCCAAGACACCTCAAACTTATTGCAGTCGTTATATTTAAATTCGCTTCATCGTGAGCAATCACACCCTGGAGGGACTATTTACACGCCCCTCCATATATATATATTTATTTATTTTTTTATTTATTTTTTTCTCAGTCTCGACCAAGCGCTCGAAGAGTCAACACGTCCTGAGGATGCCTCGTGTAGAGGTGAAACACGTGTCGACAAAGTGGTTACTGCAGAGAGGAGGGTTCTTGATTATTTTAATTAGATTTTTTGTAATTTTAATTTAATTTTTGTCAAATTAAGAATATTTCTAAGTTTATGAGTTCTAGATTTTAAGTAAGATTAGGGTTTTTAATTAATAAGCAGTGTAAAATTAGTTTAAATTAAGTCTCCTCGTCACTGTTGGAACTGGAACGACTGTTAAGCGGAAATAAACTAAATATAAACATTGAACGTATTTATTTATATGTCACACACAACATTTTCATTATATGTTTGTATAATAATTATAAATAGTATAGGATATCTATTTGGCATCAAAATAATGTTTACTACAAAAAATTAGTATACAGTAGATTAGAAATAAAATAGTATAAGATTGGTAGTGTGAGCTGATTGCATGCTAATAGTATGCATTGCGGTTAATCCAAGTGGGAAGGGCGGTGTATGCTGAAACACAGGCCTAGTGCCTAGTTCGGCAACAATCTACCCATAATTATTTGTATAGCTAGATAGATTATTTAAAAGTGAATGTTTAGATGTAAAGATTTATGTAATCAATATATTATTATTATTATTTCAGGTATTTATTTTGTATCTTAATTTTTATTTTTTTTATATTAAATAAGTATAAAACATAAATAATATAAAAAAACTTAAAAACTAGGGTGCCGCCGGCAGCGGGGCAGGGCTCAAGCTGCCGGTGGTTAGGGCTGCAGAGTGAGGAACCTCCTCACAATGCGCGCCGTGTCAAGGATCACTGCCTTTTGAAGCTGACCCTTGACCCAACCGTCTAGCGAGTCTCTTGAGATGTTGGTCGAGACTCTTCGCTATAAGACCGTTTACCGTGACGACTATCGGGACAATGATCGTCGAATCAACATCCCACATGGCGGTTATCTCGTGAGCCAAGTCAAGGTACTTGCTAAGCTTGTCCTTCTCGGCCTTCACGAGATTCTCGTCATGTGGGATGGTGATGGTTATTATTATTATTATTAAATACTTTTTCATTAGTTCATTCCGCAAATAAGTATAATACAATTCCACTTCCATTCTCTAGTGAGATAATTCCAAATGAAATGAGAAGCAACGTAATTGCAGAAGCATTTTGCTGAATGATATCCGGACACGCGAACCAAGCACGCGATCTCTAGAGTAGGTATACTTAAACTACGCTGTAGCCACAGATTAAAAATATTGTTATTCTTCTTTGCTTTTGGCGTCGCTCTTTGTGCATTTTCCCGTGTCAAGCGATTCGATATTTTTAAGTAGCTAGTTTACAAAAAATCAAGTTAAAATATATCATGGTCAAGACCTAGTTAAATAGTGGTCTATATTTTTTTTATCATTGACAGGATAGGTATTTACTTACCTGATGTAAAGTGACGGCGTGGTCGATGGTGGTAAGAACACTTGGAATGTAACTGACCCTCATGTGAGGCTATCGGAATACATTGTGGTAGCTAGTCAGCCGAGTACTCTAAAGTACACTACCACCACGCTATGGTTTCCACGCGTTGTTTTTTTTCACCGGCAGCACAAGCTTAATTGTTGGGATTTGAACCCATGCCCTTCGGAATGTGAACCGAACTAACTAAAAAACTAAGCACTGAGCTATCATAGCTATTAAAATATTATCTGGAGTATGTGAAAGTTTGGATGGATGGATAGATGTTTGGATGGATGTTTGTTACTCTTTCACGCAAAAACGATTGAACAGATGTGGATGAAATTTGGTATGGAGGTAGCTGAGACCCTGGATTAGAACATAGGGCTACTTTTTTATCCCGAAAATATGTAGCGGGTAACACCGCGGGGCGCAGATAGTATTACTATATTTTATTTTATTTTTATAATCAAAGGAAAACTTACAGATAGGTACATAGACAATTACAATGAATAAGAAAAGAAGGCCAATTAAAAGTTTCCACAAGTAAAAAAGAAGAAATATATTAATAGACGGATTCACACAATAATACACATCAAGAGTAACAATAACAAATAACAAGTCGAGTAAAGTCTTAAAAATAATTGCTAAAACAAGCCTCTTTAAATTTATAGAACTAGTGTTGAATAAGTCTATATCCAGTTCCCCATCAAGGGAATTATAGCATCTGCATGCCCTAATTAAGTAGCTGTTTCGCCTGTAACTACTGTCTACGTTACATAAATATATTACCAACAAAATATATTACATAAATGTGTAAAGTTAAAGCCCTCTCAATAAAAAAAAAAAACTTTTTTCCAATTGGCTTGTTTTTGTTACAAACTGTTTTCAAATAGTATTCGTATTTTTCATCTCACCAACAACTTTGACCTTCTAAATATTCCATTCAAACTCTGGCACCAAGGATTAAGTATACTTAATATAAAGTAATTTGGTTTAGGCCGCGAAAAAATTAAGCTACGAGGAAAAATTATGAAGAATATTGTCATCAATCACTTAGCGCGCCAGTTTTTTGGGATATTAAGGCAATGTAGGAAAAGCTTCTTGAAAATATTAAATCTATCAATGAGAAATTTGAATATATATGGTTACATAAAACAAACTTAATTGCAAAAAACCTTACCATATCGTCCTACTTAACTACCATGCTAGCTCATTTGGTACAATATCTTCTTCAAGGGTGTGGTTTCAATTCCCATTCGACATTTTACCCTGAAACATTTATGTGACGATAAACATTTGTTTCGTCTTGGTGTTCTGTATATGTATTAGATAAATCAAATCCTAAGACATTTTACTCTGCGACATTCAGTCCCAAATTAATCAAAGCTTTTACTATGGGAACCAAATAACTGATAGAATACTTAGATTTGTTTTTGTAAAAACGTACAATATAATTACAGAACAAAATGTATTGTCACAAACATGTTTATAAATTCTGGTGTAAAACGTCCTAGGTTTATATGTTTAATTTATTTATTCATTGCATACTTCTTGCATTTTATTTTCTTGTGGTCAAAGTTTGAAAAAAAAAAAGTTTACAAAACAAAATTGAATGGTAGGCATTTCTTGGCGGGAACGCTTTGTTTTTTTTTTTAATGGTTGACAGGCTAGGTGTTTGACCACAGCTCACCTGATGTTAAGTGACGGTGTGGTCGAAGATGGTAAAGCACACCTAGCCTGGAATGGAACTGGCTCTCAAAATGAGGATGCCGGAACACACCGTTAGATGCTTGGCGGCAGATTTTCAACTTGAGGGTGGTAGCTAGCCAGCCGAGTACTAGAAAGTACCCTACCACCATGCTATGGTTTCCTCACGATGTTTTCCTTCACCGGCAGCTCAAGCTCATTGTTGCGATTTGAACCCACGCCCTTCGGCATGCAAACCTACCGCGCTAACCACTGAGCTATCATCGCTACAACGCGGAAAGAGTCGGGTCACCCCGTTGTATTTTTTACGAAAACTAGTGTTTTATCGAGTGTTTATGCATTAAAATGGCGGTGTTTTATTCATAAAGTGCCGAATCACAAGCGGGAGTGTGGGAAATTGATAGCATGACTTTTCGTGCTGCTTCCAAAACTCCATCGAAGCTTAATAGTAAAGTCGCCACTACTTTACTGAATCATGACTGGACTTGACTAAGACTGGATTTTTTCTACAACTATAGTTTCGAGGCAATTTATTTAACTTTTGAAACTTGAAAATATAAAACACTTGACACTGGCAAATGCTCAAAATGCGATGACAAAACCAAAGAAAAAAAAATAGGTAGGTACTGTTCTCAGGAAATATTACCGTCATCATCGACAATCCTAGTCGATGATGACGGTGATGAGATAGTCTTTCCTTTCAGAGTTGCTTTTCTATATCTATCTATACTATTATAAAGAGGAAATATTTGATTGTTAACAAACAATCAAATATTCCTTCCTTCCTTTGTATTGAACAGGCTCTGAAACTACTCGACCGATTTCAAAAATTCTTTCACCGTTGGGAAGCTACACTATCCCCGGGTGACATACTTTTCATCCCTGTATTCCCACGGAAACGAGAACTACGCGGTTGAAACCGCGAGACATCTGCTTGTGTTTAATATAAAGACAAAGCTATTTAAAATAAAGGTATTATATTTTTAATAAAACTCAAACATTCACACAATTTACTTCCATATTATGTCTTCAAACACATACCAAATGTTCTTACTCAAATAGCAATCACCCAACGGCCTAAAAGTAATTTGCAATTCCGTAATACTCTAAAGGATTCTGAAATAGAACAAGGACGGTATGCAAACCGATGAAATGGCTCGAACTTTAATCTTAGAATTCACATGAATCCAGGAAGCTGATCATGCACAAAGCGACGGCGGCGAAGTTCTGTTTTGAAAGCTGAAGGGTGTTGGTTCGATTCCCACTCAGAACTAACATTTGTGTGATGAACAATGAACATAGATGTGTGTTCAGTGTATAGGTGTTTTCAATGCAATATAAAAAAAAAATATAAATTTATTTATTAATTTAAAAAACAGTATTTAAGTATTCTGCCAGTGGTCTGCTTCCCATAGTATAAGCTTTGCTTTGTTTGGAACTAGATGGCGCTGTGTGAAATGTCTTCCAACATTTATTTATTTTTATTTTAGCTACTTGTAAACCCCTCAAGTTTAGGTCATAGGATTCATTTTAATTATTTTTTAAAGTAAAAAGTAATGACGCTCTTCTGATGGTAAGAGATAACGTCTGTCCATGACCATTGCAGCGATACACAGAACTTTGAGTAGCAAAACAAAGACCAGGGCATCGCTGCTTTGGTGCTCATTACTTTGAGACTTTCGATGGTTAGTCTCACCAGCCCTGTAATTTCGCTAGCTGCAGTGCCATTCAAACCGGAACACAGTAATGCTGCTTGGCGGCAGAATATTTGGCATTGCGGTGGTACCTACCTAGACGACCTCTTGCTAAAGGAGATCTACCACCAAGTGGACTACATAAATTGCCGCCATTTGTGGCTCTAACATATAAGATTACCACCACCAAGTCCCGTATACTACGTGAGAATGTTATGTATGAAATTGTAGTATCAATGAGGTTTTCATTTGTTAAAAGTTATCTTAAGATTTTCATATCTGTTGATTAAAATGTGCAAATGCTATAATAACCTTAAGTACATAGTGAGAATAGCAACCAGGATACAATACCTTGGTGACCTTCATGTAAGATCTGTTTTTCTTTGAACTTTCTAGACCATAGCAATTTTTCTGAAAAGCGAAATTTTCGAGAAAGCGTTCCACAAAAACAAAAGAAAGGCATTACAGCAAAAATGTAACAGCGCTTCTGTATGGCTTAAACGGAAACTACTTAATTTGGTTTTCATTTTGTGCCTAAGTAAAAATATGATCGTAACTGCTGCTTGGCGGCAGATTATTTGGTACCACGGTGGTATCTCTAAAGATAACCTCTTGCTACGGCAATCTACTACCAAATAAAATGCTCTCGTGCGTAATGATTTCATCCTCAATTATTGAAAATTAGAAATTCCAAATGATGAATACCGACCTTCTCGGAAGGATTATTTTTAACAATAAATATCTGTTAACAATAAATTAATAATTTGGACGTGTGATTACTCAAACAAAACAGGGAACTGGGTGTATTAGCGGCAACTAACTTATACAAGGGATTATAGGGATAATAAAACATATGGTAATTTACCCTGACAGATGCAAATACAAATCTTTTATTAATAACACCAAAGGTACAGGTCATTTTTCCACTCATATTTAAAAATATCAAAATCATAACATATTTCAATCCAATGAAAATGTCTATGAAATAATATGTCACATATAAAATAATTATGTCAATAAAAACAAAAACTTTATTACTTTACTAGTAATTCAATAATCTCTTATTTTTAAATAATCGTCAAAGTCATAAAACAAGGTCTCTTGAAGCCAAGATCTTAGTTTGCTTCTGAAGCACGCGATGGAAGGAGACACTAGACTACGCAGAAAACTCATCACAAGAAAAGCTAATTTGAAAATTTTAAAAAGTGTATTGCAAAACTATTCTTTTCAGTAACTAGTACCATAAATTAACTATATATATATATACGTATAATAAAATAGTAAACAAGCCGTATCTGTCGCATTTTTTTTTTAAATATAATAAGCATGAACTGCAGCGATACACAGAACTTTATATAACAAAACAAAGTTTAGGCCATCGCCGCTTTAGCGCTCATTACTTTGAGACATTCGATGGTTAGTCTCAACAGCCCTGTAATTTTTCTTATAATTGCTCTTCAAACTGGAACACAGTAATATTTACACACGAGGTACTACTTGACAGTAGAACATGCGGTACTGCGGCGGTTTCTACCTAGACGATCTCCTGCTAAAAAACATATACTTAATTTGTTTTTTCATTATATTTTTAGAAATGTTGTCTGTATGTCGGTTTGTCTGTCGATTTCAATGAAGTTTTCACTGATGTGATCTGGCAAGCTTCCTGTAACATTTAGTGTTTGTTTAATTCCAATCGATCCAAAAATAAAAAAAGGTTAAGGTAATTAAAATAAGTCACGCTGTTCTTGAAACGCGCTTTGGTTGATTTGTATAATTATGGAACATAATTTCGCCCTTACCGAACGTCCACGCAGCCGGAGTCGCGGGCACATATAAAAATAGTAAATTATATAAAAGTTTTTATTTATCATGCTTTTGTATTTAGAGAAAAAAAGATAACTTTGTTGTCAAATTATCCTAACAAAACAATATACGTTAGAACAGTGGTATAGATTTGTAAAAACACAAAGCTTAGGTAGAATCAGACAAAAGAGATGACCGTGTTTTGTAATTCTAAGCGTCACTAAACAAACCAGAATAACCGAACAGCAAACTATCCGCGAGCACTCATCTCTAATTCAAATCAAAATTTCAAATTCAGTGTTCGAGCGCGCGGGTTGTATCCGTGAAATCGCATTCATCAAAACTTGAGAATTAGCCCGGTTCTAATTAAACCTGAAGGTTCTCACCCTCCTTTGGGAAGTTACGTAAATATTAGGTTTGAATAAAACTTATTATTTTATTTTTATTAGCTGTATCACGTGGCTTCACTTTAAGAATAAAATAAATATCATAGGACATTACACACAGCGCCATCTGACCCGAAACTGCAAAGTAATCTATGGCAGAGGGAGCTGCTACTACTTATTAATCTAGTACAATATATAAACTATGAATTAATCGTTAACATAGGGCGCTGACAATTTTTTTTTTTTTTTAAATACATACAGTACACGGAACAAACATTATTTTGTAAGTAACCTACGTTATGCTTTACTTGGTGGTGGATTTCCATAGCAGGAAGTCATTTTGATAGGTACCACCGCAGTGCCAGATATTGTACCTACTGCCAATCAGTAGTGTGTAAACATTACTGTGTTCCAGTTAGAAGGGTACGTAAGGTATGGAACCATTAAAAGTCTCAAAGTAATGAGTTTCAAGGCAGAGTTGCCCTGGACTTTGTATTGTTATTAATAGTCCTGTGTATCTCTTACCATCAGGAGAGTGACTTGTTCGGCTCATTAATCCCACAAATATTATAGATGTAAAAGTTTGGATGGATGGATGGATGGATGTTTGGTACTCTTTCACGCAAAAACTACTGAACGGATTTGGATGAAATTTAGTATGAACATATAGGCTACTTTTTATCCCGAACACATGTAGCGCTTAACACCGCAAGGCGCAGCTAGTATCTCATAAAAAAAGAGGAGAAGATTTTTTTTCACACCACACTTCACTTGATGATAAGTGACGGTGTGGTCGAAGATGATAAACGAACCTAGCCTAGAATGAAACTGTCTCTCAAATGAGGCTACCGGAATACACCGTTAGATTCTTGGCGGTAGATTTTCAACTTAGGGTTGTAGCGAGTCAGTGTAGTACAAGAAAGCGTCCTATTGCCATGCTATGATTTCCTCACAATGTTTTCCTTGACTTAAAATCGTTGTTGGAATTTGAACCCACGCTCTTTGGCGTGTGATCGCGCTAACCTCTGAACCGTCATCGCTACAAATATCTGATGAATATATTTATGAAGTAGTATATAGCAATGATAGCGTAGTGATCTACGCGGCTGGATTCAATAGCAGTATTTTTAACAAGAAAAATTTAAACCACTTCAACGAATTTCAGCAGAAAACTTTACCTAAATTCATTCCACTGTTAATGGGAGGGTTCTGTCACATACATTCCGATTTTCACATTTATAATATTAGTATGATCCTTATTGGCGCTTAACGTGATCCTTTTGTAGGCTTCGAATCGCAATTTGAAGCGACCTTGAGAGTTTGTTTATGACTTCAGTATTGGATACATTATTACAGCGGATTGGGGGAATAAAAAATCGGAATTGGATATTATTTGGAACGACGTTTGACGGATCCGAATTACGGGCTCATAATTGGTGGAAAGCGTACCAAAGCAGTGTTGGTGGGATCATATCTAATTATAGGGATGGGAACACAAGTAGTGAAGGTGAGCTTTGATACGTATCTCAATGGGCCTCTTAATGGTACAGCCTCGACTCAGCAACGTGACGGACCCGCACGTTGATATCAATGAATGCTAAGAAGTTTTATCTTGCCTTGGTGTGTTCAAGGTATGTCTCGTATTTCCGCTTAACACTCGTTTCAGTTTTAACTTGACAATAATAAAAAAAAACACTTTTTCGAAACTTGACTTAATATCTAAAACTAATATTATAAATGTAAAGGTTTGGCTGGATGGATGTTTATTACTCTTTCACGCAAAAACTGCTGAACAGGATTTGGATGAAATTTGGTATGGATGTAGCTGAAACCCTGGATTAACACATAGGTTAGTTTTTATCCCGAAAACATGTAGCGGGTAACACCGCGGGGCGCAGCTAATATGACATAAACTTAAAAGCTAAAACAAAAAACTAATTAAAATTAAATAACTACAAGTCTTAATATCCTCTTCTCGCTGCAGTAACCACTTGCCGACACGTGTTTTGCCGCTACACGCGGCATCCTCAGGACGTGGTCTCGGTTTGAGGTCTTCTGAAAATTTTTGCAGCCTTGATCTGAGTTCTGGAAAGTTATAATGGTGCCAAAGTATCAACGTAAGTGGGAAATTAATTTAATTAATAAATTATTTAAAAATAAAACGGGTACAGGCGACTGTACCTGTCAAAGGAAATTCTTAAGAAATCAATCAATAAATTCTTCAATCTCTCAATATTTCATCAATTTGTTGCAAAACAAATTCCTACCAGTATTCTATCAGAGCATTTCTCAATTCAACACCATAACGGTACTTTCTGGAACGTATCTTATTTTCCCGATAGGTACAATAAACCGACTTAGTATTCCCAACGCATACTCTATCTATCCTCAAAGAACAAAGTGCTTGGACGTACACAGGATGAATTCGATACAGTTTCTGGACCCACATTATCACAGTGCAAGATAGAACCTTGTCTCTATAAATTTGAGTGCTCAATTATTAGAGGCTTTTTATACTTTTGTTATGTGGCAAGATGGAAACTTGTTATGAAAGTGTGTTTGGTTGAAATGAGATGTGAGTGCTGTATGTGAGGAGAATTAAATGGATATCTGATATGGTTTTTAATATGATAGTTCTGATAAGCAGCTGAGCCTGAAAGGAGCCGTTCTTGTTACGTTTAGGATATTACTTTGTCATATTTTTTTACTGATTCACAAAATATACAAGTAAAAATATTTAATAAAATACATTTTATTTCTAGAAAATGTTACAAGAATAAGAAATTAAGCTGACAGCCCTTTTGACTCATGGGTGGCATGTCTGCTTCAAAAGCTGCAGGGCGTGGGTTCGATTCGCACCTAGGACAAGCAATTTGTGGTAAAAACAATTTTTTTTATTATTTTTTTTAATGGTTGACAGGCTTGGTGTTTGACCACAGCTCACCTGATGTTAAGTGAAGGTGTGGTCGAAGATGGTAAAGCACACCTAGCCTGGAATGGAACTGGTTCTCAAGTGAGGCTGCCGGAACACACCGTTAGGTGCTTGGCGACAGATTTTCAGACAGATGTTTGTTTTGTGTCTGGGTGTTCTGCATTTATTATGTATTTAAAAAAAAGTATTTAAGTAGTCTATCAGTTATCTGACTTCCATAAAACAAGCTATGCTTAGTTTGGGATCAGATGGCGCTGTGTGTAATGTCTTGCGATATTTATTTATTTACAGTTCCATTGTAGGCTAGGTGTGCTTTACCATCTTCGACCACATCTCCACTTAACATCAAGTGAGCTGTGGTTGAACACCTAGCCTGTTAACCATAAAATTAACTAGTCTAGCCTAGGCTAAATCTTGTCCTTTATAAATAGGCTAAGGCTTGTCCTATAACCTATAGGATGACCTGGTAAAGCTTAGCAAAACCTGGTGTATCCTAAAATCGCAGTGGCCGCTAACATATTTACAGGATTTAAAGCGGAAACGGTCAGGGGCAGTTGTATATCATCAAACCTAAATCCAAATCAAGCGTCTGTCACCTAATAACAATAACACGCCAGCTGGTGAGGATTTACGATGCTCGTTTGTACGCAGGTGTCGCCAATAGGATTATTGTGGTCAACCCACGTAGACTGGCCTGGAGGAACAAACAAGACGGCTGAGGACTTACGTCGTGTGTGCGGACCGAAGGAACAAAAACCCTCGTAAACCTCAATTTATCAGGGTGAAAATGGAAAGAAACAATTATCTAACACTAACTGTGCCCCGCGGTGTTACTTTCTACATGTTTTCGGGATAAAAAGTAGCATTTGTGTTAATCCAAGGTCTCAACTATCTCTATACCAAATTTCATACAAATCCGTTCAGTAATTTTAGCGTGAAAGAGTAACAAACATACATCCATCCACCCATCCAAACTTTCACATTTATAATATTAGTGGGATTCGTAATAGGTTCGCGTTTGACCAAACTAGACCTGATGTTTTTTTTTATTTATTTATAAGTAATGAGTTGAACGAGACGCTCTTCTACTGGCAAAAAATAACGTCAGTCAGTCGTCAGTCCATGTTCATTGCAGCGATATATCGAACATTGAATAACAAAACAAAGTCCAGAGCACCGGGGCTTTGACGTTCATTACTTTGAGACTTAGGGTGGTTAGTCTCAACAGCCCTGTAATTTTGCTAGCTGTAGTACCCCTCAAACCGGAACACAGTTTATCCCTAAAACATGTAGCTGGTAACACCGCGGGGCACAGCTACTAAGAAACAAAAACTCACCTAAATGTTTCATTCACTTAGGTGCATGCGTTTCAGTTCAACAAGACAAATTCTTTCAACCTAGATCTTTCAAAATAAATCAGTATCTAGTAACTCAATAAACAAAGTTTGAAGTGCTCACGATACGGCAGTGCCTGCGAAGGAAATATGACATCTTAAGAAAACACACAGTGACTGCCGGCAAAGTTCAGGATAGTGCCTGGGGAACTTTTAGTTTGTTTAAGTCTCACGTGATCAAGAGCGAAACTTTGGAAAAACTTGGGGCTGTCACGTCGTGGTGTACCAAGCGGTGTAAAAGAAACAAAAGGACGAAATTAACAAATTGCGCATGTTTAATTAGAATCCAGGAACCCTCATTATTGGAAAACTGAGTGAACAACTGAACATACACTGAAAACTTGGTGACAGCCAGTTTCTTTGAATAAATAAATAAAATGTACTAATCATTTCACACAGCAACTTCTTTCCTCAAATCAGCAAAACTTGTATTATAGGAACCAGGTAACTAATATAATAATAAAGAAATAAAAATAGCCGTTTATTAAAAATTTTGAGTACATTTAAATTGTTATTACTTAATCTATTCATTTTTTTCTAAAATATGGACCCCTTTTTGGGTAAAGGCCTCCTCCAGCTTTTCCCACAAATCCCTGTCCTTTCCTGTATTGATCCAGTGGTTTCCTGATACCTGGATAATCATCAGCCCACCTTTTTACAGGTCTACCAACATTCCTCCTTCCTTGTGGACCTTTCCATCGTGTGACTAATACAATAACATAATAGAAGTGTAGAATGAGTTTCCAACGGAAATCCAAAGAGCCCCGTCACTGGAGATTTATCAAGCTTAGGGTCAGACATTTTTGCTGCGGACGAGTGCACAAGAGTTCCCGTGGCCCTGACTGAATCGCAAAGAAGGAACACCCCAGAGTTTTTAGTGCGTAAGCCAACATTTTGCCGGAGATCCCAACAGAATCACAAAGCTCCCCCCGGGGCTGGGGGGTATCCATCAAGGATTTTTCCGTAGAGAAAAAAAAGGGTCAGGCGTTACTATTTTAAGTAGCTGGTTTTATTTTTAATTTTTTGGTTATCGCACTAATATTGCAGAGGCGAGAGCTTGTGAGTGTGTTTGTTATTCCTTCACGTTCAAACAGTAAACCCATTGTGATGAAATTTCGCGTGGAAGTAGCTTACACTTTGGATTAACACATAGGCTACGTTTTATCCCGATTATCTTTCTGTATTGTATGGTTTATGTCATTCTCTTTGCACTATTTATTTGCTTCTGATTAATATTTAATGCTGCTCCTTAAACATAACTGGGTGTTCTGTATGTATTTACAACAAAAAAAAAAGTATTTATGTATTCTATCATTTATCTGACTTCCATTACACAAGCTCTGCTTAGTTGGGGGCTAGATGGCGCTATGTGTATAGTACTACGATATTTTTTATTTTTATTTTATAACAGTGATAGCAGCCACACAGAACTTTGAGTAGTAAAACAAGTCCGGGACATCGCTGCTTTGGCACTCATTAATTTGAGATTTTTGGTGGTTAGTCTCAACTTATAAAAAAAAAAAAAAAAAAAAAATAACAGCCCTGTAAATTCGCTAGCTGCAGTACCCTTCAAACTGGAACATAGTAATGTTTACACAGTACTGCTTGGCGTCGGAATATCTGGTACTGCGGTGGTACCTAGACGACTTCCTACTAAGGAAATACTATTTTCCCGTTCCCGCTTAAACTACAGGTAATGTATTTTATTGATTTTATGTATTGTTACCGTTCGGTGTAAATGCATTCCTTTTAGCCGCCCGTCGCATTGTCGGCTCGAAAAGATTGTCTTGCACTAAAATTGCTTTAAAACACTTTTTGTGTTCTTAAAATTGTTTTATGTTCGTAAATAACTTTCTTAATGAAAAGTTTTCAGACTTTGTTTCCTGAAAGAATGTAGATATTTGCGTAAAAATCTTACAATTAATAAAATCTCTCGTGTTTAAAAGAATATTTATTTAAATAATAAACCAAAGACGTATTATAGAATGTAAATAATTGTTTTTATTTATTACTAGTGGACGCCTCGCGGTTTTACCCGCTTAGTTCCCGTTCCCGTAGGAATACAGGGATAAAAAGTATGGCCTATGTCACCCGGGGATAGTGTAGCTTTTCAATGGTGAAAGAATTTATAAATCGGTTCAGTAGTTTCGGAGCCTATTCAATACAAAAAAACAAACAATCAAATTAATAGTAAAGATTTCTTTACCTATACCATATTATTATGTTTCGGATAGAACTACGAATCGGCAAAAATAATGTAATACGTCCAAAGATAAGTGATAATTTTGTTTAAATATAAAAGTAAAGAGACAAATCCAATCGAAGTCAAGTATAGCACTAAATAAAATGTATATTATTTATATTAAAGAAGTAAGCTTATATATGTTTTTAAAGAATTTTCCATTTTCATTTTATGTCAATGTAATCAAATATCCGACAATCCAGTATGGAGCAAGATCGCAGTTGCGAACAGTTGTAAAGGTCTTACTAGAATTCATCGCACATGCACATGTATACACATACACACACACACACGTAAGCCAATGTTTTAATAAAAGAAGTGATTATCTCGGCGCTTATTATTATTTATTGAATATTTGACAATACTTGTCTAGTCTGTTGTATTTTTACATTAAAAAAAAGTTGTAAGACAATCGACATTCGGGATTTTATCCTGCTGATAAAATAATGACGCATATCAATGGCCATTGCTACGGTTTTGTTTACCGTTTCTTTTTTATTAAAATACTTAGTAAGCTAAACTAAAAAAAAACTATGCTATCTCCAAATGAAACACTCTGGTGGCGTCTCTTTTATTATGGTGACAGGCTAGATGTTTGATCTCAGGTCACCGAATAAGTGACGGCGTGTTCAAAGATTATAAACATACCTGGAGATCAAGTGAGGCTTATGTATACCGTTTATAGCTTGGCGACAAAAAAATAAACTAGAGGGTACTAGCTGAATAAAAAAAAGGCTATCGTTTTCTCACGGCCATTTCCATCATCGCCATATCAAGTTCATGATAGTGATTTCAACCCACACCCGCCGTGGGATCTGTGTTACTGATCCCACATTACATAATCGAAGTCACCGGCTAATGTCAACAAGCGCTGTTGATTTAACACAAAATCACGTTTCAATTCGTACGTTTCAATGATTTATGATTTGCCACGTTAAATGTTTATTCGTATTATCTATTTTGTCACTTCCATGGATAATGTCTGTCCTACGGGGATTTCATGTTATGATCAATTAGAAATGTTTTAGTATTTCGCAGTTTTGATTGCTGGATAAAATATAGTAACTACAGTATGATCGACTTTTGATGATGTAAACACAGAAGCTGAGCCTGGCTAGCATAACAAAACGCAGGGAAATAACAACGCAGTTTTTAGGTGTTTTTTTTTTTTTTTTTATTGTTGACAGGCTAGTTGTTTTGACCACAGCTCACCTGATGTTAAGTGAAGGTGTGGTCGAAGATGGTAAAGCACACCTAGCCTGGAATGGAACTGGCTCTCAAGTGAGGCTGCCGGAACACACCATTAGATGCTTGGCGGCAGATTTTCAACTTGAGGCTGGTAGCTAGCCAGCCGAGTACTAGAAAGTACCCTACCACCATGCTATGGTTTCCTCACGATAAACACCACTGAGCCACTACACCACTACACACCGCGCTAACCACTGAGCTATCATCGCTACAGAACGTTCTAAACATACACACACACCTCGTATTATATATCTCACCAATCGATCTATTGTCAATCGATGATATAAAGGATCGGTTGACGTCGAGTTATCCCATCCCCTCACCTCTCGTCCCTCGTCTCATGACTTTGTGGTAGATTTCTCTAACAAAAGGTATCTAGGCATCACTGCAGTACCAGCTATTTTGCCGCCAATGGACCAGCCGAAAGAAGTCTGTAAGAAGTCGGCAATACTGTAAACTTGAGTCATCAAGATACAGGATCTGTTAAATAAATATTTTTTTTTTTTTTTTACGTAATATGTAATGAGACGACGAGACGCTCTCCTGATAGTAAGAGATAACGCCTGTCCATGACCATTGCAGGGACAGAACTTTGAGTAACAAAACAAAGTCCAGGGCATCACTGCTTTGGCGCTCGTTACTTTGAGACTTGCGATGGTTAGTCTCAACAGCCCAGTAATTTCGCTAGCTGCAGTACCCTTCAAACCGGAACACAGTAATGTTTACACACTACTGCTTAGCGGCAGAATAACTGGTACTGCGGTGGTACCTAGACGACCTCCTGCTAAGGAGATCTACCACCAAGTAATCTTAGTAATATTGTGTTATCTTAATTCTAAATTTAATCAAAATCTTTAAGCCGTTACTGCGTGAAAATATAACAAGGATTGATATACGCGTCATACTTTCGCACTTATAGCATAAAAAAGGTAAGCCAATTGACAAGTGACACTAACAAGAAACTATTAAGAAAAAAATGCAAAACACTTACATCAATTATATTTTAAGACAGAATGTCTTTTCAACATCATTGCTCGAGATTTCATAAAAATATCAATAAACATAACCTTAAGTACCTGTTTAATTGCGCTGCGGCTTAAAGGAGGCATTTTGAGACCGTATTCCGTATACTTTACCGTACATTTCGCGGTAAACGCATCGTAAAGTCACACTTTTACGATCGTACCGAAAAGATTTACCGTATAAGAGAGGTTTATTAGCACCCCGAAGTAATTCCGGCTCAGAAGAGAACACTTTCTTAGAGGCACAAGTGTTAATGACATAGGGTTTTGCTTAGGTCCCATGTTTTTTTTTTCTGTCTTTGAAATAGTTGGTAACATGTTTCATTTATCTCTGAACTTAATTTTTAAGTCAACGTGGACAAAGTCGCCAGCGTAAGCTAGTTTATCATTAAACCATCATCATCACAATGCATACTGAATTTTTTGTCATAAATTATTTGATCCTTTGCTTAATGTATACTATTATAAAGAGAAAAGATTTGATTGTTTCTTTGTATTGAATAGGCTCCGAAACTACTAGACCGATTTCAAAAATTATTTCACCGTTGGGAAGCTACCCTATCTCCGAATGACATAGACTACTTTTTATCTCAGTATTCTCACGGAAACGGGATCTAGGCGGGTGAAACCGCGAGGCGTCCGCTTGTATATAAATAGTTACGATATGTGGCTATACAAACTGACCACAGAAACTTTTCGAAAAAATCTTTAGTGTTTTAACATTTCTGTCTTTACATCGCTGTACTGTGTGCTAGTACATTACGAGTATTATACTGTACATTCGTATTTCTCCTAAAACCAACTCGTCTTCAGTTGATGACTAAAACGCAATCTCGTTAGAGTAAATTGGTCAGGTCCGTCCTATTACTAGGACACAGTTAACCCTTTGTGTCGCCGACATTGTGACGTATTTGCTTAGTATGCCTGGCTTAATAGCTCGGTACTTGATTGCAGCTTAGTTTATCATGCGTTGGGTGAAATGTATTGGCGTCTTGGCAATAATTAAAATACACTTGCTAAGAAGAGATTGTATTAAAAATAACGGTGAGTTGGGACTCACTGAGTTTTGATTGAGTCCCGGGATTAATAGTATAAAGACGAAAGTAGAAAGGAGGCTATCGTAATTTTCATTGTAAACAACTTAGTACTAGATTTCTAGCGGTGACAGCTTAATGGTAAGCGCGGTTGATTCATTTGCCAAAGGGCGTGTTATTAGTCATTAATATCTACATGAAAAATAATTATGGTGCTAAATTTGGAACTAACGAGTAATCATTATCATCTTCAGCCTTTAATCGCTCACTGCTAAGCATAGGCCTCTCTTCTTGTTCACCACTCATCCCGGACCTTTAATCGTGCCCAGATTCGATTCGCGGCTTTAGTTATAAAGCTCGTTTAGTAGACAGTATTTATCATTAAATTAAATTAAATTAACTTAATATTTATATAATAAATTTATACGAGAAAAGATAATATTTTCAAAAGACGCGGAAGTCACACAAAACATACAAGCGTGGGCTCAAATCTACGACAAAATCATTTTCACACAAACTTCATAAGGAATTCCTATTTTCAGACTTAATTTCGCATTCTACACGAAAATTCTGTGAGATAAGGACAAAATTTGACATTGCGCAGGGATATTATAAATATTTTATGAACACGCCAGTGCTGGGACTATCAAAAATAAATATTCACGGACTCCGATACAAAATTCACAGGGAAAACAAAAAGGAAGTCAAACTTGCTACTTGACGAAGAAGACGGAATAATTCTAGTGCTCAATCATTCATTAACCAAACTGTTTAGAAATTCCGCTCTACCAATTATTAATTAAGCAATGATCCAATCCTACAGTCGAGCGAGCCATGAGTCCGGCACTCGCAATTGCCGGTCTTCTCAATAGCAACGGACTCCCCAACATCTGTGCGATACAGCATTGTTATATTCCAATCGGTGGAAACACTTCGTTTGCGCGATGCAGGCCTCGGACTGGGATTGGTTGAGGTGATGCAGTGTTCCGATGGATGAGCTCGGTAGAATGGCGGTAACAATCAGGTTTTACTACGTGCGTAATTTAAAATGCATTGTGCACTGTTTTTGCAAGCAATCTCTATCCGTCGCAGTTGAATGAACAAACTGATTTATCAAAATCGTTTGTATCTTATACATTGTGAAGTTAGTTTAGTGGTAAGTTCATGACTAGAATTTTTAAAGTATATAATTACTTCTTTGATAGTGATAAGTATGGATGGATCATACGCCGTGTGTTCAAATAGATAGGTAGACAAAACTTTTTATTGTGCGCACCATAAACAGAAAAAAGTATAGGGAATAAAAAAAAACACGATCGATGGCATAAGAAACAGGCGGGAGATGAAATAAATGATATGATATACAAATTAAACTGAAACATGTATTTAAATAAAACGTAATATATACCAAAGAAAAGCAAATAGCATTATGATATCGACTGGCTAGCTACCATTACCACTAGTGTGTTTCAGAAGCCTCGCTTGAGAACCAGTTCCCATATCAGTCTAAACGTATTGTCTCAATTTATTCTATCATACATTTCAGAGCCATTTTATTGGACAAATAAAACTTGTTTGGATTCTCGTTGGTAGCTGTACGAGGTAACCCTGCGTTCCAGCTGCATTAGGCTAAGTGTATTTATTTTATTTGACCACACCGTCATTTATCATCATGTTAGCTGTCAAACCCATTGTCTGTTAACTTGTGATCCATTGAAAAATATCTATAGAGATATTTATCATCATACATCACAGCTTTCTTTATCTCACTGCTGGGTATGAAACTTATATTATGAAAATATTTTGGCATTCTATGCGGTAGTTGATGTTTAATACGTTTTCAAACTTTTTACAGCGATGACATCATAAAGTAGGCTGAATATATACGTATATATCCTTGCCATGTATAACAAAAAGTATATATAACTATTTTGACACATTCGATTGGCTTTGTCAATTGACATGAAGTAAACAAGTCTTATATGATATCCTCTTAAAAGCGACATCAGAGTCCGAGTAACGTTTAAAGTAAAATAATTCAGATATTTGTATCAATAAAGTGATAATCAACTTGAGGTACGTATATGGAAAAAGTTATTATGGCTGCCGTTGACTTGACATTGACAGATTTTGTTTTGGCTTGCATTTACTTTTTTTAGGCACTGAAAGTAGCCCTATACAGCCTACTATAAGCCTATGTGACAAAAATGTGTGACGTCATGAGAGGTCAATTTCAATTGACCTCTAATGACGTCACACTTGAAGTTTATTTTGTGTATTTTATATATACATAAAATAAACCGTAACCCATAACCAGATAAACCTGATCTGATAGTTTAAAGAGTGTTATATTCTGAAATTGTTTTGAAATCAGTTCAATAAAAAATGACATTCTCTCACAAGATAAATTAAAATTGACAAAATTTCATACGTAAAGTATTTTTCATTTCAACATTTGGAATCACGCTGCGATTCAAACATAAACTCAGTGCGACAAAGTTAGTTATATGTTCATGTTATTAATTCAGAAAAGTTTTCGTATAAACAAAATGTTGCGATTGTGACTGGAGAAAGTTAGACCATGCATCGGGTTGGGAAATTGTTTGACGGTAAAATGAAGTTCGGAGAAACATAGCATGATATTTAGAAGAATTTCATTATTTTACTTTTTGGAGCAAGTGGCTTGTGTTAGCGATATTAAGTATTTAATTTGGATTGTATACTGTTTCTTTTAAATGAATATAATTATTGTTGTATTGACTAGACGTGGCACTAGTCGTCTGTGAGCGCGGCTTCAACCAATAGGACGCTAGTGGAGAGAGAAGTAGATTGTACTCTACTACTCTACTTCTAGAGAAGTGGTTTTTATCTCTGAGCAAAGCCGCGTCTCACAGGCAGTTGAGTGTCAGCGTACGAGACAACTCCACTTAATACATACTTGGTGAATATTTTCATTATTGTGAATAAAACAGTGAAATGTGAGTATTGCCTAATTATTTTATTTAAACCCCTATAAAAGTATTCTTAATAAGCATTCCTGTTCAAAATTATGACCAATCATCTACACGATAGCTACATCCTGATATAGTACAAACTCATAATCGGCAATACAAATTAACACTTTTTTAACAAAGTAAAATATAGCCTAACCTAGCTTATAAGATAAGACTGTCCTGTTAGCTCATTTGGTAATGTATCTGCTGAGCTGGAGTAGGTTCGATTCTCACTCAGGACAGACATTTATATGACGAGCATAAATATTTGTTCTGTCGGATGTTTTCTATGTATTTAAAAAAAAAGTATTTCAAAGGTATTCTATTCAGTACGTTAAGTTCCCATTGTACAAGCTTTGTTCAGCGACCTCAAATAAAACGATTTGAGTTTTCGTTCGTTGTGCGGACTGCTAGACAGTGGAATGCTACCTGAGTAGGTGTTCCACGTTGGATATAATCTGGGTGTCTTCAAGTCAAGAGTGAATTGGTATCTTCTAGGTAAGCGTGCTCCATCTTAGACCGCATCATCAAACAAACAAACAAAAATCTTTATTAATTTTTAAAAGAGTTAATGTTGTGTAGGCAAAAACCACCTTAATATGCATAAAGTATAATGTATGGTATAAAGTATTGTGAACTTAACATCAAGTGATAAATTCTTGACCGCATCACTGATCTAATCAATTCAACTAAGATTTCCTACTGTATAATATTATTAGTGCAAAAGTTTGTATGTATGGATGTGTGGATGTTTGTTACTCTTTCACGCAAAAACTACTAAATGGATTTTAATGAAATTTGGTATGGACGTAGCTGACACCCTGGATTAGCACATCACTACTTTTTATCCCGAAAACATGTAGCCGCGGGGTGCACCGCGGGGTGCAGCTAGTGTTCTATAATGATACTTTAACTGTGTTCAATAACAAATTTTGAGATTTTTTCCATAATTCTTACCAAAGTAAATACTGGCTTTACCTCGGATTTTAAATTCAACAGAAAAGACTAACGAGTCACATTTGACTTTTCTTACAAATTAAGTCTTTTTCTAAATGTCTCTACTTTCAAATCATCTTATCCGCTTCAGTGGAGTCACCTGCAGCTCTGCACGGTTATTGAAATTTTACAGCTGACGTCATGAAAAATCTACAAATTTATGGATGGAGAGGCAGCGATTTTATCTATATCTTTATTACTGAAACCACTTTGTTAAAAGAAACTTTTTAATGGAAGTAATGATAGCTCAGTGGTTAACGCGGTTGGTTCAAGCACAGAAAGGCGTGGCTTCAAACCCCTACAATGAGCTTAAGCTGATAAAGGAAAATATCTTAAGAACGGTGGCAGATATTTTTTACTACCCATTAGTTTAAAATCTGGCGCTAAGCATGAGATACGGCTGCCTCACTTGAGAGCAAGTTCCATGACAGGTCACGTGTATTCACCATCTTCGACTACACCGTACACTTAAAATCAGGTGAGCTGTAGTCAAAACCAAGTCTGTTGACTTTAAACAAAGTGGCCAAAAAGGGTCGATTCCGAAAAATTACGATTATCGGCCTACCAATAACCTTTCAACGATTCCTAGAAATTTTAATAGCTCAACGAAATTTAAGACTTAAGGAAAAGTGTTTTTTAGTTAGCTTATTAGCCTACAAAATCTCCCATTGGATTCGACTCGAAAACTCGCGTTGTAGGTAATTTCTCTTCCAATGTAACAAGTTTTAGTGCATCAAACGGATCTAAACGGTTTGAACGTACAAAGCGCTAAACAATGGAATTTACCACTGACCGACTGACCGACTTTATTCCGACTGTGTGTTCCTCGATTGATACAATCTGGGTGCTCTCAAGTTGCGAGTAAATCGTTTTTTTTAAGGCAAAAGTGCTTCATCGTCAACCGCAACGTTACTTAACATTGGCTAGATGGAGGTCAAACACCAACCTATTTATTGATTGATTCAGGCGTTACTTTGCGCAAGTTCATTTTGAATATTCAAGGTAAATATTTAGTTTATTTCCGCTTAACAGTCGTTTCAGTTACAACAGTGATGAGGATTTAAATTTAACTAACTTGACAACTATAATTGTAAGCTTATCCAAAACTTTACTTAACATCTAAAACTAAAATTTAAAATAAACTTAAGAACTAAAACAAGTTAAACAAAAAACTAATTAACATAAAATAACCACAAGTCTTCATATCCTCTTCTCACTGTAATAATAACTTGCCGACACGTGTTTGCCTCTACACGGGCGTTCGCAGGACGCGTTGACTCTTCGAGCGCTTGGTTGAGACTGAGTGACTCTTGAGCGAGTCTTGACTGCCTTTATAATAAAATTAATTCCAGGTAATCATGAGATTTTCAATGGCTTGCCCCCTCCTAGACTCTTAAATTACACAAGAGAATTTTCTCCCAAATCAACTCGCCTATAAAATTAAGACGATTCAAACAAACCAATCGGGTGGAAAACGAAGTGCCCTCCTGACTGTCCAATTAAAATTTTTATTGACCCAGAGTCTGGAGAACGTTACCATTTTCTTTTTATGATTATCTATTTAATCATCTGAGCCATCAAAACGTTTTATGACAGTATCGATCCGAGTTGTTTGTTGTATTGCTTGTAGCGGAAAAATTTGGCCGGAATTTTTGTCCAATTCCATTTTATGGGCTTCAAGAATGTGACTCTACGTCTTGCGTTATCGGAAATCTTTATGGTTATTATACAATTTTAATGTAGATTGCTGCTGTGGTTGAAGCTTGTTCCACGAGGGTTATAAATCACGCTGCAGCTGTTTTCAGTCGCTTTTTTTTGTTTTTCCATCTATACTTCGTCTGACAATGATCATCATCTCAGCCGTAAGACCACTGCCGAACATATCCTCCATAAAAACTAGTTGGAAGCGGCTCGCATTCAGCGCGTTCTTTCGGTCTTTATGAGGTATATCCACTTTGTGGGTGGACGTCCTACGCTGCGCTTGCCGGTCCATGGTCCCCACTCCAAACCTGTACAGCCCTATTGGCCATTAAAGGCAGTAAGCTAACCCAAAACTAAAAAGCACCCTAATGTCATGTTGATCTCAGTTTTCGTATTCATTTTATTATAAAAACGTAACTAGTCTTGCTCGGGTACTAATTTAATCTAAAAGTGAAATATAATAGATTAGTTACCTATCATTTCCTAGTTTATAGGTATTACAAATAGAAAGAAAATTATTTCACATACAAAACATTGAACAAAAGGATCCTCAAAAGCTTCCATAACATCCCTTACGATCTACAAATTTTCACAGAACCAGGGTAACCTTACATTCGCTTACATGAAACTGAATTTTTATAAGAAAAAATGTAAAAACCACCCAATGGCCGCCTGGAAAGGTCGGTCGGGCCATATGTTCCATCGAAAGTCACTTAGCGAGGTGAAATGCTACTAGGAATGAACCTGTGTAAGGAAATTTAGGTGGAAACTTTGGTTAGTAATAAAATGGGATGAGATGCTACAACTGTGAAAACCTTGCGTTTATCTTCTAGTAATTTTCTTATCTAGTAACTTTTAACAATATTTGCAACAAAACTATGAGATTCAGTGTGAGGTAGACTCAATGCATTAATAAATTAAGGCGATAGATTTCCAACTTGAGGGAGGTAGCTAGCCAGCCGAGTACTATAAAATACCCTAGCACCATGATATCGTTTCCTCACATGTTTTCCTTCACAGCTCAAGCTCATTGTTGGGGTTTGAAATCACGCCCTTTGGCGCGTAAACGCGACCACGCTAACCACTGAGCTATCATCGCTACAAAAATATAACATATGTTCCACGTTTTCCATCATAGACCACATGTTAACTTTACCCCCGATGAGGTGAGATTAAACGGAAGCCAAAAACAAATGGTGATGATAATTTCATATGATTTCCAAAAACTATACTGGCCATGGTTACTCCAAAATCCTTTTGCGTTTTTCGTGCGACAAAAACACGCGTAACATAGACAATACTTGCCCATGACCATAGCAACTGTACACAGAACTCAGAGTAGCAAAACCAAGCCCATGGAATAGGTACCTACTTAGAGACGGTAGATGATTTGTCTCAGTAGTATAGTATTTTTGCTAGCGCTCTGTACCAGTCAATATTACACAGTAATATTTAACATTTCTCCTTGGCTTTAGAATACCAGATACTGCGGTGACACCTACCTTTACCATCTGCGCAGTACAATAGTGTAAATGGTTTTCAGCTTCAACGATCCCCTTGACTCGATGGCTGAGTATCGAACGATCGTTTTATAAGGATAGGGTAAAAAAAGTAAAAGGGTTGATTTAATTTTAATTTCTAACCATAACTTCAAGCCAGCCCTGTCTTTGTGAATTTTCCCACTGCTGGGCGCGGGCTTCTTCTCATGTGAAAACGTAAGGTCGCAGTTCACCACGCTGACCAAGTGCGGGTTGAAATTGATCAACCCGCACTAGGTCAGTCATCAGTTGATTTACATTTAACATCACATTCAATCACATGGAATTCCTAGGCATAAATGAGAAAAATAAACTTTTTAAATAGTTTTGTCACTTGACCCAACTGTGTTTGCTAAAATTTAATTCGAAAGAAAATTAAATAAGAATTCAATATAAAATCATCGAAATGTATTAGTACGTAGTACAAATATTTGTATCAAATCGCTGGATAAAATTATGTATTTATGAAACCGTCGTGTTTTTTAAAACGTCATATTTTACTTAATAGTGTCTAAGATCCCATACTCACACTTTACGATCGCTTTGCGCCATATACGGAGCACAAATTGATTCCCGTTGCAAAACTATTTGCACGCAGCCATTAGAACTTGAGTTAGACAGACATAGCGAATCAGACTAGTGAAAAACGACAATATTTTGTTTAAAAAATCAAATTAAAATTTAACTTTGTTCTCAAATTAGTATTATTTTGATACCTGTATTAGTATTGGCCAATAAATCTATTCTCAGCCAACTTAACGTCAAGACGAAGCTATCTGCGATCTGCTACCAGAGGGTTCTGGGTTGCTTTGGTCATATTGCACGGAGACAATCGGATAGTATAGCCAAACTGGTTGTAGTGGTAAAGATTGAAGGCGAAGACTGCGGGGTCGATCACCTACTCGTTGGTTTGATCAGGTAAAGGCTATTACGGGACTCTCAGTCACTGCTGCCCTGAGAGAAGCCGAAGACAGGATCGCGTGGAAGCAGCTAGTGAACGCCTCAGTGAAGGCATTTCAAAATGGGCACGACCTTCAGTAATGAAGAGCACGAAGAAGAATCTTAGTATGGCATTACGATTTCTTGTGTAATAATGATTAATTTAAAAATAGTTAAACAATTTTTAAATTAATCATCAAAAATAGTTAAGCCACAGGCTTAACAATTTTTAAATTAATCATAAATAAAGAAACTCAAATATATACACGAACCTTAAAAATATTACACTAATTTTTTTAGGGCTCCGTACCCAAAGGGTAAAACGGAACCCTATTACTAAGACTCCGCTGACTGTCCGTCTGTCTGTCTGTCACCAGGCTGTATCTCATGAACCGTGATAGTTAGTTGAAATTTTCACAGATGATGTATTTCTGTTGCCGCTATAACAACAAATACTAGTAGCGATATATTTAGTAGCGATGATAGCTCAGTGGTTAGCGCGGTAGGTTCGCATGCCGAAGGGCGTGGGTTCAAACCCCAACAATGAGCTTGAGCTGCCGGTGAAGGAAAACATCGTGAGGAAACCAAAGCATGGTGGTAGGGTACTTTCTAGTACTCGGCTGGCTAGCTACCACCCTCAAGTTGAAAATCTGCCGCCAAGCATCTAACGGTGTGTTCCGGCAGCCTCACTTGAGAGCCAGTTCCATTCCAGGCTAGGTGTGCTTTACCATCTTAGACCACACCTTCACTTAACATCAGGTGAGCTGTGGTCAAAACAACTAGCCTGTCAACCATTAAAAAAAAAAAAAAAAAAAATACTCCAACCTATTGTTGTATACCCATACAATAAACGTGATTTTTTGCCGTTTTTTTATAGATAATGGTACGAAAACCTTGACTATGACTCGCACTTGGCCGGTTTTTTAGCAGTTGTGTAGAAAACCTGGGCTTTGTTTTTTTATTTTTTTAAAGGTCAGCATAATATCATTGTCAATTTTAAGGGCCATTAGCAGATGTGATATCTTTTAATCACAAACATGTAAGTAGATACATCTAGTTTGTCTCTTTCAATTGTAAAAATTAAAAAAATATTTGTCGTCAACTAACACAATCTATACTCTAATTCCACGGATAAGTCTCATCATTCGAGTCTTATCGGATCTCATCTGACTGAGTAAACTGAAGGTATGCATTAATCTGTGCCGGTGAATTAAACGAAATGAATTTTATATGGCGTGTGTGGAGTTCTCGATGGAAAAGTAATTTCTACGGCTTTGTTTATGTACTTATCCGTACATTGAATCTTCGTGAAACCACTTACTTTTACTACATCTAAAATTTAAAAAAAAATTATATTTTAGTCGTCTTTTTCTTTTTTTTTGACAGACTTGGTATTTGACGACAGTTCACATGATGTTTAGTAACGGTGTGGTTGAAAATGGTAGAGCAGATAGCCCGTAATGGAACACACCGTTAGGTGCTTGGTGGAAGATTTTCTCGAGGGTGGTAGCTAGCCAGCCGCGTACCTACTAAAAAGTACCTTCCCATCATGCTATAGTTTCCTCACGATGTTTTTCTTCACCGGTAAACAAACCTCTCTAACCACTGAGCAATAATCGCTACAAAATTATAGTTATAGTATGAGTTTTTTTTAAATAATAATATAAATACGTAAATATAGAAAGGAATAGAATATAACTTTATTATACACCAAAACAAAACACAACAACATACAAATATGAAACATAAAAAAAGAGATAATTAACATAACAATATTATACACACTTGGTGTATAAAGGCGGTCTTATCGCCTAGAGCGATTTCTTCCAGGCAACCTTTTATTAAATATAAATATATTTAATTTGTTAATATCAATATGTCAAATACAATTCTCAAATAATTAATTAAACTAAAATTACTCGCCACTGACCGTTCCCGGCCCAAAGGTGCCCATCACACTTTCCTTCCCACGCTGAATGGCAATAGCCAACCTCTGCACCACGAACGAACCGGAGCGGGGGATAAAATAATTGTTTCTGTAATAAACACCTACACCAAAATTGTTCTAGAAAAGCACTCAAGCATAACGCCTCAAAGGCACTTAGTTTCAATCAACTCAACATTGAAAGGGGTAACACACCTCAAGACATTATAAATGTGCTTCAATAGAAACAAAATTCGAAAATATTGAGTAACATTAACTTAATTCTTACATTTTCATTCCCTCACTTAGCTTTCTCTGCCATATTTACAAGAAATGCCTGTCTGTCCATCATAATTTGTGAATATTTCTTTAGCCAGGCCTTACTTTACAGTATATAATCTGAGAAGTAGCAAAGTTTCCAAAATGGTATTCAATTTTAACAAAAGGAATGTTAACAAAGTGCAAAACACATGCATTTTCCCTTTGAATCAGTTTTGTTTTCATATAAACCATCCCCACTGCTGAGCGTGGGCCTCTTTTCATTGGAAGAAAGGTAAGGCCGGTGGCCGGTGGCCGGTACGGTGATCAAATTAGGATTAGCAGACTTTACACAACTTCAAGAACATTAAGAAATCCTTGTAATGTAAGATTTTCTTTACCGCTTAAAACTTATAATATAAATTACATATACTCATTATTTAAAACAGGTGCATTCCGTAGGATTTGAATTACGTATTCTAGGTAAATTAGGTTCTTCTTCTTTTTTGATTTTGGCGTCGCATTTTGTGCATTTACCAGTGTCAAGTGTTTTTGACTATTGCAAGTTTCATTAGTTAAAAAGTAGTCCAGTTATGCTTTAGTAAAGTAGTGGTGACTTTACCATAAGCTTCGATGGAGTTTTAGAAGCAACACGAAAAACCATGTTTCATCACATTATATCACTTCCCCACTAGTAACTTTCAACAGGTATTTTTTAAATTGAACACCACTATTTTTATACATATTAATAACACTGGTTTTAGAAAAAAAATACAATGGAGCGACACGACTGTTTCCGCGTTCCCGCCAAAAAAAACAAACTACAGGTTCATAGTCAGTCTAAAAAAATTGGTTAATTTAATCGCACTATTCTATACCAAAAATAGAGGATCGTTCCAATTAATTCTGAAGCCAGTGGATTTTAGTTTAATCTAGCACTCAATAAGATTTGATTTACTTTCTTCATTTTAGATAGAACCATCGAATACTTCTCATTGAGTATTAAATAACAAATAAATGTCATCGGACATTTTTTACTATGCCATCTAGCCCCAAGCGAAGCAAAGCTTGTACTATGAGGACCATAAATAACTGATAAAATTCTTACACACTTTTTTTGTATGTTTGTAATACATTCAGAATTCCTAGACACAGAGCAAACGTTTATTTATCGTTACATATAAAATAATAAACAGATATTTTTTACAGATTAAAACAATAGTTTACCAAGACATGCTATGATTTATACAAACAAATTTTTTTAATAAAGAAAAATGACATCAACAATTCAATTATATTTGAAAGAAGAAAGAAAAACATTTGTTTTAAAACACTAAATATACAACGAATAGAACTACAAGCAACACGTACAAGTAAAAAGATTTAAACTACAAATTTTAATATTAAATAAAATAAAATAAATATCGTAGGACTATACACAGCGCCATCTGGCCCCAAACTAAGCAGAGCTTGTGTGATGGAAGTCAGATAACTGATAGAATACATAAATACTTTTTTGTTTTTGTAAATACATACACATTGACACATTTACATATCTACCAAATATTAAATAGGTATAACAGTTGGTAGATAAGAGTATTATCGCTGCAGTGCCTGGCGCATCAAAAAAAGGCTGGAATATTGAAAGAACTCAAGGATATTGTTAAAATATAGGGATTTGTAATGTGGTTAATGTTTGATTGTTAAAGTTATGTAACTGTATCACACAGTATTGAAGGTGCTCTCTACACCTTCAGAATATAAATCGTATATTTATATTTATTTTTTCTTTTAACTCTCATCGAAATTCTGGTCAGCGTTACATTTCATTAGTTAAAATATCACTGCAATGAGGTATCTATTGTGAGTTAATTTAATTAGTAAATCGAGTTTAGTTTCGAGAGTAATTTTTTTGCTAACCGTAAAACATATATATGATATAGTATTGGAATAAATATGAAATATGTATCAATTTAGTGCGTGTAATTTAAACACGCACATTGATTGATTTCGTAGCTTTCGATGATTGAAAAATTGCATTTTTAATCGCATCCTAGTGCGGTTTAACCACGAAAAAAAGTTATTTTTTACTCGCCATTGTAATACAGGATCCAATAAAAATTAATCACGGCTCGGTCTCATGTAACGAGCGTTTAAAAAAGCCAGTATGGTGCGATTAAGAGTCTCATTTAAAATGATACAAGGCACTCGACGAGCTTGCCAAACTCGTGTTTCCTACACCCACCTCGTACATGCAGTATGGAAAGTTTTCATTTGAAAGGTGCAACATCAACATGGTTGCAAATGCCAAATGATGCCAATCCAGCGACTTGCCTTAGAAAGAAGTGTGCTTAGATAATCTAAATGAATATTGCATGTACCCTGTTCTTAGGAAGTAAAATAAATAAGGCAATAAATGTGGCGTATGATAATTCTGTTTGTTAATACCATTTATTTCATACAGAAAAGATGTTTCCATGTTGCAGGATATTGTGGCTAATGTTTCCAAACATCGTGTATTTTAGAGTATTACGCGCTGAAGCAATGCACTGGAATTAGTTTTGTCGGATACTATTCTACAAAAAATCTAGGGTGTTAGAATAGCCACTGTTTTATTTGGTGATAGATCTCCTTAGCAAGAGTTAATCTAGTACTAACGCCATACCAGATAATTTGCAACCAAATAGGGCGTGCGTGTTTTGGTTTAAAAAATACTACAGCTAGTAAAGTTATAGGGTTGTCGAGACTAATCATGGAAAGTCTCAAACTAATGAGCGCGAAAACAGCGATTCCCTGGACTTTGTTACTCAAAGTTATGTGTAACGCTACAATGGTCATATGCATGTGTTATCTTTTACCATCATGTTCGTCTCACTACTATGACATTATAAATAATAGCACTTACCGGAGGTCCTTACTGCGGCACCTTGTGTTCATATTTCCCTCACCGTCGGTAGGCGTATTCTGGAGCATGCAAATTTTTACTATTGACATACAAAAGCGCTTGTTCGAGCGGAAAAATATTTTAGTCTTTCCTTTGTTGGACCGACTCAACGGGTTGCAAAGAAAGAAATGGTGACGCCATTTTATTATTGGTTTAGGAGCCGTAAATTTGTAGTAAGTAGGCGTAGTAAAAAATTATAGGTGTCGGAAATAGATTTACTTCTGAGACAACACTAATAAAATTTCGTTCAGCGATCTTTTTTCAGAATTTTTGTCATAAGCTCAAAACATTAACTTTTTGGCTTCAACTTTTTTAATAAATAAATATTTTGATAAGTTTTAATTACGATTTATTTATTCATTTTTTCTTGGTGATAGATCTCCATCTCCTTAGCAGGAGGTCGTCTAGGTAAGTACCACCACAGTATCAGATATTTTGCCGCCAAGCAGTAGTATGTAAACATTACTGTGTTCCAGTTTGAAGAGTACTGCAGCTAGTGAATTTAAAGGGCTGTTGAGACTAATCATCGAAAGTCAAATTTAATGAGCGCCAAAGCAGTAATAACTTGAACTTTGTTTTACTACACAATGTTCTGTGTATCGCTGCAATGGTAATAGACAGGCGTTATCTCTTACTATCAAGAGAGCATCTTGTTCAATTCATTACTATTACATAAAAAAAGTTAAACTGGTAGGTATTTATTTATACATTATAGCAGTTCACAATTCTTATAAACACAATTCTTACAATTACAAATTCACTTAAATAATTATACTAAATAAAATTTTGTAGTACCTATGTATACAATAATGTACAGTATATTTATGGAAACTAAATTACAATTTGCTTAGTCCATAGAAAACCCGCCCAACAGTTAGGGGCGGGTTTTCTATTTACAGTAATTTACTGTACCCGGTACAAAGGTCCCAGTCACGCTGGTCGCAATGCCATACTGGATGGCAATGGACAACCTTTACACAAGGTGTACCCAGCGCGGGAGTCACCACCGTTATTTAACCGTACTCCCTATTTCATATTTAGTAATCGGAAAAATGTATATATTCACCCGTTTTATGCACTTGAATCAGAAACTCTGCCGATTCGGACTCTACAGAATAATTTCCACACTGGGGGTAGCTAAATTTTCCCCGATGCATAAATAACCAGCTTAATTGGAGGTAAAATCGTGCTGCAGTTTTGATGAACAACTTGCAATTTTAACGACGCAACTACTTGAATATTCCACTTATGTATTAGTTTTACTATTAACATAAAGATTTTATAAAACAGAACGTTTGTTTTTGCATATTATATTATGCTATTAGCATGATAATAGAGTATTTAGATTAGATAAAAAGTAACCTATGTGTTAATCCAGGGTCTCAGCTACCTCCATACGAAGCTTCATCCTAATCCGTTTAGTAGGTTTTGCGAGAAAGAGTAACAAACATCCATCCATCCATCCATCCATCCAAACTTTTACATTAATAATATTCGTGGGATTTATGTTTGAGAAATAAAATGATACAACTAGTAAAATATCGAGAACTTTCCTTCCTTGTCTTCAAGCCGTTTAAAACCCACAAAAAACGCACCTCGACCTTAAATCCTCGCCGGCAATGGTAAAATTCGTCAACAAACATAAAATCGGCGCGATTTTACGACTCTCAGCCCACTGTCATTACGTAAACTGAATCCAAAGGCAACTTTTGAAAATCACTCAACTCGCCTCGAGCCGTTGACAAGTCCTCGTTAAACTTTGCCGATTACCTCGACTTTTTTACTTCTACCCGCTTTCCCATTTCCCAAGATCGATGTCTCAGGATTTAATGAACTTTCTTTGAAATTTTTCTATTTAAGTTATTGTGATTCTTTGTGCGAAAGTTTCTTATGGATTGGAATGACTGGGTAGAGTTTTTTGTCCGGTTGACGAGATAGGGTTGTTGGCTTCGTCGATTATATTAAGATACCTTACTTTTTATTCTAGAGAATCGAAGTGATATCTTAAAGTAAGAGAAATGTTTTTCGAAAATGTTCAGCTTTGCAATGAAGAAATATGTAAGAAAATTTGACTGGTACAATTTTTCATAATTTGGATAAGTTACTTTTTGTCTGTATAGTGTAGTGCAAACCCTTAATCTGATAACGCAAATCTTTCATGTGTCGTGGGATTTTTCGGAGCATATTCTTATTCCCAGCTAAGTGCTCTACTATCTTCAACGCCATCATCACTTAGAGTAAGTAAACGTGGTTAAATAAAATTAACCTTACCTAACATTAACAAAAAAACATACTCAATTTGTATACTCAACTAACTTTTCTTTAAATCTTTTTTCTATATAACCCATAACACCTTAAAATAATTAAGGTAAACGTGGAAATCCCCTTAATGCCTTTAACCTTTGCCAAACGAAAGCATTGCAAACGAAGCGAGCGAAAAAATCCAACCGATCACAGATGTGTGGAACGGTTACTACGACAAATTGTTTTATCGAAAATTACTTTCTGGAGCGGATAAATTTCCATTTTTCTAATGGAACGGAATGGCGTAACTCCCCTGCGAGTCAGACTCACAATCTCGGGGCACGTTCACATTACGTCCAGTACGCTGCTGGAGCATAACAGCATATGCGTATCTAATTTTATATACAAAACAAATCAAAAAAAGGCAGAGGAAATCAAGTTGGACAATTTCAAGGTACATTTTCCCAAAATACAAAAATTCACGTTAATATACGGTGTCTTTAAATTTAAGGTTAACAGACTCCTTTTAGGCAAACGTGTTCCATCCCAGACTGCATCGATGCTTAACATCAGGCAGAATGTGGGCAAACGTGAACCTTTTAAAAATAACACAAAAAAGATTACACGCTTTTACAATGGATTGTTTTAAGTGCTTATCTTTCATTTGAATTATTTATATTATTGTTATTGAGTCTAAATAACGATTCTACTTTTAAATAATTTTAGTACAAGTATTATTAAATATAAAAAAAATATTCATCCGAATAAAAATTAAAGTTGTTAAAAATAAAAAATAAATATATATTTATTGCGAACGTTCTAATGTAGTGAGTTATATAAATGTTATACAACGTTAGCTGTGAACTTTGTACAGTCCCTCTACAAGCACCGTAGCACTGCTACAGAATCTGTAGTATCGCTACATAGTCTCTACGAGAACTGCGATACTTATAAATTAAGCTTGTTTTTGTTTTTCAATAGCAATAAAATATTAACATCAGATTAATACATAATTATGTATTTGCCTTAAAAGATAAAAACATAATGTGAACACTCACATACCCACTCGTTACTTTAGTAGACGCGAGTGTAAGTGAGCGCGAATTATGGCAACTTTTTACGGCTTCAGGGTTAAATGAATAACCGTCTCGAAGTTGGAACTAGTTGTTTTGTGCCAACTTAACTGGTAGTGGCGGAAGCTCTCAAACGTCTTGATTTTATCGCTAAATGTCCAATTAAATCGCATTTCATTTCAAACGTCTTTATAAGCGTCTACATAATTCAAATCAATCTTGGCACTATTTTGTAATGAAAGAAATCAGAAGAATCAAACTTTCAATCAGAATTTCAGGCAGAGTATGGTCAAACACGAGCCTATTTTGAATAAAAAAAGAAAAAAGAAAAAACTGACGTGGTTTTGACACTTTTTTGTTTTACTTATTATTAGTATTACGCATTCATTATATCAAACATCCCAAGCATAGTTTCGGCCACATTAGGTGGCCTTTTTCATGGAGATGAAGCTGACTACGCGATTTTAAGGAGAGAAAGAATAAAGCTTCCACCAATTTGGAGACCTTGTTTTCATGGACTGTATAATAATAAATCTTAACAGTTTCACAGGCCTACAACCTAAATTTTAACGTTTTTTTGTTCACAGTGATGATAGTTCATAATTAGCGCGATTAGTTTACACGCTGTAGGTTCAAATCCCGACATTAATGAGCTTGAGCTGTCGGTGAAAGACAATATCGTGAGGAAACCACAGCGTGGTGGTGGCGTAGTTAACAGTACTCGGCTGGCTAGCTACCACCCACAAGTTTAAAATCTGCCGCCAAGCACCTAACAGTGTGTTCCGACAGCTTCACTTGAGTGTGTTTACAATTTTAGACCACTCTGCCACTTAACATCAAGTGAGCTAAGGTCAAACACCTAGTCTGGCGACAATAAAAAATATTATATCACTTAGTAATCGCAAATGCGTGCTTATGCGCAACAAAAGACAAATTCTTTAATAGTATTCTGTATTTGAAAAGCATTTTCCTTGTTTTGTATCATGACTTGCGATTCTCTCAAAATCTATGGTAACCATTTGCAGTTTTCGATCTAGAAAGTTCTATAGTTTTGTTTTTTTGCGCAACAAATGAAGTGATCAAGTTAAATCAACTTTTAATCTCATCACAAAGGGAACCCTCGTGCTCTATGGCCTTGTTTTTGCCAAAAGTCTGATAGTTGACATTTGAATGAACTGACTCTGTGGCCGTACTAAGGAATATGGTAAATGGGACAGAAAATTAGCCGACTTTTCAAGCTTACCTTTTTTACATATTTATATAATTCGTCGGATGTTTGTCACTGAATTCTTCCTAAACGGCTTGACTGATTTAATTATTTTTTTGTATTTGTTTAATGAATCCTTAAATGGTTTCTGTTTACAATTGAACATGGTAAGTGGCACTACAGTCGGATATTTTTAGGATAAAACAATGAATTCGCTCGCTAGTTTAACTGTAGAAATAGATATGGCTTGTCATGTAACTTTAGCGTTATCAAAAAAATTTACATTTATTGTTTGTGTTGGCAGTTTTTAAATTTGTTTTGAATACTTCAATTGTAGCTTCAACCACGTTTAATTACATTTATCAAAAATTGAAAATAAAACCGAATGGCAATGAGGTTTTGTATTGTTCCACTGAGGTTAGTTATGTCAAATAGATTTTCCGAATCAATATTCAAAACATCAAACAAACATCCGAAGCAATACTATACTTAAAATCTTAAACAATATTTGTTTCATTTCTGTCACATTTTTTTGTGCTAGTACCTACATCACAGTGAGAAGAATAGTAAAGCGTTTAAATGCATATAATTTACAAGACAACAAATTCAAATACCAACTGTATGTTAATTGGCTTAAGAACGAATAATCCTGACACTGGGAACAAGAATTCAAGTAGGCGGGCGCTAAGTAAAAAACAACATTTTAATTTAGAGATAAGTGCCCTGCTTATCTTCCTCAATTCCATCCCTGATTAACAAACCCTCCAACGTTCCGTAAACAAATAAACGAATATTATTATTGCAGCTATCGATGGGAATAGATGATCGTAGCTGAACTTCACCCATTTTCGGTTTATAGATTGAATAGTGGAAATAGATAAGTTAGAGTCTTAATAGAATTTAACGCTAGATGGTGGAGTTTCAACTGTCAAGATTTACCGCATTTGATTTTAATATATGCAAGTGAAATTAATTTCTTTCATTTTGGTTCGGCCGACAAAGTAACATTACATCGTTATTTTGTTTTTTTTTTTATACCCAGCACCATCTGACCCCAAGCTAAGCAAAATTTGTACTATGGAAGTCAGATAACTGATAGAATACATATATAGTTTTTTTTGTAAATACATACTTATAATACATACAGTACACTCAGATGTAGAACATATCGTATATATATTTATATATATATACGATCTGCTCCTGCTCTGTTTGTCTTAATCAATCAAGAATTTCGGGAGCACAAGAAACTTTAAGCTTAATTCAGAAATCCGTAGCTCACCGATTTTGTAGCAAAAACTTGTAAAACTTCATAAATTACATTTTGCTCAAGACCTAATTTTACCAAATTTAAAACTAATAAAGTCCTCATTTAAATTAATTTTCTAATGTTCTTTATTTTGGATTACAAAAATAACTATATCATTTTGATCATGATGAAAAAAGTCCACTCTAACTTATTAGTCTAAAATTTTGAAATAATGTGTGTGGTTTACCTATAAGTTTTCACCCATTTTACATTCTTTTCTTCATTAGTTTTTGGCTCACACTTTGTGCATTAGCCAATGGCAAGTTGATAAATCTAGTAGAATAAGTCTAAGTTACACAAAATAAGACAAAGTCAAGTCTAGTAAAATAATGGAAGCACACTATAGATAGCACTATACATGACATTTCAACGGTCAAAAATATTTAAATCGTCTTCCACAAACAAAGAATAACCAATAATCAAATACTTTATTTTACATTAGAGTTGTCTTTCCTACACTAGGTCAGCAACTCAATTTCACAATGTCTTTGACTAAATTAATAAACTAATAAACAAATAAACGGTCGAAATGGTATAAAAGCCAGTAAATCACTTCGCGGGAATTCGACGTCAATTTATATGCGAAGAATAAATCTGCCGATGTGGTTGGGTATTCTTAATAAATTTGGCTGCAGAAGAGATACATCAGTAGGTACAAAATATGAAGCTTTGGTAGATTAAAAACAAAAAAGTTGCCTCACAATCGTGTAGTGAGGGGTCGATATCAGATCGAGCCCAATGAGTTTTCCATGAGTTTATGCTGAATTAGGGCTTCTTTTCTTCTTTTTTATGGAATGAAACGAAACGAGACGCCCTCCTGATGATAAGAGTAACGCATGTTCATGACTATTGGAACGATACTCAGAATTATGAGTAACAAAACAATGCCGAAGATATCGCTGCTTCGGGGATCATTACTTGAGACATTGGATGATTAGTTTCGACAGCCATATAATTTCGCTAGTTGCACTACGTATGACCGCGTATCGCTCCAATGGTCATGAACATGCGTTATCTCTTACCATCAGGAGAGCGTCTCGTTCGTTTCATTACATAGTAATTTTTAGTAATGTTTACACACTACTGCTTGGCCACAGAATATCTGGTGATACTCCAGTGGTACCTATATAGACGATATCTAGCTAATCAGACCAACCACCAAGTATACTAAGATTAAGATACCACCTACCACCACTCTAGTGTAAATTGAAGTTACTCTTTAAGATTTACACTGGAAATTTGGTAAAGAAATGTATGTAAAATATGGCCACAGAAAAAAGAGGCAGAACGTGAATCGGCCTACTTCTATACACCGAAATATCACTAACACATTTTAAAGATTTTCCTACGCCTAATGATGAATCTTTTGGGGAGGCCTATGCGAAGACGCAAGACAATCTCACTACCGGTGACACATAATTAAATTTAAACTATTTTCCATATATATGTACAAGATTGTTAAATAAAGCCTATTATTATTAATTATGAATATATTTATCATTATAGAATTATAGTTGTCATATTTTAGTCCCCTCATGGGCAATTGGGCATATGAATAGATTCCTTATAAAGCAGATTAAAAACATTCAACAATCACATCCAATTTCAGTTTAAGTAATAAATAAACTAAAAATAATTATTATTATTACACTTCACTCAGCGTCAATAATAATTAATATTGTTAGATCACTTACTGTTCAAACTGCGCTGTACGTGTCAGATGTGGGTGGATTTCAACGTTTCATTAGGAAAACGAGCGAATCTTTCGCCAGAGCGCTTCGTGTGAATACGGGATTTGATTTTGTGGCTGGTTATCTTTTTTAACATACCAACATAAATATAAATATTGTTAGAAGCTCTCATTTTGTATGAACAAGTTGATATTTAACCGGGTAACGCGTGTTAGAAAAATTACAGGGCTATTGAAACTAACCATCGAATATTGGGAGTGCGTTCGTTTTATTACTTTTACATCTAAAACGATGATGTGATCACTAAATGGTATAAAAATAAGTAATGATTTGCGTAAGTTTGAAATAAGAAATTACAAGAAAAAACAACCAAAATATACTGGAATAAGTACTAGCTTTCATTATGTACTAGTCAATTATTTTAAATGGCCTCAAATCGCGTAATAATTCAATAGCTGAGATTATAAAACTTATTTTATGGAAATAGAGATATTTTTTTTCATACTTCATAGTTAATGTTATTTTATTAAATTGAATTTTAATCAAAAGTTATTGAAAAACAATTTGTATACAAAAAAAAATAGAATAATCAAATATCGTAGGATATTACAAACGCCATCTGACCTCAAACCTAGCAAAGCTTGTACTATGGAAGTCAGATAACTGATAGAATACTTACCTAAATACTTTTTTTTGGCGAATAGTTAGTGAAAAAGATTATCTGTAATTATTACAGTCCAAAATATGTAGAACATTATTTGGATAGACAAACAGACAGACGATTTAAGCTAAGTTCTTTAAAAATTATTTGGGTTTGGTACAAAAAACTTTTTTTTTCAATAGATTTTCGTTTGTTCTCGTCCTGCTTTAAGGAAGTCTAGAACGAAGCACGCTTACCGTGAAGAAATATGTTTACTCTGTATTTGAAGTTTTGAAAACACGTATGATACTTTTCGGGAAACTGATTCCGACAAAAAGCTCCACATACGGCTCGAATTGCGATGAAATTCTATGCCAGAAATTATATTCTATTCGTTCGTTATGATTTTAAAAATGTGAGCAACGAAACAGAGTTCTGGGCGTCACTGATCCAGCGGTTAGTCTGAGATACACACAATGGTAAAATTAAATAGCTCTGTAAGTGTGCGCAGCCCCAAAATGCACATAAAATATAAATACGAGAATCCTAACATTGAAAGAGAAGTTAATAAAAGCGTGTTAAAATAGCAGCAGTGTTGGTAGCCCGATCGTCAAGTTATCCTACTCGATCAATAGTTATTCACAAGTTGTTCCTTAGCACTCACGGCACTCCTAGTTGCATTTAGAAAGTTTGTACAGGAACTTTTCGATACGGTTATTATATTATTTAAAATGCTGGAATATTAGGATATATATTACTTGCTGCGCCTTGCGGAGTTAACCGCTACATGTTTTCGGGATCAAAAGTAGCCTGTGTTTATCCAGGGTCTCAGCTACGTCCACACCAAATTTCATCCAAACCCGTTCAGTAGTTTTTGCGTGAAAGAGTAACAAACTTGGCGGTTGAGTCAAAGCACTTATTATTAGGAGGTTCTTTGTTCATTTGTTACTCTTTCACGCAAAAACTACTTCACGGATTTGGTTGAAATTTGGTATGGTGGTAGCTGAAACCCTGGATTAGAACATAGGCTACTTTTTATCCTGAAAACATGTAGCGGGTAACACCGCGGGGTGCAGTTAGTATTTTTTTTTAATGTAATAAGTATGAGACGAATGAAACGCTCTCCTGATGGTAAGAGATAACGCATGTCCATGACCATTGCAGCGATACACAGAACTTTGAGCAGCAAAACAAAGTCCAGGGCACCGCTGTTATGGCGCTCATTACTTTGGGCCTGGATTGTTAGGCGCAGCAGTTACAGCCCAGCAGTTTTGCTAGCTACAGTACCCTTCACACCGGAACACGGTAACGCTTACACAATACTGCTTGGCGGCAGAATATGATTTGTCCAAAATATTATTTACAGTCTTTTTATAATTGGGCTGCCACAATTATTATTTTTTATTAAACACACCTCTTTATTACATCAATATGCAAGATTGTATGTTCATAAATCCTGAAGGCACAACAAAAGAAGTCAATGGTAAGTCAAAACCAACCCAAAAACTTTTCACGAAGATAGCCTAAATAAAGTTGAACAAATATCTCGATTCAATAAAGCTCTACCATAATACTCAATCAATAAATAAAGTTTGATTCCCACCAGCATTAAGGGAGAAGTACCAGGGGAACAGAAGTTATTTGGAGACGGTCAGTCCGAGGAGCTTGTTTTTATAGGTCAAAGTTGGAACGTCACGCACACGCGTATGGACTGTGTTATGGAAACTTTTTGGAAAATGTTTGTCTATTGAAATTTATGAGTGCCTTTTAAAATGAATGTTATTTTTAGTCACGCATAAAGGAGGCTTGTGATTTTGGGAGTTTATTCATGTATTTACTTGGTGGTAGATTTCCTTAGCAGGAGGTCGTCTAGGTATAGTGTATAAATATTATTGTGCTGCGGTATGAAGAATAGTATAGCTGGCGATAATCTAACAAAAAAATCGCTCGAGTTCGAGTTCACGTTCGAGTTTGAGTTTACGTTCGAGTTCGAGTTCGAGTTTACGTTCGAGTTCGAGTTCGCGTTCGAGTTCGAGTTCGAGTTCACGTTCGCGTTCGAGTTCGAGTTCAAGTTCGAGTTCACGTTCGAGTTCGAATTCACGTTTGAGTTCGTGTTCGAATTCACGTTCGAGATCGAGTGCGAGTTCACTTTCGAGTTCGAGTTCGAATTCACGTTCGAGTTCGAATTCTAATTCACGTTCGAGTTCGAGTTCGAATTCACGTTTGAGTTCGAATTCACGTTCGAGTTCAAGTTCACGTTCGAGTTTGAGTTCACGTTCGAATTCGAATTCACGTTCGAGTTCGAGTTCGAATACACGTTCGAGTTCGAATTCGAATTCACGTTCGAGTTCGAATTCGAATTTACGTTCGAGTTCGAATTCACGTTCGAGTTCGTGTTCGAATACACGTTCGAGTTCGAGTTCACGTTCGAGTTCGAATTCACGTTCGAGTTCGAGTTCGAATTCACATTCGAGGTCGGGTTCGAATTCACGTTCGAGTTCGAGTTCGAATTCACTTTCGAGTTCGAATTCACGTTCGAGTTCGAGTTCACTTTCGAGTTCGTGTTCGAATTCACGTTCGAGTTCGAATTCACGTTCGAGTTCGAGTTCGAATTCACTTTCGAGTTCAAATTCACGTTCGAGTTCGAGTTCACTTTCGAGTTCGAGTTCGAATTCACGTTCGAGTTCGAATTCACGTTCGAGTTCGAGTTCGAGTTCACTTTCGAGTTCGAGTTCGAATTCACGTTCGAGTTCGAATTCACGTTCGAGTTCGAGTTCGAATTCACGTTCGAGTTCGAATTCGAATTCACGGTCGAGTTCGAATTCACGTTCGAGTTCGTGTTCGAATTCACGTTCGAGTTCCAGTTCGAGTTCACGTTCGAGTTCGAGTTCGAATTCACGTTCGAGTTCGAGTTCGAGTTCACTTTCGAGTTCGAGTTCGAATTCACGTTCGAGTTCGAGTTCACGTTCGAGTTCGAGTTCACTTTCGAGTTCGAGTTCGAGTTCACGTTCGAGTTCGAGTTCGAATTCACGTTCGAGTTCGAGTTCAAGTTTGAATTCACTTTCGAGTTCGAATTCACGTTCGAGTTCGAGTTCGTTAACGTATTATTAATTTGTGTGAGATTTATTTTGCTAGACGCTGTACAAAGTTATGTCGTCCACTTTGTATGAGCTGTCAAAAAGCGGTTAACATAATGGACATTTTAAAGGATTGAGCTCCAATAAATTCAACCAACTGAGTCAAGAAGACTAACCATTCCTGAAACATAACAAAACAAATGTGAAAATCAAGAAGCATTGTATATGAAAACGCTTCTAACTAGATTGAGATTTGTATCACAATTACACTATCATATTGTTAGTTTCCTTTTTGATGTCTCTTGGGAGTGATTAGAAAAAAAGAGCAATTAATTGAGCGTTGAATATATTATAGTAAAAACACAATTTAAAATAATAGTACAATTAAAAATACAACAAAATACAACTTAACACACAATAGTTTACAATTATTATTACCTATACAAGTGAACCATATCTCTAATATAAATTTTTAAGTCATAAATTGACCATAATAATAAATACTTATTATTTAGCAAAGCGTAGGACGTCCACCCACGAGGTGGACAGACGACCTAGTAAAGACCGCAGGAACGCGCTGGATGCGAGCCGCTTCCAACCGGTCTTTATGGAAGTCAATGGGGGAGGCCTATGTCCAGCAGTGGACGTCCTACGGCTGAAATGATGATGATGATGATGATGATTTAGCAAAAAATCACATAAAATAAAAAATAACAGTATAATGAGAAACACAATAGTACAATTTAACAAACAATAGTATATAATTAGTGTACAATTAAATGCAGAATAGTAGTATATACAGAATAATATATTGCTGGATTATTAAATGAATATGTTCACTTGGCTTTAAGGAATCCTGTATTTAACACATGAAATAACTTTAGTAGCAAGTCACATGCTTCTTTCGTAGAGAAGACAGCGTATGTAACACTGTCTGTGGCAATGTATGCTCGCACGATATTTTGCAAACTTCCAAGCAAGATTATGTATGGTTGAACCTGCAATTTTCTTTTCGCAGCTTTTTCAATAATTTATGTCACCAGGATTCTGAAAGAAAGAAGAAAGCTGATTATTGTAACTATTATTATTCTCTCATTTTTTTGATAACAATTTTAAAAAGAATTAACAACAAAGTGTAATTGATATCAGTAAATAATATAAAATATATTGTACTTAAAAACTTGTGTGTCACTGGCACAAGCTGCCTGTGGAACAGAATAAGTAATTGTACAACCTGTAGTGAAGAATGCGAGGAGGAACTGTCTGACAATGTATGCCTAGTATAATTTTAGAGAATAACTCCATCACTGTGTTTGAAAAGTCACTTAAGAGTTATGAACATCTGTTACTTTCTTTTCTATTGATGGTTTGTTATTCTACTCACCAATTCCGCTCCACATGGTAATTGCAACACTTTCCACTGCGATTAAAAGTTCCGGCTGTTCTTATGGTTAAGCTTTTGTCTTGTCTGTGAAGTTTTGTGCCATCTTGATTTTACTTCTGACCATGGTTCTGTATTGACTCAGCCATTGAATGTCATCTTCATGAATACCTGAAATAAACAAACATTGTACCTAGGTCTTAAATACATAATTATATGGATATAATTCTAGTGACAACACAATTTTTTTTCAAAAAAATATTTATAATACAGACAACAAATAGCTACTTCCTTTTATCCTATTTAGAGATGAAATATTCTTACATCAAAAATTTTGGATATGAAAAAGAAAAGAAAAAGTACAACTAGGCACTTACTCAGTAGGAAGCCACTTTTTTTTGTAACTGCATTTTCTTACTCAGCCCTTCTTTCTCTCGGGGCTTTGAAACAGGACGTTTCTGACTTCATCGACCAGTTTACCTCTTGCTGCAATGGATTTTCCAGTTCCAGAGCTACTTTTTTTACGGCCTGGTAAAATATGTTTCAGCTGTTTCATGTGAAAAAAGAGTTATGATTTTCCCAGTAAGCACATTGTAACCATCATAAGTGTGACGCCTGTAACAAATATATATTTCAAATTATAGGTAAATACGAAGACTAATTAACTGTAAAATTCACCAATACACACAGAAAACAGTTCAAAAGTAAGGTAAATAAAAAGTTAAGTATAGCACAATAGTAAATAATTGGTTTATAAGGAAGGTTACTTACTACAAAATGCTTGAATTACATCTTCGGGTATCTGCCATTATATCAATAGAACTACAAGATTTTGCGTTTCTTCGCTTAGATCAGCAGCTTCCATGGCTTAGATATAAGTGTACCATATACTTAGATTCCTTGGCAACTTACACTATTAAAGTCTACGCTTAGAGTTCGAAAATTGACAATTTCACAGTTCAGTGTTCACAATCACAACGAGACAACGACCAGTCGACTACTGAATAAAATAAAACGACTGACGGCAATAGTTTCAAAAGAGCACCACCGTGCTTTTGACGCAAGAAAGGTTTTCTTATATTAAAGAAATATTACATTTTACTAAAATTATATCGATTTCGATTAATTTAATTAATTATTTTAAACGCAAGACTAAGAAATTTTTGATTTAACATAAAATCTAATTGATCTGATGCTATTTATGTTCCTTAAGCAAGAAAATCTAAGCATTTAGAACAAACCATTAAATATTATCGATTTGTAAAATGTTACATTGAAGCAACGAAATTTACTTCAGGCTAAATTAATAATTACGAATAAAGTAAGATAATCATTATTTTACTTCAATATATCAGCATTACTATTTCAAAATAAATTGCTTAGGTAGAAAAGAAAAAAAGTTGTAACGAAAACAACGAGCGTTTTAGGGCAATAACATTGTGTGTTCGAACCAAGCTAACAGTTATCCTTGTTTTAAAGAAATATAACATTGCATTAACATGGTCAGTACTTCGGCTTAATCTAATTATCTGCTTTCACTGAAGATGAATTATTAAGGATGTTTTCAGACAAACTAAATTTATTGTATTGGAGCATCAGCACTCTTTAAAATAGTAACGAGAACTTCATGACAATAACATTGTGTATTTGAACCAAGACAAATGTATTTTTAGTTTAATCAAATGTAACATTAAAGTAACATTTTATTACTTTCCTTTAGCTTTTTCTTCTATTTCATATAAGATCATCAAATTAGTTGATCCGATACCATACATTTTTGTAACAACTAATTAAAGTATTAAAACAAAAATTCGGGTTAGTTTCGGGCAAGTAAGATTTATTTTATTGTGTTGAAACAACGATGTTTTGGTTCAGGTTAAAGTAATATTGCTATATTCAATCAAGAAAGTTACCAATTTAGTTCAATATCCTATCATTGTATTTTAAAACAATTTCTTTGACTGAAAGAAATATGTTCAAGCAAACCAAATGTTTTGATCGAAAGAAACCTCTTTGACTCTTTTTTTCCGTGTAGGTACCACCGTAGTACCAGATATTCTGCCGCCTAGCAGTAGTGTCTAGACATTACTGTATTCCGTTGGGCACAGTAGTCAGCGAAATTCCAGAGCGACTAACTAATTTTCTTATAGTAATGACCACCTTAGCAGCGATGCCCTGAACTATGTTTCGCAAAAAGACCACTTTGAATAAATAAAAAAACATTTTTTTTTTTGTTGTTGATAAGCTAGGTGTTTGACCACAGCTCACAATGATGTTAAGTGACGGTGTGGTCGAAGATGGTAAACACACCTAGTCTGGAATGGAACTGGCTTTCAAATGAGGCTACCGGAACACACCGTTAGGAGCTTGGCGGCAGATTTTCAACTTGAGGGTGGTAGCTAGCCAGCCGAGTACTAAGAAATACTCTACCACCATGTCATGATTTCCTCAGGAGGTCATGGTTTTTCTTTTTTCCTTCACCGGTAGCTCAAGTTCATTGTGATATAAACAAATGTTTGTTCTGTGTCTGGGTGTACTGTAATTATGTATTATAAGTAGGTGTGAATTTACGAAAAAAAACTATTTAAGTATTCTATCAGTTATCTGACTTCCATAGCACAAACTTTGCTTAGTTTGGGTTCAGATGGCGCTGTGTGTAATGTCCTATGATATTATGTATTTATTATTGGGGTTTGAGCCCACGCCCCTTCGGCGTGTGAACCGGCCACGCTAACCACTGAGCTATCATCGCGATAAAATTAATTATTAAGTTAACAACAACGAAGAGACTTCCATACTTCTATCTACTTCTCACAGAATTCGTGTATAGTAAAACGTTTCCTCTACTTGTTACCTTAAAAATAGTCTTTTGCTTTTATTGTAGCGCAAACGCTTGATCTGTGTACAAAGATATTTGATTACTTACACACGGTATGATGTTGCATGGTTTATTTCAGGAACGTTAAAGCCGTGACACATGAGATACAAGTACCGTCGAGTGTTTATCGGGGCCCGCCTCCCAGTGTATCGGGATTTAAATTTGTTTGCGTTGAAATGAGGGTGAAATGTCAACACGCATTAACGGACGAACGTTACTCACTAGGGTTGACAAACATGTATGACTACATAATTACTAAATATTAAACACTAGCAGACGCATCGTGGTTTCACCCGCGTATTTCCCGTTCCCGTGGGAATACAGGGATAAAAAGTAGCCTATGTTATCCGGAGATAGTGTAGCTTTCAAACGGTGAAAGAATTTTTGAGATCGGTCTAGTAGTTTCGGAGCCTATTCAATACAAACAAACAAACAAACCATCAAATCTTTCCTCTTTATAATAGTACTAGCGGACGCCTCGCGTTTTCACCTGCGTAGTTCCCGTTTCCGTGAGAAAACAGAGATAAAAAGTAGCCTCTGTCATCCGGAGATAGTGTAGCTTTCAAACGGTGAAAGAATTTTTGAGATCGGTCTAGTAGTTTCGGAGCCTATTCAATACAAACAAACAAAGAAAGAATCAAATTTTTCTTCTTTATAATTAAATAAATAAATATCGTAGGACATTACACACAGCACCAACTGACCTCAAACTAAAAAAGCTTGTTTTTTTTTGTAAATACATATAGGACACCCAGACACAGAGCAAACATTTGTTTATACCACAAACTGTTAGTCCTGGGTGGGGATAGAACCCACGCCCTTCGGCTCTTGAAGCAAACATTCTACCAATAAACCAACAGGGATGTCAATAGTATAGATGAGAAACAAAAGTAATTTATTTATTTTCAATTTCAGAGGTAAAACTAGTCCATATTTATTAGTAAAACTAACCACTTTTAGTACCTACTTTTTAAGCCTATAACCCTGTATAGATATATTAATACTCATAAAATTTTAACTTGCCTAATGTCTACCAAAAAGTTCACAAAAAACTGCAGTATGGGTAATGTATGATAATACTTCCATTGCAAAAAAAAACTCATAGCTTCTTTCGACAGCCCTACTTAAGGGCGTTATTTGTTTAACATTTTAACTGTTACTTAATTGCGTTATATGTAATTTGCGACTGACGGAATGTTTGTTTCGGAGTTACTAATCACGTTATTTAGACTGCTTATCTTTGAAATCAATCCATTGATTGAAATTTCATTAAAATTAGCGCCCGTATCAATTTAATTTCAAGTTCAGTATCAGATATCTATTTATACTATTATAAAGAGGAAAGATTTGATTGTTTGTTTGTTTGTTTGTATTGAATAGGCTTCGAAACTACTGGACCGATTTCAATTATTATAGGCAGTATCGCGCTTTGAGATTTTTCGTACGCTCATACCTACTAAGAAGTCTTACATGAGAAAAAAATATGAAACTCCAAATCAACAGGGCATATTGTACAGTGGAGGCAACAACACTTAGTTATAAGTAAATACCAAGATACCTAAACAATTCTGTAGCGATTATAGCTCAGTGGTTAGCGCGGTAGGTTCGCATGCCGAAGGGCGTGGGTTCAAACCCCAACAATGAGCTTGAGCTACCGGTGAAGGAAAACATTGTGAGGAAACCATAGCATGGGGTAGGGTACTTTCTAGTTCTCGGCTGGCTAGCTACCACCCTCAAGTCGAAAATCTGCCGCCAAGCATCTAACGGTGTGCTCCGGCAGCCTCACTTGAGAGCCAGTTCCATTCCAGGCTAGGTGTGCTTTACCATCTTCGACCACACCTTCACTTAACATCAGGTGAGCTGTGGTCAAACACCTAGCCCGTCAAACATAAAAAAAAAACTCATAAGTAAATAGACATCAAAACCAAACCACATTTATGAAAAAACAACGTCTATTTTCACCGAAGCACGTGACCCAATAGAGATGATCCTTCGATCATACCAACTCAGCAGACGACAGGAAAAATCAGACCGCTCAGTTAAAAAAGTTACTAAGGAAATAAATCATTGCACCACAAACGATTCTACGATCGAGTCCCACCTGTGATTACAGATTACAGAATAGTTGGTTGTTTTATTCTCGTCCATTCACAAAGTCCACAATGAATCAGGTGTTAACAATACTTTCGTGATAATGTAGCACTATTGAAGCTTAACCCTGTAACATGCGGTGGGTAAAAATTACCCGTTTATATGAGGTTTGTATTTGAAAATATCACATTTATTAATAAATGTAATTTATAAGTTACAAACATAATTAATATGTAACGCTTCGTCAAAAGTTATTTAAAAAAATAATAATAATAATCAAAATATTTAAGAACTATACAATTCAGACAAAAATAAAATAACAACATAATACATACAGTGACTAATAGTAATATTTTTATAAATAATAACAATTTTAAACAAATAAAAAAAAATCCTATACTACTAATTTTGTTTTTTGTTTGTGAGCATGGATGTATGTTTGTTACTCTTTCACGCAAAAAATAAAAAACGAATTTGGATGAAATTTGGCATAAAGATAGCTGAGACCCTGTATTAACACATAGGCTACTATTTATTCCGAAAACATGGAGCGGGTAACACCGTAGGGCGCAGCTAGGTAAGTATATAAAACACTGCCTGTCTTGTTGGCTCATTTGGTAGAAGACCTGCTTCAAAAGTTCTACAGAACATTACACAGCGCCATCTGCCCCCAAACTAAGCAATGCTTGTACTATGGAAGTCAGATAATTGATAGATTACTCTAATACTTTTTTGTAATACATATATTAACATGTATGTTTTGATTTTGATATTTTTAAATATTAATGGCAAAATTACATGTAACTTTGGTGTTATTAATAAATTATTTGTATTTGTATTTGTAAATACATACCTATTGTATAATACAGAACACGCAAACGCAGAACAAACATATTTGGTTTCTACCGTAAATATGCTGTTTGTCCTGAGTAGGAATTGAAACCACACAAACTGGAATTGTAGCCAACAGAGCTGCCATAAATAACAATACGTTAAATATGTTATAGGCCAGTCTGTGAAGGACTTTAATTCCTTTCACTTCAAGTCTATTGACACGACAGAATAGTTTAACCGGCGAGCCTTTGAAGGTACAACACAACAAACCGTTCCAGGAAATGGTAATCGTGTTGGACAGTTTGAAATTCATGACGTGACAATCTATTGATGGAATAATTTAATCGATCTAAGTTCCATCGACAAATAGCTTTAGGGTTTAAGTAAACTTTTCTTATGTAAAGTTTACGTGGTTTAATTTTGTTTTTAAGATTTTAATCTTAATATAATAATTTAATAACTTAATTTAATAAAAACTTAACTTTAATTAGTGTATTTGTAGCGTATTTATAGCGATGATAGCTCAGTGATTAGCGCGGTCGGTTCGCATGCCGATGGGCGTGGTTCCCAACAATGAGCTTGAGCTGCCGGTGAAGGAAAATATCGTGAGGAAACCATAGCATGGTGGTAGGGTACTTTCAAATACTCGGCTGGCTAGCTACCACCCTCATGTAAAAAATCTGCCGCCAAGCATCTAACGGTGTGCTCCGGCAGCCTCACTTGAGAGCCAGTTCCATTCCGGGCTAGGTGTGCTTTACCATTATCGATCACACCGTCACTTAACATCAGGTGAGCTGTGGTCAAAAAAGCTAGCCTGTCAGCTATGAAAAAAAAATACATCCATTATTTTGTTGCTCATACGCTTGAGCTGTACTAAGCCAAAAAGGAGTAATTGTACATTTGTTTTTTAATTGTACATTTCATTATAAACAATTTTTACTACGGAACTAAACATTACAAAAAAAAATGTTTTGATTAGTATCATAGTAAATTCACGATGATAAGTGCAATGACCCCTTGAAGCTTGTATTCTTTTCGGTTACAACAAAATAATAAACTTTTGCAAAGTACCGCCTGAATCAATCAATATTAAATTAAATATTTCTGACGCTGCCGAAGAGAACTCCGGTGAAGAAACGTACCAGAGCGTACCTGTGCATCTCGCACTTGCTCCCACCCCCGCGCACGCGCACCAACGTGCGAGTCACGCACGTTTTGTACTATGCATTGACTCCTTGAAGAAGGCCACCGGACGATGCTAAAACTATAGTCGATTCGACGTAATTAAACGTAAGTAAAACAATAATATTAAATAGGTGTTTCGTAGTATAAAATATAATAAATCCTATACCATGCGCACCAGAAGCATTGCAGGGTTAACGAATAAAATAAACAAACGTCATTGTTCGCGTTTTTGCGTCTATTTAGGACGTTTTTCATTGCTGTTCTAGATTTAGTGTTACTATATAACACCTGTGATAAAACATCAATTATTAGATATCATTATCTTGTCAAGATGAGTAGTACAGTGAGTTTGCTTGGCAGCTTAGCTATCTTAGGCTATGTCTCCACGCAAGGATATTATGACGGTAAGATAAATAAAAATAAATATTATTATTATTTAGCCCATTTTGTCCCACTGCTGGGCAAAGGCCTCTCTCCCCCTCTTCCACACCTCTCTGTTGTGTGCTGTTGTGGTCCACTCTTTATTGTGGGCATCGAGCTCATCTTTCCACCGCCTTTTAGGCCGGCCTGGTGGCCGTTTAACCTCCGGGACCCAGTCGGTGGTGGTTTTCGCCCATAGCTCCGCTGGCATTCGGCAGACGTGTCCAGCCCAGTCCCACTTTAGCATGGCAGCTTTTTGAGTTACATCAATGATCTGAGTTTTGCAGCGCAGCACTGAGTTTTTTATGCGGTCTAAAAACCTTACGCCCAGTATGCTGCGCTCCATCGCTCGTTGACAAACCGCGAGTGTGGACCTTTGGTCGATTGTCAAAGACCAAGTTTGAGCGCCGTATGTGAGGATGGGAAGAATGCACATGTCCATGAGTTTACGTTTCAGGCACATGGGTAATTTACCCTTTATTAAGTCCTTCATGGCCCAATAGCTCTTCCAGGCATTTTCGGTGCGTCGAGCAACTTCTTTCCAAATTATTTATGTATAATTTTCTTCAAAAATAAATAATTAAGTAAAAAGATAAATAAATCTCTAGAGGAGGCCTTCACCTTCGAGAACGAGGTTCTTACATAAATAGTAAAATATAAGGTATAAGTTTAAACATAATACTCTTAGAAAATAATTAGAAATAAGTTTATTTTTGCATTGTTTAGTAAGAAATATGAGGCTTTTTAAAGAAATATTTGTTTATTTAGGATTAATAAAAATGCGAAAATTTACCAAGAAATTTGTTATTTTTGCGGAACGCCCTGTTAGTTTGTTTGGTAGTAGCTCCTTCCTTAGCTGTGGGTTCGATTCCCACCCAGGACTAACTTTTGTGTGACGAAACTCAGATGTTTGCTCTGTGTGTATCTTATGTGTTATAAGTATGTACAAAAAATAAATAGATATATAAGTGTTATATCAGCTACCTGGTTCATGTAGCTTTGCTTAGTTTAGGGTTAGATGGCACTTTGTAAAATGTCTTCCGAATGGTTTTTTTTTTAATTATTGTCTTTTTTAGACAAGAATTTGTGTAATGATATCCAAGGTTATACAGAACGCCAGTATTAAGATAAAAAGAACTCATTTTACCCACCATTGGCATAGGACCGAGGCATATGATATAACAAGAGAGAGGCCTATACCCAGCAGTGGGATAAAGAAGGCTATGGATGATGATGATGAATGCTAGAAGACTTTTTTCTTTTTTTTTTCTTTTTATATTGAATAGGTTCGCGCTTGACCACATCCTGCCTGATGTGTAGCATCGATGCGGTCTAAGATGGAACACGCTTACCTAGAAGGAACCTGTTTACTCTTGATTTGAAGACACTCATATTGTACCTTTCGGGAAACACAGACTCCGGCAAAGAGTTCCACATCCTCGCTGTGCGAATAAAGAATGTGGACTCAAAGCGTTTAGTGCGCACATGGGGAATATCCACCATGTACGGGTGTCGCCTCGGTCGCGTTTGTCTGGCCGTCCGGTAGTAAAAAGGGGCAGGGGGAACCAAGTCGTGCAACTCCAAGGCACAATCTCCGAAATGTATCCAGTAGAAAGACGTGGTAAACCTTGGTTTATTTGGGTTAACTTAGCATTCAGGGATGGAGGCTCTACAGCTCCATCCCTAACAGGGTCCCAGGGGGCCAGCGCCGACGGGACGCCATGGACGAGTGCGAAAGCGTTCCCGTAGCCCCAACACATAAGCGCCAGGCAGAAACACCCCAGTGTTTTTAGTGGGTAGACCGCCACTATGGCGGAGAGTCCCTGTTTCTCCCGAAACTGGTAGTATCCATCAAGGATTTCCCTAGGAGAAAAAAAAAGTTTACTTCATCTTTTAGCATTTACAGGTAATCTCTAGCATATACACCAATGAAAGCCTAGAGGCAATCCAAAGACACAAAGCCACTACCAGATTGCTGGCTGATAAACAATCTTTAGACGTTGGCCGTAATAGTGATGGGATATCATATAGTAGTGTTGTGACAGCCGCGTTTTATACTTTATTTACGTATACTAGTCATTTTTCTTATTTTATATTTTCAGATCGACGACACTTACTGCATCCACTGATATTAAATGCCATACCAAAACTATTTGAAATACATGACATTCCTCCCACAAATGCCGCTAAAGATTTCGAAAAATACGCTGAACAAATTCATCATTTGGCTAAAAAAGAAAACGTCTCAGTTCTGTACAAAATTCAAGTGGAATTGACGAAAAATTACATGAAAATGAATGGCAAGAAATATTACAAACAGAAATCTAAGGCTAAGACGTACAATATTCCTTTAAAAAGAAATAGTATGAAACTCTCGAATTTTGAAGTGTTTTTAAGGAAAGCCGCAGAAGAGAACAATCACTACCCTCCCGCAGGGGGGTTGGTAAACTATCACATGACGTCAACGGATGAACCTCAACTGACAACAAAAGTCCCACACTTAAAATTTAAGCCAATTAAATCAAATTTACGCAACTTTTCAAAAGTAATAAGACCTGTTAGAAATAATATTATAACTTTGTCGTAGCATTTTCCTCTTTCCGTTTTTGTAAATAAATTTTTGTTTAAGTTAAAATTGTTTTTTGTCTCATGCCTGACCTTTCAAAGTTGATAATAAGTAATTGAGTAATTTGGAAGTTTGGATTGTTTTTAAAAAAAATTCTCTGCGATTTTCTTTTTAATTGTTAAAGAAACAATCTTTTATGGACATGCTCACGAATTATTTCTACTTTTTATGGAGAAAGTGAAAGATTGCTAACTAAAACCAAATACTGTCTCCTTATTTTACTTTCTGCTTTCCAGTTTCTCAGTTTCTTTCTAGGCAAGGTTTCTTTACCATTTTTAACCACACCATCACTTAAAATTGGGTGACTTGGACTGGGTTAAGCATCTGGGCTGTCAACATTAAAATATAATAAATAAAACTTGGAGATAATCTAAATATTAAAATCCATTACCAGCCAGAGCATAACATTGCCAGTTCATTAAAAAAAATGAACTCAAAACCAACAACAACAAACAGGGCAAGCTAAGTAAAACCGTTTAAGGTGGTACGACTTCCACACAAATCAATGTTTGCCATTTATGGACAAATGGAGCATAATTTTATAGTGAAATCACAGCTACTGGCATTTACTTTGGTCTTTATTTGCGGCAAATCACAATTGCTTGAATAGCATTGGTGTCAATGCTGCCAGCATTCTGGCCATAACTCTAACATTTGGCTAAAAGCTTAGCCGTTAACTGGCATGCCCATTATGAGCCTATAATCCACTTCTGGGCATGAATTCGTCCCAATCCACGTCACTCAACCCTATCTTCATGCACCGCTCTCTTACGTATATCGTCATCCATCGAGCGTCAAGGCGTCCTGGCTACGTTTGTTAATTTGCGATCTTCGCTCTAGAACAACAGTACACGCTCACCCCATCAGTTATCGGTTCTACGACAGATATTTCCAGCCAACTACCACTTTAACTTGCTAATACGTTGATCAATGTCTGTGGCTTTATTAAAAGTAAACATTACTTGTTGGTAGATTTCCTTGGCAGGAGGTTGTCTAGATAAATACCAACGCAGTACCAGATACTCAGCTGCAAAGCAGTAGTGTGTTCCGGTTTGAAGGGTACTGCAGCTAGCGAAATTACTGGGTTGTTGCGACAAACCATCGAAAGTATCAAAGTGATGAAAGCAGTGATGCCCAGGACTTTGTTTTACTACTCAAAGTGTTGTGTATCGCTGCTATCACTGTGTTATATTATACTTTTTCATTATTATTAAAATTTAGTTTTTTTTTTACAGCGCCATCTGACCCCAAATTAAGCAAAGCTTGTGTGATGGAAGTCAGATAACTGATAGAATACGTAAATAATATTTGTTTTTGTAAATACATAGGTATTTATAATACATACAGAACACCCAGACACAGAACAAACATGTTTGTATTCATTCACAAAATGTTTGCCCTGAGTGGGAATCGAACCCACGCCCTACAGCTCTCAAGGCAGATATACTACCAATGAGCCAACGGGGCTGTCTTATCATCACTCACAATTATTAGAAATCGTCGTACAAACAAAAAACGGCTCAAATTTAAAAAAAACGGGCTTTAACTAACTAATTAGCGAAGAGGTACAAATCAGGAGGTACAATCTCTTGAATTTATCACAAAAGCTTATCCCAATAATTAACGCCTGTTATAAGATATCAGAATACCACTAAGCAAAACTAGAGTATCCATAAATAACATCAGGTAAATTCCCCTATGAGGGTTCTAGATTACAGAATAAACAATAGCCACTACGTAACCAGGTCACAGTGCAAACACACAGATAATAATCTAATCCCATTATCACAAATCTCATGAAATGGAAAAGCGGTCAAAACAAAGCATCACCGGAAGGTTTCGAGTGTCCTTTATTGTAATCAGGTCCTCCGAGCGGTAAATGTTGTTCCAGCACAGCTTAGCGAGTGATGCATCGCGATAGCTTGACACTTACCTTGCCTACCTAGGGCTGTAGTGTTGGGAAACTGACAAGTTATAAAAAATATCGATAAGTTTTTTTTTGTTAAAATTCAATCCATAGAAGTGTCAGTGGATGCTCCTATAATGTTTTTTTCAACATCTCTGTCATTAACTTTACTCCCTTACTGGGAGCAACTCACATACATATTTTTAGGTTTGCATTTCAAAAAGGTTTACCATAACTTACAACTAGCTGTCTTTACAGGTAACACTTAATAAGATACTATGAATTATATAATTATTTTACTATTATGTCTCATATGGCAGGCGGACTTACGCTGGTTCCATAGCGAAGAAGTTGTTGCATTATGTGGGATGCAACTCGTGTGAGCACATTTGCATCCTGCCACCTCTCCGCCACCCAACAGACTACTGGTGCAAGAGTTAAGGCGGCAGCTAAAAGCAAACGCCTGAAACATGCCTGCCTGGAGTCAGCGTATAACTTCGTACCGCTTGACAGCGGGACCGTAGTGCTCCGAGGTGCGGATGTTCGTATCAAAATAAGGCTCTCACTGCGGCGGCGCGGCGTCTCAGTGAGAAAGGGCGCGACTCCCGAGCAGGATCCTATTTGGTACAGCATCTGTCGCTGGTTATCCAGCGTGGCAACTGCAAAGCTGCGAGTATTATAGGCACTTTTAGGCAGAGGTCTTGATATGTTGACTTGCATTATTACTCAGTGAATAGGCCATTGATGCCTGTCAATAAACCCTTTATGAAATTAATTTAGTAACACATATCGTAAAGAATGCAACGAATGCCCGACAAAAAGTATAATTAATGCTAATAAATAATTATATATATATATATACATATATATTGACCGTTAAACATATTGGCATAGAATTTTATATTAGGTAACTATTATAAATTACATTACCATATATACAGCTGACAAATCTACTTGAGTATCGATATATTCCGCCCAAGACGGGCACGTCACTATTCAACAAAGCGCAGCATGTCGTGAAAGTGTTGATGGTATCGCTCGAGCTCGAGGATGAGACGGCTCGCGACTAATGTAAGCTCCTTAAAAGCTTCCAGTGTGAGCGCTTCTTTATGCACCGTCCTCGAAACTGGTAAGTAGCTGTCACGAAGTTTTTGAGGTAATGGATCCGTTTAGATTAGCGGCCCTGGTTACAGGCTGTTTTAGGATATCCGTTCTATACTAGTAAAAACTATCTGTAAAGATCCTATTGTGAAATGCATTTAATTTTGTTGGAGCTATTTTTAACATGACTTTGCCGAAGTTCATCTTATCTTAGAATAGAATAGAATAGAATATAACTTTATTTTACACCAAAAACACAGATCACAATTAATACAAATAGGAAACAAACAACAAACAAAAAAAAAGAAGATATAATAATATAACAAAACAATAGAATAAATGATGTATAAGGGCGGTCTTATCGCCTAGAGCGATTTCTTCCAGACAACCTTTATCCTATATATATATTCCTTATTTTATTCCTCTATATATTCCTTATACCTATATATATAATCTTATTTTGGAGTTTATCTTCTGCGGTGTGACTTTCTAACGGTGTGTTTCGGCAGCCTCACTTGAGAGCCAGTTCCATTCCAGGCTAGGTGTGCTTTACCATCTTCGATCACGCCTTCACTTAACATCAGGCTGTGGTCAAACACTTAGACTATCAACCATAAAAAAAAATTGAGAACCTTTTTTTTTACAGAAGCTTGGACATGTAGATTTCCACTCGATGTTTTCTTTCACCGTTTGAAGTCATCTGCAAAACGCACATGACTTAGACAAGACGTGCATGACGTATGGGAGCACCACATACATCGTTCTCATTACAGCTCCTGCCTTAATAAACATAATTTCCATTAACTTCAACTATCCAATTCAATTACAAACCAGAAAGATCTGTGCGGCCGCGGCGCCAGACATTAATAAAGTTGATGGCTTGATGGTGTAAAACAAATTAAAATGCGTTCACTGCAGTAATAAATTACTTTGGTGCTACGTGACTGATATGAGATAGTATGTGATGCTTCTTTCTGCAATTACTTACATTTTGTTTGAGATGTGAAATATTGGTTTAAAATAAACAACTCAGTTCTGCTCACTTCAATCTTTCCAACTGCACTTCTTTTACTTTTGATGCTGTACCTAATGCTTTGAAATTGCTTCCAATGAATGCACTTCCTTCTTATCAGACAGCCCTGTTGGTTCATTGGTAGTATGTCTGCTCCAAGAGCTGAAGGACGTGGGTTCGATTACCACCCAGGACAAGCATTTTGTGGCATAAACAAATGTTTGTTTTGTGTCTGGATGTATTGTATGTATTTACAAAAAAAAGTATTTAAGTATTCTATCAGTTATCTGACTTCCATAGTACAAGCTTTGCTTACCTTGGGGACAGATGGGGCTGTGTGTAATGTCCTATGATATTTATTATTATTGATTTATTAGCATTATTTCAATTAAAAAAACTTAACTTATAGATTTCGAAAACACGATTTCATAGCCCTAAACCCAACACGGCTAGATCATAGGTATTTTGGTTTAATAAATAATTAAACTACGTAATAGATCTTCATGAAATTCTACGGCACCAATCTGAAAGAAAATAAAAAAGATGTTTTTTCTATTCGATTTATAAATGACTAGCAGACGCCTCGCGGTTTCACACGCGTAGTTCCCGTTCCCGTGAGAGCACAGGGATAAAACGTAGCTTATGTCATCTGAAGATAATGTAGCTTCCCAACGCTGAAACAATTTTTGAAATCGGTCTCGTAGTCTTTGCCTATTCAATACAAAAAAACAATCAAATCTTTCCTCTCTATAATAGTACTAGCGGACGCTTCGCGGTTTCACCCGCTTAGTTCCCGTTTCAGTGGGAATACAGGGATAAAAAGTAGCCTATACCGCACGGGGATGGTGCAGCTTCCCAAATTTTTGAAATCGGTTCACTAGTTTTGGAGCCTATTCAATACAAACAAACAATCAAATCTTTCCTCTTTATAATAATATATACCTACAATAGACAATAGACAACACTTTATTTGAGACATAAAACATATTTCAACATAATTCACAATACATACATACAAAAAATAAACAACAATAGTAGATAGATAGATACATCGATAGAGCTGTGAGGTAACAAACATTACAACCAAATTGAGAACCAATTTTTTGAAGTCTGTGAAAAATAATACATTTTCTCTGTCATAGCGAACAAATATAAGTACACACAGTTATAATATCATGTAACATTATATCAAAGCGATATATCCCAGAGCGACCCAACAAAAATATCAGACGCAAACCTATTCAAAACTTAATCATTCGAACCGTTGGAGTTTTCCGCGCGAAGGCACACAATGGCGGTAGTTCTCAACACGATAAGCGCAAACCAAACAAGTACATAAATTAAATCGAGAAGTTTCCATGGCCGGAATCAACGACACTTGTGTGTGGATGCTGGAATGTGGGGCCCGTGGACAAGAATAACAAACCTTTTATTTCAATACTCATAGGCGTCAGTAGGGAAGATTCGTGAGAGAGATGTCAATGGACAACTCCTCACTACTGTAAATCACAAAACATGCAGAAGATTTCAGACATAGAAACAGCAGTCTCCGACAGAATGCTGTGTTGAGCGGGATATATAAAAAAAAAAGTAGGGAAAGACTACATGAGGCCAGCTGTTTATGTAAAAAATTTAGGCTTCATCACATCACATGTGAATGTCGAGGCTACCCAGCTCCTCGACAACACGGATATAGTAAGAAGACTAAAAAGGACAAAACCTTTTGAGTTAGTGTATTAAGTTAGTAATGTCAGTGCAGTGAGTACTGCATGTTATAGAACACATGAACAAAGTGTCTTCCCCTTCCTACATAGGCTCACCGGAAGACCAGCGCTTAGCCTTGGCATAATGCTGGTCATACTAAGTGGTATGGCCAGCATTATGCTAAGGTGAGCCCCTATTTTGTAACTTTTGTTTGTCTCTGTTTGTTTGTTTTTGTTTTTATGCTTGTTACAAAATTAAACGTTATTCTTTCTTTCTTTTTTTCTTTCCTTATTTCTTTTTTTTCTTTCTTTCTTTCCTTCCTTAATAGAGACAATAAGAAAAGTGTTAATGGACGCATTCTTCGTTTATACTCTACTTAGCAATTTAAGTTACATTAAAATTACTTATTAGTCTCAACTAGACTAGATTGTAATAACTATGAGGTATCTAACAACAGTCAGATACATAATTAGAAAGAAAAAAAAAGAATGGAGAAATGACCTGCAACTTTGGTGTTATTAATAAAAGATTTGTATTTGTATAAAAAATGCTAAGGTTCTATTTTACCATAGAAATACCAACAAAAAGTGTTCTATGTTATCCATGAAACTTCATGGAAATATCGATACGACACAGCTGTGCCGTCCGTGAAATGCTGTTAAATTTCAGTAATAAATCCAATAACATATGGAACCACGTACTTGCCAACACGGCGGCGTCACAGTTCGAACTTTGATGCACAATCAACGCATATTCACAAGTTGTCACCAAGGGGCCAGCGAGTTACAAATTTGGTTGGCAGTCAATTTGTACAGGCACAACTTGGCTTCGATTTAACACGTTCGATATACTTCTATTGAGTTACTGAGAGTTACTTCTATTGAGACACTCATCTGTAACGTTTGCTGTGCGAATAGAGTAGGTACTGTCATTGCAACAAAAAATAAATTTAAGGTCATGCCCACTCCTATGCGGTGGTAACATTTATAGGTATTAATAAAATATATCATAGGACATAATTAATCATTTAAATGTAAATTATTTTTTTTTAAATATTAATTTGATTAAGCGCTATCTAGCCCTAAACTAAACAAAGCTTCTACTATGGGAACTAAATAACTGATGGAATACTTACTTATATACTTTTTTTAATAAATTTATTGATGTAATATATATTAACATAATTAATAGTCATACATTAAATTAAATTATCAATAATTATGTCAAATACGAACTCTTATTAAACTAAAACAACCCGCCCCTGACCTTTTCCGGTGCAAAGGTGCCCATCACACTCGCCGCATTCCCGCGCTGAATGGCAACAGCCAACCTCTGCACCAGAAACGAACCGGAGCGAGAGTCACCTGTCCTATCTTTAAGCCCTGTGACCTATTTCATTTACAAACTTTTTTGCCTCGGTCCCCCAGCAACCCAGAGTCTCTACTGCGACAGGCACGAAAAAGTATAGCGGTTCGATGGAAGCAATATACTATTTTTGTAAATTCATAACCAAACATAATACATACAGAGAATTGATTGATTCAGGCGTTACTTTGCGGAAGTTAATTTTGAATATTCAAGGTATATATTTAGACTCCAGACTGTCTCAACAAAGCGCTCGAAGAGTAACACGTCCTGAGGATGTCTTGAGGCAAAGCACGTGTCGGCAAGTGGTTCCTGCAGCGAGAAGATGATATAAAGACTTGTAGAAGTCATCATCACTGTTGTGACTGTTCAGCGGAACTAAACTAAATATATATCTTTAATAAAAGCCTAAAAGATTGTATCTATACAAAGAAAATAAAAATAAAGAGGAAAGATTTGATTGTTTGTTTGTTTGTATTGAATAGGCTACTGGACCGATTTCAAAAAATATTTCACCGTTCAGAAGCGAGTCGAACGCTGAAGGACGTGGGTTCAAACCCCAAGTGTGTACCTACACACTTGGCCACACCTGAAAACCAATTTCATTCTCGCCTCTTCGACTACACCGTCACTTACCATCAGATGAGCTATGGTTAAGCACCTAGCCTGACAACTTATCATAAAACTTAAATAACTGCAATTCCACGAGCATATTATTATGACAATGCCAGATTTGTAGAAACCTGCTAAATCAAAGACCAAATTATTATTTAAGTCTATGTTTAACTATAGAAACTATTCATTAAATAGTTTTAGTAACTTTCCGTTAAACCGAATTCAAAACACCTCTGTTTAGCATCAAAGTGGGAATTTGAAATCCCTTAAGCTGAGTTAACAAATAAACAACTTTACTCTACAATCATCATCTGATAAAATAACTTCTATCACGATTACAATAGAGATGTTTTTCCTGTATTATTGTCGTAGTTTCGGGGTAGAACATGTATTTGACTGGTAACTTTATTTTCGCGACAATTGCTTAACTAGGTTTTACCAACTGATTGTTAGGATTAAACTTTTACGTTGCCAAATGGAGCGGTAAATATTTAATTTACCGGAGAAAAAACTTCTTAAGTACCTAAAACTGATAGCTAAAAAATTTGTTGTACGGAAAATTAAAAAAATTTAACGCATATCATTAAACGGCTGTAAAATCAAAAGCGTTATTTGCATGACAACAGTGTAAAAAGGTCTTTAAATGTAGTTGCTTGCGTTCATTGTCAACCATTACGGTGTGCAAGTTCATTTATTGATTAAAATGCAAAACAAGTGTAATAATTAAGAGAATTAAAATAACACAATAAATGCTACATAAAATGCCTACATTTTGTTTTAATTTATAGCGAGTGCCAAGCGGTATGATGTAATAGATTCTAACGTAATCCCATTCGTCCAATTCTGATTTCAATGTCATAACATGGTATAAAGAAGGTTACATACAATTAAAATAACCACAAGTCTTAATATCTTCTTCTCGGTGTAGAAACCACTTGTGGTTACTTTAATTATTATTAGGTTTTTGTTTAATATTTTTTTAAGTTTATGTCAAATTACTTCTAGATATTAAGTAAGATTAGGTTTTTAATTAATAAGTTGTTGTCAAATTAGTTAAATTTAAGTCCTCATCATTGTTGTAACAGGAACGACTGTTAAGCGGAAATAAACTAAATATATACCTTGAATATTGTATGGTTTGTCTCCTTGCCCGCTACATCCTCGCCTAGTAACCATGTATGAGGCGAATATCGGCCATACCACTACCACCTACACCATTGCCCACCTGATGTCATCTCTCCGACATATAAAATAATTATGTCAATATTATGATTAAATGACAATAAAAACAAAAACATTTTTTTTTATGGTTGACAGGCTAGGTGTTTGACCACAGCTCACTTGATCTTAAGTGACGGTGGTCGAAGATGGTAAACACACCTAGCCTGGAATGGAACTGGCTCTCAAGTGAGGCTGCCGGAACACAACGTTAGGTGCTTGGCGACACATTTTCAACTTGAGGCTGTGGTAGCTAGCCAGCCGAGTACTAGAAAGTACCTTACCCCCATGCTATGGTTTCCTCACGATGTTTTCCTTCACTGGCAGCTCAAACTGATTGTTGGGGTTCAAACCCACGCCCTTCGGCATGCGAATCGACCGCGCTAACCACTCAGCTATCACTTTTTTTTTCGTTTTTGACTATACACACAGCGCCATCTGACCCCAAACTAAGCAGAGCTTGTGTGATGGAAGTCAGATAACTGATAGAATACATAAATACTTTTTTTTTTTGTAACTACATACTTATAATACATACAGTACACCCAGACACAGAACAAACATTTGTTTATTCACAAAATGTTTGCCCTGAGTGGGAATCGAACCCACGCCCTACAGCTCTCAAGGCAGATATACTACGAATGAGCCAACGGGGCTGTCGACTGTGTTCCGGTTTGAAGGGTACTGCAGCTAGCGAAATTACTGGGCTGTTAAGACTAACCATCTAGTCTCAAAGTAATGAGTGCCAAAGCAGCGATGCCCTGGACGTTGTTTTGTTACTCAAAGTTCTGTGTATCGCTGCAATGGTCATGGACAGGCGTTATATCTCTTAACATCAGGAGAACGCCTCGATCGTCTCATTACTTTTATATATAAAAAAAAAAAAAAATATCATCGCTACGAAATACTATAATTATCTAAGTTTTGCGATCTTTACAAAGTATCTAAGTTTTTCGACGCTATCATACCTCGCTTTGCGCCAATCTACTTAAAATTCCATTAGTACGGACGCAGACCTGCGTAAACTAAACATTTGATACATATTATTAAGAGCTACTGATTGGTTCGCCGGTTTCCACCAAAATTTGCCCTCTCACAGTCTCTTTACATAAAATTTGCATTATCGATTCCCCCTGTATGGCGAGAACTGATTATACAGCTTAGCATGTTTTGGTCTATGGCCTACGCATAGCTGCATTATGTGGAAAGTTTCTTTTTTTTTTGGCATCATACTTTTTGCTTTTGCTAGTGCAGAAGCAAATGATAATATAAATCCATATAATACATTATATATACTAAGTAGCCTAATATCTGTAACTGTACCTATATCAAAAAAATAAAGCCAAAAAAAAGCAAAGCAGTGATGCCCTGGGCTTTGTTTTGTTACTCAAAGTTCTGTGTATCGCTGTAATGGTCATGCATAGGCGTTATCTCTTACCATCAGGAGAGCGTCACGTTCGTCTCATTACTTCTTACATAAAAAAAAAAAATTGTCAATAAAAAATTAATAATCACTTTTAGTAATGTATTAAGTTTGTCTTTTAGTTTAGATTAGTCGTCCTAGCCTCACTTGATAGATAGTTAACAACTAGCTTGTACAACTTTTAAAAAAAGTGCTACATTGATTAAAATTTGTAAATAAAAGTGTTTTTTTATTTTGATTCTGCTTTTATTACTGACATGGCCATAAAACATGAGGAAGAAGATGACGCTTTAGAATGTACAATTTATTTTTTAAAGTGTGTTTAAGTGTGTATTCCATCATTGTTTCTAGTCCCTGCACTAGATGAGGGCCTGTTTCGCAGGGATAACCTACACTTGCGATTATGCGTGTGCGTGTGTGTGTGTGGGTGTTTGTGTGTGCTCAGAGAAAATGTAAAATTATTAAATGTTCAAGGTATATATCTAGTTTATTTCCGCTTAATAGTCGTTCCAGCTCCAACAGTGATGAGGACTTAAATTAAACTAATTTGACACAGCTTATTAAATAATAACCTAATCTTACTTAAAATCTAGAACTACATAATGTGTCATAAACTTATACTTAATTTGACAAAAAAATTAATTAAAATAACAAAAAAATCTAATTAAAATAATCCTAAATCTTAAAATCCTCCTCTCTGCAGTAACCACTTTGTCGACACGTGTAAAATTATTATTATTATTTTGAGTAAATTCTCCGTGTTTAATTTGTTAGTGTTTGCAAATATTTAAAGACTATTATTTTACATTCTCTTCTCTATTCATTGTATATTCTAATTTTTCAAATTTATAATTATTATAACTTGACGTTAAATAATCTAATTTTATTTACTAAATTTATTTGATTCTTTGACATGTTAATACTACTTATGAAATAAATTGATATGAATATGAGGTAAAGATTTAATGCACACTAAAATCCATTCATAAAGCCTAGCCTGGCCTAGTCATCACTTTGCGGTAAAAAGTCTCATCATACATCATGCCCTGCGACTGTAATCTTTATGACCTACCCGCCAGCATCTAGGATTAGTCCAGGATTTATTGCACCTGGACGGTTCTCCGGTTTGTGGCACCGGATTAGCAGCCTGTAACTATGGATTACGTTGTATTATTGGAGTTGGGGAGTTAGCAAATGAAAAATAAGTCGTAGTTTGATATTTTTTTCAAATACAAATATTTTATTGACAACACCAATGTTACAAATCACTTCAAAATTTTACATATGCCATTAAATGAGTTTTAAAACACTGATTACATGTCAACACAAAAGTTGAGTTTAAGTCTTCCTCTCCCGATGGTTCATACTCTGAGGTTCATACACACGTCCCGTTCAACTTCAACTTTTTCTTCTTGGCTTCTGCGGTGTTGCCACAATTTTGCCAGTGTCTGGTCACGTCCCGTTCGTAAAGAAGGCCGACCGATATGATGTTTGCTGAAAACCAATGACAGCTGTTAACAGTTGACGTTGACGTTTGAATATATTATCTTGACATTCAGCATTATATTTTTGTTTTTTTGTTATTTTTCCGCGGAGAAATTGGCGTCGCACTTTCTGTGTATTTGCCAGTGTCAAGTTTTCTTCAGAATGATATTTAAATGACAGTATTATGATGAAGAAACATTCGTGTAACATACTTTGTAAGTGATATCACTGTCATAATTTTGCAGGTACCTACTTCGGTCAAAAATTTAATATTACCATCCAGAGTGGTAATGCCGTCCACATTTTCTTCTAAACTTTTTAATATACAAATTTGCAAATAATAGGTACCATTTGGTAATAGGTGTAATTTGGCAGCCCTGTTGGTTCATTGGCAGAATGTCTGCTTCAAGGGCGTGGGTTCGATTCCTACTCAGGACAAACTTTGTGGTATACAAAACAAATGTTTGTTCTGTGTCTGAGTGTTCTGTATTTATCATAAGTATGTATTTACAAAAAAAAAAGTATTCTATTAGTTATCTGACTTCCATAGTACAAGCTTTGCTTAGTTTGGGGGCAAATGGCGCTGTGTGTAATATCCTACGATATTTGTTTATTTATTATTTTAAGTATTAGAATTAATTAAAAAAAAAAATTGGCACAAGTTATGGTCACATTAAAATGAACCCATTGGCTCCGAACTAGTGATAACTGTGTTTCGGGAAACAATGGCTTCTCCCGATATCTTGAAACAAAATGCCAAATACAAACTAAAAAATCTGAACAATTAGGTACATCAAAATTAACCTGCATGCATTTTTTTGTAGCGATGATAGCTCAGTGGTTAGCGCGGTAGGTTCGTATGCCGCAGGGCGTGGGTTCAAACCCCAACAATGAGCTTGAGCTGCCGGTGAAGGAAAACATCGTAAGGAAACCATAGCATGGTGGTAGGGTACTTTCTAGTACTCGGCTGGCTAGCTACCACCCTCAAGTTGAAAATCTGCCGCCAAGCATCTAACGGTATGTTCCGGCAGCGCCACTTGAGAGCCAGTTCCATTCCAGGCTAGGTGTGCTTTACCATCTTCGACCACACCTTCACTTAACATCAGGTGAGCTGTGGTCAAACACCTAGCCAGTCAGACATAAAAAAAATATGTATAATATATATATGTGTATGCATTTATATTTGTGTGTATAATTTCATTCGTATTTAAAACATCACGCGATATTTTATTTTCGTTTCACGTCGCCGCCGAAACTCCACAAGTTCTAATGATGCCATTTACCAAGAGTTTAATTGCAAAGTTCGAGTTAACTTTTATCCCTTGGACCTTTTTTACACCCGAGAAGTTGCGATAAACTGATTAGTTCAGATAACTTTCTTAGAATTAATTGCTAGTTACTTACATTTCACTTAAGTGGGTTTTTCTTTGATATCGGATCAGTATTAGCTTATTTAAGCATACGTAGTTTATCTCAAGGTTTTTCAGTGTTCATTATATTGTTTATTCAATACATATAGGTACTTTTGACTTTGACGTATGATTGCAGTGTTTTGTTTTTAAACTACGTAATGAACAAGAGTGTGAAAATGTAGTTGTTTTTTTTTTATTGTAAAACGTTTTGTTAGTATTCTACGAGTGTATTTGTAGTAAATAAATAAATATTGGAGGACATTTAACACAGCGCCATCTAGCCCCAAACTAAGCAAAGCTTGTACTATGGGAACCAGACAGCTAACAGAATATTTAAATACTTTTTTTTGTGAATACATACTTATAATACATACATAAAAATGTATTTAACTGACAGCCCCGTTGGCTCATTGGTAGTATATATGCCTTGAGAGCTGTAGGGTGTGGGTTCGATTCCCACACAGGGCAGACATTTTGTGAATAAACTAATGTTTGTTCTGTGTCTGTCTGTCTGTGTGTTCTGTATGTATTATAAGTATGTATTTACAAAAAAAAAGTACAATATATAATATACAATACATAATATCCAATACATAATATATAATGAACAATATATCATATACAATGTAATATAGTCATCTATCTTGGTATTTTTGGGCTTCAAATAGATAAAGATTTTTTGTAATAATTTAGTATTTAGTAGGTAAGTTATTTTAAACGAAATTGGAAATCTATAAAACAGAATTGTTACACATTTCTATGCTTTGAATTAAATGTTAAGTTTATTTTTCGCTTCTTAGTGCTAATGTTAGCACTAAGCGTATAAAATGTCTCGCCTCCATCCCAAGACGCACGATCCACCTTCAAGACATGCGTAAAATCTTCGCTGGCAATCCAATAGAGCTTGCGGTAATGAATAAGTAATATCTTGTCACATAAAAAGTGCACAAACATTGCACTTGCCGCTATGATTCAATATAAGTGAAAAAAAAAAATCTTTAAGGTGGTTCATTTCCATACAAATAATTTTTTGCCATTTATGGACAAATGGAGCATAATTTTACAGTGAAATCACAGCTACTGAAATTTATTTTGGTTTTATTTGTGGTAAATCACAATTGCTTGAATAAAACAGTACATTATTAGCATAATATTCAGAAATCATAAATTCATAAATCTAATGTTTTATTCAAGCAATTGTGATAACTAACTAACATTAATAACTTTGTTTTATTTATACAAATACACCTTTGTGAATTACACTTAGCACTTTATAAAACGCTTTCAAAAATTTACTTTTATAAAAATCAAAGTCTCCTAAGCTACAATGTGTAAGAATGAATACGATCAAAAGCTGTAAAAGAGATGTTAGGTCTCAGACGTGTCTCACAAAATAACTTCTAAAAGAATACACGTGAACGAAACTAAAGTCCCAACATCTGCTCGAGCCTTCGAGAAAAGCTTTTGCACGTCGATATAGTAAATCTAGAAGAGATTCTTTTTATTAATACAAAACAGATCGAATTCTTGCTTAGTGTAAAAATGGACGACTTTTTAACCGACTTTAAAAAAGGAGGAGGATCTCAATTCAGTTAAGTTGTATTTTTTCTTCTTTTTTTATTTGAAAGTATAATTATATGTATGTACCTACTTTCCGATTGGTTTTTTGACCACTTCTCACCTGATATTGAGTGACGATATGGTCGTAGGTGGTAAACACATCCAGCTTGAAATTGAACTGGCTCTCAAGTGAGGCTGCCAGAACTGCACTGCTTCACTGTTATGTGCTTAGCGACAGATTTTCAACTTGAGGGTGGTAGCTGGCCAGTCGAAATACCCTGCCACCATGTTATACTTACAAATACATATCTTTTATTGATAACACCAAAATTACAGGTCATTTTTACATTCATATTTAAGAATATTAAAATCATGACATATTATGTCAATATAATTAAAATATGTCATTAAAAACAAAAAAAAAATACTTCCTAGTAATCTCATTAGTTATATACGAGTAATTCAGTATACTTTCCTCATGACAATGACTATGATGTTTTCCTTCACCTGCAACTCATTTTCATTGTTGACATTTCAACCTACGCTCTTCGACGCGTAATCTGACAGCGCGAACCACTAAGCTATCATCGCTATATAATTATACAACTCACAATTTAAATTATATTATCATACTTGAAATTACATAACTGTCTTTTCCATTATCATTTAAGGCGATGTCGTTGGGTATTGAAACGCTATAAATTAGGTAGCTTATCTCGCTGACCATTCGCGGCACATGCTCCTGGATTACTCTCTAGCAAAGCTTTTTATTTCTTCACTAGATCAGCTGAAATGGAGGATTTTTACAAAGGTGATTGATTGTTTTCAGAGCCAGCAGTTTTAAATAGAAGGTAAGTATCATGAATTAGTTAATTCATAAGTTTTATTGATTTTTTATTTTAATTATTTTGAAATTATTAATTAAATAGTAAAATATATTTTTAATTCTTCTACCTTCAATTTAATTTTAAGCGTGTCAAAAGTTTGATTCTCCTTTGTATCGAAAGTTTGTTTTTGCGAAGCTCGAAATATAATTTCATATTCAAACTAAATTTAAATTGCTTCACAGTTGAACGTTGCTCGGCGTACGTCAGCAGCGAAATTTTTCAAAAAATGTCATCACTTTCATCGAAAATTTGAAAAACCACTCAACCGACCGAGTGAATTTAATCGGAGCAAATTCCCCTAATATTAACAGTAACTTGAGCACATTCTGAGAGTAAACACAATTTGCATTCTCAACACCTTGGCGATGCGAAAATTTGTTCAAAATTTGCTCAATATTTAGCTCCGGAGCGTCAACTTAGCTATTTAATATTAGACTTTCTCAGGGATTGATTCGAAAATGCTTATTGGAAATTTTTGCGAAAACCAATTTCAAAATTTACGTTAAATTGAAATTGTTTACGATCACAAAAGAATGTATACGCAATATGCGAAACAATGTTAATGCTAACAAAGAATGAAATACTTGAAAGAATAAAATAAAAATGCGTGTCCTTAAAATGCTTATGAAAAACTAAACTTTTAAAACATTTGTAGCTTTAGTCGAACAGTTTATAAATGAAAAATATAACAAACAAGCCGTTACCGACTTCGTGGAATTCAACAAATAAAAACCAGAAATTTTCCAATTATTATCTGCGCAATTTTCTTAATTTTTCTTTTAGTAAGAACCTTCTACAAAGTATTAGAAAACTTTTAAAAAAGTAGAATAAAATTGGTAAAAACAGGAATTCTTTTATGTATTGTATATAATTATATTATGCACAGTATAGATATAAATAATTATATTAAATCGTGTTATTGGCAAAACAACCTAAAGTGAGTATAAAAACCTTCTAATTTCAGATAACTTCGGCTACTTGTACAATCTTTTCTTTGTATGTATTTACAAAAAAAAAGTATTTATGTATTCTATCAGTTATCTGACTTCCATCACACAAGCTCTGTTTAGTTTGGGGCCAGATGGCGCTGTGTGTGTATGACGCTGTCCTACGATATTTATTAATTTTATTTTCTACAATACTAGCTTTTGAACAAAATAGACGGCAACGTTTATTATATTAATAAATAGATGAATTACCAGACTGACCATCTGCAGTTCGAAAGTGGCAAAGTTATCCCGCAGAGTTGGCCCGCTCGACCAAAGTTGCCCACTACCCCGTCCAATTCAGTTCTGTGCTAAAAGCTAGACAATTGTTCACAGTTATGATGGCCAGATTCAATTTAGGCGTTGAAAGTGGTTTATTAATCGATAGTGGAAGTTTTATATGCTTTTACTGCTACGTTGATAGACTTTTAGGAACGGGTCTGCTATTGAAAAGATTCCGATCAATAGTAATTTTGAAGTACACTAAGAAAGCATGCAAGGATATGGCATGTTCGAAATAATGTTTTAAAAATGTATTCGAAAAATTGATTCTGCCACTTATAACTAACTAACTATGACTTTTAAAGGTCATAACGTGATGTAAAATAGTTTATAACCTTCCTCAAGAAAAGAGCTATCAAATGAAAATTTGATTTTGTTCAAATCCGATGGTAATATATTGCAGTATAAAGATGAATGAATGTTAATTGATTGATTCAGGCGTTACTTTGCGAAAGTTCAATTTGATTATTCAAGAAATATATTTTAGTGTATCTCTTTGGTTACAATAGTGACGTTTAGATAACAACACTTTCCGGGTGGCCATGTCTTTAAGATTAGGAACAGTATGCCAGGTCCCTCATCGCTGTTCGTGCAGGGAAATAGCGGATCGCCTCGGCCACCACGCGCTTTCATGCAGTAGGAGTGCTGGGCGTATATCGCGGCACGCCAGCTTAAACGACGTCATCCGTCGGGCTTTTGTCAGTGCCGGCGTCCCATCAGTTTTAGAACCAAACGGACTGATGCGTGACGACGGCAAGAGACCCGACGGGATGACCCTTATCCCTTGGAAGATGGGACGGCCTCTTGTGTGGGACGCCACTTGTGTCGACACCTTGGCGCCGTCTCATCTTCCTGTGACTTCGGGACAAGCTGGTGCTGCCGCATCTAAAGCTGAAAACCTCAAACGGCACAAATATAGTTATTTGGATAGAATGTATCTTTTTGTGCCGTTTGGGGTTGAAACTTTAGGTCCGTGGGGGCCGGCCGCTCTCGAACTGTATCGGGACCTGGCCAAACGTCTAGAGGAGGCTTCAGGTGACCAGAATGCTGGTATCTACTTTGGTCAAAAGATAAGCATTGCCATCCAGCGTGGCAATGTTGCCAGCATTCTGGCCACATATCCCTCCTCTGACGGTTTTTTAGACTAAGTTTTTTGTATACATTTTGTAAATAGTATAATTTAAGGTATTTTTTATTTTGTTTAATAAATAATTGGATAGTGACGTGAATAATTATAATGACGGGCTAAGATGCATAATGAGCATTCCGGATCCGAGCCTAAGTTTAGATTAAAATGTGTCTTTTTACAATTAATTTTGACATTAAAATTTGTATTGATGTTATTCATTTTTTTTTCTTTGATTTCGGCGTCGCTTTTTAGCATTTGCCAGTGTCAAGTAATTATATATTTTCAAGTTTCAAAAGTTAAAAGTCCAGTCTTAGTCAAGTCCAGTTCGTGTCAGTCAAGTCCAGTCATGCTTTAGTAAAGTAGTGGCGACTTTACTATAATGGAGTTTTGGAAGCAACACGAAAAGTCATGTTTCACCACATTATATCATTTTCTCACACTCGCGCTTGTAATTCGGCACTTTATGAATAAAACACCACCATTTTTATGCATAAGCACTCGCATAAAACACTAGTTTTGGAAAAAAATACAACGGAGCGACACGACTCTTCCCGCGTTCCCGCCAAAAACTCATGTTATTCATTTACCGATTATTTATTTTATTTTAATGTAATTCTATGGGCATGCTCTGAAATAAATAAATATAATTTAAATGTAAAATAAGACAAATGTTTGCATGCCGAAAGGCGGGATATGGCGTGCCATGATTTTACTCTTAGCAACAAAACTGTACTTTACCCATATACGCAAAAATAAATGTCATGAATTATTTATCTAACTTGATTTTTTTTTTACTTAAATAAATATCGTAGAACATTACACACAGCGCCATCTTAACCCTAACTAAGCAAAGCTTAATAGAAGTCAGATAACTGATAGAATACTTAAATACTTTTTTTTTTAAATACATACTTATAATACATACAGGACACCCAGACACAGAACAAACATTTATTTTGTTTGTACCACAAACTGTTAGTCCTAGGTGGGTATCATACCCACGCCCTTCGGCTCTTGTAGCAAACATTCTACCAATGAACCAACAGGGCTGTCACACATACGTTTGACACTAATAACAGATTTTCCCTTAGTGAAAATAATCAAGCGTTATCGAATCCATAAAACTTTGACGGTACAAATCTCAAATTCAAATTCATCAGAAACCCTCAACGGGAATAGGTAGTATTGACTTAGGTCTAGTTATAAATATTATGCAAACACATGAAAATTATGTGCCATGTTGGCGGACGACCCTTTTCGGGTCGCGTTGTTTGCTCTATGTATTTCGTTGATACGGATCGGACGCCACCTCGTTACCACTATTGTTATAGCCGGGTTGCACAACGTTTGGAAATTTTATCTAAAGGTGTGTACACATTTTTGTTTTATTTATGCGGGATTACTCATGGTTTGTGATCAAAATTTGTTTTGACAGCCCTGTTGGTTCATTGAGTTGGTTCACAGCTGAGTACAACGCGCGCGCGGCCTGATCTTGCCTTGACACTGCTGCGCGCCTCCTACAGAGATGTATCCTTAACTATTTCAAACCTATAACTATTTTAAATTTGACAAGAACAACTTCGCCGTTTAGTCGTGAAAATAGAACAAAGATAGAGTTAGTTTCGCTGTTATTGGGTTAAAATAGTTAAGATATAATTATATTGTCAATCAAAAAAAGTAACGATAACAAAACAAAGTACAGAATTTCCCACATCACAGAAATAATTTGTCTTACTAACTTTAGTTAACTTCAATTGTTTTGAACCAGTAGGTAACTTCAAACTTAGGATAATGTTAGACATAACATAACAGAATAGCTGCCAGAGACAGATAAATAAATTAATCGTCAGATGAATTTCAACTTTAAATTAGGAACATAACTTTCAATTCAAAATAGCCCAAAGTCGTTTTTTAAATGTAAATCTCCGTTTTCTATTCTACCGGCGTTGCCGGTGTCCGGCGAGACGTCAGCGATACTCCGCGACAATAATGTCATAAATCTCATACATTTTAATGACATAATTTGAAATAATTTATATTATACGATAGAGGCATAGTTTTGTGTGCCTTTCAAGGGTCTCATGAAATATTCTAGCGGCGTAGGCGTATCATGTATACTGATTGCGATGGGATAGAAATATTGTAGAAATGTGGAGGGATAAAGAAACTCCGATTTTGGAGTTTTTTTCTTTTACCTTTTTTTATTTGTAAGTAGATAATTATGTATGTATATTTCTCTAGAAAAAGGTTTCCACTTTAATAGTTTTAAAAAGTTTGACCACAGCTCACCTGATGATTAGTGACAGTGAGGTCGAAGATGGTAAAACACACCTAGCCTGGAATGAAACTGGTTCTCGAGTGAGTCTGCCGGAACACACCGTTGAGTGCTAGGCGGCAGATTTTCAACTTGAGGGTGGTAGCTAGCCAGCTGAGTACTAGAAAGTACCCTGCCACCACGCTATGGTTCCCTTCACCGACAGCTGAAGCTCATTATTGGGGCTTAAACCCACGCTTTTCAGCGTGTGAACCGACCCTGCTAATATTGTCGCTACAATTACATGGTTAAATTGTCTAGAATTCAATTACCTATTTTAATGTATACATAATTATAACGAGGGAATATCGTTAAGAAACTTGTCTAATTCTGAAAAAGAAACCTTATAACGTATGGGGATCCGCCAACACACAAAGAATGAAGGGCGGACGAAGAACAAGAGTAACGTGACGTTTTGAGAAAAACTTTGGTCAAATTTTGATGCAAACATTTTTTTTTTTTGTATACACACATTGCCATCTGGCTCCAAACTAAGCGGAGTTTGTCTGATGGAAGTCAGATAACTGATAGAATACATAAATACTTTTTTTTTGTAAATACATACTTGTAATACATACAGAACACCCAGACACAGAACAAACATTTGTTTATTCAAAAAATGTTTACTCTGAGTGGGAATCGAACCCACGCCCTACAGCTCTCAAGGCAGATATACTACCAACGAGCCAACGGGGCTGTCAAATGAGAAAACTAAAGTGCTATAAAAATATTACAACTCATCTAGTATTTAATATTCTTGTATTATGTTCTATAACGTTAATTTAGTTAAAATTTAGTTATAAACATTATATTGAACGAATTTTTATTATGTTTTTGATACAAGAATTTAATCTAGATCCAGAACAGTATCCAACAAGCTAGTCTACTATTACCGCAAAGCTAGAGTTCGTCAATCCGTGAAATTTAGTTAGTTGCGTTGCAAAATTTTGTGCAATGCAGTAGTCAATGTTTTTACAATCATACAACATAATGACGATAGGATAATTACCAAGAAAAAACTTGAACTGATAAGCATTGCCATCCAGCGTGGCAATGCTGCCAGCATTCTGGCCACATATCCCTCCTCTGACGGTTTTTTAGACTAAGATTTTTGGTATACATTTTGTAAATAGTATAATTTAAGGTATTTTTACTTAACTATCGAGACAAGTAACTGTCTCTGAGTAACCTACACCAATGGCGTCGAAATAGGTGTTTGAATTTTGATATTCAAATGGTCCGGCAAATGCGGTTGGTATTGTCTAACGCAAAGTGAAATTGGGTTGCCGAATTCTGAACAACTCTGAATTCTCAACTTTGAATATTTAGCAGAGTATCTATATTTTAGTGTTCATGTATGTATTTCATCATCATCATCATCATCACTCCACTGCTCCACTGCTGGACATAGGCCTCTCATAAGACACGCCACTCAGCCCGATCTACGGCATTTCGCTTCCATCCACCGCCAGCTGTCCTACGTATATCATCACTACATCGAGTTTCAGGGCTTCCTACGCTACGTTTGCCAATTCGCGGTCTCCACTGTAACTTTTAAATACCTGTGTAATATCACTAGAATTCTTGTATCATCCCAAGTGACAATAATTTTATTAAAAAAAAAAGTTGGGAGTTTCTGTTTTTAAATTAAGCATGTAAAAAATTGATTTTTTTAAGTTAAATTTTGTTTTATAGTTAATTTCCAGGCTAGGTGTGTAGCTAATACCCTGGTTTAACACATAGGCTACTTTTTACATCAAAAACATGTACCGGGTAACACCGCGGGGTGCAGCTAGTAATTATTTTATTTTAAATGTAATGTTATTGACACAATCATGTATGTTTTATTTTTATGTGTAGATTATACATTATCAATTAATGCTTTTGCACATAGTAATGGTTGACAATAGCCGCAAACAATTATATTTTTACACTGTTGTCATGCAAATAAAACCTTTGACTTTGATAGTGAAAAATTATAAAACAAAATAAAAGTTTGATTTTGAAAATGTCTAACACTTTCTGAATCTTTCGCATCAGCTTTGTATTCCTTCACCATTGACGAAGCAATATCTTTACGATCCGGTGCTGAGTTTACATAAACGTGCGCGGACTCAGAGACGATAACTGGTTTATTGCGATACGGAACGTGATCTTTGTAGTCCGGATACTTATCTTACTTTTAATCGCATGAACTTTGACTATTAAGTTTAGAAAGAAAACATTAAGAAAGAAAGAAAAAGATTTTATTTTGCAACAAATACAAACACAAAAACGAAGAAACAGTTACAAAATGAGGGCTCACCTCAGCATAATACTGGTCATACTAAGTATGACCAGTGAAAACCAAAGCGTGAGAGATTGTGTGTGTGTGTGGGATGTGTTGTGGGATGCTTCAAAATTATACTTTTGTCGTTCTAATAGTGTGGTCTAGTAAGTGTTTTTAAATGTCGTGTACTGAATGTACTGAAGGCGGATCAAGTGGTGAATCATCTGTCTTGGGTGTATTTTCGAAACTCAAATATGTTTTACGAAAATAACCGACGTCATTCCACTAAGCCTAAGCTAGTATCTTTTTTTTATATCGGACTAGGCATGCCTTTGGCCACGATCTCACCTGGTGGTAAGCGACGATGTGGCCGAAGATGGAGCACGCTTGCCTAGAAGATACCCTTTCACCTTTTTCTTGAACATCGCCGGATTGTATTTTGATGGAAACACAGACGCTGGCAACGAGTTCCACACATCAGCAGTTCTTAATGATGGTATCTAAGTAGGCACGGATTACTAGATAGTAGGCGCGGTTTTGTGATACTCGCATTGTGACTCTGATTTTTGCATGTTTGATGGACATAATTATTGAGGTCAAGTTTTTTCGATATTTTTGTACTAACGTAGATAAAAAAACACGTGTCTATTTATTTGTAATAAGGTTAACGTGTACGTGTATGCAATTACGCATACATTGATTGATTCAGGCGTTACTTTGCGGCAGTAATACAGGCTTGGTGTGCTTTACCATCTTCGACCATACCGTCACTTAACATCAGGTGAGCTGTGGTCTAACACTTAGCCTGTCGACAAACAAAGTAACAAAAAAAAAAAGTTAATTTTGAATGTTCAAGGTATATTTATTTAGTTTATTTCCGCTCCAGTTACAACAGTGATGAGGACTTAAATTTAACTAATTTGACAATTGGATTTTTTTACTTGATTTATTTTGTATGGATACATTATTTTTCGGTTACAAACATTAAATGTAAATCTAAAGGTTATTGATTTCACTCGAATTGTATCGGTTGAGCTTTCAGACGTCTCATCTCTTTTTAGAGATGTGCTCTGTGCGACGGTACCCTGAATAAGCGACACATTTGCATAGGCAATTTTAGATTATAATAATCAAGCAAACATTGGAACCGATATCAATAGCTATATTTTACTCAATCAGCTTTCCAGTTGATTTCCTTCGACGCCTCGCCCGAGGCCAGTCATTGTTTCCCATAAACATTGCTGTTTCTATAAATAAGTAACAAGATCCGCGTCATCTTATCGCGTCTCAACAATCTCCTTTCATCTTGTATTGTGTCCGTGGCTCACCGTGATCTGAGATGAAAGGATGCGGTGAAAACACACGTGATACTATACGACGAGACCAGTATGTTGCGCCAACTGAAGAATATGTAGGTATCATTGTAATGAAAGGTGAATAAATAACTAGTAAAAAATCGGCCAAGTGCGAGTTGGACTCGTGTACGAAGGGTTCCGTACCATTATCTATTAAAACGGCAAATAAATCACGTTTGTTGTATGGAAGCCCCCTTAAATAGAATAATTATGTAGGTATCATTGATGTAATGAAAGGTGAATAAATAACTTGTACAAAACCGGCCAAGTGCGAGTCGGAATCGCGCAGGAAGGGTTCCGTACCATTTATCTATAAAAATGGCAAAAATATCACGTTTGTTGCAACCTTTAAATGTTTATTTTATTCTGTTGTATGTTGTTATAGTGCCAACAGAAATCCATCATCCGTGACAATTTCAACTGTCTAACTATCACGGTTCATAGGATACAGCCTGGTGAAAGACGGACAGACAGACTCACAAAGGTGACCAGCTGTGACAATGATGGTGTGACGTAATTTATGGATGTCCCTTATAATCGTTATCCCAAAACCCACGCATTCAATTCGGCACCCAATAAAGAAAACACCACTTCTTACAAAGAAATAAATAAATATTATTATTGCAATCAAACAACCGAACAAAATCAAATCGTGCTTCCTGAGCAATAAGTTCCATAGCCTTTGAACTGGTTATAGATTAACTGACGCAGGTACATTTAAATATTTTACCCAATAGTAAAAGATCATCCACATACATCGTATAAATCACAAATAATATATGAAGTTATTTTATTCATACTCCAATCCGAACCATATTTTAAACCCATCCCCTATCAAATCTTTTTCACCCTCGACCTTAACACCATAAATAACGACGGTCTTACCGTCCACCATCACGATTACTGATGATGTACTATATTTTTAATACAATTTTATTGGATTTACAGAATTTTTGGCTTGAAACTTGCTCTCGGAATTAATGAAATTCAGAGACTTTTAAATCGAATTTTGATTTGGGTGCTCTGATCAATCAGAAATATTTTCTGCCATCGCTGATTATTATCAACGTTTTTTTTATGGTTGAGTATCTAGGTGTTTGACCACAACTCATCGAATTTTAAGTGACGGTGTAGTCGAAGATCTTGCTACCTAGCCTGGAATGGAACTGGCTCTCGAGTGAGGCTGCCGGAACACACCGTTAGGAACTTGGCGGCAAGTTTTCAATTCCTAGTACTCGGCTAGCCAGCGGAGTACCAGAAAATCTTACCATCATGCTATAGTTGTAACGATGATACCTCAGTGGTTAGCAAGGTAGGTTCGCAAAGGGTGTGGATTCAAACCCTAACAATGAGCTTGAGCTGCCGGTGAAGGAAAACATCGTGAGGAAACCTGCTGCTTGAGGGTGGTAGCTGGCTAGCTTCTACCCTCAAGTTGAAAATCTGCCGCCAAGCATCTAACGGTGTGTTCCGGCAGCCTCACTTGAGAGCCAGTTCCATTCCAGGCTAGGTGTGCTTTACTATCTTCGACCACACCTTCACTTAACATCAGGTGAGTTGTGGTCAAACACCTAGCCTGTCTACCATAAAAAAAGTTTTCTCAAGATGTTTTCCTTCACCGGCAGCTCAAACTCATTTCTGGGGTTTGAACATTCGGCGTATATACTGACCGCGCTAACCACTGAGTTATTATCGCTACATTTTCCCGAAAATCATCACTTATATACCCAGTTAGAACATAAAGCAAAACGCCCTGTTAGGTACCTAATAGAAATTCTGCACGCATGTGCGAGGGCCTTAATATCGTCTTACTTGGGGTACACTTTTATGAAAAGCCCTTCGGATGATACGCCGCGAGCGACTCAGTAGTACATTTTTATTTTTACTTTTGTTGTTTTTGAGATGATTTAATATGATGGGTTTCGAGAGAATTTTCATCACGGGAAATATGTAATAGTTCTCTCCTGCGACAGTTTGATTTTTATATTCTTCGAATTGAGATATCAAATGTATGACGTAGAGATCAGACGTCACGATATGAAAATCCGTGGCATACCAACAACGAATGACAGTAAAAAACATTTGTAATAAATAAATATAACTATTAGATTTACCTTATATTGACACTCGTATAATTTGTTTCGACATTTGTAATATCTAATGCGAACCATAAAATCTTTTTGACATTTATAAACCCAATTTATTTTGACATCTAAAAAATTAGATTACACGATGTGTTTTTTATTGTGAGATAGATAATATAATTGATTAGAATAGACGTTTTTATCTTCTACACTAATATTAATAAGAGGAAAGATTTGTATTTTTGTATACCTATTTGTATGTTTGTAACGAATAAACTCAAAAACTACGGAACCGATTTCAAAAATTCTTTCACCGTTGGGAAGCTACACTATCCCCGTGTGACATTGGCTACTTTTTATCCCTGTATTCCCACGGGTACGGGAACTACGCAATTGAAATCGCGTACCTGCTAGTAATAAAAAAAATATACACTAAAAATACATTTCTTGAATACTCAAAGAACCAAAATTTACATTCCTTCTGATAAAATGAAATTGTTGTTATTCCCCAGTCAAGGCTTGAAAACAAACACAAAAGTCCCGCATCCGATGGCTCGATAATATACAGCAGTACCTCCCCTTCCTCTAATGTCAGTGCTACGAATATAAAGTGGTCCAAATGGGGGTAGTAAAATGTGCAGTGGCGAAACGACTTAGGTTTTTCGTCGTCGCCGTGAATTATTAGACTGCAGTTGCGGAAAACAAAAATATTGGAGACTACGCATCTTGAGTTTGGGTAAAATTGGTAACTACTTAAAATTATTACAGTGGTGTTAAATGATAATGTTGGTTATTTTTTTCATAATCATAATCATATTTATTGATAACGAGGTGTTATAGGTCAAGAATTTTCAATAATAATCATATATGGGCCTTGTTGCCTGTTTTTTTTTTTTTTTTAATAATAAATATTGTAGGGCATTAAACTCAGCGCCATCTAGCCTCAAACTAATCAAAGCGTGTACTATGGGAACCAGCTGACAGAATACTTTTTTTTGTAAATACATATTTATAATACATACAGTTCACCCAGACACAGAACAAACATCAATGTTAGTCACACAAATGTTAGTCCTGAGTGGGAATCAGACCCACGCCCTCTCAGCTCTCGAAGCAAACGTACTACCAATGAACCAACAGGGCTGTAATTTTAAATTACAAAATAGTCAAGCGTCGACTGCAAAAATACAGGGCCAAATTACAGGGCTGTTGAGACTAACCATCGAAAGTCTCAAAGTAATGAGCGCCAACGCAGCGAGGCCTTGGAATTTGTTATACTACTGAAAGTTTTATGTATTGCGGCAATGGTCATGGACAGGCGTTGTCTGTTACCAGCAGGAGAGCGTCTTGTTCATCTCATTACAATTATATTTTAAAAAAATGCTCCATTTATGTGGATAAGGACGCAGAACTGCATGAAGTTGACTCAAGGAGTGGGTTGTGTTTTTGTTGTTTAAAATAAGATTGCGTGTGATGTCACCCTGGCTGATGTTAAGCATTGAAGAGGTCTAGAACGACAATGAGCTTGAGTGAACCACGCATAAATTGGGTTCAGTGCATACTTTTTGCACGACATTAAACGAAGTTAACGAATTCAAACGAAATAATATATGTAAGTCAGTGCCAGTAAAAATATCAAAAATAATTCTCGACCCTACTCCGTTACTGTCATATCCAATCAAATGGTATCCAAGCTTTATTCTTGCGTTTTGTAAATCTTATCGTTGACGAATTAAGGATGACTATCGAGTGGCAATGATATATCATTTACTCAACCATTTGTGTTTTATTATCTTGAGTAGTTTAGTAGTGTAGGTAAACATATATACTTTAGTGATCAGTTATACTTTATCGGTATATTAGACAGTGTCATCATCTGCCTCCATGATTCACCACAGATGAAGTGGTGGTAGATAGTAATTACTATTCTTATACTAAGAGAATATACGCTTCTGCTAAGGAGATGTGTATGGAGTACTGTTCGCACCTATGGGACGTCTCTGCCAAACACCAACTTGAGGCATTGGAGTCAATCGAGAGACGCGCCAGGAGACTTATTGGCAACGACACTTTACTAGTCTCGGCTTCAAAGCCTTGAGCATCGTCGTAGAGTTGCTAGCTTATACCTATATTCTTTTTTATAAGAAATAGGTTTACGTTTGGCTGCTATCACACCTGATGTTAAGTGATGATGCGGTCTAAGATAGAGCACGCTTGTCTAGAAGATACCAGTTCACTGCCGATTTGAAGACACCCAGATTATATCCAACGGGGAACACCCACTTAGGCAGCGCATTCCACTGTCTAGTAGTCCACACAATGAACATGTAATCAAACGATGAAACCAAGAAACGATGTCGCTTTTTTTAACTTCTGGCTGTCCGATAGAAAAATGGGCATGAGTGAATTAGACCATGTAGTTCTTAAGCACACCACTCTCCGAAATGTATCCGATAAAAAACCGATATACTAGCAACTTTGCGACGATAATAATTGCTATAACAACATTCGAAAATCTTAAAGTAAAGCAGCAATATTCGTTTTGTAACTCAAAGTTCTGTGTACCGCTGCAATGATCATGAACATGCGTTATATATAACTATCGAAAAAGCGTGTCTGTGTTATAAATTTTAAATTAAATAAATATTATTAATCCTTTTTTTGGTTTTGCTGTCAGGTCAGTCAGGCAATTCATGAGATAAGATACATCAAACTATAAACAACTTAGTATACCAGCATTATGCTAAGGTGAGCCCATATTTTGTAACTGTTTCTTATATTTATCTCTGTTTGTTTGTTTTTTTGGGTTCCGTACCCAAAGGGTAAACTGGAACCCTATGACTAAGACTCCGCTGTATGTCCCTCTGTCTCTCTGTCTGTCTATTTGTCTGTCTCTCACGAACCGTGATAATTAGACAGTTGAAATTTTCACAGATGATGTATTTTTGTTGCCGCTATAACAACAAATACTAAAAAACAGAATAAAATAAATATTTTAGGGGGCTCCAATCCAACAAACGTAATTTTTTTCCGGTTTAGTTATAATGGTACGGAACCCTTCGTGCGCGAGTCCGACTCGCACTTGACCGGTTTTTATGTTTTATGTTACAAAATAAAAATATTCCTTCTTTCCACATTTCTTTTAAACGTTTCAATAATGTCACAAGTTATAATTATACAGACGTGAAAAGTGCATAAATCCAAAATATATAACATTTTAACTCAAGGATTAATTAACGTAATTGGTCAATTTAAAATACCAACCGTTATCAAATACCAATCTGGCCTTAGTAATTGCTAAGGTCCTGATGACTTTTATGGGGTAGTAAAAATCTACATAGCTCTTCTGCTACATAAGTAATTACTGTTCCAATTTTCCACTCAGTCTTGGAATGAATGTTTGTTTGTTACAACGAAAACTTTATTTAGTTTCTTATCATTTTGTTTATTTATGAAACAACTAGCTTATTTCCGCGACTTCGTCCTCGTTAACTTTAAAATTAGGTTCAGTAAGAAATCAAACATTTATGTAAGTAACAAAAAAGTAGTCATGAGACTTGCACTTTTATTATAATTAGATGCCTAGAAGACAAAAGACAATCAAAAGTTAAGTAATGAGATGAACGGGACGCTCTCCTGATGGTAAGAGATAAGGCCTATCCATTACCATTGCAGCGATACACAGAACTTTGAGTAACAAAAAAAGCCAAAGCAGCGATGCCCTGGCATCGCTGCTTTGGTGCTCATTACTTTGAGAAATTAGATGGTTAGTCTTAACAGCCCTGTAATTTTGCTAGCTGCAGTACCCTTCAAACCGGAACACAGTAGTGTTCACACACAACTGTTTGGCGGCTGAATGTCTGGTACAGTGGTGGTACCTACCTAGACTACCTCCTGCTAAGGAGATCTACTACCAAGTAAATAGTAGTTGATTTATTTATACGCTGTTATATATTAAAAGAAAAAAATAAAAATAAAAGTATTCTATCACATATCTGATTCCCATATTTTCAATTTTGATTTAATTTCGACTAAATTTTAATATTGTTTTTTCTTGTCTGCTTATCTGGGATTACAAACGTGTCTGAAACTAGAATCAGAATATTCGAATATCAGAAACACCGTAAAATTTATTTATTTTTAAATTTATTTAAGTAAAATTATTCAATTCTATTGTGCCATACAAATACAAGCTATGCTTAGTTTCGGGATATTGAGAGTCCTGTTGGCTCATTGGTAGCTTATCTGTCTTAAGAGCTGAAGGGCGTGGGTTCGTTTCCCGCTCAGGACAAACATTTTATGTATCAACAAATGTTTGTTCTGTGTTTGGGTGTTCTGTATGTATTATAAGTATGCATTCACAAAAAAATAAAAAAATATGTATGTATTTTATCATTTATCTGACTTCCATCAAACAAGCTCTGCTTAGTTTGGGGTCAGATGGCAAAGTGTGTAAAGTAAAAAAAAAAAAAGTACCTAGTTGACGCTGTGAGAAACGCCGTCCAAATCGTAATATTTACATTATTTTCCATTTACTTTTATAATATAAGCTAAAGATACTAAGATTACCTTTCTAGAATTAAGTGCTTAAAATAAAGCAAGCAAAACCATTGGCAGTATATTGTGCTACTCAGTGCTACCGATAACGACCGCCTTCGGAACTTGTAATGGATTGCTAGCATGTAATTCTCATAGCTGTGTTTCGGACGGGTAATCAATACAATGGCGGGTAGATTAACCGACATTTATGTCAATTTCTATTGTAGCTTTCTATAGCGTGCAGTTTAAACTGACTTCAAATGTACAAATAAAAAAACACCATTTGAACAGACTGGACGTTGGTAGGGTTTGGGTCCCGGGACGTCTCGTGTCTCGAAGTCCCGGGACTTTTAGTAACTATAGTTTTGGGTTGAGACTCGAGACGAGACAAGATTTCGAAATTGTTATTTCATCTATTTTATTTTCAAATAATTGAAGGAACCTAGTGCTATCTTTTAGTTTAATGAGTATCTTTTTTTTTTAATGTAAAAAAGTAAGAAGACCAACGAGACGCTCTCCTGATGGTAAGAGACAACGTCTGTCCATGACCATTGCAGCGATACATAGAACTTCGAGTAACAAAACAAAGTCCAGGGCGTCGCTGCTTTTGCGCTCATTATTTTATTTTATTTTATTTGGAAAACATACAGTGAAAAATATCTTAGTTACTAAACTATAATTCTATCTTAACACCATTTAACAGTTTTCGCATATTGAAGCTAAGCTTGTTTGAGAAAAGTACCTATGTACATAGTAGGTACAAGTTATATTAGAAGCAAAAGTCAGACAGGGGACTCACCGAACCAGTTTGTAGTAAGATTTAGTCTAATCAAATTCGTACTAGTATTAAATAAGTCAAACGTTATTCTGAGACTTTCGATGGTTAGTCTCAAGCCTAGTAATTTCGCTAGCTGCAGTACCCTTCAAACACAGTAATATTGACACACTACTGCTTAGCGGCAGAATAATAATAATAGCGGCGACTTACTAAGGGGAGATAAATTAGTGGTTCTACCTCTCTAAACTACAACCTCTTGCAACTCACCTGATTATATTCTAGGCGACTGATCGCAGGTCTAGTAAGGAAAAAAATATCGCGAGTAGAGCAGCGAGTCGCATCACGAGTATGACGTATGTGCCAGCCATCGCTCTTGCTTAACCATATCTGAGGGATAGTTATATTCATTTATAACAGACCTTATTAGCAGAGTGAGCTTACTTATCGGAAAACATCACTACCCCAGATATTTCTCCATGGGGGCACTTCCGATATGGCCACCTATAACTTTCACAAACCAGGCTCCCTGTGGGTTTCAGGAAATATGGCACCTATGTAATTGTAATTAGAGTATCTATTTTCTGATCGTACCATTCTCTAGGGTAAGGTAAGCTTTTATAACATTTCCAGAGATGCGTATCTACTGTTGGATATAATATATATCTATCTTAATATATACTAATAAATATGAACGAGAACGTGAACGGTACTTGGTGGTGGATCTTCGTAGCAGGAGGTCGTCTAGGTAGGTACCACCGCAGTACCAGTTATTCTGCCACTAAGCAGTAGTGTGTAAACATTGCTGTGTTCCGGTTTGAAGGGTACTGCAGCTAGCGAACTTACTGGGCTGTTGAGACTAACCATCGAAAGTCTCAAAGTAATGAGCACCAAAGCAGTGATGCCCTGGACTTTGTTTTGTTACTCAAAGTTCTGTGTATCGCTGGAATGGTCATGGGCAGGCGTTATCTCTTACCATCAGGAGAGCGTCTCGTTCGTCTCATTACTTTTTTACATTAAAAAAAAAATTATCTGCGAATTCATAACAATTAAACCTACAATAAGTACACTAAAAATGATAGCTCAGTAGTTAGCGCGATCAGTTCACATGGCGAAAAGCGTGGGTTCAACCCCCAACTATGAGCTTGAGCTGCCGGTGAAGGAAAACATGGTGAGGAAACCATATCATGGTGGTAGAGTACTTTCTAGTACTCGGCTACCACCCTCAAATTGAAAATCTGCCGCCAAGCATCTAACGGTGTGTTCCGGCAACCTCACTTGAAAGTCAGTTCTTTAACCAGTTCTTTTTTTTCGTCTACCGCGCTAACCACTGAGCTATCATCGCTACAAATATATTTAGGAACGTGCACAAAATCAACACCGATAAATTACCCGCTTGACGGTCAATTTTTTTCTCCCAACCGGATAATCCTCGGTGCGGCATGTTGGACACGGCCAGAGCTAACATGGCCAGTTGGCCACCCGCTATTAAAACTGTTTGTTTAGGGCACGTTACACATGATTATGGTGTTATTTCTTGCCATGAGCGCTGGAGAATTAGATGTTGAAGTTTTTTTTTACGTTTTTTGGCAACGCACTTTAGAACAGTGACTATTTCACCGACTCAAAAACGTATGTTGATTTTTTGTATGTATGTTACGCGATAATTACGTCTGTTATGAATTGATTTTGATGTTTATTTTTTGCTTTGCAGATCATAGGTCAGAGATGAGCGGTTTAAAAAAAAAAAACAAAAAAATGGATACATGTAGGCCTCGATGATAATTTTCGTTTACTCCGAATCCTCGCTGTTTCAGTGCGTTTAGTTGGCCGAAGGGTCATGGAGTTGGTTGTTTTAAATTGTAAATTTTTATTTACAATAGGTTCGCATTAACGTGACCTGGTAAATGCAAAGTAACGATACGGTCTGGGATAGAACACGCTTACCTTTTTTTTTTAAATTCAATATAGTGTGGTCTAAGATGAAGCACGCTTACCTGGAAGAAACCTATTTATTCTAGATTTGATAATTATTGTATCTAACAGGGATCACAGACTCCGGCTAAAAATCCCATAACCTCGCTGTACGAATGAAAAATGTAGCGATGATAGCTCAGTGGTTAGCGCGCTAGGTTCGCATGCCGAAGGGCGTGGGTTCAAACCCCAACAATGAGCTTGAGCTGCCGGTGAAGGAAAACATCGTGAGGAAACCATAGCATGGTGGTAGGGTACTTTCTAGTACTCGGCTGGCTAGCTACCACCCTCAAGTTGAAAATCTGCCGCCAAGCATCTAACGGTGTGTTCCGGCAGCCTCACTTGAGAGCCAGTTCCATTCCAGGCTAGGTGTGCTTTACCATCTTCGACCACACCTTCACTTAACATCAGGTGAGCTGTTGTCAAACAACTAGCCTGTCAACCATTAAAAAAAAAAAAAAAATGTGGAATCAAAAAGCTTATCTAAACTCAATACTAGTGACAGACTAAGCTTTTGACCACAGCTCACCTGATGTTAAGTGGTTGTTTTGGTCGAAGATGTTAAACATACCTAGCCTAGAATGAAACTAGCTCGTAGAGGCTGCCAGAGAAAGGTGCTTCGCGGCGGATTTTCAACTTGGAGGAGTTTCAGCCGAGTAGATACTTGTCCCTTACCATTATGACATCGTTTTCTCACGATACAATCCTGGAATGGCAGCACAAGTTCGATGGATGTTAACCCACACCCTCTGGCGAGTAAACTGATCACTCTAACCACTGAGATAAAATCAAATATAATGACTTATTCGATGATGGATCTTTTGTTTACTCAAAAAATAGTTCTTTGCGATGTAATTGAGATATTATTTGAACGTTTCACACATCAAAGGCCAACTAATGTCGTATACGTGAGAGAAACGAATTCCAGCAAAAAATCCAAGATCCTAGGCGAAGATAGTAAATAAAATATAGCCGATATTTGCAGTCTGGTCGCGATTCTTCCTTACTTAATAACGTTACGGCGACCAAAGTAAAGCGAAATGTCAGTATTGAGGGTTCCGCCTGTAGGATCCATCATCAAACCACATCGCTGTTCCCAACTTATTGTATTTTGATATTATTATGATATTAAAAATAGTACATTCCTAAATTTGTGAAGCTCATACGAGTAAAAGCCCCGTTTGACAGCCCCGTTGGCTATTTGGTAGTATATCTGCCTTGAGAGCTGTAGGGCGTGGGTTCGATTCTCACTCTGGGCAAACATTTTGTGAATAAACAAATGTTTGTTCTGTGTCTGGATGTTCTGTGTGTATTACAAGTATGTATTTAAAAAAAAAAGTATTTATGTATTCTATCAGTTATCTGACTTCCATCACACAAGCTCTGCTTAGTTTGGGGCCAGATGGCGCTGTGTGTATAGTCCCACGATATTTATTATTTATTTATTTATTATTATTTAAAGTGTGTTTTGAATAGAAAGGGAAATCGTTTACAGTATTTAGAGATGTCAGAAGTTTATTCGCTGTTTTACACTCTCAAACTGAAGGGCTCCCAACATCTGAGGTAATTGGTAAATTGAATCGCCCCCTCCACTTTCGTAGGTAGCTAAATGTAACATTATTAATGAAGGCAGAGCATGACGCTCTTTTAGATTTCGTAGTTTTGCTGTCGAAATACCTGAAAGACCGGTACAATTTTGTTACAACAGTCCGAACGATTTATATTTTTTAAATTACTGACTGCACTCCGCAGTTTCACGCTAATTTTTTGTGATATTTAATAAGTTGAATTAGTGTTAATTCATGCCACGAATGAGTGCCAAAGCGTTCCGGCACTTATGCGTCAGGTAGAAATACTACAGGGTTTTTTTTATTTTATTTTTTTTTGTGTTGACAGGCTAGGTGTTTGACCACAGCTCACCTGATGTTAAGTGAAGGTGTGGTCGAAGATGGTAAAGCACATCTAGCCTGGAATGGAATTGGCTCTCAAGTGAGGCTGCCGGAACACACCGTTAGATGCTTGGCGGCAAATTTTCAACTCTCGTGTGGTAGCTAGCCAGCCGAGTACTAGAACGTACTCTACCACCATGCTATGGTTTCCTCACGATGTTTTCCTTCACCGGCAGCTCAAGCTTATTGTTGGGGTTTGAACCCACGCACTTCGGCATGCGAACCGACCGCGCTAACCACTGAGCTATCATCGCTACAACCAACAACCAACCAACAAACACTGAGCTATCATTACCGTAAGTTGGCATACATCAGCAGACAGTAGATGATTCAGGTAGGTACTACCACAGTACCAGATACTCAGCCACCAAACAGCTGTGTTCCGAAAGTCTTCGACCAGTGTGTGTTACCAGTGATGACTTATGGCGCTGAAACGTGGTCTCTGACTGTGTGCCTTCTTGGTAAGCTCAAAGTAGCACATCGCGCTATGGAGAGGGCTATGCTCGGAGTTTCCCTACGAGATCGAATCAGGAATGAGGAGATCCGTAGACGAACCAAAGTTACCGACATAGCCCAACGGATTAGCAAGTTGAAGTGGCAGTGGGCAGGGCACATAGCACGCAGAACTGATGGCCGGTGGGGCTGCAAAGTTCTGGAGTGGAGACCACGGACCGGCAAGCGCAGCGTAGGACGTCCACCCACAAGGTGGACAGACGACCTAGTAAAGACCGCAGGAACGCGCTGGGTGCGAGCCGCTTCCAACCGGTCTTTATGGAAGTCAATGGGGGAGGCCTATGTCCAGCAGTGGACGTCCTACGGCTGAAATGATGATGATGATGATGAAGCAGCTGTGCGTAAACATTACTGTCCAGTTTGAAGGATACCTACTACAACTAGCGAAATTACAAGGCTCTTGAGACTAACCATCGAAAGTATCAAATGTAATGAGCGCTAAAGCATCGATGCCCTGGACTTTGTTTTGCTGCTACAAAGTTATGTGTATCGCTGCAACTGACATACGTCTCTTACCATCGGGAGAGCGTCGCGTTCGTCTCATTACTTTCAGTTGAAAAAATAATAAATAACTTATTTTCCTTGGTGTTGTAATGGCTAATGATATAAGATATACTTATTGAAAAGTTTATGGGCATTAACGTCATTTGAAGTCATGGAGGTCAAAGAGGTCTACATATTAGCAGCAGCCTTAATTATTTCCGTTTGTTCTAATCTGCTAACCCAATTAGTAATGACCCGAAATAGTCAAGCACATTAGCTCTACTAATTGTTTGTTCCGCTCCCATTAAATATTTAGTGTGTTCGAAAGGTCTTATTTGTGGGGGAATCTAGTGATTAGTTTACGGTTTATGAATATTTATTAATCTCATAAAAATCTTACTAATATTTTAAACGCGCAAGTTTGTTAGAATGTACGGTACTCTTTCATGCAAAAACTACTGAACGGATTTGAATAAAATTTGGTATGGAGGTAGCTGATACCCTGGATTAGCACATAGGCAATTTTTTTTTCATTCGTGTTCCCGTGGGATTACAGGGAAACCCCTATGTTACCCGGAGATAGTGTAGCTTCCTAACAGTGAAAGAGTTTTTGAAATCGGTCCAGTAGTTTTGGAGCCTATTCAATACAAATAAACAATCAAATCTTTTATCTTTAGAATAGATAGCTAGATAGAGTACACCCAGACACAGAACAAACAGTTAAGGTGGTTCGATTACCATACAAACAGTTTTTTTCCAATTATGGACAAATGGAGCATAATTTTACAGTGAAATCACAGCTACTGGCATTTTGTTATTTTGGTCTCTATTTGCGGTAAATCACAATTGCTTTAATAAAACAGTAGATTACTAGCATAAAATCAAATTTATGAATGATTTCTGAATTTATGATTTTTGAATAAAACAGTAGATTATGCTAATCATCATCATTATCATCAAATAAGAAAATTTCACAAAGGGACACAAAGACACCTTGCCGATTGGAAACCAGTCTATGGCCTTCTAGAATAAATAGAGGTGTTATACAAACAAATGTGTAACGATTTGGGCACGCTGCATTGCGATGCTACGCCGGTTGTTCAAGTCAAAAGATTTATGCACTATAATAAGTTCACCCGCGGTTACCAAGATAGTAAGGATAACAATAACTTACATTCCAAATATAATTTAGTTCTGTTAACATTTTACAGCGTGACACATATTTTTTTATTACAATAGTTTTTTATTGTATAATGATATGAATGGAAACAACTTTTCTTGCGCACAGGGAAGAAATGTTGTGTATTTATACTAGAGACCTATGTAACTACTTACAGTATAATATGATATCATGTGTATAATATATATTTCGTTTTCTTTAAATAGATAATTTTTTTTTTTCATACTTACTGATTTGTATTAAAACATTTTTTATTTTTTTTAACTTTGTAGTAAGCTTGTGAGTTTGAATAAAATCAATATCATAATTATAATATCAGTTTGGGTTTTCGTTGGCAGCTGTACTAGGTAATCCTGTGTTACAGCTGCCAAATATGACAAACGGACACACTTTCAGATTTATATATTACTAGCTGCGCTGCGCGGTGTTACGCGTTACATGTTTTCGGTTTTCATTAGCACAGCAGCCTATGTGCTAATCCAGGGTCTCAGCTACTTCCATACCAAATTTCATCATTACCAAGTTTTTGCGTGAAAGAGTAACAAATACAAATACAAATCATTTATTAATAACACCAAAGTTACAGGTCATTTTTCCATTCATATTTAAAAATATCAAAATCAAAACAAACATTCACCCAATCCAAACTTTCACATACTATGTCGATAAATCAGTATGAGAAACCCATTACGAGGTTTTTTCACTTTGTTTTCGTGAATTAAAATGCTTTAAACAACAAACAAAGTCATGAACTGTAAATGTCGTTTAAAAATCTTATGATTTTTTTTTTAAAACCCTTGGGCCTTGTTTGAAAGGGTATTTGAAGTTGTTACGGGTTTTCTTGTAACTTGCACAACAATATTAGCAAAGACATATACACGAATGGCGCCGTTCGAACGGTATGGATTGGCAACTACCGTCGGTAGTAAGTACCAATTCTGTGGCGCCGTATCGTGATACAAATCACGACTTCATACGGCGTTTAGATTAACTGAGTACCTAAACAGAGCCAGGTACCGTAACAGTTCGATACCTGATATAGGTCTAACAGTTGAAAATATGCTAAATTAAGTTTTTTGTTAATTTTGAGCTCTTGGGACTCTGACTCCGACCCTCAATTTTGGCTCTTTTATTGAGGCAAAAGCCCATTTAGCTGCCAAAAAGCTGGGATCCTTTCGAAGGTGCGACGGTACTTCACGCCGGAACAGTTGCTTACCTTATACCAAGCACAAGTTCGGTCGTGCATGGAGTATTGTTCGCACCTTTGGGACGGATCGGCCAAATACCAGCTTGAGGCGTTGGAGTCCATTGAGAAACGTGCTAAGAGGCTCATAACCAATGATTCGCTTGTTCGGAAAATGCTTCAAAGCCTTGAACATCGACGGAAAGTTGCTTTCTGTCAGTTTTCTACCGGATACATTTTGGAGAGTGCGCTTCAGATCTGCATGACCCAATTCCACCGTGCCCATTCTACTATCCGACAGCCAGAAGCTTTAAAAAGCGACACCGCTTTATGGTTGATGTTCCAAAAGCTCAAGATAAGCGGGTTGATTCCACCTTTTTCATACGTACCGCTAGATATTGGAATCTGCTGCCCGAGTGGGTGTTCCCCAATGAATATAGTCTGGGTACCTTCAAATCGCGCGTGAATCGGTTTCTTCTAGGCGAGCGTGCTCTACCATAGACCGCATCTTCGCTTAACATCAGGCGGGATGGCGGTCAAACGCAAGCCTATCTACTATTAAAAAAAATTGTTATTTACAAATTTCATACATTACAAAAAAAAGGTTCTACGATCGTTTGATTGTTGAGGAATGTTTTTGATTGCGTATCAAACTATACTTGAACATTTTAATTAAATTATGTAGCTGCTGTTTTTCCAAAAGTAACTTGATTCACTTATACTTGTATTCACAAGTAACAAAGTAGCCTGAAGCTACGTACGGACTTAAATTGAAATTTAATTAGAAATAGACCTTCTAATACAGGAAAAAGTTCAAATAACAATATTGCTTCGAACATGGGCGCTATTTCACAAAATTCGTTGGGGATAATTAAAATACCTTCTGGCCTAATGATTTTCAGTCAGAAATAAACAAAACAAATCCGATTTCCGAACGTGTCGCTCTTTTGTTCAGTTTAACAATTGCTAGAGGGCGCTTAACTCGACGATACGACTTTCGTTTTGTTTTACACAATATTTTGATTTAGTTTTGGTACATAATTACGAAATTGTGCAGAAGTAAAGCTTTTCATTCTACCTTCTCAGTTTAATGAAAATTTTATTGAACGGATTTCTTTAAATTTAAAATCACAGGCCGTTGATTATATCGCAACCATCGAAAGTCTCAAAGTAATGAGCGCTAATGCAGTGATACCCCTGTAGTCTGAACAACCGCTAGGCGCTCACAAAAAAGCCTTATGACTACATATCGTATACCCACGCAGGAAGATTTATAGTCGTGTAGTTTTCTCGTGGGCACTTAACAGGAATCGCAATAAGCAGCTTAGAGTTTGGGGGCTGAACTTGGTTTTGTTACTTTACGTGCTAGTTTTGTTTATCACTTCCCTGGTCATGGGCTTCTCTTACCATCAGGAAAGCGTCTTATTCGTCTCATTACATTTACATTTAAAAATGTGAAAGCGATTGAGTGAACGAATTCATTGTTCAAAATTTTGTTTTAATTATTCTATGCAACACCAAAAAATATCACCAATAAAATAAATTAATTAATTAATTAATATCGTAGGACATTACACACAGCGCCATCTGACCCCAAACTAAGCAAAGCTTGTACTATGGGAGTCAGATAACTGATAAAATACTTAAATACTTTTTTTACAACAATTCAAATAAATAATGATTTTCATTGGTAAGAGGTCTGAACCGATTTTTTGTTTCTTTTCGTACTTTTTTGTGCACCGGATACGTGTTATCGGGTATTCAGCTAGTTTTTTTTTACAAATCTCGTTACCTATATTATTTTATGTCCTAAAAATAATTACAATAAAAGATAACATCTTAAGAGACTCTCGCTAGACGGTTGGGTCAAGAGGCAGCTTCAAAAGGCAGTGATCCTTGACACTGCGCGCATTGTGAGGAGGTTCCTCACTCTGCAGCCCTGACCACCGGCAGCCTGAGCCCTGCCCCGCTGCCGGCGGCACCCTAGTTTTTAAGTTCTTTATATTATTTATGTTTTATATTTAATGAAAAAAATTAAGAATCTAAAAGCTCTATACAATTAATATACCTTTTTATATCATAGGTACTAATATTATAAATGTCTTCAATAATATGAAAATGAGCGAATGTAAATCTGTAAACTCTTTTTTATATAACTTTTGTGGTACGATATCGTATCGAAGCATTCGCCGATATTTAACGGAGTTCGATTGTCGCCACGATGGAGCGGTATTAAATTTCATTCCGAAATTTGTTTGTATCCATGTTCTATTATTCAGTTGAAACCGCAGAGCGAATCGGTTACGGCGCGTGGATGTTCAGGATGAATTACTTAAAAATTAAACGAAACATAGCCCTTATCCGATAAATAAAACATTTTCGTTTTCATGGATCAATAAGCGTACAAATACTTTTTGACGTGAATACGTCTTTAAATTTGCTTCTTCTTTGATTTTGGCGTCGCATTTTATGTATATTCCATTGTCAAGAGTTTTGTCATTTACAAGTTTTATAATGTAAAAAGGAATCGAAGTCCAGTCCGTGTCAGTCAAATCTAGTTATGCTTTAGTAAAGTAGAGAACTTTATCTTAAGCTTCGATGACGTTTTGGAATCAACACGTAAAGTCAGTTCACCACATTATATGCCTTTCCCACACTTGCGCTTCTTAATCGGTACTTTATGAATAATACACAACAATTTCGAAAAAACACTAGTTTTGGAATAAAAATACAATACGGCTTTACACGACTCTTTCCGCGTTCCCGCCAAAACTTCTAAATTCGCTTCGAGGGACACGGTTTGGTGATTTTTTTCTTTTTCTTCGGCAATGGCACATTGTGCATTATGCTCTTTTTCAAGTTTACGGTTTGGTCTTAGTGTTAAAAAGTTATGACATACATATTTATCAACATTAATTAATTATAAATAGGCAAGATTTGATTTCTTTGTATGTTTGTTTGTATTGAATAGGCTCCGAAACTACTGGACCGATCTCAATAATTCTTTCATCATTAACAACATAGTGTGTGGATGTACTTACTGTTAATCGAGTTTTGTTTACCCGTGCGAAGCCGGGACGGGCCGCTAGTATTATATATTCATAAACATAGCCGTGTAAACAATTAAAATATTAAAGATTATGAAAACTTTTACTATGGGTACAACAATCGCGAAAAAGTTGACTGCTTACTAATACAAATCTTTTATAATATATATATATATATATATATATATACCAAAGTTAAAGGTCATAACTTAATAACATTTTTCCATATTTTTTTCGTTTTTTTTTTCTTCTAGGTAAGCGTGCTCCATCTTAGACCACACTACTGTTTAACATCAGGCAGAGTGTGGTCAAACGCGAACCTATTTTGAATAAAAAAAAAAAAAATACTAGTTGTTTAATTTCACGATTTCAGAGCTGTGTCAATAGTGAGAGTTATTCATAATCATGACTACAATTACCTTTCATTTTAGTATAAGCTTATAAACCTGTATACTTATACCACTCTGTTCAATTTACCTTATTGTTACATACCTACATCCACTATAAACCAATATATTCCTCCACATAATTGTTCGGCTACATTAACCAAATCGAAACACATAAAACTATTTCTATGTTAAACAAGGGATCTCTGTATAAATTTGAATCGATCGCTTCCTACTAAATACCTTTTCAGTGGAGCATGTCTAAGCGCTTTAATAAAATAGGAGAATATTTTTAGTACCACTGCTGTTTGCAAAGAAATAAAATTAATAGAAAAGTGGTAGGTAATATTGTTGCAGGTAATGTGGTGCTGGAGAAGAATGCTGAAAATCTCGTGGACAGAGTTCAAAACAAATCAGTCTAATTAATGTAAAGGTCTAAATACCCCTATGTTTATATCGGACTGTTAAGGAACCAAAAACTCAAACGACACGATTTGACTCTACGTTCATTGTGCGAACTGCTAGACAGTGGCTACCTGAGTGACATATAATCCCAGTTGGATATAATCTGGGTGTTTTTTAGTCGAGAGTGAATCGGTATCTTCTAGGCAAGTGTGCTCCATCTTAGACCGCATAATCACTTAACATCAAGTGAAATAGCGGTCAAATGTAAGCCTATCCCACAAATATTATAAATGTGAAAGTTTGGATAGAAGGATGGATGTTTGTTACTATTTCCCCCAAAAACTACAAAACGGATTTAGATGAAATTTCGTATGGAGATAGCTACGACCTGGGAATAACTACTTTTTATCCCGAAACATGTAGCGGGTAACACCGCGGGGCGCAGCTAGTTTCTTACAAAAAAGAAATCTATCGTAGAAGAACTTGGCATCAAGGATAACGCCTCCGTCGAACATCTTGTGGTGCAAGGCAAAGTTGAGGGGACAATACTGCGTGGCAGATCCCCATTGCAGATGCAAGCTGCACTACACGTTCCTGTAATTTAATGCACAAGAACGGCGTCCACACGCGAAGAATGGCGAAGGATCGGTAGTGAGCCACCACCGACACCGGAACGGTTGACCACGACCACTCTGCCAAGAATGCATTACACTTAATTCAAGTACAAAATCAAGTAGTTTTACTGTTCAATATTTTACTGAAATTAAATGATTTAAAGAGTTTTCACTTAGTCTATTCTATTTCTTGTCGCACCTTACCAAACACCGGGGCAGGCAAAATATATTGCTTTCAAAGTAAGCCTTTATTGGATATCCGATCGTAAAGGGAATTAACTTGTTCAATATCATATAGGTTTCTTAAGTAAATAAAGAAAACGGAATCTAAAACCTTTAGCTTTTTAGTTAAGGCGCTGTTAGATGAGCGTGTTTTGGTAGAACAATTGATAAACAAAATAATTCTGCAATACACAGGATCACGTCTAGCGGAGCAAAAATATAACAGCTATGCGTTGACGTGATTCAGACGATTAAATTAATGAAAAATAATTAATTGTAATTAAAACTATTGCATTACCTCTTTACAAGGCTACGTTAACATGAGAACAATTTTTATGAGACCTTGTAAAGAGGTAATGCTAGATTAAACGCATTTATTTAAGTGAGATTCATTTTGCTAGACGCAGTAGCAAAGTTATGTCCTGGAGTTTTGGCGGGAATGCGGCAAGAGTCGTGTCATCCCGTTGTATTTTTTCCCAAAACTAGTGTTTTGTCAAGTGTTTATGCATAAAAATGGTGGTGTTTTATTCATAAAGTCCCGAATCACAAGCGCGAGTGTAGGAAAATGATATAATGTGGTGAAACATTAATTTTCGTGTTGCTTCCAAAACTCCATCGAAGCTTTAAAGTAAAGTCACCACTACTTTACTAAAGCATGACTGGACTTGACTAACACAGACTGTACTTGAGCAAGACTGGACTTTGACTGTAACTGTAGCTACGAGGCAACTTATGTATTTAAATTTTGAAGCTTGAAAATGTAACTGACACTGGCAAATGCTCAAAATGCGACGCCAAAACCAAAGAAAAAAAAAGTTATGTCGTCAACTTTGTATGTCAAGTAAGCTGTCAAAAAGCTCAAATAGAATCGGCTTTTAAGTGAGACTGCCGAAACACACCATTAGGTGTTTATGCTAATTGATTTTTAACTTGAAGGTGGTAGCTAGCCAGCCGAATACTAGAAAGTACCTTGCTATGGTTTCCTCACGATGTTTGCCCTCACTGACTGTTCAAGCTTATTGTTAGAATTTGAGCGCACGCACACACACACCACAGCGATCATCGCCACAACTGATGAATATACATACACAAACAGCCTCTTTTTTGCGTAGTCAAGTAAATAATGGTCGTAATCTTGAGCTGTTCAGTCCAGCTGTAAGCTGGGTTTTGATCCTTTTGAATCCTTACTTAGATACCACGCAGCGAGCCAGATTTACCTTCATAAGCTCGAGCGATATACCTAACAGTTTTATTTTTCTTTGTGTTTCCATGGATAGCTTTTTTCTTTCATTCCAATCTAGAAAGGTGGCCATATTGATTGTAGATCATCTTAGCAGGAGATCGTCTATGTATGTACCAGTACTGTACCAAATATTCGGCCGCCTAGGAGTAGTGTTTAAACAATACTGTTTTCCGGTTTGAAGGGTACTGTAGCTAGCGAAATTACAGGGCTGTTGAGATATACATTTTTTTAAATGCGGTTTTGTGGTCTTTGGATGGTCTTATGTTGGAAGCGCTGGCTGAACCCCACAAATTCGGTATATAAAGAAAAAAAATACTTTGCTGATTCCAAAACCATTTCGAAATATTACATTACTGCACATGATTTTCACGTTTAAAACTCTTTAAACTATGAGACGGGGTTTATTTTAATAAAATACATAAAATAAACTTGACTTCCAATTTGCCTCTAATGACGTCACGTCGTTGGCTGTGTAAGGATTATTTCAGTGCCTAAAAGACAATGGCAAACCTCGACAAAATCTGTCAATGTCAAGTTAACGGTTACCGTTATACTTGTAACCTCCATACACTTATCTACGTCGTTGTTTTTTTTTACATGGCTAATGCTTATTCTACATATTCAGCCTACCTCATGACCTAATAACTATAAAAAGTTTGAAAACGTATTAAAAATTAACTACCGCATAGAAAGCCAAAATATTCAAATTAGTTTCATAAAGTAAGGTTTACTATGAGTAAAAAATATAAAATAAATACGAAAAAAAACTTTACATCTCTTTACTTTACAATTCGGTAATTGTGTGCGAAATGTTCAAATCGGTTTTCAGAACAGTTTTGTATAAGAGTAGCTTGTTGTCAATGGATAGTTTCGAGTTACGTCCCATAAGCCAGTAAAGACCCTTGTATTTTAAGTTGATTTCCTCCCGCTTCGTTTCAATATGTTTTTCCAAGTAAGTTTGCGGTCCAAGTGCATTCCCTGACGCTGCTTAACTATATTAGATTTATAATGCTACCTAATCTGCTTTAAATAGCCCTTTCACAGCTCATTGGGAGTATATCTGCTTTAAGAGCTGAAGGACGTGGGTTAGATTCCCACCCAGGACAAACATTTTGTGGTACAAACAAATGTTTGTTCTGTGGCTGGGTGTTCTGTAAGTTTGTATGCACAAAAAAATATCCTTTTTTATTACCTCACCTGATGTTAAGCGAAGATGCGGTCTACGGTGGAGCATTCTCTCCTAGAAGAAACAGATTCACTAGCAACTTGAAGGCACCCAGATTATATCTATCAGGGAACACCCACTCGGGCAGCAAATTCCATTGTTTAGCGGTTCGTACAAGCTGTTATCTGACTTCCATCACACAAGGTTCGTTTAGTTTAGGGTCAGCTTAGTTTGGCGCTGTGCGACATATGTATAATTATGTATATTTAATACTCTTTGAAATTAATTCATATGTTGTTGGCAGGCCGAGGTCTTACAGTAAATTGTAGAGATATTTTTTCTGGGGTTCCTCTCTGTTCCACTTCTACACTTCTCTTCACAAGAGATGACTCTATTCCAGGCTACGTGTGCTTTACCATCTTCGACTACGTTTTATCACTTAACATCAAGTGGTCAAACACCTAGTTGTCAACCATAAAAAAAACCGGCCATGTGCGAGTCGGACTCACTCACGAAGGGGTCCGCACCATTATCTATAAAAACGGCACAAAAATCACGTGTGTTGTGTGGAAGCCCCCTTAAATATTTATTTTTTTTATTTTTAGTATTTTTTGTTATAGCGGCAATACAAATACATCATCTGTGAAAATTTCAACTGTCTAGCTATCACCGTTCTTGAGATACAGCCTGATGACAGACGGACGGACGGACGGACGGACAGCGAAGTCTCAGTAATAGGGCCCCGTTTTTACCCTTTGGGTACGGAACCCTAAAAACTATTTTGCTTCACATTTTCTTTTGCTCTCTTTCTTTTTCTTTCGGTGGGTATACTATAATATTTACAGTTGAATATACATAATATTATTATGTATAGTATTTTTAGAGGTGCATTCACTTCAAACACACATCAAGCCGGCAAACTTAAAAAAAAACTTAATGATAATAATATTATGTTGTAAGTATTTCCTAACGTAGAGACCGATTAATTTTCTCTTTGATATGTGAGTTGTATTTATGTACACAATACAATATTATGTCCCGCTGTGGTCGGCCTTTGAATGGCAATAGATATCCGATAACACAGAATAATACATAACTAACAAACACAATTGATCCATGGAATTATATCAAACAAATGTTATTTGTTGAGAAGTATAAGTACTTTACATGTTGTTACTATTGTTTTCTACAAAACTAATAAATAGTTATGACGGAACAGAGACGGTATATGCGTTTGGGGTGAGAGGATGTTTGTTTGTGCAAATCCATGTTGCCACTTTTCTCGAAGACTACTGGTCCGATTTTGATGCAGTTGTCAGTTATGAGGTCGGGTTTGATTGGTGCATGTTTTTAGATAAGTGTTACGGTGACAACTCGCCAGGGGGCGCTGCAGGAAACATTTTTTGTGCAAATCCATGTTGCTACTTTTCTCCAAGACTACTAGTCTGATTTTGATGCAGTTGTCAGTTATGGGTTCGGGTTTGATTGGTGCATGTTTTTAGATAAGTGTTACGGTGACAACTCGCCTGGGAGCGCTGCAGGAAACATTTTTTGTGCAAATCCATGTTGCTACTTTTCACCAAGACTACTAGTCCGATTTTGATGCAGTTGTCAGTTATGGGTTCGGATTTGATTGGTGCATTATCTTAGATAGGTGACAATAACTTTTTAACCGTTGTGGGTGTTTTCAAAATTTTTAATTTTGTTTTTTAGTTCTCAACCTTGCAACCCTACAAGTTCGCTAGTGAAGTTTTATGTGCGTACTAAGGCGACAGTTAGCGGGCAACTTTTCAATTTTGCGTTTTTTTATTCATTTAAATACAGAATGCAATTAATGTTTTTTAATCTCTTTTATTTATGTTTCATATTTGTATGTTTTGTTTTAGTGTGTAATAAAGTTATATTCTATTCTATTCTAATTAATAAAACATTCTGATTTTATTAAATTTCATCACAAACTATTCAAGAAATTGTTATATTCAAGAAATTCTAAATTGGTATCTATATCGATATTTATACTATTATAAAGAGAAAAGATTAAATTTGATTGTTTGTTTGTTTGAGTTGAATACTCTCCGAAGCTAATGGACCTATTTTAAAAAATTCGTTCACCGTTGGGAAGCTACACTTTCTTCGGGTGACATACGCAACTTTTTATCCCTGTATTCCCACGGGAACGGGAACAACGCGGGTGAAACCTCGAGGCGACCGCTAGTATATTATAGAACCACTATTTGAGAAAAAGATTGTGAAGTGATTGGATATAACCAGCTGATGTTTAATCTCTGTAAGCAATTTCTGAAACGCCAAAGCTGCAATACTGTGGCATCATTACTCTGTGACCACAAACGTCAAGAGGGTCCGAGCGTAATAGAATCCGGTCCGCATTAAAGGGTTAACAATGTAGTAACCTTGCGCTTTATTCTGATTTGTTTCAACGATAACGACTACTGATAGTTTGTTATTTGAATGTACAAAATTATGTATACGTTAATTATGGATGAGAGAATTAAAAAGAATTAAACACATTTTTGTTTTTCTTCATCATCATCATCCACAGTCTTCTTTATCCCACTGCTGGGTATAGGCCTCTCTCTTAAATGCCATCTGCATCGGTCCTGTGCCAATCTGGTCGAGGACCGAGGCAGATGGCTGTCTGGTCTGGTCTTGTTTTTCTTATGCAGGATTAACCACTTATAATTATATCCGATACTCTGACTATAGTTTCAGCCATATTCGATGGCTTTTTTCATGGAGACAAAGTCGAGTACAACGCGCGCGTGGTGTCGTCTTGCTTTGCATGTAGTCCGCTTTGTTTCCATGACGAAGGTCATCAGATAAGTAGCGATGATAGCTCAGTAGTTAGCGCGGTCGGTTCGCATGCCGAAGGGCGTGGGTTCAAACCCCAAGAATGAGCTTGAGCTGCCGGTGAAGGAAAACATCGTGAGGAAACCATAGCATGGTGGTAGGGTACTTTCTAGTACTCGGCTGGCTAGCTACCACCCTTAAGTTGAAAATCTGCCGCCAAGCATCTAACGGTGTGCTCCGGTAGCTTCACTTGAGAGCCAGTTCCATTCCAGGCTAGGTGTGCTTTACCATCATCGACCACACCGTCACTTAACATCATGTGAACTGTGGTAAAACACCTAGCCAATCAACCATAAAAAAAATCTAACCCGCGAAAGTTCAGTGTGGAGTTCAGCCTGGTGACAGACGGGCGGACGGATGGACGGGCAGCGAAGTCTCAGTAATAGAGTCCCGTTTTTACCCTATCGGTACGGAGCTCTAAAAACACAGAAGAATTTAATGACATCAAAAGTTACTTTTCCTCCACTAAATACCAGTGTTTTTACTAAAATCTTTTTTTGAATTAGCTTGAAACCCGATCTTAGTAGGTGAAGAATATTGAAATTGGTACATTGTCGATGCAGATGTACCCAACATCCGCTGTAATACGTACTCGACGTAAATCTAGAGTTATCTATATAAGCAGAACACGTGAAGTGTTCGGAATATCGTGTCTAGAACTGCTGGGAAGGGGCACACTGAGCAACTGGCAAACTTGGGTTGGTAACTATTCTATTAACTTTGATGAAATGTTCAGGCGATCTTCATATCAGCGCAGCGTGTGATTCTGTGAAGTTTAGTAGCGATTGGATCAACAGTTTTTTTTTTAATTCCCCCCGTGCTAAACACTGGCAGCTAGTTTTATAGCAGCATGTAATGTATGTAGCGATGATAGCTCAGTGTTTAGCGCGGTAGGTTCATATGCCGAAGGGCGTGGGTTCAAACCCCAACAATGAGCTTGAGCTGCCGGTGAAGAAAAAAGTGAGGAAACCATAGAATGATGGTAGGGTACTTTCTTGTACTCGGCTGGCTAGCTACCACCCTCAAGTTTAAAATCTGTCGCCAAGGACCTAATAGTGTGTTCTGACTGCCATCTTCGACCACACCATCACTTTACACCAGGATGAGCTCGTCAAACATAAAAAAGAAACTAGTATCAGGCATTCTGCAGCCAAGTAGAATCCACATTCCCATACACATAACACGGTGTGTAGGAATTTAGATAGTATTTCCATTCTAGTCGAGTAAGATATGTTCCGTCCAGTGTGCCACGAAGCAAGGAGGTTCCATTATCTTCGTGTTTCTCGAACGTTCCAACGCAAATAATTAACTCGTCATGCATTGTTCCAGAAGTAAGCTGCACGTGACGTGCGAGGATGCAAGTTTGCGAGTTCATTGTTTGGACGGACTAATTTAACGAAACTTGATGAGTGGTTTTGTAAACTGGATATGGTTAAGATAGTAGGTACTTGAAGTTTTATCATGTTTGTACATAATTATATCAGACCTATGACACTCCTAGAATAAACTCCTAGAAAAATCTCAGTAAGTTAATTATCCTATCCTCCTAATATCTGACTAATACTTTACTTGGTGGTAGATCTCCTTAGCAGGATATTCTGCCGCCAAGCAGTAGTGTGTAAACATTACTGTGTTCCGGTTTGAAGGGTACTGCAGCTAGCGAAATTACTGGGCTGTTGAGACTAACCATTGAAAGTCTCAAAGTAATGAGCGCCAAAGCAGCGATGCCCTGGACTTTGTTTTGTTACTCAAAGTTTTGTGTATCGCTGTAATGGTCATGGACAGGCGTTATCTGTTACCATCAGGAGAGCGTCTCGTTCGTCTCATCATTTGTCACATAAAAAAAAAAAACTAATATTGTAAATGTGAAAGTTTGAATGAATGGATGTTTGTTATTCTTTCACGCAAAAACAACTGAACGGATTTGGATGGTATTTAGTATGGAGGCAGTTGAGACCCTGGATTAACACATAGAGTATTTTTTATCCCGAGAACATGTAGCAGGTAACACCGCGGGGTGCAGCTAGTAATAGTATAAATGCGAATGTTTATGAGTATGTTTATGTGTATGTTTTTGTTTGTTGTTGGTAATTTGTTAATGTTTGTTTTGTTGTTTTGTTTCACCGACAAGGGCTCACCGGAAGACCAGCGCTGGTGATACTAATTAGTGTGACCAGTATTATGCTGAGGTGAGCCCCTATTTTGTAACTGTTTGTCTCTATTTGTTGTTATTTTTGTGTTTTTTTTTGTATTGTTGCAAAATAAAATTATTTTCTTTCTTTCTTTCTTTTATTACTCTGTCACGCAAAAACTACTTAACGGATTTGGATGAAATTTGGTTTGGAAGTTGCTGACACCCTGGATTAACAAAACAACTAGTTTTTATCCCGAGAACATGTAGCGGGTAACACCGTAGGGCGCAGCTAGTTATTTATAGTTCTTATGAGATTCATAAATATCGTAAGCTTAAAAAATCGCCCAGAGTATTAGTGCTCATTTCAAGCTGCTCCTTTGCTTGATAGATCGTGTGTCTACTACTGCTCTAGCTAGAGGTACCCTACCATGTGGAGCTGTGTCGAGTCTAGCTAGAGTTGCTAGAGTAAACATTAATCTAATTCCATTCTCAAATATCACAGTAATATTATAAATGCGAAAGTTTGTATAGCGAATTTTACGTTTTACTTACATTTTACCTTATGTTTTGCCATATTTTTATTGAGTTCTGCTTTAACTTTTAGCGGTTCACCTGCATAATTGAATTTTGATGTGAAGTTAACCTACTTTCTGTCGTTCAAAAGTTGGTTTTTATAGGGCATCTGTGCAATACAAACATGACATTAGTAATGAAAGGGATACTTGTAACTTGTTATAATATGGCAGCTCGAATCAACTTTTCGCAGAAATTGCTACTATACTGCGTGGGGAGTTACTGAGTGGAGTGCACGGCGCAAGTTAGTGAACTCTCTTTCAAGTATATATAACACTAGTTGCGTCACGCGGTGTTACAAGCTACATGTTTTCGGGATAAAATTATTTTATTATTATTATTATTTTTTTTTAATATCATTTCATTCCATCCTTACAGGGTAGATAATAGATATTTGTGTATGTTCGGTAACAGAATTTAGAATGGCGGTTAATTATGACGCATGCTATAATTTGCCATAATAATTTAAGGTTTTAATTTATGAATTTTATTGTTTGACACACGAATTTAATTTTAAGACATTTTTATTTATCATTTTGTGACATTTTTAATTTTTATAATAAATTTATTTTTTGACTAGCACCATCGCATTAGATAGTGTGAAATGATGTTAAAAAAATAATAATAAAATGTAGCACATGTGTTAATCCAGGGTGTCAACAATCTCCATTTTTTTTTAATGGTTGACAGGCTAGTTGTTTGACCACAGCTCACCTGATGTTAAGTGAAGGTGTGGTCGAAGATGGTAAAGCACACCTAGCCTGGAATGGAACTGGCTCTTAAGTGAGGCTACCGGAACACACCGTTAGATGCTTGGCGGCAGATTTTCAACTTGAGGGTGGTAGCTAGCCAGCCGAGTACTAGAAAGTACCCTACCACCATGCTATGGTTTCCTCACGATGTTTTCCTTCACCGGCAGCTCAAGCTCATTGTTGGGGTTTGAACCCACGCCCTTCGGCATGCGAACCTACCGCGCTAACCACTGAGCTATCATCGCTACAAACCAAATCCATACCAAATTTCACTTAAAACTTTAAATTTTAGAAAAACTCTTTTAATATTTGCACACATACTCGCCATTATGTTAAAGTAATAAGACGAACGAGACACTCACCTGATGGTAAGAGATAACGCCTGTCCTAAACACAACATACAGAACTTTGAGTTAAACAACAAAGTCCAGGACATCGCTGCTTTGGCGCTTACTTTGACTCTCGATGGTTTGGTTCCTATAATATCTTTAGGTAAGCATATCTATCTATCTATACTATTATAAAGAGAAAAGATTTGATTTAACGAATAGGCTCCGAAACCACTGGACTAATTTCAAAAATTCTTTCACCATTGGGAAGCTACACTTTTTCCGGGTAACATAGCCTGCTTTTTATCCTTGTATTCCCACGGGAACGGGAACTACGCGGGTGAAACAGCGAGACGCCCGCTAGTTTCTTACAAAAAAAAAAATGCTGCAGTACCCTTCAAACTGGAACACAGGTATGTTTCTGCTTGGTGGCAGAAACTACGGTACTACGGTAATACCTTGACGGCCACCTGCTAAGGAGATCTACCAGCAAGTAATATGTATTCAATCCTACGAAAACTTTATTATTGTACCTCGGTAGCAATATTACGACTACCTATTTAATTTTCATATAAACTCCAGCAGGTAAAACCACGAATCGTCACGAGTCTATATTAAACAGAAAGCTTGGGAATTAACGAACGTCCACGATATCTAATTTGGAATGCTCATGTCCAAAGCATTTCGGGATTCGAGATTTAGGTCGGATGCTTCGCTTAATTCTATGAGATTAACGTGTTTGACTACTGTTAGAGGAAAATTCATAGTTTTAGACACATGTGTAGGTCAGCTAGCCTGTTATATTTATATGGAAAAAGTAATTTGAATAATGAAATATAAAATACCACGACACAAAATTGCTTGAGAGGATGAATAGGGTCTTCAAAGGAAGGAGACGTAGGTACTGACCATGCCTTGGGTATTGTAGGCGTAAGATGGCCCAACGCTTGTTTGGCATGTTTACGTATAAAAAAAGGTAGAAAAGGTTCGTTAATCCAGTGATGAGAGAAATGAAGGAGATGAGGGTGAGAGGATGGAAGAGTCGGTTTTTATCCGATTTCAAAGTTGTGCCTATTGTAAAAAAAAATTACAATGATAAGTACCATGGCACCTTTTCGTCTTAATTGACCAAAAGTTATAAATAACCTTGTATATAATAATAATATATCCAATAGGCTGGTTGACTAAATTGTAAAAATTGGTTAATTAACGAAATGTGTTATTTTTTTTAATTTCGCAAACTTTCGTTATAATTATACTCTCAAACCAATTAAAATGTACTGCATTAATGACCAGGACTGACGGCGTCTGAATGACGTCACACCGTGTGAAATAACCATATCCGCATGGCGGTTGTTCTGCGAAAATGTCAATACACGCAACGGCGTTTAGTGTTTACGGTCACGTGGCTGAATTAATAATTTATAAAAAAATATTTTCTAAACATAATTTTTGTCCATTAGCATAAACATTTTTTGTTATATACGCGCGGATATAGTGTACCGCATCTTCTCTAGATGGCGGTCGAACGCAAGTTTATTTGTAGTAAAAAACCATATCTTTCTCTCATTATTTTATTCATCTGTTTTATTTCAAGTGGACTATATCCCATTCTTGTATTAGGCTATTTCAAAACAAAGAAATGAAACTTAAAAAATGAAGAGACGTAAACGACTTTCTTCAGACATGATATACTTAAACGACCGGCTTATCTGACTTGGCCGATATAAATGATCGAAAAGTAAACAAATAACACTTAAATTCAAATTCTATAAAATTCATACCACTTTTCCAATAGCAATAAATATCTTCGCTCAAGTCACACCCTCCTCACACCTTTTTACCTAACTTGACAAGTTCAAGTGGCGCATAAAGTCTGAAGTTAAGCGCAAATATTAGCACGAATGCCGATCGAGTTCACATCTCGAGCCCTACTCGATCGTAAACCATAACTTTATGTGATCTACGGGGCTCCAAAGCGACTATGGAATTTTTATTCTCCACATCACCTACTGAATACTGAATGTTTGAACTTATAAGAGGCTGGACAAGAAATAATGATGCTTGTGTCTACATGTCAAAAAAAATCTTTTATCTATCTAATATTACATGTTTGTATCATATCTGTTCTGTAATCTTGGTGTGAACAATAAAGATTTATCTATTCATGTATTTACTATACAAACAACATTTTGCCAGAACTCTTCATTAAGTTTAATTGAAAAGTACAACTTGGGTGTCTTCAAATTCAGAGTAAACAGGTTTGTTTTTTCTAGGTAAGCGTGCTTCATCTTAGACTACATCCTGCTTAACATCAGGTAGGGCGTGGTCAAACGCAAACCTATAATATTAAAGCAGTCAAAGTCAAAATCTTAGTTAGTATTTTTTTTTTACATTTATTTAAAGCTATTTATTACAAGTCGTTATCATTGGTTAGGTTAGGTAATATAACTACCCTTTAAGCATACAGTATCCGTTATAATTATATAATAATTACATTTTTAAAAGAGAATACAATTTTATTGAACTAATATTATGGTAAAATCAAGTGATATAAGATTATGATACTTGACAAGTGTTTGTGGAATTTCTCGTCGTATTTGTTTTATTTTATCCTATAGTTGCCTAAAAAAGACAGATTTTAGCGGTAAGGCCACTTGTGAACATATTACTAAATAGTTGTTTGTAAAACTACATAGATATTAAAATACGAAACAGTACAAAATGTTCAAATCTTATGCTGTAAGTAAAACGAAAATCTGTCAAAAGTTCACGTCACGTCAGTTTCTATCATAAAAAAATTGTTAAAGATTCACCTACAGTCCTACACATACAAGTCAAACCTACTCGAAACATTACACGTCCAGTGATTTATACGTTAAATACTCAATGTTTTAAGTCAGTCACGTAGTTGTGCCGAATATTCGGCTTATGAGGAAGCTTTTGCAAGAAAATGTGTTGAAACGTCTGCGTAAGCGACATGAACTTATACTACCAACTTTGTAACTTTAACAGTTTATTAGAAACAGGACTCCACTAGTGGCAGTCATTTGTATGACTCATTTTCAATACGACTAAAAGCCACACAAAGGAATATAAATCTTAAGTCGAATGTCAAACAATAAAAAAATGAATTGAGGAAAGTCGTGACTTATTCACCACGCTTTGATATGCATGGTATACCTACCTATTTATAAAAACTCCACATTCTCAACAAACTTTTGTCAATGTTGTTATTCTTAAATACATATTACATAAAATTAATCTGTGTTTAAAGTAGCCAATCTTATTTACACGTGACATTTCACAGCGACAAGATGATATAGCAATTAAACTTTAAAGCATTGATTTAATTTAAGCAACTCTTATAAGTAAGATCATTCATGTTAATTTTAAACGCAATCCCACTAATATTATTAATGTAAAAGTTTGGGTGGATGGATGGATGGATGGATGGATGTTTGTTACTCTTTGATGCAAAAACTACTGAACTGATAAAAATTGGTTATTAATATAGGTACTGTTTGGTATCCTGAAAACATGTAGCGAGTAACACCGCGGGGCGCAGCTACTAATTAATAAATTCAAATTCAAAATTATAAATAATACAAATCTATTATAACAATAAATAATCTGTATGTACCTTAATGACAAACTAGAGAACTATTTGCAATATACTAAAGTATTTTACTTGCATTTTAAGTTACCCAAGAGAATGCCATTCTTACTTTAGAGGGTGACAATTATTTTGCATATTAAAAACCAAGTTAAAAATTTGTACTTAAATAATTATAAAGATGCGAAATTACGGATCACGGATATTACATAATCCATAGTTCAAATCCAAATTTCACTGCCACTAATGACTCATCATTACTCTGATAAGTCAGTTCATTAGTATGGTTAATTAATGCATCATGTGCAATTCAATATTAAAAGTTTTATTTTTGAACTTATTTTATATTTTTTACTGATACTAAACTTAATTTCATGAAACTTTTTTTTTTTATGGTTGACAGGCTAGGTGACCACAGCTCACTTGATGTCAAGTGAAGGTATGGTCGAAGATGATAAAGCACACCTAGCCTGGAATGCAACTGGCTCTCAATTGAGGCTGCCGGAACACACCGTTAGATGCTTGGCGGCAGATTTTCAACTTGAGGGTGGTAGCTAGCCAGCCGAGTACTAAAGTACCCTACCACCATGCTATGGTTTCCTCACGATGTTTTCCTTCACCGGCAGCTCAAGCTCATTGTTGGGGTTTGAACCCACGCCCTTCGGCATGCGAACCTACCGCGCTAACCACTGAGCTATCATCGCTACAAAAAAGCAAACTTATTTGAATATTTTAGTTTTCCATGCAGTAGTTAATTTTTAATACGTTTTCAAACTTTTTACCGCGATGACGTCATAAAAAAGGCTGAATATGTATGCCCTTGCCATGTAACACAAAAAAATTCACATACCTGAGCAGGCACTGAAATAGCCCTATACAGCCTACTATGTGACGTTATTAGCGGTCAAGTCTATTTTATGTATTTTATTAAAATAAATCCCATCTCATAGTTTAAAGAGTTTTAAGCGTTAAAATAATGTACAGTGATGTAATATGTGCAATATAGTTTAGCAGGATAGTGCATCAGAAAAACTAAGAACACGAGTTAAAAAAAAACGATAAAACAGACATACAAACATAAACAATTAAGCACACAAAAGCCTGCGCATTTGTAATACAAGTGACATTAGAGACGTAAGATGTGAGAAATCTTGCATAAAAAATAATAGAAAGCATATAAGAAAAACGCCAACGTTCTTTCAGCGTGTTTTTTAGTGTAATAATTCCATGGCGTCACAACAAATAACCTAACATCATTTATCCTAACTGTCGCAAAAGATTGGTAACCCTATCTGTAGCATGAAACCCCAGCGACCGATGCCCATGTTACGGTAGAACAGAATAAAAAAACGTAGATTGGAAACAAAAAAAATGTTTGCTATCCGTGATATTTATATCATATATATGTACGTGGTACCTACTCAGAGCCCTCCTGCTAAGGAAATCTAGCTTAGAGAGGCTTATAAACAAGTGAAGATATAAACAATTTTCGCATTAAAGCTGGCAAAATCTGGACATATATATATATATATATATCCATTTTTGCCAGGATTTAGGTACCACGTATATATACGTCTGCAGTACCAGATATTCTACCGATAAGCAAACATTACTGTGTGGAAACATTACTGTGTGCCGGTTTCAAGGGTATTGCAGCTGGCGAAATTACAGAGCTGTTGAGACTCACTTTCGAAAGTATCAAAGTAATGAGCGCCAAAGTAACGACGCCCTGGACTTTGTTTTGGTACTCAAAGATATGTGTATCCGCGCGCGTTATATTTTCTTAGCTTTTTTTTAAGACGTACGTCAAAAGTCAATAATCTGTCTTTTTGAATCTGTGATGTGTACCGAAGTCTTGACGGGCTCTGGGTAGTTTTAGCATTGATTTACATCTACAATCATATCAACCTTATCGTTTTGGAGATAAAGTTGCAATTCCTTTAACTGGAGCAAAACATTTTCCGTCTAGATTTTCCTGGCCTTTCTTAAATGAGCTAAAGAGACTTAGCGTTTACATAAGCTTTTGTGCATTACCAAAGTTTCAGCCTTTTAACAGTCGTAAGTATATTTTTGAATTAAAAATGTGGAATGTATACAGGAAATAGCAATGAATATAACATATACTTATAATATTTACAGAACACGCAGACACAGAACAAATATTTATACTCGTCACACAAATGTTTGTCCTGAGTGAGAATCGAACCCACTCTCACAGCTCTTCAAGCAAATACACCGCCAAAAGAGCTAACAGGGTATAATATTGGGCATTTGCATAACAATGCAAACGATTCAACGTTTCAGCTTGCAGAAGTAAAAAACGTACAAACAGATAAATAGCATTTTTTTTTCTGTGCTTAGAATGTTAGCCTGATGTCTTAATGTCTATGATTATTTTTATATGTAAGATAATTATATAGAACTCTACTGGGAAACCGTGTTCCATCGATTTTGATCATTATGAGATAGAATGTTGACAAATACAAAACTATTCAGAATAAAGAACATACTAGAATAAATAAACGAAGATTTGGTCTACGATGGAATTCGCTTTTCTAGAAGAAACCGATCCATTTATTTCGCGACTCGAAAACACCCAGATTGTATCTATCGAGAAATTCTCACTTGGGTAGCGCATTCCACTGTGTAGGATACTGTAAAAGAAAGTTTACATTTATCGTGGCATAAATATTTCTTCTGGTAGGAATCGAACCCACGCCCTACAGCTGATATGACAGCCCTGAAGCAGATATTCTTCCACATGGGCTAGTAAGGTAGTCATGGTTACATGCTCGGTGTTTCACCACATCTCACCTGTTGTTAAGTGATGGTGTGGTCAATGATAGTAACACCTAGCCTGGAATGAAAACTACTTAAAACGCGGGTAAAATCACAAGGCGTAGCTAGTAATGTATATGAGCCATTACTTGTTTACATCTTACCAATCATCTGCCACAGTTTGCTCAACCACTGAATGAAAATAGTTATTTGTTATACAAGAGTGCAAAGTTGCTTTTTAACCGCGTGCTCAATTTCGATGACCGAGCAAGCGAAGGACTCTAAAATTAGAATCAAAGGAGCACGAGATGAAAAATCTTTGCACTTGAGTGCAAAGAAGACCAACTCCGGCTGGCTGCAGTCGGCATTATGCTAAGTCGAGGCCGGTTTGTGACATAAAATGTATTTCAAACTTTTTGTTTTTTGTTTAATTTATATTTATATATATACTATACTATATACCTATAAGTTTTTTTCTTTGTTTTATGTTTATTGTTTATTTTTTTGTATGTATGTATTGTTAATTATATCTTATGTATTGTCTATTGTCTACACGTAACTTTTCATCCCACCTCAGCGAGGAAATGACTTAATGCAAAAAAATCTTTTACAATCACAAGAGACTTTTTTTTTTTTCTTTGGTTTTGGCGTTGCGTTTTAGCATTTGCCAGTGTCAAGTAATTATATATTTTCAAATTTCAAAAGTTAAATAAGTGCCATCGTAGCTAGTTTTAGTCAAAGTCGTCTTTGTCAAGTCCAGTTCGTGTCAGTTAATTCCAGTCATGCTTTAGTAAAGTAGTGGCAACTTTACTACAAAGCTTCGATGGAGTTTTGGAAGCAACACGAAAACTCATGTTTCACCACATTATATCATTTTCCCACACTCGCGCTTGTAATTCGGCACTTTATGAATAAAACACCACCATTTTTATGCATAAACACTCGACAAAACACTAGTTTTGGAAAAAAATACAACGGAGCGACACGACTCTTCCCGCGTTCCCGCCAAAAAACCCAGAAGATACTTTTATTTCAGTTTAAGTATTTTTTTTTCTTTGGTTTTGGCGTCGCGTTTTAGCATTTGCCAGTGTCAAGTAATTATATATTTTCAAGTTTCAAAAGTTAAATAAGTGCCATCGTAGCTAGTTTTAGTCAAAGTCGTCTTTGTCAAGTCCAGTTCGTGTCAGTTAATTCCAGTCATGCTTTAGTAAAGTAGTGGCAACTTTACTACAAAGCTTCGATGGAGTTTTCGAAGCAACACGAAAACTCATGTTTCACCACATTACATCATTTTCCCACACTCGCGCTTGTAATTAGGCACTTTATGAATAAAACACCACCATTTTTATGCATAAACACTCGACAAAACACTAGTTTTGGAAAAAAATACAACGGAGCGACACGACTCTTCCCGCGTTCCCGCCAAAACTCCAGTTTAAGTATTAACTACTACATTAACAATATGACGTGCGCGCGTATGATTGCGCGCGCAAAGCAAATTAAAAAAAACGTACACTAAGGAGGTTCCGAGTCTGAGTTTTTAACAAATTAAAAAAAGTTATGTTAGTGTATGATAAATTCGGCACCATGGAGGTAGAAGTAAATAGGTTTAATGATGTTTTGAACTCATAAACTTAGTGCACACAATGTTCTAAATTCAAATTTACTTTATCTTCTAGCGGATAAAAATGACTTTTGCACTCAGATATCGAAGAGCAAAAACACTCTTTCCGAGATGGGGGGATGAAAAATAAATTAGTATACAAATCAGAGCTCTCCATACTTGGAACAGCACAATATCGCTCAAAGAACTCCGTTCCAAAACTGCAAGTTTGTATCTCCAAACGTTTACAACTTTGTCACCCTGTCTGCTGCATTCGACGAAACAATTCTTGACACATTCAGACATGTAAATTTTAACTTTACTGCTTTTGAGATAAGAGTGGAGCAGAGAGCATACATATGTTTGGTGGTGTTAAAATACAATGTTTTTGCGGTCGTATCAGCGAATAACTTGAAACCTTAACGCGTGGAGGTATGGTCTATCAAAACAAAACGACAATGTTGTATTCGAGAAACGCTCTAGTGCAATTCATGTAGAAAGTAATCTTCCGCAAGATATAGGTCGGACATCTTAAACTCGACTAGCTGTTATACGTACGCGTCGCAATTTTTTATGGCAATTAATGTTATTAGAAATGTGATTATAGATCCCTTTTATGGTTACACGAAATAAATAGATTTTTTTTATACTTAATGTTGTAAAGTCCGCAATATTGAGATTGTGACACGATGACGCGTAATGCGAAGTTTTTTTAAATATTACATCTTATTTGTCATGGATGGTGGTATATTGTGGTATAGTGTATAGGCGTATATATCTATAAATATATAAGTGCCTGGGTGGACTGTATATAAGTATGTATACTATATTTTACTTGGCGGTAGATTTCCTTAGCAGGAAGTTGTCTAGGTAAGTACCACCGCAGTATCAGATATTCTGCCGCCAAGCAGTGGTGTGTAAACATTACTATGTTCCGGTTTGAAAGGTACTGCAGCTAGCAAAATTACTGGCCTGTTGAGACTAACCATCAAGTCTCAAAGTAGTGAGTGCCAAATCTGACTTATCTGATCAGTTATCTGACTTCCATAGTACAAAAGTACTATGGAAGTCAGATAACTGATTTACTTTTTACTTTATTTACTTTGCTTAGTTTGGAGTCATATCGTATTACATACAGTAATGGTGATATACGTAATATTGTACGATATTTACTTATTTATGTTACAAACAATTAAATTTTTCTATGAATCATAAAAGTAGCCCGAGCAAAAATGCGAGGTTGCAAAAAAATAGAAATGACATACCAGTCCAGTTTTGAACGTTACGAATTGCCATTCAAAATGTCATCGGATTTTGTAGCACGAATGTAATAGGTCTCTTCAGTTTTATTATAATATCAAAGCGTTTATGTAGTGAGAATTGGGCCGGCCATTTTATGGGGCGGAAGTTAATCTGAATTGGGTTGCTGACGGAGTAAACTCGAGAGTGATAGGTAGATAATCCACCACAGGTTTTTAGGGCTGCCAGGATTCCAGACGTCGTGACGTCGACACGTTCCTCCGTAGTTAACAAACCTTTACGTAAATGGCATTGCGACGTATTGTTTTGCTAAGTGTACATAAACAGAGAGCGGGAGTGTCGTCACCGTATCCTAGCAAAGGACTTCATTTATTTTTTTATTTACTCGATGCTTGTATAGTAGGTAATAGCTTAAATCTACATCTAGTTTGTTTTATGGTTGATAGGCTTGGTGATTGACCACAGCTCACTTGATGTTATGTGATTGTATGGTCGAAGATGGTAAACACATTTAGCCTGGAATAGAAGTGGCCTCAAATGAATGTCGGAACGCACTGTTAGGTAGTTTCCACTTTACTGCTAATTTTTAAAGCTCCAGAATCCATATGTTTTATTTAATTATTAATTGCACACTTGCTATAAAATATATACAAAAGAATAACTTCATGATAAAGCATTTTCTACCAGCCATTCCCATAGTAAATGAGACGGACGGCACGCGTCAAAATATACAATAAGGCAACTATAATGAATTACATTCTTGTACTACTCTACAAGTACTATGAAGTGTCTCTTGTTGTCTCTGGTTGTCTTTGTCTTCAACAAAATCATGAAACTTGGTCACTTCTTGGACTCTTTTTTTTTTTTTATGGTTGCCAGGCTAGTTGTTTGACCACAGCTCACCTGATGTTAAGTGAAGGTGTGGTCGAAGATGGTAAAGTACACCAAATGTATTTCTGCCTCCCCGTTTCATGTTGTTTTTGTCATTGTGTTACTAGTTGCTGTTCATTGTTATTGTCGTTAATAATTATTTAATTTTCGATTACCTATTGTTGTAAATTTTGTCTATGTGGTGGTCCAGGTAGCGGGAGGTGGTAAGGATATCAAAATTGTTCTTCATAGGCTAAAAATGTTTATTACACCTGAGCTAGCACTTTGACATTAACATAAAATTAAATTTACTAGCTTACATTTATCAGTGAATTTAAAAACCGGAGTAGGTATAGCTAGAACTTACCTCAGGTGTTTGTCACTAATATTGTTTTTATGCTGGTAAATTAAATCAAAATGGGTCAATAAAGTTTTCACAATCAATGAAATATCTGAAACAGACAGGATTAACAGAAAATTTTTAACAATATAAATACGGATCGTAACTTTTTACAGCAACATAGCTCTACGAATAACCGTCATAAAACTAGTAGCTGCACTTCAATCGTAAAAGACAATTTTTATGTAGATAATATTTTTAAGCATCTGAACTTATACTGGTTTACGACTAGAGATGAGTCCAGCCAAATTAGAAAAAAAGAACTGATAGAATTTCGCGTAGAAAATGAGTGTAAACTCTTTGACAATTTTTTTTCTTTGATTTTGGCGTCGCGTTTTAGCATTTGCCAGTGTCAAGTAATTATATATTTTCAAGTTTCAAAAGTTAGTGCCATCGTAGCTAGTTTTAGTCAAAGTCGTCTTTGTCATGTCCAGTTCGTGTCAGTTAATTCCAGTCATGCTTTAGTAAAGTAGTGGCAACTTTACTACAAAGCTTCGATGGAGTTTTGGAAGCAACACGAAAACTCATGTTTCACCACATTACATCATTTTCCCACACTCGCGCTTGTAATTCGGCACTTTATGAATAAAACACCACCATTTTTATGCATAAACACTCGACAAAACACTAGTTTTGGAAAAAAATACAACGGAGCGGCACGACTCTTCCCGCGTTCCCGTCAAAACTCTCCCCCTCTTTGACAATTTTCGTCGTAACAAAAATAGATGAAACAAAAACTTTTTTCAATACATATATATTTTTTTAATAATAATAATAATAATTTATTGCCAGAAATAATTTCAGTACATACAAAAAGGGATGCTTAATTTTTTTAATAATAATAATAACTTTATTTGAATTTTTACAGATGAATTTTACAAGACATTTCAGTAGGTACAGGGTTATAGCAGATACTAGAAACATAGTATACAAATATCTTGCGCATTAATAGATACCTGCCTATTAGTATGATACATGTAAGATAATAATTTGAAATACATTTGTAATATCACAAGGCAGCAGTTTATATAAACAAGACTAAAAAAATACAGTACTTATGCGGCGAACATCATGAGTACCTACATCACATGATATTTATCTTAGTAAATTAATTGTATATAGATACATTTCCTAAAGATGGGCAGGTACTGTAATTAGATAATTAGGTAATGGAATGGGGAGTTATGACGGACGTTGATCTCCACACTAGGATTCCCTGTGTTGTGGAGATCAGCAGCATTGATGGTTAAGCGTTACATAAAGGTACTGTGATCGGAAAATGTAATATATACTTAGATACTTACCCACATAAAATTAAATAAATAAAAACAAGCAATATAAGTGTTATATATATTCACGTGTGTGTGTATTAGAGTGTGTGTAGAAGAGAGAGCGTGAGAGTATGCGTCTGTGTCTATCCATCTATCTATCTATTTTCTATACTGTTATAAAGAGGAAAGATATGGTTGTTTGTTTGTTTTGAATTGACTCCAAAACTACAGGACCGATTTCAAGAATTCTATTACCGTTGGGAACTTACACTATCTCCGGGTGACATAGGCTACTTTTTATCCCTGTATTCCCACGGGAACGACAACTATGCGGGTGATACCGCGAGGCGTCCACTAGAAAATAATAAAGGCATTCAGCTTTCAAGTAAATTGCTGTGCAGCAATTTACTTAAGGGCAAATCCTGCTAGTTAACAATAAGAAGGAATTTTTCTGTCTCAGCGTTAGTCATACCGAGCAGCCATTTGCTTACACTTGTCGTTTCACCAGCTTATTTATTACATACTATTGGTTTAAGTCATTCATAGTTGACCGTGCTCCAGTCGTGCTTATAGCGTGGTTCACGTTAGGTACGCCGTGTCGCCAGCGAGCCTTACTCCGGTACATGAAACGTGAATTATCATTAAATCGGATTAAATAGTCGGACCCGGATTATCCGGATACGGCAATAGCCAATTCTCCATCAGATACATCTCTATTTACGACTCTACGGCCAGGGAGCGTGCAATCAAAGTTATTTTATCGACGGAAGAGAACTTCTGACGGACCCTTTGACAGATAGGTACTATAATCGAGTTGAAATAGATATCAGTATTACCTGTACCTAATGTGTATACCTCCTTAGTGGTTATGTGTGAAATTATTTTGAAGTACTTACAGTTTATAAGGGAGCTTAAAAGAAAATTCATGTCACTGAAAACGCTTAGTCGCTTTTTAACTTGTCACTTGCAAAATGTGTGTATTTACAAGGCGGTAATCACTTAAAAAATACGGTGAAACATGTCCTTTCGTGTTGTATTCACAACTTTCAGTAAAGTTGCCACGATTTTACTACCATGACTAGAATATTACCGTTACTTACTTTGTATGACATTGTTTGTAATTATGACTTCTTTGGCTTTGGCTTCTTTGGCTAGGTGATCGTCGAAAAACAGAAAATATTAACAATTACAGAAAGCTAAAATAAAAAAAATAAACAGTATTTAATAAGGCCTAGAAATTAGCACGCCTATGTGTTGCTCGCAAATTAAACTTATTAAAACAAGTATCAATCATAATTACGCCAAAATACATGATGTGATGTTGCCAACAATTATATCAGAAAATTGCTGAAAAATACTATTTCAAAAACATAAAAATCGACAATATAAAATCCCAAAAATTTCAAATTCAGAATAAATGTTTCGTATTTCACCAAAGTCGGAATCTTAATTTTTGTCTTTTCTGACATCTTACTAAAATTTCCTTTGCGCGGTTATCCTTTCAAATGTTGATTTCCATAGCTTTGCTTAATTTGAGGCTAGATGGCGCTGTGTGAAATTCATTGCTAAATATTTTTTTACCAACTTTATTTTGCTGGTCTCAAGGCAATTTTTTTTTTTTTGTGGTTCACAGGCTAAGTGTTTGACCACAGCTCACCTGATGTTAAGTGAAGGTGTGGTCGAAGATGGTAAAGCACACCTAGCCTGGAATGCAACTGGCTCTCAAGTGAGGCTGCCGGAACACACTGTTAGATGCTTGGCGGCAAATTTTCAACTTGAGGATGGTAGCTAGGCAGCCGAGTACTAGAAAGCACCCTACCACCGTGCTATGGTTTCCTCACGATGTTTTCCTTCACCGGCAGCTCAAGCTCATTGTTGGAGTTTGAGCCCATGCCCTTCGGCATGCGAACCTACCGTGCTAACCACTGAGCTATAATCGCTAAAAGTAGAAAAGATTAAGTACATACTAACTTACTCACCTACGAGTAAGTACATCTCCACAAGCTCTTTATTGTGCTTTGCAATTCACAGCATCCACTATGCATATCTATAGGTAGGTACCTAAACACATTACCTTGGCGCGCTAGAATGCCTAGGTTAGTGCAATTAAGTTAAATTGCCTATGGAGTGCACTAGCTTAGACCTAAAACGTTTCAGAATCTGCTATGAGTCCTATTGCTGTCTACTCGAATGCTTTGAGGTTGGGAGCAAGCACATTACGCGCCTCTTACTTACTAACTGAAACGAAGTCTTTTTTTTATGGTTGAAAGGCTAGATGTTTAATGTGGTTGAAGGTTATCAACCACATTGGTTTGGTTATCATGGTGTGGTGTGTGGTGTGGTTCATCTAGCCTGGAATGGAAGTGCTTGCTGCGGGTGGTAGCTAGCCAGCCGAGTACAAGAAAATACCCTACCAGCATGATATGGTTTCCTCACGATGTAATATGGCATTTCCCACAGCGCGCAGTTTATTCTTGTAAATCAAGACGAGGCTGCCCGTCCTTTGTGCTTTGCTTCGACTCCTTGAAGAAGGCCACTTGGTTTGACCGAAACTATAGCCGGGTATTTGACATAATTAAACGTGAATAATCCCGCATAATTACTAAATCAAAAATGTGCCAAAACCATGTCAGTTTCCATAAGCAAAGCTTCTAAAACGGGAGCCAGATAACTAATAAAATACTATACTTTCTACTTGAACAAGAGAAAAAACTCTTATAGGCAACCGTGCTTTAGGTACTAAGACCTTGTCTTAACTTTGGCAATCAAGACAAGGTCAAACGTGAGCTCAGTCTACATGAAAAAAGTCTACATAAAAATTGTAGTCCGTTTTTGTCACATTGAACTATTAGGTCCTTTCATCTGGTAAGTAAAGAATCTGCCGTCAAGTTAAAAATCTGCCGCCAAACATCTAACGGTGTGTTCCGGCAGCCTCACTTGAGAGCCAGTTGCATTCCAGGCTAGGTGTGCTTTACCATCTTCGACCACACCTTCACTTGATATCAGGTGAGCTGTGGTCAAACACCTAGCCTGTCAACCATATAAAAAAAAGTCTAAACGCCTGTCCCTAAATTAATTACCAATAAGTATGTATTTACAAAAAAAAAGTATTTAAGTATTCTATCAGTTATCTGACTTCCATCACACAAGCTCTGCTTAGTTTGGGGCCAGATGGCGCTGTGTGTATAATCCTACGATATTTATTAAATTTGTTTATTGTATTTGTAGGTACAGAGCGAACATCACAACCCAAAAATAGGCAGCAACACTGACAGCCGTCTCATTTTTAGTATATAAAAGACCAAATCTTCGCTTAACAACCAGGTGAGATAGGAAACGCAAGCTTATTTAGGTAGGTGCGTAGGTAGTACTTACCTAAATAGACTTACCTACGTAGGTATAGACTTACGTACGTACGGTAGGACCTGTGTTATTGACCTGTGTGTGTGAAGAGTGGCGTAAAGAAATAAGGACTACAATTATAGTCTAAAGCACTTTAAAAAAAGGTCACCAAATCGTCGGTCAAAGGTTTTTAAAAAGGTCACGATGGTGCCCTTTTTAAAATTGTTTCCGTAAGAATAAAAAACCTCCTTACAGAACGACACTCCTTATAAATTAGTTAAAATATTAAAAAGTAATTTTTTAAGATCTGTACATAAATAAAAAAAATACAAAAATCTGTTCATAAATGGCGGAGTACCTAAAATACGGGTCGAATTGAGAGCCTTCCTCCTATGTAGTGTAGTCGTTAAAAAAATGAGATCAAAGATGTCTGCAAAGGGCAATTCTATCCATTTCGATAACAGATTGAAAACGTACCCTGATACACAAAAAGCATAGAATACCTACAACCTTTCAATCCATCTTACAATGCGCAAGGAAGATCCTACTTAGATATTTCATTCTCCAACTCCAAAGTACCGTCATGCAAATTATATCCGTCATTCCGACAAATCCCATGCATTCTGAAGTTCAACCTCAAGTTGAAACTTGCGACTTCAAAACTCCCATAATACTATCAATATTTTGTACCTACCTACCTATTGTAATGAGGAACACACGGACTGTTAAAATATAAAATTGGAATTGATTTCAAAACTCTTAAATGATGTTTTTTGATTCCATTGACCATACTAGATCTCAAATCAATCAATTCATTTTGCATTACAAAATAATTATGTTTTGGTACCTATACTTAGTAGTACCTCTTTTTGAATAAAATAAGTAACATCAGATGCTATTTTGTTTTACATGCAAAACAAAGACGCGCGCGCGTTGTGCTCTGCTTTGACTCCTTGAAGAAGGCCTCCTGGTTCGGCTGATGCTATTGTCAGAATATCTGACATAATTAAACGTAAGTAGCCCGCATAAGTCTTTTCTTTAAGTGCTTATGTTAAAGAATGGTAATTTTTTAATCATAAATTGTTGAATTCCGTGCGTGTATGTACAAAAGTGATGTAATGTGGTGAATCGTTACTTTTCGTGTTGCTCCATAAGTCCTTAAAAAACTTCTAGTTATGTCACTAAACTACTACTGTTACTTGGTGACAGTCTTGACCAAGACTTAGATACTTTGTGTGACTTAGCTTTATTAAACTTAAGACACTTGAAATTAAACAAAACACTAAACTTGACACTGGCTAATGTACAATTCGTGACGCCAATAACTAAGAAGAAAAAGAATAAATAAATAAAACAGTTATAGACTAAGTAAGTATATACTTTGTGTTGCAACTGACGCCCGTGTGTAACTATAGCTACCCTGAACCCTAACCAATCAAAATAATAGCTTCTACCTGCGAGACCTGCCACGCCAGCCGTTCCATTCGTTCATTCGTTCGACCGTTCATTCTTTCAATTGGTGTCATTCTAGTAGATCGCTGCTCTAGCTTCCTGGTTGTCTTCCGATCAAACTGGAGCACATGAGTAAAACCAATTAAACAAGGACCAAGTAAATGCATGTTTTAAAATTTTCTCGGTAGGTATACAATGTGTGCAGTTTATCAACTTATAAATAAATACATAAGTAACAAATAAACAAGTATCTACCCTTAATATCGAATGGCATCTCAGCATAGTTGCCAATGGCGCTGGATTTCTCTGATGTACCTACCCTTCAATAGTTGTTGTTAAGTATCAAGCACCCTCTTATCTGTATGCGAAGTTATCATGGGCTTCCAGTCGACGGCCTCTGGTTTCTCGTCAATGTGCAACGCAGCTGTTGACGCAACGTCATACTTCTGCAGCGTTCAGGGGGAGTTTCCGCTTCACGGCAGCTAAAATATGGAACAACATTCCTCCCCCGATCAGAAACCAGAATTACGTTAAGGGTTTCCGTAATAACCTGAAAAAATTCCTGATTGCTCATCAGAAGTCCCAAGAAGCCCTGATACATGAAACTAGTGCTATATAATGTTATCGCTAGTTTCATGAATCGGTTCCCCCTAGACAAGCGTGTTACATCCTAGATCGTATCTTCTCTTTTGGTAACAGGCGTGATGGTGGTCAAACGTGAGCCTGTTATTTTTATTTTTGTTTTGTTATTTGTATGTTGATATTTTGAGAAGAGTTATTTGCATAGTAGTTTGTTGTTTGAATTTTTTACTTCGTTTTGTTTATTTGTTGTTGGTAATTTGTTAATGTTTGTTTTGTTGTTTTGTTTCACCGACAAGGGCTCACCGGAAGACCAGCGCTGGTCATACTAATTAGTGTGACCAGTATTATGCTGAGGTGAGCCCCTATTTTGTAACTGTTTGTCTCTATTTGTTGTTATTTTTGTTTGTTTTTGTATTGTTGCAAAATAAAATTATTTTCTTTCTTTCTTTCTTTCTTTCAATATTTTCGTAATCGTAAAAGATTATCCTACCTACTACATACTTTTTTTTATTACAGATTTTCTTTACAGTTGACAGGCTAGGTGTTTGACCACAGATATCCTTGGGTTTGGCCGCCATCTCACCTGATTAAGCAAAGAAACGACGGAGCACGCTTATCTAGAAGAAAAACATTCACTAGTAACTTCAAGATTTTTGTATCCATCGGAGAAACTCAGGTAACAAGATTTAAATGCTATTTGTGTAGCGGTTGTTATCATAAAGATAGGAATTAACCGATTAGTTCCAGCTTTTGGAATATCTACCATGAAGCGGTGTCGCAGCTAAGCTTAGTTGGTGTGATTAGAATATTTATCTCCATGAGTAAATGTTTAGCATTATCTACCTACTTTAGCCCTAAAACTATTTATTGTTATTTAAACTAACTTTGAAAAAATTAAGTTTAAAAGAAAGCTATATGTATAAAAAATGCAATAGCATAGCAAAAAGCGCGCTAGAATTTTATAAAAGAGGTTGCAACATAGTGCACTTGCTTCAATGGCAAACACAATAGCCTGCCCCGTGAATGCATTCTAATGAAATAAAGGAGCGTTTTGTCCCTCATCGCATTGACTTGAGCGAGACCTATATTCCTCTAGCTGAATGGACGCAACCTTATTGATGCCGTGGGCATGTACATAATATATTTACATCCTATCTTGGCATGTTCATTCAAAGATACTTTCCATTCAAAGTGGAGAATAGGTCAAGGCAATTAGGAAATAAAGTTGGTCAGCTTGCTTGGCAAAGTTTTATAAATAGAGCGATGGTATAAATAGGTATATTTTAATAATACGAAAAAAATTAAACTAAAATGAAATTAATGAATTTTGGATTATATAGTACTTAGTGTGATCATTTCATATTATTTGAATGCTGAACATTTTTTGTTAAATGAATAAACATAGTTTTGAAATAAATATTGTTGGTTAATTGGAGTTTAGGCAGGTAAATAAGTAAAATAATATGAATTTTCACTACATTCTATTTCCATCCTATTTTAATTGATTTCATCTTATGGCACTTACAAAAATTAAGAGCTATTTGATACTGGCAGAATACAAAAAGTGCGATGTCAAAAACATGGAACTTGTTTAGTGTATCTCAAATCTCAATGTCATTGTCAAACACCAAACAGAACGTCTTTGTCAAAGGTTTATTTCATGAATCAAAACAATTGTTTTTTGTGGATCTAATACAAAGAAAAATCAGTTTTGCTCTTATATTAAGGATTTCCAGGCTTATTAGTGCTTCTTATTATCTAAAACTCTTCTTGCGTGGGTGTTCTGACTTCTATTGAAGAACAATAAAATTTAACTCGTAGAATTGCGTCACGACGAGTCATCGTAGTTTTTTTTTGGATTGAAAACATCTTATTTCTGCATATTTCGCCATATAAAATGGACTACGTCGCAAAATTAAAGATCCTTGTGATAGGAGAAAGTGGCGTTGGAAAGTCTAGGTAAGTTAATCTTTATAATATTGTATAATTTATGTAATAAACAATCTTCAAATCCGTAAGTATTCAACGTTTCTATCTGCGTAGAAATGAACTTCCGTACGTTATCATTGAGTCATTGTTACTGATTAGAATTAGCCATCGACTTGTGAAACATAGTTGTGATTTGTTTATTCTTTCACTGCTATCAAGAGCCCTATATTATTCAACAAAGGCATGGACATGTTATTTTAGGGCATTGCTTACTAAATTAGCTAGCTACTTTGACATCATGATTTAAGTAATTCAGCATGCAGGAATAAGTACTTACATACAACTTTAATTTGGAATTTAACATGTTATGGCACTGCAAAGCCACATAAACTAGATTTGCCACTAACCTAAATCTATTTTCAGCATAATACTAGCATTTACGAAAGGTGACTACAAACCACAGTTTCCTGCTACTATCGGTGTGGACTATAATAACAAGGAGATGGAAGTAAATGGGCTCAAAGTTAAACTTGGTATTTGGGACACAGCAGGGCAGGAACGGTATAGGACATTGACTTCCAGTTTTTACAGGTAGCTATTTCAGTTCATAAATAATATGTACATTTACTAACTATTTTGTACATAGAAATAAAATACCAAGGCAAAAAATAAAAAAGTGCCAATAGGGAGGAAATGAAAAGAAAAAACAAAACATTGAAAAATCATTTGATTAAAAAATGATTAGATTTTTTATTGTTTATCCAGAAAGAAAATAATGTGATACCTGGCAACCTTCAAGCAATGTATAATAAATAATGTAAATATTTTTATTTTTTGTACAAAATTTGCTTGTTTGCTACAGAGATGCCCATGGCGCTATATTAGTGTATGATGTGTCAGATCCAAAGACGTTAGACAAGTTAAAAGAATGGGCAGAAGAGCTACAAGTATATACCACCAAGAAAAATATTGTCTGTTTAGTTGTTGGAAACAAAATTGATCAGGTGAGTTTTCTGTAACATTAGTCTAGAGCTCAATTATTGAATCAATTTTAAGTTCTTTGCATACAAATAAGAGACATGGACATATTTGTATATATATTATGTTTTCTGTTTTTACTTTAGTTCTAGTTAGTGATAAACTCTAAGGTAGCAGTATGAAAATAAGAAAACTTATTATATTAAGAAAAGTAATATGTTAGTAGGTACTTCCTGAGTTAGTATGCTGTATCTATGATCCACATAGTTATGAAGTTACTGACTTAGCCCAATGGATTAGCTAGTTGTAGTGGCAGTGGGCATATAGCATGCAGAACTGATGGCTGATGGGGCTGCAAAGTTGTGGAGTGGAGACCACGGACCGACAAGTGCAGTGTAGGACACCCTGATAAAGACTGCAGGAACACGCTGGATGTGGGCCGCTTCCAACCGGTTTTTATGGAAGTCAATGTGGGAGGCCTACGTCCAGCAGTGGACATCCTATGGCTAAAATGATGATGACGATTATCTATGATCACAACACCACCGTTTTTGTTTTACTTATTTGGAATTAGTCACATTTATAAAAACATAAAATGTTGTCAGTTAAAATACAACACCACCAGTTGAGAGTAAAACTATGCCCTTGCTTTGCCTAAGTTGGTATGTACTTAAACCGGGTCATGCCAAAGATAAGCTTGGTATAGTCCATACAAAAGTAACTCCTCACAAATGTGTTAGAAATTTTCTCTAGAATTAATTTTATTCACACCAGTGGTAAACTAGAGTTAGTACCTAATTTTCACAAACCCCGGCACAGACCAGTGAGTTTTTTTATCTGTTTGTAGCAAATTGATTAGACCATAATATGATGTGCCAGTGAAATACAGATTAATGACTTCATACTCCATTTATTTCTTCCTTTTATCAAGTTTTCTCTCAACATAATGTATTTCACAAAAAAGCCACTGACATGATATTTTAAATATGTCCCTAAGTCTGAAAAGTACACATCTACTGTTTACGTTATGTATGTATATAGTTGAGTTGTGTATGTTCATTATTTTTCCCTTTAGGCAAGAGCAGTACCAAGGGAAAAAGGGCAAGCATTTGCACAGAAACATAGAATGCTATTTATAGAGAGCAGTGCAAAAACACAAGAAGGTATCAATTTGGCATTCGAAGAACTTACACAAAAGGTGAGTTGTAATTTCAAAGACATTTGTGGTTTTATTACCAATGGTTCGTTTGAAAACAGTTTACATAAGATAGTGTTGAATGTCATAAAAAGCCAACCTGAATTGGGGTCTGGATCTTGAGTGGTGATGGCAAACTTAACCTTAGGCGCTTGGTGGTAGAGTAGCCTTAGAATAGAAAGTTCTAGAAAGTGCTAATTGTTATTCTAAGGTTTTTTTATACTAAGAATTGAAACTTTTTGTAATCAATCAAATTTAATAAAACAACAATAGATACTAGTTTATTTTGTCGATATTTTGTGTTCATTAGAATTCTGTACTAGAAAGGTTGTCAACGATACCCTATTTTCAGCATCAATCTGTCTATCTGTATATCCTTTTTTGAGTCTGTATATCTATAAGTAATTCACAATAACAAGTTATAGTGTTAGGATTACTCATACAATACGAGAAAAACGGAACCCTATATAACATTTTTTTTTAACTCTAACTGCTATTTTCCAATATATAAAAATGAATGTTTGTTTGTTCCTATTTTGTGTGCTGCCATGCTGTACATCCGATCACGATAATTTTTTGCGATAGCAACGTCTCTTTTATCAACTAGTTGCATATAAAATACATTAATTCCTCTGAATCTTCAAAGTAAAACTTATCAGCAAATGCTTGTTTGAAAAAGAAAAATTAATAAATTTGTAGTTTGTAAATTTTTGTTAACTTTTGAAAACAAGTAATTATTATCATGATTACTTGTAGGTACTTATTATTATAATGATTACTTGTTTTCACTTTTGGGAGCTTTCCTCACACCTTTATGTACTTCTTAGATTATCGAGACGCCAGGGCTGTGGGAGTCTGATGGGACATCATCCAATATTCGAATCGGCCAAGGTGACAACCGGCAACAATCTGATGATTCTTGCTACAGCACTTATTGTAGTATATAAATGTGTGTCATTGTTGAACTGGGTTGCACCATCTAAGGTCAATGAAATCTTCCAGAATGTTCGGATATCGTTTACATTGAAATGTATAAAGATATAGGAAAACAACACGAGACTGAGATCTATGTATGTATGAAAATTCTATCCTAAATTAAACGATTGAACTAAAGGGAAAAGGGACAGTATGTAAGGATCTAAAGGCAGTCACCAGCTATAATTTCAATTTCATGTTTCATCAGTATCAACATTAAAGGTATTCACAGATTGTGCTATTGTGAATAAAAGCACACGATTTACCTCGGTAACTGTTTAACTTATGGCCTTTTCAAATATTCAACATTTCTTCAAATCGGCAATATTTTGAGCGATAATGTAAAGAAAGAAAACATTTATTTTTTTCCTAACAATACACTAGACACAGCAACAGATAAGTACAAACAAAACACACAAATAAAAAGATACATATTAACAAAAAGACAACAAATTTCACAAGATAATAAGCGGGTTATCGCTGCAGTGGCTGGTGCATCAACTAGGAAAAAAAAAAAATGTCTATGATTTAAAAAATCGAGTCACGGCACAACCAACTAACCTATTTGGTACTTTCATTATTTATATGATAGTTCAAGATAGATTTAATATAACCGAATATGGTGCAACTCTACTTTAGGCTGGGATTTGAAGGAAGCGTAAAAAACACGGTTACCTACCACTAAAAGCAAAGTACAATATATTTTTGTATAGAATCGAAATCACACTTTTATAAATGTATATTTTAAAGCCATTTTTAAACAACTTCTCTTCAAATCCATTGCTTGTATTTTGTGATATACTATGTATGCTTGTGTAAAAAAGTGTTTACATAAATTCTAAAGATAATTATTTTAAAGTACGGGAATATCACTATTTTAATTGTTGTTTTCATTCAATATTTAATTTTACAAGTAATTAAAAATATGATTTTTACAATATTAAAAAGTCTATATCACTTTGTAATATCATAACTAAATTTAGATAAGTGCAAATATTATGTAAATAGTTGTTTTTTTATCGGACCAAAAATAAATGGATGAAACAGTTAGGAACAGTTTTTTTTGCTACGGTACAAATTCCCTAATATATCTATACTATTATAAAGAGGAAAGATTTGATTGTTTGTTTGTATTGAGTAGACTCCGAAACTACTGGACCGATTTCAAAAATTATTTCACCGTTGGGAAGCTACACTATCCCCGGGTAACACAGCCTACTTTTTATTCCTGTGTTCCCATGGGAACGGGAACTACGCGGGTGAAACCGCGAGGCACCTGCGTATAAAATATTTCGTCTTGAAAATAATGTTAGATATCGCTTTCTTTAGAAGTGTATGCGTATTAGCATACATTGATCAGGAAATATATATACATGTTTTGCTAAGATAAATATTTAAACTAATTTTAATCCTATGACAACATGACAATACTATACTCTCGTAAGTAGTATTTCGTAGTACAAGAGATTATTGCAAGAGTCATAAAAGACTACTTTAATAGTTACAGATGATCCATTTCAAATGAAAATCTTTAGCTCCAATAAGGTAGGGGTCATTCATCTCTGGTGTTGACACACCACATCGACGGCGACGTCACAGGCAATAAAGCAAGACAGCAATAAAGTATTTTCCGCTTCCTGGTCGCAGTAAATACCCATGTATTACAACAAATCAACGTTAAAAGCCTCTACATACGTAGTCTAATAGATAAAGTACTGACATAACCGACCAACTTATGTATGCTGTTATCCAAATAGGACACTAAAACTTTTTTAGCTTTTCATTTAGAAGCTACGATGGTAGCTCCCCCATTGAATCTGCAGATAAGTTAGTGGCACTGTACATAACATCGATAAAAAAACGCATCAATAACCATTCATAATGGCGGCGTGTAATGCTCTGTTGGAGTAAGGGAAAGTAGCTGGTAAGTTGGAGGTGGTAAGGCGCATAATAGCGTGGTTTATGGTACCGTGATGGTGAATATTATTTTTCCATGTGGGTGTGGGAAATACGGAAAAGTTTTGTGTAAAAAAACGCAGGTGTTGTGGCGTTTCTATACTGTTTCCCACAAATGTGTTTACACTAAAAATAAAACATTGATAACAGAAACTGCTAAAGGTTTGGATTTGGGTTTGTATTATACCTAAAAAGATAATTCTAACCCTCTCTTAAAACTAGAGTATTTAAGCAACTCGACTTACTTAAATCATTTTAATTCGTATACATTCAAATTATTTTTTAACACTTTTGTTATTACCTGTACCTACTTTCTACAGTATTTGCTTACTTACTACTTACGAGAATTTCATTAATAAGTGATAAGCAATAAAACAAAATGAGAGGCCTCAAACTGTATTATCTTGGAAAGTTTTAAATTGAAGCTCATTTTAACCAATTCTCAGCAGTCTTTTAGGCCATAAAGCCAACAGCGATCTCTCCCAAAACATCATCTCGTATATTTCTGCACATTTGCTCTCCGCCACGTACCTACCTCCAAAGGCGCCTTCCCGATGCCACTGGTTAATTCCAGTGGTCGGGACACTTCCATTTATCAACGACTTCGACGACAAATAGGCCCAAGAACGCTGCCCTGAATGGCCCAAGATGGAGTCCCGCTAATAGCTGGCCATACTTCAGGCAGTCTCGGGATAAACGTTGACAAATATATAAGAGAAGCACTCATTATGATTTATCGACGAGTTCTGGGAACGGCGAAATATTAATACGATGTCTTTATGAGGTTTTTAATGATGTTGACAGATATATCTAACGTTTATGTTGGCTTGGCTTCTGCGTCGGTTTCTGAAAGTGCTCGGTTGTTGATGGTTTGTTGGCTTTGATATATCGAGCTGAAAGCTACTTTATTGTCACACCTCGTATGTTAGAGTAAGCGGGTAGTTTAGTAAATTCATAACAGCCTGCCAGGGGGTCAGCCGTGGTTTCTGAGATTAAAAAAACGAGCGTGGATTCAAATTGCATACTTACCTACACGTAGTTCTGCTTCTTTTTTTTGGCGTCGCTGTTTGTGCATTTGCCAGTGTCATATTGTATTTCGATATTTTACAAAAACAAAACATCAATGAAACATCATGTTAGATAAGTCCAAGTCATACAAAGTTTTTTTGGCGGGAACGCGGAAAGAGTCGTGTCGCTCCGTTGTATTTTTTTCCCAAAAGTAGTGTTTTGCCGAGTGTTTATGCATAAAAATGGTGGTATTTTATTCATAAAGTGTCGAATCACAAGCGCGAGTGTGGGAAAATGATATCATGGGGTGAACCATGTCTTTTTGTGTTGCTTCCAAAATCTCCATCGATGTTTATAGTAAAGTCGCTACTCTACTACTTTACTAAAGCATGACTGGACTTGACTGACACGGACTGTACTTGACCAAGACTGGACTTTGACTATAACTAAAGCTACAAGGGAACTTATTAGACTTATGAAACTTGAAAATGTAAAACACTTGACACTGGCAAATGCTCAAAATGCAACGCCAAAACTAAAGAAAAAAAAAGTCATACAAAGTAGGTAATCGAGTCCAATCATAATATCTATTAGTAAAGTAGTAGCGACTTTACTAGTGCAAGCTTCGATTGTCTTGAAAGTAACACGAAAAGTCATGTTTCACTACATTATATTTTCAAATACTCGCGCTTTCAATTCGGCACTTTATAAATGAGTAATATTGTTTTTACTCGTTTAAAAACACAAACAACAATATTAATCTGAAATAATAATGTACCTACTTATCTTGATAGTGATAACAATTTTAAGTAGTATTTTATTAAGTTATCTAAAACTAAAATCAGAAATAAATTTAAAATCTAAATCAAAAATTCAAATTTCTAATTAAAATAACTACCAGTATTTATTTCCTCTTCTCGCTGCAGTAACCAGTTGCTGACACGTGTTTCGCCTCTACACGAGGCATCCTGAGGACGTGCTGACGTGGGCGCTTAGCACTTTTATCACGGCCGTTATACAAATTACATTAAATCCACATCAATATTGTAACTAAAAATGATTTATAGGTACGCGGAAATGCACTAAAGATTTAAATCTTCAGCTTAGTGGTGACTTTACTAAAAATTTATTTATACAATATTTTAGAAAGAACATAATTATAACATCATATAGTATACTAGCTGCGCCCCGCGGTGTTACCCGCTACATGTTTTCGGAGTAAAAAGTAGCCTGTGTGTTAATCCAGGGTCTCAGCTACCTCCATACCAAATTTCATCCAAATCCGCTATATAATTTTTGCGTGAAAGAGTAACAAACACATCCATACTCAAAACATTAGCACTTTTATTATTATACTAACTGCGCCCCGCGGTGTTACCCGCTACATGTTTACGAAATAAAAAGTAGCCTATATGTTTATCCAGGGTGTCAGCTACCTCCATACTAAATATCATAAAAATCCATTTCGTAGTTTTTGCGTGAAAGAGTAACAAACATACATCCATACTCACAAACTTTTGCATTTTTAATATTAGTAGGATAGGATAGTAGGAAGTAGAATTTTGAATAGTGTATAATTCGGCACTTTATGAATAAAACACTATCTATTATTTCCAAAAATAGTCTTGAAAAACAAGCTTTTGGAAAATATGCAATGCAGCGTCATGTTTTCTAAGAATTTAAATAGATGACTAGCTCGGTGTTTGACCACAGCTCATCTGATGTTAAGTGACGACAAGCTTTCCTGCGTTTGATGCCAATTATCTCTGGTGTTGTATATTAGTTCATTTCACTGCCTGCTTAGCAAAAACTAAGTAGGTAGGTACATTTTCAAATTTAACCAACTTTTGATCCGTATTTTTAATTATGCAAAATGAGACCAGGAAAAGAAAACAGCTATGAATCAGCTTCCTTGCCAATCATCTGCTATTCGTCAATGCCTTACCGATACAGCTTACTACTTAAAATACATCAAAAGGAAATCCCCTTGAAATCGAAGTAACGCGACCAAAAATACAATTTGGCCGTCGAATTCGCATCAACCCGGCTACAATATTTACCTACGTTCCGGACTGATTTAAACGAGGATTAATACAGGGTCCGTCATCCAGAAATATTGACTCTGATTTCTTTCGGCTCGTTTGACGGAATGTGATTGAAAATTGATGGATTGCCTTGTTTGGTTAAGGAGTGACGAGCGTGACCGGGATTCGAAATCGTGTAACAAGAGAGTGGTTACAATGTGCCGTCTACGAGTAAACGTAAGATATGGGAATGATGATTTTAATTACCTCTGTTGGGTCAAGATCTTTTATAAAAATAAGGATTTAATACCATGCTATAGTGCGCTCTGTAGCTAGATTTTTTTTTTATAGTTGACATACTAGGTGTTTGACCACAGCTCATCTGATGTTAAGTGATGATGTGGTCGAAGATGGTAAAGCACACCTAGCCTGGAATGAAACTGGCTCTCAAGTCAGGCTGCCGGAACACACCGTTAGATGCTTGGCGGCAGATTTTCAACTTGAGGGTGGTAGCTAGCCAGCCGAGTACTACAAAGTACCCTACCACCATGCTATGGTTTCCTCACGATGTTTTCCTTCACCGGCAGCTCAAGCTCAGTGTTGGGTTTGAACCCACGCCCTTCGGCATGCGAATCTACCGCGCTAACCACTGAGCTAACATCGCTACAAAATGATAGATGATCATGAAAGTACCTATGGTATTGTAAATTCTTTACCAATGGATGTTTAGCGCGTTCGGACCGTATGCCGCGACGCGTGAGTGCAAATCTCTATTCGTTTAGCTTTAAAGAAAATCATCGTGAGGAAATCTGTGTGATATGTAGGTACTTTAGATACTGATATATATATATATATATATATATATATATATATATATATATATATATATATATATATATATATATATATATATATATATATATATATATATATATATATATATATATATATATATATATATATATTATATTATATATATATATTATATATATATATATATATTATATATTATATATATATATATATATATCAGTATCTAAAGTACCTACATATCACACAGATTTCCTCACGATGATTTTCTTTAAAGCTAAACGAATAGAGATTTGCACTCACGCGTCGCGGCATACGGTCCGAACGCGCTAAACATCCATTGGTAAAGAATTTACAATACCATATTTATATATATATATATATGCTGCAAAGTTCTGGAGTGGAGACCACGGACCGGCAAGCGCAGCGTAGGACGTCCACCCACAAGGTGGACAGACGACCTAGTAAAGACCGCAGGAACGCGCTGGATGCGGGCCGCTTCCAACCGGTCTTTATGGAAGTCAATGGGGGAGGCCTATGTCCAGCAGTGGACGTCCTACGGCTGAAATGATGATGATGATGATGATGATATAAATATATTAGGGAGAGGGGTCGGGGAATTGTAATTATAGCCCAGCGTATTTCTATAGCGATCCAGCGAGGAATTTCCGCCAGTTTGATGGGTACGTTTGGGCGGCGGGCTCGACCGGTGGACCTAGGTTTAATCAATTAGTTTTTATTGACGTGTTTGTATGACTTTTATTTAAATTTAATGTCCATTAATAAAAGTAAACAAACTTTATTTTATAAATATGTAAATAAATACAGCAAAAAAAAAAAAATCATTAGATACTACAACTACAACCTATACTACCTAATCTAATGAATTTGACGAAACAAAACAACTAATGAACTTTTTAAAAATCTGTTTTCATCGATAAACGAAATACTTACACGTAGTACAACATTTATAGACATTTATTTTTATCGTTTTATCGATAATATTTTCGATGGAGAAAACAAAGTCTCAGTGGACTACGATACGCCGCGTTCCAAAGGCATTTTACGATATCTCCTCTTGAAATATGAGGGGAATCACCTATTAGCATTGCTAATATTTTATGCGGCCGTAACAAATTGTAGCCGAGATGTTTGCACTGCGTAAAACAGAGAAGGAGTTTAGAAACAGAAATCAGTAGCTCTCTTAGATATAGCCAATGATGTACCTACTATATGTATAAACTGAGGTAATACCTCATTGGATATAGCTCATACTTAGTTTACCTATAAGTTTTAGCTATAAGTATAGGTTCACATGTATTTTTCAAAATTTGCCATTACAGGCATACACATATTATTATTATTAAACTTAATCAATTAGGTACATATTAAACAATAATTGAGTATCCATATGAAATGTCAAATGCGTATAACGTCAAAGTAGAAAAAAAGGTCAAGGTAAAATTACAATCTGAGATTACAATAGATAATATCAATTATCACCTTATGTCATACTTACTATGACATTAGATAGCAATGCACGGGGTTTTGGCGGGAACGCGGGAAGAGTCGTGTCGCTCCGTTGTATTTTTTCCAAAACTAGTGTTTTGACAGTGTTTATGCATAAAAATGGTTGTGTTTTATTCATAAAGTGCCGAATTACAAGCGTGCGTGTGGGAAAATGATATAATGTGGCGAAACATGACTTTTCGTGTTACATCCAAAACTCCATCGCAGCTTTATAGTAAAGTCGCCACTACTTTACTAAAGCATGAATGGGCTTGACTGACACGGACTGGACTTGACTAAGACTGGACTTTGACCATAACTATAGCTAAGAGACAGCAGAAATAACACTTAAGACAAGGCAGTATGGCTTTACAGCTTTAGCGTGCCCGAAGGGGCAATATAAGAAAAAAAAGTGCAATGCACGGATTTCATTTGTACAATAAATGATCTATGCAGCCGTGGAAGATAAAGTATCTAAGGCAATCAATTGATAAGCTTGCCTTTGACATCTTACAGGAACCATCTTCGACCGCACTGTCACTTAATAGGTACCAGGTGAGCTGTGGTCAATTACTTAGCCTATTAGATATCTACCTATGTCATTATTCTTGCAATTATGTAAATAAGTAAATTAAAATGTGTGTAAAATCTATCAACATTGCTCAAGACTCAGTACTGTCTAGAAATACCAATCAATAAAATCGAGTATTTTCGATGTCTTACTAGTTTGTACAATCAATACATAAAGATAGGCCCATTATCCCACTTCCTTCTAAGGGCGGAATTATGACGGGTCGTAAAAAGTATATTGGGAAAATCGGCCAAATCACTCGGGGACTATAATTTTGGGGGAAGTTTGACTACTGATGCAGGAAGTGTCTATAATATAAGTACATGATTGTGTATGTAAATATTTTTATTCTTAACAGGTTCACGTTTGACCACACCCTGGCTGATTAGGCAACGATTTAGAGTAGGACGCACGCTTAATAGAAGGAACCTGTCTACTCTGAATTTGAAAATACTCAAATTGTAGGTACTTCACGGGCAATACAGACGTCAGCAGAGAGTTCCACACTCTCGCTGTACTAATGAAAAATGAAACTAAGTAAAGTCACAGTATAGTTTAATTGCAATTAAATCCTTATTATATTTAATTAAACCAAAACGACTTATAAACATTAAATATATCACTCCAGAATACTATAAGATGCACTTCTGCAAAGTAACGCCTGAATCAATCAGTTATATTACCTATCTCAAAATATACCGCCACCATAAATGTATAGATACGTAATACATAATTATAATCAATAACGTATTATTAATAGGTTATTACATGATTAACTAAAAATAATAATAAAATGTGGTAGGACATTACACACCGCGCCATCTGACCCCAAACTAAACAGAGCTTCTGTGATGGAAGTCAGATAACTGATAGAATACTTTTTTTTTGTAAATGCTCACTTATAATACATACTGAACACCCAGACACAGAACAAACGTTTGTTGTTACATAATTAAATAATAATAAATAAATATCGTAAGACTATACACACAGCGCCATCTGACCCCAAACTAAGCAGAGCTTGTGTGATAGAAGTCAGATAACTGATAGAATACATAAATACTCGTTTTTGGAAATGCATACTTATAATACATGCAGAACACCCAGACACAGAAAAAACAGTTGTTGATACATAAAATGTTTGTCCTGAGCTGGAATCGAACCCACGCCCTTAAGCGCTTAAGGCAGATACACTACCATTGAGCCAACAGGGCTGTCATTATAATTATAATCATAATAACGTATTGAAAACAACTAATAAATAATCATAATTATTTTCACAATAAAACTCAATTTAGAGCAACAATTCATTTTACTGTTTCCATAAACATTACAAATATCAATATTCGCATTGAATTGAATCCGGCGGCACCGCCATGTCGACACGAGCCGTTTGTTCCAAAAACGTGTTATTTGAACGATTTACGTAAAAATTAATTCCGTGATTTAAATTGGTTTTCGTTTTTATGTGGAGTGAATAAATTTTTGCGAGGTGCGGCGAGGCAACGTGCCGGACAGTCGACGCCCGTTTTCGATAGAATGGAAAGTGTACGGCATCCGTGCCGATTTTATCATGGCGTAGGTAAATCAATAAATTAAAAAATAAATTTTTCGTAAGTGAGTGTGCTCCATCATAGACCGCTGTAACGGAACGTTACATGACGCTGTCTAGTTTTGAAAATGCATGAATACGGAACCTAAACTTACACAATCATAACTGACTTGTACCTACCACATGAATAATATTCATCATCATCATCATCACGAAGTAATCCGACATAGAACTAAAGTCACCGACATAGCTCAAAGAATCAGTAAGCTGAAGTTTTTTTTTTTTTTTTTTATGAAAAAAGTAATGAGACCAACGGGACGCTCTCCTGATGGTAAGAGATAACACCTGTCCATGACCATCGCAGCGATACACAGAACTTTCAGTGACGAAACAAAGTCCAGGGCATCACTGCTTTGGCGCTCACTACTTTGAGACTTTTGATAGAGTTAGTCTCAACAGTCCAGTAATTTCGCTAGCTGCAGTACCCTTCAAACCGGAACACAGTAATGTTTACACACTACTGTTTAGCGGCAGAATAACTGGTACTGCGGTGGTACCTACCTAGACGACCTCCTGCTAAGGAAACCTACCACCAAGTAAAAGTGGCAGTGGGCCGGCCACATTTCTCGAAGAACCGATAACCGATGGGGTCGACGAGTTCTTGAGTGGAGACCGCGTACAGGCAAGCGTAGTGTAGGGCAACCTGCGGCCAGGTGGTGTGACGACCTGCGTAAAGCGGCGGGAAAACAATGGACGCAAAAAGCGGTCGACCGAGCTCAGTGACGTGCATTGGGAGAGGCCTACGTCCAGCAGTGGACAGCGAAGGGCTGATGATGATGATCATCATCATCAGCCTTTTTTTTATAGTCGACAGGCTAGGTGTTTGACCACAGCTCACCTGATGTTAGGTGACGGTGTGGTCGAAGATGGTAAAGCACACCAAGCCTGCAATGGAACTGGCTCTCAAGTGAGGCTGCCAGAACACACCGTTAGATGCTTGGCGGCAGATTTTCAACTTGAGGGTGGTAGGTAGCCAGCCGAGTACTACAAAGTACCCTACCACCATGCTATGGTTTCCTCACGATGTTTTCCTTCACCAGCAGCTCAAGCTCATTGTTGGGATTTGAACCCACGCCTTTCGGCATGCGAACCTACCGCGCTAACCACTGAGCTATCATCGCTACAAAAACGCTTTTGTAGTCCACTGATAGACATAGGCTTCTCCTAAGACACGCCACTCAGCCTGATCGTCGTTCGCTTCCATCCACCGCCAGCTGTCCTACGTATATCGTCACTCCATCGAGTCTCAGGGCGTCCTACGCTACGTTTGCCAATTTGCGGTCTCCACTCTAGAACGCCTACCCCAGCGGTGTTCTGCGACAAATATGTCCAGCCCATTGCCACAATATTATTATTATTTTTAATTCCCATGAATAATATTAACCCACAACTAAGAAATAAAGGATCGAAGCGCACGACTAATCATGGAACGAATCATTTAATTTAAATCTACAAATTCTATAATACATTCCGAGCGATTGTACGTTAGCTCGAGAACAATATTGTTCTCGAGCTGACGTACAAGTCAGTTATGGTTGTGTAATTTTAGGGTTCCGTATTCACGCATTTTCAAAACTTGTCAACGTCATGTAACGTGCCGTTACACCGCGTCCTGCCTAATATCGGGCAGGGTGGGGTCTAACGCAAACCTATTTGTGATAAAAAAAAATATTTTCATCCAACTACAAAAAGATATAAATATTATTTTCAGTTCGATCTTTTTAAAATGTTCTTCTAAATATAACTGATTTATTAGTTCATTAATTTTACGTTTATTAACCTTGCTTCTTTTTTTTCATAGCAGAACCATTCGAGTCTTCCTTGAGGTTTTTAATAAGATTAAAGTGGTCATAATAATTTTGTCTCGGCGCACACAGGTTTCGTTTTTTGTTAAAAATGATTTCAAGTACTCACTACTCAGTGCAGTGTCAACATTTCGAGTAAATTGTTTATCTCAGTTTAGAAGAAAAGCAAAACATTTCTCGCCTTCAGCCTTCCATTTAATTAAAAGAAAACAAGTTCGCTCCGGATCAGGTGAAAGAACTCAATGTAGGCGTTGAAGAGCCCTTGTCTTCCCAAATTAAGAATGCGAGTATCTGAGATAGGTACAGATACGCGATCTCGGAAAATTTCCGACTTTCCTGTAAGTAGGTACATGGTTTGAAAACGGATCTTTTAATAAACACGATTTTAAGTTGAAGGAGTGTGTTGTAATTTTATTAGCTAAGATATATTTAGGAATATGCGCAGGTTCTTATATTACTTTTCCTTAAGCAGATCTTTTTTTTTACAAACTGTTTTATTGTTAGGCGCGGGCTTCTTCTTATTATGAGAAAGGTAAAGTCGTAGTCCACCATGCTGAACAAGTGTGTGTTGGCAGAATTCCCACATATACGGTAACTTTTTTTTAAACCCACGGGCATGTAGGTTTCCTCACAATGTATTTATTTACAGTTTGAATTCAGCGGTAATCTATTTTGGAAGTCAGACGGTCTCCCAACTAAGCTGTCAAAACTTCTGAAATAAAATTGCCTTTCACTTAAGAATAATTGTGATTCTGTGTATTCTTATCTTTTTCCAATAGACCTTATTTAAAAGTCCGAAGTCTCATAGTTCATGTCTACGTATATTAGAAAATTCGCTTTCGTAAATTCGATTTCTTGGCGCGATTAAGTTACTTTGATATGTGTATGTCGCAGCCAAGTAACTTAATTAGCCGTTCAATCAATAGCCTAGGCTCTTTACTAAACAGTGCCGTTCAACTAGCAGCCTGAATGATATTCAGCCGTAGCGTTTGTTACAACATTAATTAATAAACTGGCTGGCTAATGCTTAAGCCATTCGTGCGGTAGGTATTCCAAAAATTTAATTGTAAGGATGTTCATCTTTTTTATTTCTGCCACGTCATGGTCACCTACCGCACGAATGGCCTAAGCATTAGCCAGCCAGTTTATTAAATGTTGTAACAAACGCTACGGCTGAGTATCATTCAGGCCGCTAGTTGAACAGCGCTGTTTAGGAAAGAGGCTAGGCTGTTGATTGAACGGCTAATTAAGCCAGTTGGCTGCGACATAAACATAATTGTTGATTGTTTCATTGTACTTAGGTACTCTCTTATCTTAATTTATTACATTAGTATTTGACATCCTAATTGCATCCTAACAGTGATAGCATGCCTTTCGCTTCTGTCGAAAATAAAGTTTGTAATAGAATTGTGTGATTATTGGCACAAAACTAGTTGGGTAGTATCATAAATATGATAAATAGGTGGTTTGGACGCCGCCAACTGGCTGTTCAGCGGTCAGTGGCATCGTAGAGCGATAATAACATCGACAATAAAACCTATTGACTGATGTTATATATCAACCTACGCCAAACATCAGTTAGATAGAGTCTATACGCGAGTAAATACAAAGTATAAAATGATTCGCGTTAGAGATATCGCGGCTTAATTCAGCCAATGATATAATAAAGTGAGCTCATTGCCCCGCCTATAGAGTTGAGATTTTTTGTAAATTTAGCCTGATAACTAATCAACATTTTATTTTATCTATGGTTACGCATTATGTAGGTATACATAGATTGGCAGAATTAGAAATAGCATTATTGTGAAATTGGGGAAAATATTTTAATTACGGTTTAAAGAATATGAATATAATTCTGTGTCAGTTATACTAACTAAATATCTGTTATAATCATGGACGAGATAAAAATAATCTGAATTATCCGTATAGATTTATCCGTTTAGTAATGATGATGATTGGTGATGATCCTTGTCGAAAATCTCGTCGAAGGACAACAATTAAACCAATTATGCTAATAAATTATACATTTCTCCGAAATATAAAGTTTTTTTAATGTACATATATCTAACGAGACGAACGAGGTGCTCTCCTGATGGTAAGAGATAATGCCTAGTGCCCATAATCATTGCAGCTATACACAGAACTTTGAGTAGCAAAACAGCTAGTGTATCGCTGCTTTGGCGCGAATTTCGATGGTTTGTCTTAACAACCCTATAATTTCTATAGAATGATGCGGCAGCCTTCGAACCGGAACACAGTAATGTTAAACACAGATGCTTGGCAGCAAAATATCCGAAACTGCAGTTGTAAATAGGGTGGTTAGGTGATATATCCTACATGATAAGTGGTAAGTGGTACCTACCTAAACGACTTCCTGATAAGATCTACCACCAAGAAAATAAATAAATAAATATCGTAGGACTATACAGTATACACACAGCGCCATCTGGCCCCAAACTAAGCAGAGCTTGTGTGATGGAAGTCAGATAACTGATAGTATGTGTGGTGTGTGTGTGTGTATGTGTGTATGTGTAGTGTGGTAGTGTGTGTGGTCATGGACAGGCGTTATCTCTTACCATCAGGAGAGCATCTCGTTCGTCTCATTACTTTTTGCATAAAAAAAAAAGAAAAAAGTATATATAAATACTTTTTTTTGTAAATACATACTTATAATACATACAGAACACCTAGACACAGAACAAACCCTTGTTGGTTCACAAAATGTTTGCCCTGAGTGGGAATCGAACCCACGCCCTACAGCTCTTAAGGCAGATATACTACCAGTGAGCCAACGGGGCTGTCAAAAGTAAGAAATCTGTTTATTAATCAAATAAATGTTCTATCTCTGTAATTACTTTCATTCAAATCCGTTAAGCCGTCATAACACGAAAAAGTAAAACACTTACACACGTTAATTCACCCTTGCACAACATTATAACTTCCAGATTGTATTTTGAGTTACAATACATAAATATTTAAAAAAAAAACTTTCCCACCTAAAACTTGTTCATAATTATCAACAAAGTTTATAAAACTCTCATTAACCAATCCCATAAAGTTTCATGCGGTCTCGTATCAGCATTTTGTCGCTGTAGACGCGTTCCGTGAACATATTTGTCGTGAGTATCAAAAGGGCTTATTAAGACCGTACCGTAACTGCCTTTCCGACGAATGCCCTCAAGAAGTTGTCGAGTTTTCTTTCAGACATGGCCGTGTTTGTGTGGGAAGTGTAGAAACGGTCGGGACGTGAATAAGGTACAGTCAGGCGTATTTCAAACAACACTCGTATCAAAAAATGTGTAATATACTTTGGTTAGATTACACTAATATTATATTATTTCAAACTTAAAGATTATTGAACAACTATTATTATTATTCGATTATTGAATAACTAGTAAATAAATTACGATTTTTTTATCATGTCATTTTATTATATCGACTCAACTGGCTAGCCACCACCCTCAAGTTGAAAATCTGCCGCCAAGCATCTAACAGTGTGTTCCGGCACCCTCACTTGAGAACCAGTTTTATTCCAGGCTAGGTGTGCTTTACCATCTTAGATCACACCTTCACTGAACATCAGGTGTGCTGTCAAACACCTTTTCTGTTAACAGTAAAAAAAGGAGAAAATCTTTTGGAGAGATATCATAATAAATAGTTTCATTAGATTATAATGTATTAGTCCGATTTTTATTGTAAAATTGCCTACATACTTTTATTTACCTATTTGGTATGAGAGGTTTTTGTGAGTGGTTTGAATAGGCATCTCTTGAGGCGTACAGCTGACTGTACTTGGCGCATTGTGCGCTACTAATTGCGGGGTTTGAGCTCTAAGGCAGTATGAAGCCAATTATGTGAGCTACGCTTTATAAAGCGGCCGTATGTTACACCGAACTGAATAATTAATAACAACTGATTAATTAAAGCAAAAGCAAACAAATACATTCTTTCTTTTTTTGTTTTCTAGTTAATGAACTGTTATCATCTTATTACATGACTACCCAAAAAAGGCATGTAATGTTTTCAGGGTTCATGCATATGTGACTTTTTTTATTCATTTATAACTTTTAAATGCCTGAACATGTATTTGGATGTATCATTAGAATCCTCAAGAATCATCTCAAGTAAGAGCATAATTTTTTTTTTTTTGATAAACTTGTTTCATTTTTTTTAATTAGCTCTCGCTGCGCCTCCTGTGTGATAATCGTTCAAATGGATTTATAAATGCTAAAAGTCATTATAACTATCCACGTAAATACGTCACCTTAAAACTACAAAGTACTCTGGTGGTGGGTAGGTAGCAAATCGTCACTAACAATCGAGTCAGATATTTTGTGGCTTATCCGGATTAGTATATAGACAGAAAATGATGACAAACTATAGAATAATTGGAGAATTGGATAAATGATACATTGACAGCCCTGTTGGTTCATTAGTAGTATGTCTGCTTCGAGACCTGAAGGGCGTGGGTTCGATTCCCACTCAAGATAAACATTTGTGTGGCTAACATGATATTTGTTCTGTGTCTGGGTGTACTGTATGTATTTACAAAAAAAAAAAAAAGTAAGTATTCTATCAGTTATCTGTCTTCCATAGCACAAGCTCTGCTTAGTTTGGGGTCAGATGGCGCTGTGTGTAATGTCCTACGATATTTATTTATTTATTCTGTGGGGCAGAAAAATAATGAACATTACGCTTCTATGTGAACGCGACCAAAGCACACGCATAGCACTCAGACGGCTCCTGAAAACGAGAATATTAATTCAGATAAATTTAAAATTTGCACCACATTTGCACGCCTGCCTTAGTGTGAATAGTGCTCGAGTCATGACTGTGCTGAATTGAAAAAATATTTTGGATGCGTGAAAATGTAGAACGAAATTTCTTTATATTTATTTTCTATACAACATTTTCCATCGTTGAGTTTCATTTCTATGAAAACAAGTAAACAAATTAATAAATAAATAAATTCAACTTTTTTTCCCCAGGGAAATCCTTAATGGATACCACCGGCTTCGAGGGAAGCAGGGTGGGTTATGTAGGACTCTCCGCCATAGTGGCGACCTACATACTATGTAGTACTATATATATATATTAGAGATGCGTCGTCCCTTACAACCACATCGGGACGTCTCGTTCGCCTCAATATTTTTCATTAAAAAAAGTACGACTTCATTTCATAGAAATATAAAAGAGGTGATTGAATCGTATGGCATTGGTGTTAACGCATTCGGTTTTAATATTGCGGGGCGCTGGTTCAAATGAATATTGTCTGGGTACCTTCAAGTCGCGAGTGAATCGGTTTCTTCTAGACGAGCGTGCTCCACCGTAGACCGCATCTTCGCTTAACATCAGGCGGGATGGCGATCAAACGCAAGCCTATCTAATATAAAAAAAAAAAAAAAAAAAAAAAAAAAAACCCCAATGGCAAATTTTACAAGACCAACCGTCGCAGATAAAAACTTGTTGACGAGCCTTACTCATAAACGTTGCTTAAAGTCAACTAACGCTTAAAATGCTCTGTCGACTTTAGCCAACGTGAAAAATCACCCGAGTTACTTGCGTGAAAAATCACGCAAGTTACTGTAAGTGTAGACTAATTTTAGACAATGATTGTAACTAAAGCCTTGCCCTCTTGTGGTCGCAGCTTTTTAAACATGAAAAGCTGAAAAAAACATAAGTAAAAAAAGTAAAACAATAAACCTAAGCTCGATACTAAACTTGCTGAATAAATCTATCTCAAGGTCGAAATTCTTCACAAACAAACAGGCCTCAGCAATAAATAACAATTCCGTTGACGATAATGGCATCTGACGTAAAATAGGGGCCTACCACTATTGCAAAGGCGTACAGGGTGTTTCAGAAAAGTATGGTGATACTTAAAGGTTCTGATCGACCAATTAATGTGGACAACCTTTTACTATTACTTTAGACCTTGAAATCGTAAAAAATAGTTATTTGTTTTACAAGAGTGCAAAGTTGCTTTTTAACCGCGTGCTCAATTTTGATGAGCGAGCAAGCGAAGGATTAAAAAATTAGAATCCTGAGCGTTCGCGAGGGAATTAAAAGAGCACGAGGTGAAAAATCTTTGCACTCGAGTGCAACACGTAACATTTCATCTCACCTTGGCGAGGAAATGACTAAATGCAAAAAAATCATTTACAATCACAAGATACTTTTATTTCAGTTTAGGTATTAACTACTACATTACCAATATGACGTGAAAAGAAAATTGCACGCGCAAAGCAAATAAAAAAAAGTACACCAAGAAGGTTCCGAGTCTGAGTATTAACAAATTAAAAAAAGTTGTATGATAAATTCGGCACCATGGAGGTAGAAGTAAATAGGTTTAATGATGTTTTGAATTCACAAACTTAGTAAACACGATGTTCTAAATTCAAATTTACCTTATCCTCTAGCGGATAAAATCAACTTTTGCACTCAGATATCGAAGAGCAAAAATACTCTTTCCGAGATGGGGGGATGAAAAAACAATTTTCGTTCTTCTACAGCTATTTTCATTAATAGATAGATCTTTCACTATTACTTCTTCGCTGGAATCCTCTGTATAATTTATTTTTATGAAGAATCCCTTTGGATAATTTAATGTCAAAGGTTTTGCATACCCGACCACACTCTTTCCCCCTACGCTTAAACCTTCTAGGCGTTGTCATGACAGTGATATTTGATCGCTTAGAGATACCCATCACAACAATTTAGGTAAAAAACGAACAATAGTGTTCTAAAATAAATGTGTTTTGTGCAGGTTGAAATCTTTAACGTGAGTTGAAACTATTTATAGGGTAGCCTGAATTAACTTTTTTTAATGGAAAAGTAATGAGACTAACGAGATGCTCTCCTGATGTTAAGTCCTGCTTGTCCATGATTATTGTAGCGATACACAAAACTTTGAGTTAATACTTTGAGACTTTCGATAGTTAGTCTCAGCAGCTCTGTAATTTAGCTAGCTGCAGTACCCTTCGAGCTGGATCACAGTAATGTTTACATACTACTGCTTGACGGCAATATATATCTAGTACTGTGTTGGAACCTACGTAGACGACCTCCTGCGAAGAAGATCTACCACCAATTTAAAGTTTCTCTTGTGTTGCTATCTGTACCTTTCGAGTCTTTTCCAATAGTGTTCTCTTTTTCCAATCTAAAACTAGGCTAATGTTTTAAAAAAATCTCAAAATGGAATCATATGAAACTCGTAAAATGGTCATATACTTACGGGGTCTGTTATGAAAAAAATAAGTGAAAAAATTGTGAAATGTCAAAACGCCTGGACTTTGTTTTGTTCTGTATCTTGTTGTATATATAGGTCATAGACAGGCGCTTTATCTTACCATAAAACATAAAAAGATTATTATAAATATAATATCATCTCTTTGATCTTTATAACATGGATACAAAATATTAATGTCAAAGCTAGAAAACAAAAAGAAAACAAAAATTCGCGACAAATATTTTTTTTAAGAGACTGTGGTAACCCTCCTACTCTACTGTACAAAATGAGAGACTACTAAACAATAGTTGCGTATAAAAATAAATGGCTGGCCAGCTTCCTTCGAATAACTTTTTGTGAGTTCATCGGAGGATCTTTTGAATGAGTTCTGTACTGGTACAGTTGGCAGATTAATTAATTAACAAAAAATTAAGAAATAACAAAAAATAAAAAAAGTGTATTTTTACTGTCAAATTAAGTTGTTTTAACCTACAAGTTCAAGGTCGCTTAATGAGCTATGGACAGATCTGAATTTATTTATGGGACAGAACAACATCACCTAGCATTCGAGAAGAACTAAAGTCCCCAACGTATCAAATACCCGCTACATGTTTTCGATGTAAAAAGTAGCCTATGTGTTAGCCAGGGTCTCAGCTACCTCCACAATAAATTTCATCCAAATCCGTTCGGTATTACGCTCTGAATTTTTAAATTGATTTAATTTTGTTTCCCCGCCTGGTTAAAGTTTTTTGTTTTATTTGCTTGTTGTATTTTACTTGCAAATACGAATACAAATATTTTATTAATAACACCAATATTACAAGTCAATTCCGTCAATTCAAAATTTCAAATATGTATGTCAGTATACGAGTTTTAAAACACTGATTACATGTCAATGACAAAATAAGGTATGTCAAAACACAAACATGTCAATATATAAAAAATATTGTCAATATAAAAATACTGTCAATATAAAAATATGTCAATAAAAAAATATTGTCAATGTAATAAAATACTTAGATTATTTTCTTGTCAACCGTCCACATCCGGTGCATGAGAGGGGAGGAAGAGCCGCGGGTAGAGGGGGCCGATATCCGGGCCGGCGCCGCCGCGTCGCCTTTTCTCAACTTTTACTCCTTAGTACTCTAGTCTCCTCAATTACTCCATTACACGCAGTAGATGTCGCCTTGTCGTAACAAAGGGCTTTCACAAAACTTGTGTTTTTATTAAAATGTTGTTTTTTGAAGTGCGAAAGAAGCGTAAAATACCGCCTCGATTGTTGTCTTCTTTTATACTAGGAAATTTTGAGCTACAAAATCTACTATTGCCTTTCTTTTTTGCCTCCTTTGAATAAGTTTACCTACATGCCATTGAACTTATAAATTACTGGTTGTAGTTGCTGATGAAGTTATTTGAAAATGCATAGTATGTAAATGTGTGAAAATTTTGTGTTGTGATTTGTGAAATGTGTGGTTTTTATGGCCTACATTTTTTTTATGGTTGATAGGCTAGGTGTTTGACCACAGCTCACCTGATGTTAAGTGACGGTGTGGTCGAAGACGGTAAATACACCTGGCCTGGAATAAAACTGGCTCTCAAGTGAGGTTGCCGGCACACACCGCTAGGTGCTTGGTGACAGATTTTCAACTTGAGGGTGGTAGCTAGCCAGCCGAGTACTAAAGTACCCTACCACCATGCTATGGTTTCCTCACGATATTATGCTCGACAAACGAATATTTATTTTGAGTGAGAATCGAACCCACTCCCTACCGCTCTTGAAGCAGATACACTAACCAATGAGCCAACGGGGCAGTCAGAATGTAAATATGTCAGTAATCAGTAGTGCTGTCTCGACCAAGCGCTCGAAGAGTCAACACGTCCTGAGGACGCCTCGTGTAGAGGCGAAACACGTGTCGGCAAGTGGTTACTGCAGAGAGAGGATTTTAAGACTTGTGGTTATATTAATTAGATTATTGTCAAATTATATTTTTAAGTTTATGTCAAATTAGTTCTAGATATTAAGTAAGATTAGGTTTTTAATTAATAAATTGTAGTCAAGTTAGTTTAATTTAAGTCCTCATCACTGTTGTAACTGGAACGACTGTTAAGCGGAAATAAACTAAATATATACCTTGAATATTGGGAAAAGTAACCTAATTTAACTCTTAACACAAGCTTTAGGAAACAGCAAAGTGTTTTTTTTTGCAGTATTTGTATTTGCCCTACATACTAAGAACGACTAACTATTATTAATTCTGTGAAAAACCGTTGTATCCTAAAACATTATGAAAGCCACTACCATCAATTAGTCGTAACTACACAACTTACTAAGACAACCAACCATTGACATTATTAAAGTATTGCTAAGGACAGGGCAAATAGAATTTTATTTTTTAAATCTTAATTCGGTATGTAAAGTTTTTTTTTTGTATTTATTTTATATTTTTTACTGATAGTAAACTTTATTTTATGAAACTAATTTGAATATTTTGGCTTTCTATGCGGTAGTTTAATTCTAATACATTTTCAAACTTTTTATAGTTATGACGTCATAACATTGGCTGAATATGTAAAATATGTGCACCTTTTTTAGGCACTGAAAGAATCCTTATACAGCCAAGGACATGACGTCATTAGAAGTTAATTGAAAGTCAAATTTATTTTATGTATTTTATTAAAATAAACCCCGTCTCATAGTTTAAAGAGTTTTAAACGGAAAAATCATGTACAGGAATGTAATATTTCGAAATGGTTTTGGAATTAGCAAAGTATTTTTTTTCTTTACATACCGAATTGCTAAACCCAGCAGCTCTTCACTATGTATTAAGTGCCATGGGAACTTGTGAACAGTCTTCGTACACTTTATGGTAGATCTCCTTAGCAGATGGTTGTCTAGGTGGAATCATCGCAGTGCCAGATATTCTGCCGCCAAGCAGTAGTAAACATCACTGTGTTTTGGCTTGAAGGGTACTACAGAAAGCGAAATTACAGGGCTATTGAGTTGAGACTAACAATCAAAAGTATCTAAGTTATAAGCGCCAAAGCAGCGATGCCTTGGACTTTGTTTTGTTACTCAAAGTTTTGTGTAGCGCTGCAGTGGTCATGAATATGCTTACGGTTCTACTCGTCACATTACCTAATTTGTTTTTACGTCTAGCGATAGAAACAAAAGCATACACCTTCACGTCATAAGGCGTAGTATCCGATATAATTGCACTTGAGTGAGTAGTGAGTAAAACAAAAACAAAATACAAATACAAATACAAATACTTTATTGATAACACCAATGTTACAAGTCACTTACATTACACACTTACACAACATGTCAAAACCAAGTTCCCAGTACTGAAAATCATACAATTACACATTAACGTGTTCTCATATCCTCGTTTTTAAGATCTTTGCATTCAACGTTGAAGAAGGCACTGAATAATTTAAACTGACTCTTGGCCGCTACGCATAAAAGTAAAATTAAATTTAATCCAAAACCGCCGTACGACTTTCACCAACGCAGTGCTCTTGAATTATTTATTTATACGAAAAAGTTTTTATTATACCTCCTTAGATGGTGCTGGGCTACAGCACAAGCGTTGAAGCGACATAACTTCATCTAGGTATAAATATAATTCTATCATATTTTTGTTTTTTTTTTTCTTTGTATTTGGCGTCGTAATTTGAGCATTTGCCAGTGTCAAGTGTTTTATATATTCAAGTTTCAAAAGTTAAATAAGTTTCCTCGTACCTATAATTATAGTCAAAGTCCAGTCTTGGTCAAGTAAAGTCCGTGTCAGTCAAGTCTAGTCATGCTTTAGTAAAGTAGTGGCAACTTTACTATAAAGCTTCGAAGGAGTTTTGGAATCAACACAAGTCATATTTCACCACATTATATAATTTTCCCACACTCACGCTTGGGATCTACGTATTTACCACAATGTATGTATATTCTCCTATAATTAAGTGTTTTAAAAGAAGAAATATCTCGGAGTTCCTTGCGCTTGTAACTTCTTCCCTACCATGAAATTTACAGTTCTAAGTTTACTTCGTCCCTTGAAGTGCGAATGTGATTTCTTATTGACGACTTTATAACGACTATGATAACATTTTTTTTATTCGTTCGACGTCTCTGCGCGTACAATTTTCTTTATGATGTTGGAAGAAAATTTTTTTTTTTAATACTTATTTATTTTTACAATAATTATGTTTTTTTCGGAACTCAGTAGATAATAATTTGAAAGCGATGATATCTCAGTGGTTAGCGCGGTAGGTTCACATGCCGAAGGGCGTGGGTTCAAACCCCAACAATGAGCTTAAGCTGCCGGTGAAGGAAAACATCGTGAGGAAACCATAGCATGGTGGTAGGTTACTTTCTAGTACTCGACTGGCTAGCTACCACCCTCAAGTTGAAAATCTGCCGCCAAGCATCTAACGGCGTGTTAGATGCTTGGCGAGAGCCAGTTCCATTCCAGGCTAGGCGTGCTTTACCATTTTCGACCACACCGACACTTAACATCAGGTGAACTGTGGTCAAACACCTAGCCTGTCAACCATAAATAAAAAATAAACCTATCCTGAAAAATAGACAAAAAGTCAATCAGATGGCAGAAGCTTACCTAATCCCGTTTATTTCTAAAAATTGGAAATATATTATTAGTCGAAAATAAACTAAGTTTTACAGATCAAAAAAGAAAAAAATCGCATTGTTATCTCTTGATCGTAAATCACGTGATAGTTTTGACGTACCAGCCAGTCCATCCCTCGCTTCCCAGAATTTGTAGCGATGATAGCTCAGTGGTTAGTGCGGTCGCTTCGCATGCCGAAGGGCGTGGGTTCAAACCCCAACAAATGAGCTTGAGCTGCCGGTGAAGGAAAACATCGTGAGGAAACCATAGCATGGTGGTAGGGTACTTTCTAGTACTCGGCTGGCTAGCTACCACCCTCAAGTTGAAAATCTGTCGCCAAGCATCTAACGGTGTGTTCCGGCAGCCTCACTTGAGAGCCAGTTCCATTCCAGGCTAGGTGTGCTTTACCATCTTCGACCACACCGTCACTTAACATCAGGTGAGCTGTGGTCAAACACCTAGCCTGTTAGCAATAAAAAAAAAAAAAAAAAAAAATCGAGGTATTTTTCCACAAGTCGGTCCACTTGTTTTCTCCAGCTCTAATTAAACATATAGCGGGAAATTCGCGATCCCAAGCCATAAACTTCTGACCGCGCGCAAAATTAGAACCAGAGAATTAGCTTTATGACATATTTTCTCGACCTTTCTGTGGTGTCGTTTTTTATTTTCGTTCCATCCGTGCTTCTATTATGGTGATGTGTATTATTTTTATTTAAATTAGTAAAATTGTAGGGAATGCTTTGGTCTAGCAGAAATATTTTACAGGACCAATTGGGGCAAGTGCATTCGGAGTCAATGGGTTCATTTTATTGTGTCTAAAATTTATGTCAAAAAAATTTAATTTGTTTTTTTTTTTTACCCAACGACGGAACGGAGAACAACCCCCGATGGATATTTTTGGGGTTTTTTACTAAGTTTATAGGTAGTGTTAAGTCGGGGGTTTTTTAAATTATTTTATCCTTTTTCAATTACTTTTTAACCGTCGTGGTATTAAAAATAAAAAAATTGCTTTTTATTAATAATAGTATAAATTAGCTCTCAAGTTAAGAGGGGGTTACGCGATTAAACATATTTTTACCATGATTGTAAATTGACAAAATACATTAACTGTTTAAAAACTGTGTTTCTTTCGTTTTTTGATATTATAGCTTTTTTCTTAAAAAATTACATAAGATGTATCAAGTAACACAACAACATTTGTTTTGTCTAGACTTTACTTTTAATAAATTTTATTACATATGCAAAACTATTCTAACCTTCTTGTGAGTGATGATAGCTCTGAGGTTAGCGCGGTCGCTTTGCACGTCGAAAGGCGTGGAACCTCAACAAAGAAATTGAGTATCCGATAAAAGAAAACATCGTGGTAGGTATACTTTCTTATACCCAGCTGTCTAGCTACCACACTCGAGTTGAAAATTTGTCGCCATGTACCTAACAGCGTGTTCCGGCAGCCTCACGTAAAAGCCAGTTCTATTCCAGGCTAAGTGTGCTCACCATCTTCAACCACACCGTCACTTGACATCGTGTGAGCTGTCTACTAGTAAAAGACATTTTTATTTTTTTTAATTTACTCTCGCCACAACTGTTCATTTCCCTGGTCCCCGCTCTAACTCGCAGTTTGAACTTCCCCCACGTTTCCACTCCTATTTGGCAGTCAGAATGATAAATGTTGTTTCATTAGTGGCCGCCGAGGCGGAGCAGGTACCGCACCAATATTTGCCTTTTTACTACAGCCATATTCGGCCCAGTAGAATAGGGTGTTATATCAAAGAGGACAATTAAATTGGGTCATATTTCCTTCTTAAAATAAAGAGAAATGTGGCTAGAGGACAGCGAAAGAGATCTTTTCGGTTTTTTCGAGAAGCTAATTCTAGTCTAGCTAGTCTGTTTCTTATGTTTTCTATCGTATTTTTCTTTTCTTGGTTGCCTGGACGAGATCGCTGTTAGCGATAAGGCCGCCACTTGTGGCACTAGTTCATAAGGTTCTTTGTTCTCTGTACTCTTTTCTATTTATGGTGTGTACAATAAAGAGTTATATCTATCTATCTAATTTTATTTATTCATAACTCACCGGAACCTACTGTGTATCTAAGTGTAGCTGTCGGAACACACCGTTACATGCTTGACGGCAGATTTTCAACTTGAGGGTGGTAGCTAGCCAGCCGAGTACTAGGAAGTACACTACCACCATGCTATAGTTTCCTCACGATGTCTCCCTTTACCCAGCTCAAGCTAAAACCCACGTCGTGCGAACCGAGCATGCCAATCACTGAGCTATAGTCGCTACAAAATCTTTTACCAAATTTGGTCTTAATGTTTTACGTAAGTTATAGCCAATACATCCATATTCGCAAGAACCCCTTCTATAGTCACGATTATTGGCAGGTTTTGAAAAAGTCACGCGGCACACAGCCGGCGTCTCTCACGTGACCTGCCATTAATAACTGGGAAATCTGTAAAAAAAAGTTGGCGAAATGTTGGCACACGTGATACTGCTGCTATAATTGATTGAGAAATGACTATTGTTTAAGACTAGTTGGGCCACTAGTTGGACGACTTCTTTTTTCGGGATATAAAGTAGCATAATTATGTTACTTAAAAGTTCTTGCGCTATACGCATGAGAGCGTCCTATATTTCTAGCTATTGATTAGCGTGGACCAAACAATCAAAGAAGCTGCCGCGTTGTATGGCAATACTCAAAAATTACGTAAAATAAAGGCCAGCGTTTTAATATCGTGCTATTTTTTTAAAGTAAAAAGTAAAGAGACGAACGATACGCTCTCCTGATGGTAAGAGATAACGCCTGTCCAATACCATTGCAGCGATACACAGAACTTTGAGTAACAAAATAAAGTCCAGGGCACCACTGCTTTGGCGCTAATTACTTTGAGACTTTTGATGGTAAGTCTCAACAGCCCAGTAATTTTGCTAGATACAGTACCCTTCAAACCGGAACATAGTAATGTTTACACACTACTGCTTTGCGGTAGAATAACTGGTACTACGGTAGGTACTGCTGCCACCAAGTAAAAGTGTGGCGTCGACATCGTAATAAAATAGTGATTAGAATTTTTACTACCGCCGTAATTCAACACTTTTTTACCATAATTTGAAAAGAAAAGGCACTTGTATTCTTCATTCATCAAGGTGTCATCCATATTTCAAGTCAGCGCATATATAAGAGTAGCTCAGTAGTAGTTAGTATCAGCGATACTGAGTTAACGAGGATTTCTTGCGGAGGAAGTTTCAAGTCAGAAAACTCGCCAGCTTAGCGTAAAAACCACTGATAGGATGTAAACGACCATGCTCATAAATAAGCATCACTGTACAAAAATTTGCAGTACCTAAGGTTGTAACAATCACAGTTAACAACTAAGACATCTGCTGTCAAGCAACTAACGGCGTGTTGCAGCAAATACAAATACAAATACAAATAATCTTTATTTATGCATATTGTTTTAAAACATGGGTTTGGCCTCTCCTTTTAAGTTTACATAAACCTGTATTAGGAGAGACCGCTCCTTCAAATACACTATTTTTATACATTTACAAACATAATAACAATATTTATTTATTAAAGAAATTCACCAAACACTTAATTTCTGTATGGTATATGTATTACATTTATATCTATTTATTTATAATTTATAGTGGGTATTTTAACTGTGCAGCAAGTAAGAGCAAGTTTCATTCCAGACTAGGAGCGCTTCACAATCTTTAACCATGCCGTCACTTAAAAAACTGAGCTATTATCGCTATAAATATAGGACGCTGTCACGCGAATAACGCAAGAGCCTATTTATGGCCTCAAAATGAAAATGGCCTTCAATTAAGTCTATAAAAAAATAGAGAAAGAAATTAAAATAAGTTTTTTTTTAATAGTTTTTACTGTGAAAAATACAAAAAATCTTACTTTGCTGCATAATCCTAAAAATTAAATAAATAAATATCGTAGGACTATACACAACAGCGCCATCTGGCCCCAAACTAAGCAGAGCTTGTGTGATGGAAGTCAGACAACTCAATTAAAGTGACACTCTTGAATAGCTCTGAAAATTAACGTTGTATCAATGTCAGCTACTGAGCAACTAAAGTACAGCACTAAAAGAGTGTAGAGAGTTGAAAAAGTCGAGTTTGCATTGAGTTACTTCGCTATGTGATCGGTTGGGTAAGCAATCAAAATTTACTAGCCTTGACGCCGTTGTGAAATATGAGTGTTTATACTAGAGCAATTCGCAAGCTTTTTTTTATTCCAATTTATTTAAGGAACTTTTGTGACAGGCATATTATGGCAGTCCCAACGTATCATCAATTTTTTTTTTAAACTACTATAAAATAGTTTATACCTACATACAACACGTCATGCTTCCTAATGTTTATGTTTTTTTGCTGACAGTACTAAAAATAAATTTGTTATCTTGTCGTATACCACCTGAAAGATTTACGCAGTCCTTGTGTTCTACAGTAGATTATCTTCCTAATGTTTATTTTTTTTTGCTGACAGTACTAAAAATAAATTTGCCATCTTATCAAATACCACCTGAAAGATTCACGCAGTCCTTGTGTTCTACATTACATTATTTTGAGAGATAATTTTGACCTTTTTTAAATTTATGTTAGTGTAATTTTCTTTAAGTAGTTTAATGTTTACCTATTTTATAACATACTTGTATTGATGAATGTGAATTTCTTTACTTGTTAAATTAATTAACGCTGTTTTGCTGATAAAATATATTGTTACCGTTCTGAAACGCTAAAACAACTAACAAACTAGAACCAAGTTGCAGATGCAAATAGTTCTACGGCGCTACAAGCACTTGTAGACTCTCTACGCCGTAGCATGTTGTTACGCGTGTAATTTCAAATTCTAAGTTTATGAAATCAACAAAGTTATAACAAGGTTGTTGAGTTTGTAATTTTGATTTTTTGTTTAAATTAATTAGTTAATTTGCTTTCACTACAAAATTTAACAAGGTAAACGCTTGTCTCTCATAATGTGCATCAATAAAATTTGGTGTTTTAAAATGCAAGGATTTTTGTCATCTAAAAGTAATAAACGAACGAGACGCTCTCATGTTGGTAAGAGATAATGTCTGTCTATGAACATTACAGCGATACACAGAACTTTGTGTAGCAAAATAAAGGCCAGAATATATTTGTAGCGATGATAGCTCAGTAGTTAGCGCGGTAGGTTCACACGCCGAAGGGCGCGGGTTTAAACTCCAACAATGTGCTTGAGCTGCCGATGAAGGAAAACATCGTGAGGAAACTATAGCATGGTGGTAGGGTAAGGTCAAGTTGAAAATCTGCTGCCAAGCATCTAACGGTGTGATCCGGCAGTCTCACTTGAGAGCCAGTTCCATTCCAGGCTAGGTGTGCTTTACCATCTTCGACCACACCTTCACTGAACATCAGGTGTGCTGTGGTCAAACACCTAGCTTGTCAACCATAATTTTTTTTATTAATATTATAGACTTTTTTTTAATTTTATGTTTGGTTACTCCCTTCTATCAACTAAGAACTACCGATCCATATAACCCCGTGTTGTTACAAAAGACCAAGTTTAGAAACTAGTTTTTATATGCATAAATGCGAAAACCTATCAAACCGTGTTCAATATATCACTCAAATAAACTACTTCGTGAACTCAACAAAAAATACTCTATCTTGCAAAAAACCATTGTCGACATCCTCCGGGAACCACGAACTAAGGAAGTTACAAGTATTTTTTTGCTTACTTGATCTGTTACTTGTTCGTGGAGAACTAGCTATTTATTGCTGATCCACTTGAAAATAGTTTTCGGTTCTTTTTAAAAAAAATGTGTATCGGAGAGTAGGTTCAGAGATTTGTTATCAGAGTGGTCGGATATGGTGAAGATCCAGAATTAGACTCGTAACACTTAAACGATACTTTTGTTCGTTTAATCGATAGCTTAAATAGCTTTCAAGTAAACTTAAGGATTACTCAGATTAATCCAGATTGAAAATTGAAAACGCGGTGAGTTCGATGTCACGTGGTGTTCGCACGACCATCCGCTCTGCCTTCTTCAACCAGACTGCCCTTGCTCGCTCCGGTCCAACGTTTTTAACTGCCAAACTATCAACAACGTTTGAACTGTTCTTTACTGAGGGGTTGGCTGGCAGAAAATGCTTTAGCATTAAGTCCTCCCTGTGTACATATTTTTCTATAAAGTGTGCAACAAAGAATTAAATAAATAAATAAACTGTCAAACAATCAAGCGTCACCACTGACATCGACCACACCCAGGCAGCCATGGGCCTGGCGCATCCAATAGATGGCGCTATAATGATGACACTGCGACATGTATATTATATTTCTTAGGACATTATATACAGCGCCATTTTTTTTTATTCATGATAGGTTCCCGTTCGTTCACACTCTGCCTGATGTTAATAAGTGGATAAAGTGTATATCTATCAAACAAACTCCCAAACTTCCTTCGGTATAACTAGAGAACTACTTTCCACTGGTTTTTTTTCTGAAAGCCAGCAGAGTGGTAAAAAGTTGATTTATTTGTTTAGTTGTTGGCCCTTGTCTTCTTGACAGTTGACTGTCCGCTTTGTAAATAAAAGGGTAAATAAAGGCTAAGTAACTGTCTCACTAGCATGTTACTAAGCTAGAAATTAGTCACTAGAAAGAAAGAAAACATTTACACTCCTATTTTACAGTCCTCAAGGTCGACCGAGACAAAGGTGGTGCGTCGAACTAAATCATCATGACAGTCACTGAACCACCAAAGCTGAATACCGGACAGTCTGGAAGGAGGAAAGAGAAGCTTTTGCCCAGCAGTGGGGCAATAGAGGCTGACATAATACTATCTAATAATAGACAAAATACTTGATTAGTTAATCTACACTAATTTAAGCGATTTGATTTGTTTTTTGTTTGTTTGTGTTGAATAAGCTCCGAATCTGAATAATTATTTTTTGATAAGAATGCTACATTATCACTGAGTGACATAAGTTATATTTATATTGTTAATCGAGTTTTGTTTGCTTCTGGAGCTGCTAGTAATACATAAAGTGCGATGCCAAAAACTGAAAAAAAAAAAAAAAATTATGTCAGAATATAGCTAATAGCTCACTTTTTAACGTAGGACAGGTGCCTCAAGTTTGACCTTGTGAGGTTGTCTGGCTCTTATTTACTGGCTCATAATTTTAGAAGCATTTGCGGCTACGAGGTGAACATTCATGATAATTGAAAGGCATAAAGTGAACATCTGTGTAAAATAAAAATTAGAAGCTAAAGTTGTTGATGAAAAGCGCTTTGTTCATTAGGTAGAAATTATTTCTCAAGTATAGAATGATTGTGTCTAGATTTAGGTTTATATATTTTTTGAAGTAATAAAATTAATTTCACTCATAATTTCGTCGAAATTTAGCTAAATTAATGTGCGTAGATTTGCTTACCGTTTCCTGATTTTCATTCTAAAACAAAGTATACTTCAACGATTGTGGTTACGTGATAGTCTTATTCAGTAGTAGTAGGTTCTGTTTCTAATTAATAAATAAATAAATATCGTAGGACTATTTACACTATCATATACACATCTAGCCTCAAACTAATCAAAGTATCTGGTCCCATATAGTCCGGGTGGCAGCGTTGCATTTTAGGTAGTGATTTTACGCCGATCCATTGCTATCTTGTTCGATAGATCTCGAATAACTGATAAGTAAACCGAGCGTCAGCTGGCGCACCCGCGGTGGGTGTAGGTATGAGAGGTCATGGAAGTTGCAAAAAAAAAAAATTAAAAATGAAGTAATAGTACGCCGGCTGAAACCTATTTTCATGAATAGTTGGCATCATACTGAGTTGAAAAATAGTCGTCAGCTGCATGGAGGAGGGTGGAATATAATAGTGTACTATGGGAACCAGATAGTTGATAGAATACTGTTTAAGATTATTTTTTTAAATACGTACTTATGATACATACAGAACACCCAGACACAGAACAAACATTTATCGTCGTATAAATGTCTGTCCTGGTGGGAATCGAACCCACGCCATACAGCAGGTATTCTACCAACTGAGCTAATAGGGCAGTCTATACAGTTATCGTGTACTTCCGTTTACAACACAATGCCATGTAACATATGCAGTGACTAGTTACAATCCAATGTAATATCATTATGAATAAATAAGTACCTACTTACAAGAAATTTCATGTTCTCAAATTTACTTTTATTTATAGTTGATATGCTAGGTGTTTGACTACAGCTCACATGATGTTAAGTAACAGTGTGGTCGAAGATGGTAAACACATCTAGCCTGGAATAGCAACTCAAGTGAAGCTGTCGGAACACACTATTAGGTGCTTGGTGACAAACTTTCAACTTAAGGATGGTAACTAGCCAGCCGAGCACTAAAAAGTACGCTACCACCATGCTATGGTTTCCTCACGATTTTTTCCTTCACTGGCAGCTCAAGTTATTTGGGGTTTGTACCCATGCCCTTCGGCGTGTGAACTAACCGTGTGAACCACAAAACTATCATCCCCACAAATCTATACTATTATAAAGAGGAAAAATTTGATTGTTTGTATTGAATAGGCTCCAAAACTACGGGACAGATTTCAAAAATTCTTTACATCCCTGTATTCCCACGGGAACGGGAACTACGCAGGTGAAACCGCGAGGCGTCCGCTACTAATAAATAATCCTCAAAAGGCGTACAACAAGGTCTCAAGTAGCCAAGCTGTCATCTTGGCTTAAATACTCTAACCAATAGACAAAACATTCACTTTTTTAATTATATCGGCACATCATTCCGATTACTAAATACATTATTCCACAGTCTCACCTTTTCACTACATTTCTTCACCTTAACAGCTGCAGTACCTTCTCTATAACCGGAAAAAGCATTTTTCCATTTAGTTTTGAATCCCACTGCGAAAGTGACTCTAACTAAACGACTTACGTTCGAAATTGTCTCTGCCACCTACTTAACTTATCGGCAATGTTGTACAAGTGAGAAGTGATTGTGAATTGGACTTTGCGGGTATGTAAATAAGGTTATGTAAGGTGTAAAGTTTTGTTGGTTTTGATGTAATTTGGTTTGGTAGTAGTCGTCACGTTCACGTTATCGCGTCCGTGTTAGAGCATAACAACGGCTTGTAAGTTAGACGCGAGCGATCTCTGTTTGGGAATATGAGGCTTACAAGAAGTGTTGAGAGAGTTTGAACGTTTTGTGGATAATGTTGTGGCGTTCAGTATCCGAACGTCACTTTGGTGATCTGTGGTAAGACGGCCTGACACTCAGATTAAAAAGGAGTTTTGGCGGGAACGCGGGAAGAGTCGTGTCGCTTCGTTGTATTTTTTTCCAAAACTTGTGTTTTGTCGAGTGTTTATGCATAAAAATGGTGGTAATTTATTCATAAAGTGCCGAATTACAAGCGCGAGTGTGGGAAAATGATATAATGTGGTGAAACATGAGTTTTCGTGTTGCTTCCAAAACTCCATCGAAGCTTTATAGTAAAGTTGCCACTACTTTACTAAAGCATGACTGGCACGAACTGACACGAACTGGACTTGACTAAGACGACTTTGACGATAACCATAGTTAAGATACAGCAGAAATATCACTGAAGACGAGGCAGTATGGCTTTATAGCTTTAGCCTGCCCGAAAGGGCAAATTAACGAAAAAAAAAAAAATCAGATTAAAAACTATCTGACAGGTGACAGACAGCGAGAACGCTCTGCTCGTACGACGCAGATACATAAAAAGAGGAGTTTTGGCGGGAACGCGGGAAGAGTCGTGTCGCTCTCTTGTACTTTTTTTCCAAAACTAGTGTTTTGTCGATTGTTCATGTATAAAAATGGTGGTGATTTATTCATAATATGCCGAATTACAAGCATGAGTGTGGGAAAATGATATAATGTGGTGAAACATGACTTGACTCCATCGAAGCTTTTATAGTAAAGTTGCCACTACTTTAGTAAAGCATTACTGGACTTGACTGACACGGATTGGACTTGACTAAGATTGAACTTTGACCATAGCTATAGCTAAGAGACAGCAGAATAACACTTAAGACAAGGCAGTATGGCTTTAAAGCTTTACCCAACCCGATGGGGCAAATAAATTAAAAAAAAAAAACATAAAAAGAGACTAGACTTTTGATCGTCTTTGCGAGAGACCGCTAAAAATATTCTCTTAGCCATGGGTAACTCAACAGATTTACTTAAGTCATGCCGCGGCTCGCAGCTCAACCCTTGAGCTGAAAACTTGAACCGGCTCAACAGGTCATTTCAGATCAGTTCACGTACTAACTCGAGGGAGTCATTTAGTCAATAGCGAAGTAAACTAGACCTTATGCAGCGCTAGAATATACAGCTCATATAGTTGGTTTATAGTTTCAGCTCAACAACGTTAGAAATGTTCTCAATTTATCGGGAAATTACTGATAAAAAATATTTTGAAATTAAAATTAAATTTTTTTTTTTGTTTTCCGATTAATATTATAATTGCCTAAGTTTGTATGTATGGATATTTATTAATCAATCATGCTAAAACAAATGAAAGGATTTGCAAAATAAATTGCATATAAATAGTTTATTATCTGGATTAACATAATTATTATCTTGTTTATCCCGGGAATTGTAAGATTCGTGGTAAATATGCTCTCCTTCCCTTTCTAAGTCATTCTGTTTCGTTCATCATTCTGTTCAGGACACACTGCTTCAAAAAACAGATCGCGTCGCATCGGCTCCGTTCGGTTCACTTTTCAATTTCGGTTCGGTTCGCAATTCAGTTCGATTAGCTGCGGTCGGGTGCGCGACAACGATGACTCGATGAGCCGCAAGGCACGATTTGAGCTGCTTGATCTGCAGTTGAGCTGCAGCTCAACGGTTCAAACCTACGCGATCTGAATATTTGAACTGGTTCTGATCTGAGTTACACACGATTATATTCTCTCCTCATCGAGGTTACTGTTAATCGTTTTGCAAGATTGTCTTTTATTTGCCTTCACCTCTGTGCATAATATATGGGATGACAAGGACCTTACATCGCCCAAGCATATCCCATAATGTGAAAAATCTCGATGTTTAGTTGCAATAGTTATGACTGCCATGCCAACAAACTTAATGAAGAAAATTAAAAAATACGATTAAAAACCCCCACTATTGAAATCTAATGATACCCCATACATACATACATAATATACGTACATACATACACGAAAATTGCCGCGAAATTACTGGGCTAGATGCTGGGCTTAAGATTAACCATCGAAGTCTCAAAGTAATGAGCAAAGCAGCGATGCCACGGACTTTGTTTTGCAACTTAAAGTTCTGTGTATTGATGCAATTGTCATGGGCATTCGTCATCTCTTTCCATCAGGAGAGCGTATAGTTTGTCTCATAAAGTTTACATTTAAAAAAAAATACACACACATACATACCCTGAAATCATTTCACTCCTATTTTATCATTCGTGTAACAAATGAAGTGGCTATCGAGTCGTTTTAGCTCTGAGTATAGCATAACTTTACTTTAAAAACCTGTGCTTTTGTATTAATTAAATGGTGTTTTATTCATAAAATGCCGAATTACGTCCGCGAGTGTAAGAGTGTGTGTGTAGTTCATGTTGCTTCCAAAACTTCATCGAAGCTTGTAGTTAAGTCACAACTACTTTACTAGGACGTGACCCAACCTAGAATTCCTTTGTGTGACTGGTTTATTTAACTCATGGTACTTGATAGTAACAAAATACTTGACACTGGCAAATTTACAAAGTGCGACGCCAAAAAACGAAAAAAGTGGCATATACGTGACATCACAGTGTTGTTCATAACCTAAACAAATGTTGTGACAGAATATTTTGCCTCATTAGTATCTTGACTGATTCTAGTTTTCCAACTTATATCACACTAGCTTTCGCCCGTGGCGATTAACGCGAGCAAAGCGTTAATGTTGATTTTTTCTATGCCCCGGAAAATCTCTTTATTTCTGAATGAAAGGTACCCTATGCCCTTTTCTGTACCCCTGACTACATGTATGCAAAATTTCATCATAATTGGTTTCGTAGTTGACTCGTGGAAACTTCTATTCGTATTTATAATACCTATCAGTTAGGATTCCATATTAGTGAATAATTGCTAAGCTCAGAGAAAGAGATTGAAAGTGGTTTAGGCAGTTGTATGCCAAATTAAATTTCCCGTACGCTCAGCAAAGTTGGAAAAAGCGGTAGAAATTCGCGAAAATCGGTAGAAATTGGTAAAAATTGGTAGAATTAGCATCTTGCCGCCATATCGCGTCGGCTCGATTACCTCTACCCGTACCTTTACTCCTAAATTCCAAATTTCATTTCACTTCGATTTTATTGGAAAAGTTAAGCAGTAGCTATAACTGACTGGGACATACTGCTTATTTATTTAGCAAGCAAAATCAATACATAACGTTCTTTTTTAACACTGGCTATACACAACCATTAATAGATAATAATTAATGAAATGTGCATAGTGATTGATCATTATTAATAATAATAGGTGTTATAGGTTAAATATTTAAATGTTTCTATCTCTCGGATAACTTAAAAATATCTTATTGTATTATCGGTGTTGCTAGCTTATAAGAAATGGCTTTCATTTTTCTAGTTATGGTGGTCCAAGGCTAACTCTTACCATCTTTCTTCTTTATCAACTAAGTATTTAAGTAGTAGTAGATACCTAAGTAGTTTCACTAGAATTATACGATTACTAATAAATAATTAAATATCAAGATATTACACAGCGTGATCTGACCCCAAACTAAGCCAAATTGTTCTATGGAAGTCATGTCAGAACTGATAGAATAATTAAATACATTTTTTGTTTCGAAAAAAAAATTAGAAAATGGTTGTCCTGAGTTTTTATTGAACCCATGTCTTACAGCTCTTAAAGCAGATATATGTACTACCAATGAGCCAACAGAACTGTTTAATGAAATACTCGTAATTATACTAGTATGCTTAATTAATAATTTAAGAAGGTAATTGTAAAGCTCTAAACATGTGCTCACATAAAATATATGCCTTATATCCAGTGGTGGTTTCTATTACAATTTATACTTGTACTGATATTTCGGCAAAAGTACAATCACAATATTTATGGCAGACTGAGTCTTTATGGATTGTCACACCAAATACCCCGTCAATATTTCAATTGTCATGTCATTTTATTACTTTGTCAATATTTTTTTGTATTGACTTATGTTTTATTGACTTATTTTATATTGACAATGTTTTTTATATTTTGACATGTATGTATATATATACATTATATACATTATTTTTATTGATTTTTCATTCATTGACATGTATTTAATCAATGTTTTAAAACTTATGCAATGACATACGTTTTCGAAATTTTGAATTAACGGAATTGACTTGTAACATTTGGTGTTATCAATAAAATATTTGTATTTGTATAACTACAGCACTACTACTTTTTATTAACATTAAAGAAATAATGACGTAACTAATATTTTCTGAAATATATAAGTAGAACGAGTACTTGCAGATGGCAGTTTAAATATATTTACCTCCGATAACCCTCTCCTTGGCTTTATGCAGTCATCAATCAATCTCGCCATGAATGCACATCGATAATTCATAGAGCCAGGCTCACCACTCAAGAGCTAGGATCATCGGTCTTCTTTCATAATAATCTATATTAAGATTGTAAGGCAGAGATTATTTGTAATGATATTTATTTATGCAAAAAGTATATAAATAAAAATACCACGCACCGTGAAGGCGTTAGGTTTCCCCCAGTTCTCTTATTTCAATTATAGCGATGATAGTGGTTAGCGCGGTCGGTGCGTATGCCGAAGGGCGTCGGTTCAAACTCCAAAAATGAGCTTGAGCTGCCGGTGAAGGAAAACATCGTGAGGAAACCATAGCATGGTGGTAAGGTACTTTCTAGTTCTCGGCTGGATAGCTACCACCCTCAAGTTGAAAATCTGCCGCCAAGCATTTAACGGTGTGTTCCGGCAGCCTCACTTGAGAGCCAGTTCCATTCCAGGCTAGGTGTGCTTTACCATCTTCGACCACACCGTCACTTAACATCAGGTGAGCTGTGGTCAAACAACTAGCCTGTCAAACATTTTAAAAACAATAAAATCTTTGAAAGAAGCAGCTGACAGACTGATTCACTGACTGATCGATCAACACATAGCTGAAGCCGCTGTTCTTAGGCTTGAGTTCAAAGCCAGCTGAGTACTAGAAAGTACACTACGTGTTTAACGGAACATTTGCAGCTCACGCTCATTATTGGGATTTGAACCCACGCCCTTCGGCACGCTAGCCACTGAGCTATCATCGCTACATTCACCGTTCATCTTGTGAATTTAGTAGTCTAAGTAATTTTATTAGACCTAGACCAGAAAGCTATGGAGATGGCTATGCTCGGAGTTTCCCTACGAGATCAAATCAGAAATGAGGAGATCCGTAGACATCCTAAAGTGGCCGACATAGCCCAGGGAACCAGCAAGTTGAAGTGGTAGTGGGAAGGGCACATAGCACTCAGAACTGATGGCCGATGGGGCTGCAAAGTTCTAGAGTGGAGGTCACGAACTGGCAAACGCAGCGTAGGACGTCCACAAAGTGGACAGACGACCTAATAAAGACCGCAGGAAAGCGCTGGATGCGAGCCGCTTCCAACCGGTATTTGTGGAAGTCAATGGCTCCCAGGCCTACGTCCAGCATGGACCTAGGCCTATGTCAAGCACCAAGGAAAACCACCGAGGATTTTTAGTGGATTCAATTTCGTATATCTCGACTGCACACTTTTGAAGATTTCTCAAAAAATATATTTCGTATACAATTTGTCTGTCAACAGCAAAGTGACTGTGTGTCTTTTGAGTTAAAACAGAGAGCTCAAATTCTGGGCGTCTGTCTCGTTTCTTTTATTGACTCTGAGTTTATTAGCGGAGTTTCACCTGGTACTGAGATTACGCACCGGACAAGAAATAGCACTTCAGCGATAAAACACCTAAAAGGAAAACCCCAGTACTCTCGCTTGACCTGCTTTGGCTGTATTTAGCTTTTTCAGTTTAAAAAGACACATACTACGTCATATTAATAGAATTGATATACATTTTTTGTTAGTAGTTTAAGATGTGACTTTTTTTGACAATTTATTATGCAATTTCCTTTCATTTAATTTACCAGCTTCCATTTTGTTAATATAAATTTAATTACCATAATTTTAAGTTAATCCTTTAATATTACATGTTCATACTGAACGTAAGCTGTTGCTCTATTTAAATCTTAAGACCTTAATGTAACTCAGCATAGCAGTAAATTATACTTTGACTTTCACTTTGAAAATAATAATTAAAAAAATTTGGGGACATTTTACAAAGTGCCATCTAGCTTCAAACTACGCAATGCTTGTGCTATGGGATCCAGAAAACGATGATTTTTAGTGTGGTACATATTTGTACCTTATCGCTTATCCAGCACGACATGAGAAAAAAAACAAAAATTTAACTAAGAAATGTTTTTTTTCAAAAAAAATACAGTTATGCAATAAAGACTTTAAGTAAATGAAAACTAATACAATTGCTTTTAAGTTTATAGAAAGCGTGCTTTTGATCTCGTCTGAACATGCTATTAACAATGAATTATTTGCCTAGAAAATACCAATGTACTCGCTTATAGATTTTAATAAGACACCAAAATTGTTTTTATCGATGACAGTAGCTATCCTTAGTATGGAATGGGAACTACCTCTCAAGTGAGGCTGCTGGAACATACCGTTAGATGCTTGGCGGCAGATTTTTAATTTGAGGGTGGTAGCTACCCAGCCGAGAACTAGAAAGTACCCTACCACCACGCTATGGTTCTCTCACGATGTTTTCCTTCACCGGCAGCTCAAGCTCATTGTTAGGGTTTGAACCCACGCCCTTCTGCATGTGAACCGACTGCGCTAACCACTGAGCTATCATCGCTACAAAAGTGCTGAAACTGAGCTAATACTACCGCTATGTAGTTTGAGAAGCAACGTTTTTCATTAAAAACATTACTAGGAACGCTCACTCTACCTTCCATCACTCAGTCTATGTGGTTATTGCTCTAAGTTCTTGGATTTGAATAATCCATCAGAAACATCTGCGACTGCGGTTTAATAAAACAGTCGAAGATGTGGGAACTGATACGAGATTTATTTGAAGGCCGTATAGGGATTATAGCAATCATACGTTATTGAATAAGAGATATTCTGTTCAGTTGCCTTAATCATATAGTAGAAAGAGATTTCTTAGAAATTCTAGTTATGTATCAGCGATATAGCATCGTTAGATTTGATCTTTAAATCGTTTTTGTGAAGCTTTTTTTTGTCATTTTCTTTTTTGTTACTGGCGTCACACTTTGTGCATTTACCAAAAAATGTATTTATTTTGGCTTCTCCGACTTCTCATTTTGATATTTTCTGTAATTTAGTTTTTTTTTTTGTAAAAACTGTAATTATAATTATTTAAAAAAAATATAAATTAAAATTTTAAATGGAAGCGAAGTTTTGATTCCACATTTTTCATTCGCACAGCGAGGTTGTGGAACTATCTGCCGGAGTCTGTGTTCCCTGTTAGGTACAATACGGGTGTCTTCAAATCTAGAGTTAAAAGGTTTCTTCAAGGTAAGCATGCTTCATCTTAGACCACACTATTGCTTAACATCCGTCAGAGTATGGTCAAAGGCGAATTTATTTTAAAAAAAAAATATATAAAATTAAATGTTTGCGTAAGTAGAAATTTTAAAAAATTCAAATAATGGTTCGCTAGGTACTGACTGACATATTTTATAGATATTTATGACACACTCAAACTAAAGTCGCGAGTAAACTGACATCAAATCCCAATCAAATTATTCGACCAGTCCCGAACAAGTTTAAATAGATTTGGTATAAAAGCAGCAGCAATGAGGCTCGTAAAAACTTTCTGAACAACATTAGGGGTTTTCCTGATACCCTAGTAACCGAGTTAAATTACTTCTCAAACGTAAACGTAAAAAGAAATCTTATTATTTACGTGATTCCCTTTGTACTTTCGGTAGAGGGAAATGTAATAATACCAAGCGATGTCAAGTTACTCGTATCATAACATGTTAAATGTACTAATAATTTTATTTCTTTGCAGTTTTCAGTATTTTATTTTTGTGATATTCAAAATATATTTATATTTACTTGTAAGTAGAATGGAAAAAGATTACGCAGAAAAATAACTACCATATTTACCTGCTAAATTATTTTGTGTTGTTCCGTACCTATAGGGGAAAAACGAGAACCTATTACTAAGACTTTACTTGGTGGTAGATCTCCTTAGCAGGAGGTCGTCTAGGTAGGTACCACCGCAGTACCAGTTATTCTGCCGCTAAGCAGTAGTGTGTAAACATTACTGTGTTCCGGTTCTGTGTACTGCAGCTAGCGAAATTACTGGGCTGTTGAGACAAACAATCGAAAGTCTCAAAGTAATGAGCGCTAAAGCAACGATGCCCTGGACTTTGTTTTGTTACTCAAAGTTCTGTGTATCGCTGCAATGGTCGTGGACAGGCGGTATCTCTTACCATCAGGAGAGCGTCTCGTTCGTCTCATTACTTCTTACATTAAAAAAAAAAACTCCGCTGTCCATCCGTCTGTCTGTCTGTCCGTCTGTCATCAGGCTGTATTTTATGAACCGTGATAGTTAGACAGTTGAAATTTTCACAGATGATGTATTTCTGTTGCCAAACGACAAATACTAAAAAAACAGAATAAAATAAATAAGGGGGTTCCCATACAACAAACTGATTGTTCGTACGCGAGTTCGACTCGCACTTGCCCGGTTTTTTAAATTGTGTATTAGTATAACTATATTTTCTGAATATATCGCGTAAATGAGTTTGATCATAATTTTCCATCGGTCGTAACTGATAGCAATTAAATAAACAATAAAAATAGTACTTACGTACCCAAGTACTTATAATACAAGCTTCCACAAAACGAGTTTTGGCTTTATGAACAAGGGCTAAAACAGTCAAACCGAATAATAACTCTATTGTGACAATTATTTGTTTTTATGTCAAAAACCATACGTATCAGCCCCAAACATACATTCCGCAAAATGGAGATTCGAATGACAATTGATTGAACAGATTTCTACAAAAAGTTTTATGGAATACATTAATTATTCTTCCAAAACAATAAATTGTACTGTACTTTTTTACATTTCGTTTCATACAAATAAATATATTGTTGCAATAAAAAAATATTTACCGTTCGCAGAGAATAAACCTTGTGTTATTTTTCTATTTTTTTAGGAACGTACTGTTCCGATCCACGGCAAAGTTACTTCCCTTCCGTCGACAGCAGCCTCTCTATTCCGTGATTTATTCGAAAACTTTCAGTTTGTTTTAGCAAGATCTATTTTTAGTTTGGCTCAGTTTTTATAGCGTGGATGCCAAACAAGCTGAAGTATTGTTCTGTCAAAAGGAATAGGGCCGCAACTGCCTATACTCAAATTTTATACTTGTATTATTGAAACAGATGATAAATATACAAAACAAACATATACAGTACAAACTAAGATATTTGTCACACAAATGTTTGTCCTAGATGGGAATCGAATCCGCCTCCAACTCATGCAGCAAACAACCAATTAAACCAACGAGCAATGAAGTCTTTAAAATTAAAATCTTGTTTTTTTTTCAATTATTGTATCTAATATGTTAAATTTAAAAACCTGCGCTAATTAAATTTAAAAAAGCGCAAAGTTTCTTCTGCTGGGAATCGAACCCACGCCCTTGAAGCAGATATTCTACCAAATGAGCTAACAGAGGAGTAAATAATGAAACTGTAATTTATCTTTTATGATTTAAAATGTTTTTTGTCTTATAACAAAACCAAAATAGTTATTACCCTTAAAGGCAAGTGTGCTCTTTTGTAGTCCGCATCTTAATTTAACGAGAGGTGGTGCTTAATTCCATTATTTCTATATAATAAAAAAATAACCTTGAAATTGTATCCCATGAAGAAACGTACCTGGTAAAAGTGTGATAAGCACATATGGTATTATTCCTCTGTACTGTAGTGTTCACAGCCATATCTTTTTATGAAGTCGCGCTATTTTCACAGCTGGAGATATATGTTATCCGTGTCAGTAACTCGAGTTAAGAAATACGTGATTCGCGTAACGAGCTGGTGTAATAGAAGTGTCGATAACTTTGGAATAACAAGTCGGCGTAGCTTTGGCTAGTAATGGCTTCATTACGGGAATAATAAATAAATAAATAAATATCATAGGACATTACACACAGCGCCATCTGACCCCAAACTAAGCAGAGCTTGTGCTGTGTGTGGAATTTCCTTGGGTACGTACCAAACGTTTACTTTGACTCTACGTTTCTCATTCGTACGGCCAAGGAATGGAACAAGCTGCCGGCTTCATTGTGCCCTGAGAGATATTTTTATTTTTTTATATTTTGTTTTCAAGGTCAGTGTGAAAGGTATCTTTTAGTTTGAGTGTTTCATCTTCGATATCATCGCTTACCATCAGGCGAGATGTTGGTCAATCGCAGGCTTATCCGTATTAAAAAAATTAAAATAAATTACGTTCCCAGATTTTTTTAATGCCTTTTTTAGGCTTACTTTGTATGGTCACCTCGAAGATACGGTTTTCGATGGAGAAGCTTTCCCAGAAGAAACCAATTCACTTGCGAATTGAAGGCACGCAGATTGTAACTATCTGGTTTTTTTTTTTTATCGACTATATTTTTATATTGGCATACTTTATTTTGACATTTTTGTTGTGACGGCGTTACGGCCGATTGTAAAGCAGACCTAGCCTATAATGGAACTGTTTTTCAAGTGAGGCTGTCAGAACACATGGTTAGGTGCTTGGTGGTAGATTTAGATATGAACTTAAGGGCTAGCCAGCCGAGTACTAGTAAATACCCTATCACCACACTAGGGTTTTCCCAAGATGTTTATTGTCATCGATAGCTCAAGCTCATTGTTGGGGTTAGAACCCACGACTTCCGGCGTGTAAACCGACCATGCTAACAACAGAGCTATCATTGTTCTAAAATGACGTAGAACGTCACCTTCGCAAGAAGTCATCGTAAAATATTTGGTCAGTGTCGCATAATGTTATCTACTTTCGCAAAAAGTCAATTTTTGCAGTCAAACACTCAAACTTTACAACAGTGTTAATAATCACCATAGTGACAAAGCAATTAGTAATATAACTGGAGTAATTACATTATTTTTTAAATAATCACATTGTCACGTATCTCGACCTGTGCTTATTTTCATTTGAGTGGTTTGGTTTTCATTATTAGTCCAAGAAAAAAGTTAACCAAGTAATACGATTTCACTGAATTTATCGCTACGTATCCTACCTTTAAGTTATTTAAGTTAGCAAATGTTCTCAATCACCAACCAATCAAACCCGATAGCAATCGCTAACGTTTGATTGGGAAACTTCAAATAGTTCGAATAGTAAGTAGTTGTAACTTATCTGCCTTAGCTATGGTTGTAACTTCTATGATGGTTGTAAAGCGGTTGTGATTGGTTGTACCAGCTCAATCGCTTCTTGACTTCGATCGTATTCCCATTACAAGTTATCTTCTCTTAACCCAGTAATAGAGCAGTTCTTGTAATATTGTAACTTAAATGTACTCTCATTAGCATACAGGGGGAGTAAAATATAACTTCTACTAATAGTACTAGCGGACGTTTACCCGCGTAGTTCCCGTTTCCATGGGAATACAGGGATATAACTGTATGTATTTTAAGTATCTATTTACAAAAAAAAACTATTTAATTTTCGTAGAATCCTTTAAAACGGAAAGGACTCTACGAAAATTAAATAAATTAAATAGATTTTTTATAAATACATACACCCAAACACAGAACACACATTTGCTTAAATCACAAAATGCTTGTCCTGGGTGGCAATCGAACCCACGCCCTCAAGATGAAGATGAAGATGTACATGTGCGAAGAGAAGCAAGTTCTTGCAAGCGGAACATTATCGGATGGCCAAGTTCAGCAAGTTATTTTATTACCGCTAGCCATACGCGTTGCAATCAGTAAAGTATATAGCTATTTATATACGTTTAGCTTCTGAGGTAGTTCCAGCATTTGGATGGGGTCCAAAGAGCATTCAGGTCGGGTCTAAGTAGAAGATTAGAGCGAGTTTTCGCAGGAACTCTTCTGAAAGGAAAATATTGGAACGGAAAGGTTGTAAGTTTTAACATTTTAAATTTTATGCTCAACTCGAAAAGTCAGTATCGAAAAATTATCTACAAGAAGGTGATTGTACCCGTAGGCATTTACTTAAACCTAGTCCGTCGCAATTTCATTTAAAAATCATATGGCAAGCTCGTGCAACTGGATCGAGAAGCCTCGGTCAAGATAGTGAGATAGAGAAAGAAAATGTTTTTGCAATATTTCAATGAAAGCCGCCAGCTGGTCCGGTGATAGTATTCTTTTGTAATAAGTGAGTGCTAAGTCCATAATTAAAAGGAAGATTCCCGAAAATTTTGACTAGTAATAACTTTGGCATTATGAAGTAAATAAAAATTCTGATTGCACATTTACGATGTCTTAATCGGTCTGTATTACCCATTCATTTTCTAGAAATTAATAAATAGTGGTGTATAGCTAGGTACGTGCTGACCACTTTCTCTATCACTTGTATATAATCAAGTCTGCTTCCGCTAACTGCGCCGCTTCCGCCTACCATCGTATCCGAGTCACAAACTTGATTAGATTGGCGCGTCCTACGTGCTAGCCAATGCAAACGGTTGTATTGTCTTCCGAACAGATCGGGATGTTTTTAAATCGAGTCAGTATGTAAACAGAACATATATAATAGCGAGTTTGGATTTTATCTGACAAACGATGACGTCATATTATAAATAAATAAATAAATAAATATCGCATGACATTACACACAGCGCTATCTAACCCCAAACTGACAGCCCTGTTGGTTCATTAGTAGTATGTTTGCTTTAAGAGCCGATGGGCGTGAGTTCGATTCCCACCCAGGGCAAATAGTTTGCGGTATAAACAAATGTTTGTGCTGTGTCTGGGTGTACTGTATGTATTATAAGTATGTATTTACAAAAAAATTAAAGTATTTAAGTATTCTTTATTACAATACTTTTTTTTTTAAATACGTACTTATAATACATACAGTACACCCAGACAAGCACAAACATTTGTTTATACCACAATCTGTTTGTCCTGGGTGGGGAATTGAGCCCACGCCCTTCAGCTCTTGAAGCAAACATACTACCAATGAACCAACAGGGCTGTCAAAATCAATCAATCACAATAGCCTTTTTAATTTAAAAGTAATGAGACGAAACCTAATAGTAAGATAAACGCATGCCCATGACTATTGCATCAATACACAGAACTTTAAGTTGCAGAACAAAGTCTGGGGCATCGCTGCTTTGGCGCTCATTACTATGGTCAGTTTCAACAGTGTAGTAATTTCGCAGGCTGCAGTACCCTTCAAACCGGAACACAGTAATGGTTACACACAGCGGTAGAATATCTGCTGAATACTGCGGAGGTACCTACCTGACGACTTCCTGCTAAGGAAATCTACTACTACTACCAAGTAAAATTCGTACCATTTTAAAAACTTTTTGAAACGGGCCGAGAACAAACCGCTAGAAATCATACCTCCTCAGTTTGGTCAGTTCATTCAACCCGCGTCAATTTCTAAATGAACCCTAATGGAAACCCCTAAACTCAATATTTTAGGCTTCCTAAAAGTTCTTTTGTGGCGTGTTTTTGCTAATTCCTAACTTACTCCAAAGCCCACAAAAGAGGCAAAAACCGATTGTTAGTTAGGTCCCGAAAATGTATGACCCAAAAAGTTTATAATTTAAACTTTTTGGGTCATATAGTTAAGGACTGAAAATAAAATCACAGTTTAGGGCCTGACTTCGTTAATTGATTTCGGAATTCTCCGAAATTTTTCAATCAACTTCATTAAAACAAATACTTTTATTTTAACAGTTTTATTAAAAAAATTCGTCAAACAAAAAAATGTCGTAGGACTATTAACATACCGCCATCTTGGCTCAAATTAACCATATCTTGTAGTATGGAAACCACATAACTGATAGCATACTTTGTCTTTTGTAAATAGGCACATACATACTTTTTGCAGAAACTGTTATGTAATGGCTCTAAGAATTTATAATAAAATCCCAGAAACTTTAAAAACACTTCCATTGCAACAATTTAGAGTTAAACTATATAGGTGGCTAACTGAATGTTGCTTCTACGAAATCAAACACTTTCTCGAATGCAATAAGCACACATACAGTTTTACCAAAAAATAGTCATAATTTTATCAATTAAAATAGTAATACTTAGTCGTAATATTGATCTCACAATGTAAATGTCTCACATTTTTATTATTCCTTTCTGTACAATTAAGTAGTTAATAATTTTGTTTTTAGTTAATATTTGATATCGTGTTGATTATTGCCATAACTGTATATAATTAAATTTTTGTCGTACATTATTTTAATAAATATAATATAGATTTTAGCTATTAGGAATATTGTAAATTCGCGCCAATTAGAGTAAGATGTGCAGTACTAGTATTATATATTTAAGACCAAAAATGTAACCACATCTTGAGCGAATAAAAACTTTGAACTTGAACTTTTATTGGTTGTATATCTGCTTCAAGAGCTGAAGGGCGTGTTTTCGATTCCCAACCAGAAATCACAACAAACATTTTGTGGTATAAACAAATATTTGTTCTATGTCTGGCTGTTCTGTATTTATTATAACTATGTATTTATAAAAAAAAGTATGTAAGTATTCTATCAGTTACGCTTAGTTTGAGGTCAGATGGCGCAGTGTGTCATGTCCTACGATATTTATTTTTTATTTTTACATAGAGAACACCCAGACACAGAACAAATATTTAAGTTAGTCACATAAATGTTTTTTTTCTGGTCAGGAATCGAACCCACAGCTTTTGATGTAAATACACTACAAAATGAGTTCATTTTTACCTTTTCATTGTTACCAGGCGTCCGGATAAAGCCGGACATGGTTAGGCTTTTTGATTGCTTGTCCGGCCAAAATAAACGGTGTCCAGCTTTTGTTAGCTAAAGTTTTTACATTTCGAAAACGAGCGAGCGCCGAGCGTGTCCGAGCGTTTTTGTCGTACCTACGGTGTCTGGCCTTTTCACCCAAATGTCCGGCCAAACTGGCTAGTCTGTCCAGCTATTAGGTTTGGCGACCTGGCAACCCTACGCACCCCCATTACGTCAACAAGACCTAGTTTCAATTGAAAAAAGTTTTTTTTTTTTATGGTTGACAGGCTAGTTGTTTGACCACAGCTCACCTGATGTTGTGGAAGGTGTGGTCGAAGATGGTAAAGCACACCTAGCCTGGAATGGAACTGGCTCTCAAGTGAGGCTGCCGGAACACACTGTTAGATGCTTGGCGGCAGATTTTCAACTTGAGGGTGGTAGCTAGCCAGCCGAGTACTAGAAAGTACCCTACCACCATGCTATGGTTTCCTCACGATGTTTTCCTTCACCGGCAGCTCAAGCTCATTGTTGGGGTTTGAACCCACGCCCTTCGGCATGCGAACCTACCGCGCTAATCACTGAGCTATCATCGCTACTAAATTTAGTACCACAACATCAAAGTATTTTCAAAAGCACATCGTGGGGGACTTCTACATGCAAAACGTGTGCATACGTTAATCACACATAGAAACAAACATTGGGAACGTTTCCCCACCGCCAACACACAAACGGAACTTCAAAGTCTTCTGTTTCGCAAAGAAGTGGGGTACACTCACTTGCATGTTAGATGTCAAGTTACTTTTAAGATTAATTTTGGATTTGGTTGTATTTTAAATACTCTATCACTTATCTGGATACGTAGTAACTTTGTATGGTTTAAAGCTAGGTAGCGCTGTGTGAAATGTTCTCCAATATATATATTTTTTTTTTCTTTGATTTTGGCGTCGCATTTTAGCATTTGCCAGTGTCAAGTATTTATATATTTTCAAGTTAATTTATTTAACTTGAAAATATATAAATACTTGACTTTATTATAAAGCTTCGATGGAGTTTTGGAAGCAACACGAAAAGTCATGTTTCACCACATTATATCATTTTCCCACACTCACGCTTGTAATTCGGCACTTTATGAATAAAACACCACCATTTTTATGCATAAACACTCGACAAAACACTAGTTTTGGAAAAAAATACAACGGAGCGACACGACTCTTCCCGCGTTCCCGCCAAAACTCCCAATATATTTAATGATTTGTTGTTGTTTTTTTTTAAATAAATAAACAAATTGTCGTAGGACATTTTACAAAACGCCATAATATAGCCCCAAACTAAAAAAAGCTTGTACTATAGAAATGAGATAACTGAAAGAATACTTCATTTTGTACTTTGTGCAGCCCTGTTGGTTCATCGGTACTCGTAGTATATCTAATCATACAGGATCATACAGGAAAGACATTTTGTGGTATAAACAAATCTTTGTTCTGTGTCTGGGTGTCCTGTTTTTATAAGTATGGATGTACAAAAAAAAGTATTTATGTATTCTATCAGTTATCTGACTGACATAGTACAAACTTTGCTTAGTTTGTGGTTGGTGGGGGTAGTATGTCCTACGATATTTTTTTTTTATGTAACTTTTTTTAAAGTAAAATGTAATAAGACGAACGAGGCGCTCTCGTGATGGTAAGAGATAACGCCTGTTCACGACCATTGCAGTAATACACAGAACTTTGAGTAACAACACAAAGTCCAGGGCATCACTGCTATGGCGCTCATTACTTTGAGACTTTCGATGGTTAGTCTCAACAGCCCTGTAATTTCGCTAGCTGCAGTACCTTTCGAACCGGAACACAGTAATGTTTACACACTACTGTTGAGCGGCAGTACTTATACTTATGATACTTACAGAACTTAATGTTTCCTTAACCGGCAGCTCAAAGTCATTGTTGGGGTTTGAACCCTCACCCTTCGGCGTGCGAACCGACCGCGCCAACCACTAAGCTATCATCGCTGCAAAGTAGTAACTTTAAGATATTTGTTCAAGTTGTTATTTGTATGTTTAAAAAAAGTCAATATAAATAAATAATTTTATTTCAGCTGCAACAAACGGATGTCTGTGTTGTTTAAGCGACTTTATTTCGAATTGAATTTCGCAAGTTTCGTATTGACGAGACACCGGTTTTAGTTTTGGCTTGAGGTTTCTCTAAACTTCTGTGAACTTGAGAATTTCTAAAGTTTACACTTTTGCGGGCGCGAAGTGTAGCAAAATTCTTTGATGTCTACGTCAGTTAGGAAAAAAACGTTTTTAGTGGAAGGAGAAAAACTTGCCTTGGAAAATTCGTTTTTGTACTGCCGGGGTAAAGAGGGGTAAGATGGGGTAGCGAACTATTAAAACCTTTCCTTTGTAATGAGTTTTGTATCGTAAAAACTGTGTGTAATGGGTGCCGAAATGTTTTTAACGCGGGAAAGCAGTCGAAGTAGCGAAAGGAAAGTTTGTTTTTTATTCAGTAAAGTTTTTCTGGTTTATTTTAATACGTGGCTGGCTGGAACGTTCTTTCTTTTGTTATTGTTTTGATAGATTTTACTGTAACGGGCGAAACTAGAACAATTTTATGCTACATAAAAATACTCACAGTTTCAAAGTACTTTTTCTTTGCTATTTCGCTTCATTTCTCCCAATGAGATTTGAGAATAATTAACAAAAATTTTAGTTTTAGGTCATCATCATCATCATCAGCTTTTTATAGTCCACTGCTGGACGTAGTAGTGGAAAATTACATCGAATCTTCTCGTCAACCATTCCACAAAGTCTCAAGACAAAAGTCTTTAACCAGTGCGTTCTACCAGTCATGACTGACGGAGCCGAAACGTGGGCACTCACAGCGGGAATGGTCCACAAGTTCAAAGTCGCTCAGCGAGCCATGGAGAGAGCTATGCTTGGCATTTCTATAAGGGATTGTTTTCGGAACGAAGTAATTCGCCAGAGAACTAAAGTAACAGACATAGCTCAGCGTATTAGCAAGCTGAAGTGGCAATGGGCTGGACATATTTGTCGCAGAACCGTCGTGTTCTAGAGTGGAGACCGCGAATTGGCAAACGTAGCGTAGGACGCCCTGAGACTCGGTGGAGTGACGATATACGTAGGGGGTAGCCAGCCAGTCGCGTACTAGAAAGTACCCTACCACCATGCTATGGTTTGCTTAGGATATTTTTTACCGGCAGTTTAAGCTCATTGTTGGGGTTTTTTGTGTCCATGACCATTGCAGCGGAACCCAGAACTTTACATATCAAATCAAAGTCCAGAACATCATTGAGGCTCATTGCTTTGAGACATTATAATAATATGGTAAGTCTTAATAACCCCGTAATTTCGCTATCTACAGCATCTCTCAAACAGTTCACAGTAATCATTACACATTACTGCTTGACAATAGAATATTTGGTACTGCGGTAGTACCTACCTAAACAACTTCCTTCTAAAGAGGCACCACTTTACATAGCTGTAGGTAAATATTTACGACATAAATTGTCCCTTAAATTGTATGAAAATCCCATAGGTATTATATAAACAACATTTCCACAAGCATCCCTAACTGCAGTTCACTGCAGTACCTGCCAATTTCAGCCGTTGTTGCTATCGGAATAGCATAGTTATGCTATGTAATATCTAAATTGTACGCTAGGAGCCAATTACCAGAATTTTTTGACACAAACTCAAGTATTTATATTGTGCCCACACCAGTACCAGTTGGGAACAACATTCTTGAAGTTGTTGTTAAGGACATTTACTTTTTTTTTTGTAGGGAAAATACTTTGTGTATACCACCGGCTCTGGGGCGGGCACGGTGGTTATATAAGACTCTCCGTCCTAATGACGGCCTACCCACTAAAAACCTTGGAGTGTTCCACCTCGGCGCTTTGTGTCGAGGCTGCGGGCACGATTTCGCACTCTACCGTGGCATCGGCAGCGTTTGTCCTCCTCGGGGACCCCTAGCTCACCCCGCCACGATGACGATGTGCCAGAACACTGGATACTTCCGTCTGGAAGTCTGGACGTTTACCTAAGACAAGCAGTCCAACTAGGTTGGACCAACTTCGGGAAAGAGGTCAATCGTCGAGTCCAACTCGGCTAAGTAGCGATGATAGCTCAGTGGTTAGCGCGGTAGGTTCGCATGCCGAAGGGCGTGGGTTCAAACCCCATCAATGAGCTTAAGCTGCCGGTGAAGGAAAACATCGTGAGGAAATCATAGCATGGTGGTAGGGTACTTTCTAGTACTCGGCTGGCTAGCTACCACCCTCAAGTTGAAAATCTGCCGCCAAGCATCTAACGGTGTGTTCCGGCAGCCTCATTTGAAAGCCAGTTCCATTCCAGGCTAGGTGTGCTTTACCATCTTCGACCACACTTTCACTTAACATCAGGTGATCTGTGGTCAAACAACTAGCCTGTCAACCATTAAAAAAAAAAGTAGCGTTTGGAAAACTGTGTAACATTTTCCTATTACCTCACAACCTCAAATAAGAAGGGAAAGAGTGATCCTCCTTTGAAAATAAAATTGGCAGCTCTTACCCTATTATTGCCATCAGAGAAGATACTAATATAATGTAAGTTGCATATTCGAACACAAGAGGGTAGATAGAGATAAAGTTTCCATAGCTATATTGTTATCGGAGTGGCGGAAAGGGGTAGAGAGAATTTTGGTTGTTTGCAGAAGATGATATGTGTAATACAGAAATAAAGCACATATAAATAACCATTAAGCGTGTCGCATGCGGTCGTCGCAGTATCACGGCACACCGGGACCTTCGTCTACTACGCCGACAATACTGAAGACGATGCTATCTGTCGGTTCGTGCGTCGTGCGTCGGCTGCGTCACCGAAGACCATCAAAAAATATTTGCAGATGGCCATCAAAGATCGGAACACGGCGGTGATGGAGGCCTTGAGTCGGGAGGAGGCGATTTCAAACGAAAACTCATGTAAATAGAAATAAGGATTGTGTATATGCCTCGAGCATTCATGCTCACCATCGAAGGCTCCTTCTTGCGGCGGCGTCGTGTGTCGGGTCGCTCTCTTCTCTCAGATATGGTTGAGGAGGGCGATGGCTGGCGCATGCGTCATACTCGTGATCGGGTGCTGCTTGCGGGTCGCTGGTCTGCTCGCGGTATACACACAATCTAGTACCTACTTTAACCTTAGATTAAGATCCTACTAACCTCTCCTCTTTTTGTAATGTAAAATTGTAAACAAAAAAAAAAATGTAACTAAAGTTGACAAAGGTCACGGACCCCAGTGTCTGTGGAGCGTATAATTATAAAAAAAAAAAAAAAACCATTAAGCACATTGACTAATATGAGTATTATATGAAAGCTAGTAAGGTACTGATTACCTTTCTACGACAATCTAAAAAGTATATAAAACTATAATCCGACTACGGAATTAATGTATGTGTGTAATGGTTGTCTGCAAGAGATCGCTATTAGCGATAAGGCCGCCACTTGTGGCACTAGTTCATAAGGTTGTTCTCTGTACTTTTTTCTGTTTATGGTGTGCACAATAAAGAGTTCTATCTATATTATTTGGCTCAACACTTGTTACAATTTAAAAAACTTTTGACAGCCCCACATCAACGCCGTTCATGATAACAAAATACTTATGAACTGGAGTAAATTACGATCTCATAAACTTTGTACATGATGAGACTAAAAAACTCGGAGTCGCGAACTTTTCCGTATCGAGATGTTTTGGAAAGAATGACGCGAGACTTCGGTAGTAATCTTATGATACTTTAGGTAGGTACTTAACAAACTACTAAGTTCGATTTCTATAGGAAAGAATATATTTTCACATTTATACTAACTATTCAATTTAAATACATATTTAACGTTTTATAAATTTTCACATTTATACTTACCATTTAATTTAATATTTAACTTTGAAAATAGGCTAAATTATAGTAGCGTTAATATATTTCTATATTTCTACCATTACCTATAAAAGTTTAAAATGTTCATTCTTCCCCATTCCCTAAAAAAGTTAAGTACAAGAGTTTGTTAGATATCGGTTCAAAGCGAAGCGTCAGTATTAGCAAGTTTATAATAGATGAGCTAGCTGGCAGTATACATCTATAACTAGGTATGTTATTATAACGTTTAGGTATTCATGAGGATAATTTACATGTAATAGTTTCGCAACAAACCGGGCTTAGCTGTACGTTGATAGAATAAACCGTTTTTGGTTCGTGTTAATAATGTTTGTAATAAAGCTCATTAGTATGATAAAAATAAATCTAAAGCTGGTAAATTTTGATCCTATCTCTGATTTATAATCATGATTCAGGTTTTTGAAAGCACACGTGTTTATTGTGGCCATGTAGGTCTCCTTATCATGTGGCATTAATATGGCAAGGAGAACGAAGAAGAAATCTATTTTCCACAGAATAAGTCCACACTAGCGGTTCATCTACGAGCGATGGAGCGCAGCATACTGGGCGTAAGGTTATTAGACCGCATAAAAAACTCAGTACTGCGCTCCAAAACTCAGATCATTGACGTGACTCAAAAAGCTGCCATGCTGAAGTGGGACTGGGCTGGACACGTCTGCCGAATGCCAGCGGAGCATGGGCGAAAACCACCACCGACTGGGTCCCGGAGGTTAAACGGCCACCAGGCCGGCCTAGAAGACGGTGGAAAGATGAGCTCGATGCCCACGACAAAGAGTGGACCTCAATAGCACAAAACAGAGAGGCGTGGAAGGGAGGGAGAGAGGCCTTTGCCCAGCAGTGGGACAAAGTGGGCTAAAATAATATAAAAAATAAATATCGTAAGACATTACACACAGCGCTACCTGACCCCTAACTATTAAATAATAAAATTATTAAATTTATTATTAGCATAATTATTTATAAGCCTACTTATTAGTCACTTAGCCAGATACCTACTCGACTTACGTTACGTTCTAGTTACGTATACTGTTATATACCGTCACAAAAATGTCTCCGTAAAGTTACCCGGATATATAAATACTTTCGGTAATACTTTTCGGGTTCGCCAACAAATTCGTGAACACAAAACCATATTTCTGTGGAGCAGTAACAAGAACAGAACAAGTAGCGGCTCAAAGGGGCGGATTATCAACTGCAGACCCCAAATAGCCCTTGAGGCCTTCAAACGTGCGCCTCTCTTGTCCTTCCATGTAAACTTTGAGACAGTAACCGGACAACATGGCCAGTAAATGAAACTGTTAAAGTTTTTTTAATCTTATTGCCTTTTATAACGTGAATCTTTGAATTTGCATGCACAGCGAGGCAATTTTAAAAACAGATGAAAACAATATTATCATGGGATAACGTTTCGTTATCATAGCTGCTACATCCATCATCGTTGTTTTGTTACTCAAAGTTCTGTGTATCGCTGCAATGGTCATGGACAGGCGTTATCTCTTAACATCAGGAGAGCGCTTCGATGGTATCATTAGGTACTTTAACATTAAAAAAAAAACGACATTCAAATATATTTTTTTTTTTTATTGTTGACAGGCTATGTGTTTGACCCCAGCTCACCTGATTTTAAGTGACGGTGTAGTCGAAGATGGTAAAGCACATGTAGCCTAGAATGAATCTGGCTCTCAAATGAGGCTGTCGAAACACACCGTTAGATGCTTGGCGGCAGATTTTCAACTTGAGGGTGGTAGCTAGCCAGCCGAGTACTAGAAAGTACCCTACCACCATGCTATGGTTTCCTCACGATGTTTTTCCTTCACCGGCAGCTCCAGCTCATTGTTGGGGTTTGAACCCACGCCCTCATCGCTTACACGTATCGATACCTAAGACATGAAAGAATTTGTTTCGTTAAGTGAGGAGTTGAAACATGGAAATACGAATTGTATACGCACTTACACCACCTGATCTTTTATAGAATCAGAGGTCCTAGCTACTGGACCTGATTCCTAGAAACTTTGAGGGTATCATTCGAAGACGTCAAATGTTGATTACTGTTTTCTACTGTATGTTTTGTCCTTGAATTGTCGATTGTGGGAACCTATATCGGAAAAGGCGACGTGAGGCTCTCACTGAGAATAATCTTTTATGAAAGAATTTTGCGGTATTCTATTATGTACCTACTTTGGCATTGAGGTTTGGGTCCTATAAGTCGAGATAAATTTTTGCAGAAACTTCCGTGTATGTGATGTTCCAAAGATTATTTTTTTTGCTTCATATGACATACGATTGAGCAAAATAAAGACAAATATCTATTAAATGCTAAACTATAACTGTTAAATGGTGTTAAGATAGAATCATAGTTTAGTAACTAAGATATTTTTCACTGTATGTTTTCCAAATAAAATAAAATAAAATAAAATAAATAAAATAATGACGTGAATAACGTATTTTGTATCATACCTGTTTTAATGGTCAATAATCAGAATTACAAACGCTGTGTGAAGTGTATTTTTTTAGCAGGTATGTATAAATAAGATTATCATTTTATGTAGGACGCGTCAAAACAAAAAAATATCACTCAAAGGGTTCACCATACATTTTGGAGTTTGCAGCGACACTAGCGACCTCTCTACATACATCAAGGTCAAAATGCATCGTGATAGCCAATCAGCAACGAGAAACCTGCATCGCGCAAGCGAAATTCGACGGCACAATAAACTAGTACAAGTTCAAAGGACGTGTTGTTGGATAGCTCTTTTTAGGCATGTAGTTTCGTTAAAAGAGAAACTTCTTGGAGATCTACTCCACCTCCCTTCCACTCCCCCTTATTATCACTAAAATGTTTACTTACCTTCCGGCTGCACTATAAGAATCTTGTTTATCAAGGTGTGTGTTTTATAAGACTTGTCAAAATCAATCGAATTCTCCAAACTCGGATATTTACTTAAATGTTACAATAATTTTCATCCAACTCATCAGGTTTTCTGATGGAGATCCCGAATCCCTTTAAAAGATTTCCGACTTGTCAAAAAAGTTGCATTTCTCCAAGTGACTCCTTGCTACCAGATTGTTATACAATTTTATAATCATTAAAAAATCTTCGAGAAATTCTTGAAGAACGCTGAAACCTCTATCATAGTCGTAACATCTAAGTACTCGCTTACTTGGCCTTTATTTGCAATTTAAACATCGTTGTCAAGTTCAGTTACATGTTCTGTACAAATTAAGTTTTACGTAAACGAATAAAATTCATTGTATCAGATGTGGCTCTCGTCCAGCTCTTTCATAAGATTGGCAGCATTGCCCAAGACTGCGAGCTAAAGCCCTGGCTATTAGATGGCTTATTTAAAAATTTAATGTATAATCGAGAGATGGCATGTTTCTAGATATTCCCGGAGTATTAAAGAAACTACAAAGATACAGACATGATATGTTTTATTGAATATGAATATAAAGCATGCAAACATAGAAGAAATCTATTCCCTTCCGAGTATATATCAAAATCATAGGTAATACGTATACATGACGTAAGTATAAATTTAAAAAACCCTCCAACAGTAACCTAACACTAAATTTCAACTAAATCAGACTTGTGGAAGATAAAGCCATTCATCAACAAAGAAATCAATAAAAAAATATGATTACTTAATAGTAATTCAATAATCTCTTAAATAATTGTCTAAGTTATAAAAGAAGGCCTCTTGAAGCCAAGATCTTAGCTTGCTTCTGAAAGACGCGATAGAAAGTGCATCCCTAATGGAAGCGGTATACTACTAGGTTATACTGACCTCTCCGACTTGACGAGCCGATGCGACGGTTACTAGTTGGTCTCATTACTTTTTACATTAAAAAAAAAACGTGCTGTGGACGGTCGTTCATACCACCAATTAACAACAAAAACACTAAATCAAAATCGGTTCAACCTTTTGGGACCTAAAAAGAAAACAGACAGGCACACAGATAAACTGAAAACACTTCTGTGTCCGTCGGGGGTTAAAATCATTTCTCAAACAACCACGTAAAGTGTGTGTTTAATAGTGGTACTAAAAAGAAGTTAAGTTAAAGTAGCTCAGTCTAAGCAGTAAACACGCACTAAGCCTAAAGTAAAACCCAACTTTAATCAAGGGCTTAAAAAAACCGGTTCACCCCGGACAATTAAGTTCTCACTATTGTTTGTCCTCGTAATTGTTGAACTGGGCTTAATTTTTATTGCCTTTAGGGTCAGAAAAGCCTGGGATTTTGTAGGGTTAAGTCGTGAACCGGGTGGTAGAGAAACCCCTTTGAATATAAGGCGTGAGGTCACAGTGGAATCGTGTCACATAGGAACGATAGTTTCCTATTTTAATTTCTGTAAAAAGTAAGCATTTTGTGCTGTCTAACAAAGAAATGTTGTACAGTCAAATTGTACCCATGTAAAAAAATATCGTGCTATGTTTAGTTATCATAAATGTCATAAATCGTATATTAAAAGTACTATTTCACTAATATTTTTCATTTTGACAAGCTAGGTGTTTGACTACAGCTCAGCTGCAAATGGTAACTTAGAATGGAATGGAACTAGCTCTCAATTGAGGCTGCTGGAATACATCGTTAGGTGATTGGGAGCATATTTTGAAAATGAGGGTTATAAGCCAGCTGAGAGTACCTACTACGATGTTTTCCTTTGCCGGAAGCTCAAGCTTATTATTGGGAATTGAACCCACGCCCTCCAGCGTGTGAACCGACTAACATCGCTATGTCATGATAATTTTACACAAATTTGTTTAAGTACTTTAAAAAACAATAATTATTGAAATAATTTAAACATGATTAGATTTTTGCCCGGCCATTTCTTAAAAAAATCCCGAAATAAAAATGTCTTCTACAATTTCTTTCCTGCTTCCGCAAATTAACCTACTGTTTTCCTTAAACTCTGCCGGAGCCTAATCTCATCCCTTTTCAGTCGGAATTAAGGCTGTAATTAAATAAATCAGACATAATTGCGTTGCCTCGAGGTATTGCCACGCGCAACGCTTCGTTTCTATTCTTCTTGATTTTATATTCTTTGATCTTTTTATCATATCTGGTTAATTTGAGTGGTTATTGTGTTGCAAACTTCATTTTAAATTAGTAGAACTGTGGATTATTACGCAAACGGCCAAAAAAAGAGTGTCATATTTTTAAGGTACATACAAACCATACAAACATACATATCTTTATATGGGAGTTTCATTATTCTTGCCGCCAAGCACCAATGGGGAGTTCCGGCAGCCTCACTTAAGATTCAGTTTCATTCCAGGCTTTGTTTCATACTTTACCATTTTCGACCACACCGTCACTAAACATCAAGTAATCTGTGGTCAAACACCTAGCTTGTCAACCATATAAAAAGTTGCGTATTAAGTGGCAACATCTAAAATTAAGTTTCCATAAAGACTTTTATTGAACATAATAAAATATCTTAAATTAATACTATTTACAAATTGATACAAAAAACTTAATCTAAAAGTCCGTCAGAGGAGGGATATGTGGCCAGAATGCTGGCAACATTGCCACGCTGGATGGCATTGCTAAGCTTTTAACCAAAGTAGATACGAGCATTCTGGTCACCTGAAGCCTTCTCTAAACGTTTGATAAACACGTTACGATAAGTTTCCAAAAAGATAAATTATAACCTAAAAGTTTAATCTATAGACAGTTTATCTCAGAGAAATAACTATTTCTGTGAGGTAACGAGGAAACCGCAGGGCGTAGTTAGGAATTTAAAAAAATGCAACTGAAGTGCGCGGTTCGTTAGTGATCGCCTATAGCGGTGAATAGTCATGAATAGAAATGCTATATGATACCAATTTAAGGTGAACAGATACTTACGAGTATATATTCGTGTCAATACGTGACTCATTTGAAATTTATGCTGACTAGTTGTTTGGCCCAAAATATGGACTAGCATAATAAAGAACTATTATTACATCATAGTCATCATCATCATTTCAGCCGTAGGACGTCCACTGCTGGGCATAGGTCTCCCCCATTGACTTCCATAAAGACCGGTTGGAAGCGGCTCGCGTCCAGCGCGTTCCTGCGGTCTTTACTAGGTCGTCTGTCCACCTTGTGGTTGGACGTCCTACGCTGCGCTTGCCGGTTATTATCACGCGTCTGAATTTTTTTTTGTAAGTACTTAATGCCCCTATTTTGTACTGTCCCATATTTTTTTGTGTGTTACAAAATAATAACTTTCTTGCTATATTTTACTGCAACAGAATATCTGGTGCCTTGGTGGTGAGAACCTACCTAGAAGTAAATCTACCACCAAGTAAATAACGTAAGTAGTGAGTAGTGGGATAAATTGGAACACAAAAATTTCTTACTTGCCAAAAAAAAATCAATGAAATCACATCAACGAATCGCAAGCCATTGTAACACAAACGTATAACCAGCTTGTGAAGATCATGATTAATGATTCGACGGCACAAATCATCCCATTTTTTTTGAGATGTTACGCAAGTATGTCTATTTCTATAATCAGTTTAATTCTAAAGCCAACCACTACACTAAATTTCTTATAATTATTTTACTTCCAGATTATTTGCAAAAACTTACGTTCTTATCATAACTACTGGTTGCCGGAAATTTATATCAGGTTATAATGAATAGCAATTATTGGGGCGCGTTCGACGTCGACTATGTGTACGATTGTCTTTATACACCTGCGCTCAGGTTTGTGTACTGTGCACTTTAGCTTCACTCTATCATAGAAACAAAATAAGCTCAACAAGGTTTCATTCATTTGTTTCATTCACTCATTCGTAGGAACGACTGAATGATGAGAAATAATCATTCTATAAAATAAGATTGAAAGTTGTAGATATATTGGCAAAAAAATCTGCGGCTAAGTTTCTAAGATTACTTTGCAAAAATCGAAAATATTTCAACAATTGTTTGAATGGATATCTTCATCTAGCAATATCACCAGTAAAAAAGTTCAGTAATAAAATCATTATAGGTTTATTGTGGTTCACAATCTGCGCTAAAATATTTTTTATCTCTGGTAAGTTTTTACGTAACAGTGAAGAAGCCAAAAAATGTATTTATTTTAAAAAGAATTTTATAAATTTCATCACTTTTCCACTTAGGTATATCTTTATTTACTCTATAGTTTTTTTTTTTGGTTAATTTTACAATTATTATTTTTTTACACACAGCGCCATCTGACCCCAAACTAAGCAGAGCTTGTGTGATGGAAGTCAGATGACTGATAGAATACATTTTTATATACTTTTTTTTTGTAAACGCATACTTATAATACATACAGAACAACAAACATTTGTTGATACATAAAATGTTTGTCCTGAGCGGGAATCGAACCCACGCCCTTCAGCTCTTAAGGCAGATATGCTACTAATGAGCCAACAGGGTTGTCGACGAATTGAATTCATCCTAGCTATATGACCTTCCAATATCCATTTGAATTGTAAAGCATGTTGTAGGGTATCTTTTTAGCTATTTACATACTCAAAAATATTTCTCCGTCTTTTGAAGTCAAACGAATAAAAATATACGATTGAGAATTCAATTGGCTTCAGTATGGCGAACGCTAGGAACAAATGTTAGACTTGGACTACCAAAAAGTTTTGAAACCTAAATCTTGCACTGAATTTAAATTGGAATTGAATCTTAAATAGGGATAAGTGCAATTTAGATTTTAGGTCGCGGCGGCATAATGAAGCGCCTTAAAGCCGTATCTCTATTCGGTAACCCTGGCTGCAGTCCAAGATAATTACGCGAACTAGTGTGTCACGGTTGGGTCTTGGCAGACGAGCAGTTTTGGTTCTACACAGTGGATTATCCGACCATTAAGCCTAGTAAGAGAAAACATTAAGAAAAATTTGTCATCTGTTTATCGTTCCTAAAGTTAAATAAACTAATATTATTCAATTGTTTATAAATAATTATTTAAACAATTGAATGATATTAGTTTACAAACATAAAATGGAGACCGATGGCATGGTTAAGAAACCGTATGCAGTGCCTAGAACCCAGGTGATGGTTTAGGTGTAGGGGCTTCTTTATATACGTAGTAACCCACACCCTCCCTGTCCATGTTCCCATCACTACATAACCAGATTTAATATTATTACACCAACGCTGCTTTGTATACTTTTTTCAGCAACGAATTTATGAACGTTCTTAACAGGCCGAGGTCTTTTGGTGGATATTTTGGAATTTTTCTTGTCTCCGTTTCATACATGTAGGTAAATTATCTAAGAAACTAAATAATATATACCTATATAATTTAATTATACATGCTCGTCTGCAAAGTCCTACTTCGATGCAGTACGCTGCGGTCGCTTACGTCTTTATCCCGTGTTTGTATCTACTGGGTGGTGGAAACGGGCCTTTTAATCGGACGTTTAATGTCCAAATCCATGATTTATTTAATTTCCTTATCTCAGATATTTCACTTTACTGACTATAATTTTACAGATAAAAGTTAGACTCTATCTACTGCTAAGAGAAAACGACGTGATTTAAGCTGAATTGTTATAAACCACATAATATACTTTTTTCTTTTTATTACAAACAGGTTTACGTTTGACTATACTCTGCCTGATTTTTAGCAGTATTATGATCTAGAAAACCCTAATTACTGTGGTTTTGAAGACTTCCCCTGAGAGAACACAGACTCCACCAAAGAGTTCCACAACCTCGCTGTGCAAATAAAAATTTTGAATCAAAATATTTTCAACGCTTAATATGGACACAAGATGGGATTTTAAGTAATTTACATTTAATTTAGAATATTTAACATTCGAAATACGCTTACATAATATGATGTACATGTACAATTACAAATGTTAAGGAGGCTTTAGGTGACCAGAATGCTGGCATCTAATTTGGTCGAAAGTTTAGCATTTCCATCCAGCGTGGCAATGCTGTCAGCATTGTGCCCACATATCCCTCCTCTGACGGACTTATAAATTAAGTTTTTTGTACAAAAATAGTATTCATTTAAGATATTTTATTTTGTTGAATTTTTTTTTTTAATTCAAAATAGGTTCGCGTTTGACCACACTATGCCTGATGCACTAGTGTGGTCTAAGTTGGAGCACGCTTACCTAGAAGAAACCTATTTACTCTAGATTTGAAGACGCTCTTATGTACCTAACAGGGAACACAGATATCGGCAGAGAGTAGTTACAACAAATGTAGAATTATATGCACAAAAGAAAGATCAAGCCGAAAACGTTCTTAATTTATTAAATTGATTAGTGATATATACTGTAATACTTTGCGTAAAAAATAACGTAAGAAAACATACCTCCCCTGGTACTAATGAGAAAAAGGGGAAAAAAGTTAAAATATAACATCTCCCCGGAAAGATACCCCGAGACGTGGATAATTCACGATGAGGTAAGGTTGTCCCCGAGAGACGCGGGCAAAATGCCGCATTACAGCATAAGAAGCGCGCGTACTCCAAGGACTTCATTATTCATCTAAGGAAATATCAGTTATCAAGACTATTAATTGTAGGAATCGAACAAAAGTGACGAGTCTAAAAAACGGCGAGAAGTATACTTTAAGTAGTAGAAGGAGAAGGAGAGAGGAGGATTATGGAGGAGAAGGCCCGACTGTGTGTTTGCACGCCTTTTATAATCGTGCCCAACGTAAAACGTGCTCCAACAATTTATTGGTTGCCTCTTTATATATTTTTTTTCTGGTATGTTTTTAGTTAGCTTAGTTTACATATAGACACAAAACAAAATAAAAAAGACCTTAAATTATTATACTATTTACAAAATGTATACAAAAAAACTTAGTCTAAAAAACCGTCAGAGGAGGGATATGTAGCCAGAATGCTGGCAACATTGCTACGCTGGATGGCAATGCTTAGCTTTTGACCAAAGTAGATACCAGCTTTCTGGTCACCTGAAGCCTCCTCTAGACGTTTGGCCAGGTCCCGATTTAGACACAAAATCTATTTTTTATGAAATTAATAGTATTTACAAAAATTTTTGATTTGAAAAAAATGAAAACGCTTTTTGTGTACGTAGAGAATATCCACCTATATACAGAATAACCACCATATCATGTCCAGATGACGTTTTGGTCGCGTTTGTCTGGCCGTCAGTGGTAGTAGAAAAGTGCGGGGGAAACCAAATTGTATAGTACTAGTGCACACAATGTGTTTTCATATTAAGAGATGTTTTAATATACAATACAATACATCCTAATTAAACTTTTGGTAAAGTAGAGAATTTTATTGTTTTTTAATCAAATTGCCAAAATTAATTGCACTCGTGCGAAGTGGGGGCGGGACGCTAGTTAGCAATAAATTATTCTAAAATCAAATAAAAGTGTATTTTATGCATAACATGACTAATGTACTTGACAATATTTTTAATTGACGAGAAAATTGTGTCACATGACAAAAAAACAGCAAATAAACTGAAAAGTAAGGCATTTTCTTTACCCTAAAACTTTTTGACTTTTTATTTTGCCATAAAAAAGTCTATAGAGTATACTTATTAAAGAATTTTTCATTTCCCACGCAGTTTTAATCAAGTTAGATATTCAAAGTTCAGGTTTAAACTTAGCACTAACTTGGTACGTTGTAAACGGCTGCATTTATAACTTAGTTACTTAGTATAGTAACTTAGTATAGTATACTTAGTGTAGCACAAACGACCGGTTTCACCGCGCGATAAATCAAAAGTTAGGCAATTAGAGTTAACTAGTGTTTAGTTGAACTTGAGTTGTCGGTGGAAGCGTTAGCTATCGGTGCCTGATTATGAATTGCTTTATGTTATTCAGTCTCCGCATTTTAGTGATTTTCTGTAACTGTATTAAATATTACTGCCGTATTCGTGCATTTGGTAGTTTTGCTATCTGAGCATGCGTAGGCGTTTCTGCGTGAGTTCGATTCGATTCCCACCCTGTATAAACATTTGCGGGACAAGCATACTTGTAATTCAAACTTATTATTTAAAGTACTTAATGAGATTTACATTATGAATTCATACATACATATACCGCAGTACAGTGTGCTCACAATGCGGAAGATCGCCACAATTGGAGAAATATCGTCCAACGTGCAGCAGCCCTAGGAACCAGCAATGACGACGGGATGCAAACCTGTCCATGTACAGGCACGACCACTCTGCCAAGAGTGTCCGATTAAAAAGAAAATTATGAATACATACATAAAAAAACTTGATAAAGTACAAATATCTAACAGAATACATTCAAATCTGGTACAATTTAATTGACGTCCAATACTGAATTTAATATGAATCGCTAAAGTAACAACACAAAATAATGATAACAATGGCAATGATAAATGTTTCAACTCTTCAAATTCATTGTGCCTTTACTCAAAAACGTCGCTCACAGTAAAAGGACAGCAATTAGTTTTGTGAACCGCACTTATTTTAATGCTCAAAACATGATTTGTTTTTTAATTAAAAAGTGTATCGTACCAGTTTTGTTGAACCAACAGTTAACAGTATTGTGGAACTGGTCCACTTCGCCGGTCATGAGCAGTCATTAGGCAGTATGCACACGAGCCTTCAAACTACGTAAACTTACAAGGCAGCGGTAACTATAACTTGCGAAAAGTTATCACTTGATATGTAAAGTTTGAGCGAGAAATTATTGTATAAGTTAAAAATAAAACCAAGTACAAGTTGGTCTCGTTCACTGAGAATCCTATAACATGACACAAATACCTACTGTAAGTAGTGACCATATTTTGTTGATACATATTTATAATACATACAGAATACCCAGACACTGAACAAACATATATTTATACTACAAAACGTTTTTGTCCTGAGTGGGATACGATCCCACACTCTACAATAGGGCTGTCAACATTGGATTAATAATATTTAGTTTGTATTTGTCACTAAATGATTGCGTGTGCGGATAATTGTAAGTTTCTTTATGTTGTTGTTGTTATGTACACTCTTGAAACAGTACCTACTGTTTTTTTTTTAAATCTACTGCTTGAAATGGAGGTACCATTTCACTGGCATGTTAACAGAGTTGAGACATTTTCTAGAACAAACTCTAAGCTGGATTTTTCGTGATTTTTTTTTAAGAAGCAATCACGCAGACTAGTTGCCTGTGGGTGAGCAATCACCATCTCCTATGGATATCTGCAATACTATGGGCAAATATGTTGCCAACCTTTAAAGATTCTATTAACACACGTTTTGAAGAACCCAATGTTGCAACTCCGCGGGAATACGCAGGAAGGAAGATCCTTCCACGATTTATGTATAAGCTAATGGCAATAATCTATGCTAATTATGAAGAGAAAAGATTTGATTTTTTGTTTGTATTGAATAGGCTCTAAAACTACTGGACCGATCTGAATAATTCTTTCATCATAAGAATGCTACATATCACATAGTGACATAGGCTATATTAATATTGTTAGTTTTGTTTTTCCGTGCGAAGCAGGGGCGAGCTGCTGATATATAATTTAGAAAAAATAGAAGTGCGTCTGGGTTTCGACCCCATGCCTTCCAGATTGGAAGCCAGACCAAACAGACGACTTTATTTTATAATATGTAGTGACAGATTTTTAATAAAATAAATAAAATGCGGCATTGAGCTTCCTGAAAATGGAAGCCGGCTGAAAATGGCTTGTTTCCCGGTTATGAAGAAAAATAGTAATTGTATGGTAATTCGGGGCCAATACCGCGCACGTTAATATCTCAGTTAATCTGGCTAATAGGAGATAATCTGCGATATAGCGGAGCCGGGCGGTAAGCCTTCGTAATTATACTTGTAGGGGGCTTGTGCGAGAGTTGTGGGCTCAGACGTACTTGCGAGGTGTCCTTGTAAAGTTTCGAAATAGATCCTTGAAAAAAAAGTTAAAATGTAAAGTGTGTTTCTAACTTTTTTCCATGTCTACGTACCTAATTGTTACAAGCAATTATTTTTTTACTGTAATGAGACGGACGATACGCTCTCCTGATGGTAAGTGATAACGCATGTCCATGGCCAATTGCATCAGCAAAAAAAAGTCCAGGGCATCGCTGCTTTGGCACTCATTAATTTGAGACTTTCGGTGATTAGTCTCAACAGGCCAGTAATTTTGCTAGCTGCAGCACCCTTCAAACCAGAACACAGTAATGTTTACACACCACTGCTTGGCGGCAGCATATCTGGTGCTGCGGTGGTACTTACCTAGACGACTTCCTGCTAAGGAAATCTACAACCAAGGTTTTTTTAAAAGTACAAGGACGCTCTCCTGATACTAAGAGATAACACATGTCCTTGACTTTTGCAGCGGTGCTCAAACCTTAGAGTAGCATTATAGCTTTGACGCTCAATACTTTGAGATTTTCGATGGTTAATCTAAACGGTCCTGTAACTTCGCTAGCTGCAGTAGCCTTCCAACTGGAACACAGTAATGTTTACACACTACTGCTTGGTGCCAGAATATCTGGTACTGCGGTGGTACCTACCTAGACTATATTACACCAATGACAGATTACGTAACGTAACAGATCCCATTAAATTAGATTAGTTTCGCATAGATGCACAAGTTAAAAACAGCGCGTGTACTTGAGAGTGCATAGAGATATGAACACGTATAGTTTTGTGAAATCGACGCTATTTAAGTTGTAGATATTTTTTTTCGTTTTTATTAATATTTCTTTCTAAAATAAGAGGCCTTACAATCATTAGAAATTGTATCAGAAAGCAATTACAATTTACCAAAAAAGAACGATCCGTAGGAATTTATTTCATAGCCATTCGCTATTCATTAGAGAGACGATAAAAATGAAAGGCAAGCCATTTCATCTCTTAATGATTGCCTGAGTGACCCCTGATGGGCGGCAGACACAGAAATAAAAAGCATAGATAGGGCTTGTTTCATTTTAGCGCAAAATCAACTGTAAAATCAATATTGAAGGACATTTCGCACAGCGCCATCTAGTTCCAAACTAACTAAAGCTTGTAAACTAGACAGATTTTTTTTAATGAAAAGTAACTCAAGTAACTTTAAGTCGCCTCAATCTAAGCAAATTATTCGTACCAAAAGTTACGCCAGGTTGTTTTGTTACTCAGATCTCCCAATGCGACGCCAGAGAGCCGGGCGTCGGAGGAGAATCCACGCCCTCCTCCAACCTCCATAACAGGGGCTTTGGGCGTTAGACTCGGGGGGGTCCATCGCCCGACAAGAGTAGCCCCTGAGGTGGCGCGCGCGGTATTTCCGCGCGCCCCTCAAGGAAAGAGGGATGGAGACACTACAGCTCTATCCCTAACATGGAAGGATCCCAGGGGACCAGCGCCGTCGGGGCCGCGGATGAGTGCGAAAGCGTTCCCGTAGCCCCGACACACGGGCGCTAGGCAGAAACACCCCAGGGTTTTTAGTGGGTAGGCCGCCACAATGGCGGAGAGTCCCACATAACCACCGCGCTTCCCCCGAAGCCGGTGGTATCCATCAAGGATTTCCCTGGGAAAAAAAAAAAAAAAAAAAGGTTGTTTTGTTACTGCCTGAAAAAGGGCAAACAAACCAACTTCACATTAAGTTTCTGACGTACCCTTATATTAAGGAAAGTAAAGATTTTCGGGCTATTAAATTTTAATTTACTAATTTACTTGGCCCACCAGTGTGACCTAGCAGGGTGCGCTATATCTTTATTAAATTTAGATCTTTATAAATGTATCTTAGTTTGAAGGTTACATATATTATTTACCAATCTAAGCAAATTGCAAGTAATCGTCAAACAAATGATAACTAAAATGTTTACTTAATCAATTAGTCTTAAAAAAAGTGAATCTGAAATATGAATTTTTCATAAATTTAATCTTAAAGTATGCCAATGAGCTTGAGCTACCGGTGAAGGAAAACATCGGGAGGAAACCATAGCGTAGTAAAATGACATATCATGGCACTCAGCTGGCTACCATCCTCAAGTAGAAAATCTATCGCCAAGCACCTAACGGTGTGTTCCGGCAGCCTTACTTGCGAGCCCATTCCATTCCAGGCATTCTTAAGATCAAGTAAGCTGTGGTCAAAACACAAACCCCGTCAACCATTAAAAAAAATACCCTAGTTTTAGACACTTACCGTTTGTATTTTTTAGCGTTTTACGTCTGCGGTAAAAACAATCAAAAGAATACTTAAAAATATTATTTACAAGCTTGGGGTGAACAACGATATCATTTGCAATTCATCAGACATTTCGGCTCCACACCGCAATGATAGCGCTGTTAAAGACACTGTACACTACACTAGGAATAGTGAACAGACGCGCCGACGACCAACGTGGTAGTGGAAGCATTCGTGAAAATTCGGACATGCCACGACTCTGTTATTCTTGTTCAAAATAGTTCTTCTGTCCGCCTGCCCGTTGTTAAGCAGTGATGCGGTCTAAGATGGAACACGCTTTGATCATCATCTCAGCTGTAGGACGTCCACTATTGGACATAGGCCTCCCCGAATAATTTCCATGAAAACTGGTTGGTAACACATCCAACTCGCATCCAGCACGTTCCTCACGATTTCGAGCAAAACACTTCAAGTTACTTTGAAATTAGTACGCTTCGAGGTCGACTTTACAAATACAACATAATATGTAGGTATTTATAGTTTAGCAGGCACCAAAGTTTAATTCAACCCCATTTAAAAAGGCATTTATTGCAATAGTATAATTCATGTCATTTCTATTTTCCGAATCAGCCCTGTTTTTATAAACTGACCCACAACTGGGTCTCTTTTTATTGTAAGTATAATAAAGCCATAGCCCACCACGCTGGTCAAGTGCAGGTTGGCAAACATAACACATCTTCGAGAACTTTTTTTTATAAACTCTCGGACAAGTTTCCCCCACGATGTTTCGTTCACTGTTTAAAGTCAGCGGCAAAACACACTTAACTTAAAAAAGACAGAGGTACGTGCCGTAAGATTCGAACCCAAGACCTCCAGATTGGAAGCCAGACGCTCTACCAACTAGACTGCCGAAACTTCTTATTTCTATTTAAAGAAATAGGGTCTAATAAAAAACTTGAAGAAATTCTTTGGTGCAATTTTCTAGTGTAAAATCCGCCTAAACACCAAATGAATTCGCAATAAGAGAAAAAAATAAAAAAGCAAACGAGAATTGCCAACGTTCATTAACAATTCCCATTGTTTCTTGGATATAAAAGAAAATAATTAATTTACTGGCCCCTAATATTAAAACTACGTAGAATTTGTTTCTATATGACTTTAATTTTCCGTCGGTCCAACCACGAGAGAATAAATTAGCCTTTTCATTGAAAACATTACTAAAGTTGAAGTTGGAGAGTTAAAAATAAGTAAATTGCTTGATTCATTTCAATCATAGAATTACTGATTACTTTATATAAAAAGTTGTTATATAAATGTTAAAGGAAGTTTTACATAAAGCTATCTAACAAATGGGCCATAGCTATGGCAACCAGATAATAATAAAAATGTACATCAATTGATCTATTTATACTATTATAAAGAGGAAAGATTTGACAATCAATCAAGGTAAACGGTGTCGGTTCACACGCTGAAGGGTGTGGGTTCAATCCCCAACAATGAGCTTGAGCTGCCGGTGAAGGAAAACATCGTGAGGAAACCATAGCATGGTGGTAGAGTATTTTCTAGTACTCGGCTGGCTAGCTACCACCCTCAAGTTGAAAATCCACCTCCAAGCATCAGCCAGATCCATTCCAGGCTAAATGTGCTTTACCATCTTTGACCACACCGTCTCTTAAGATCAGGTGAGCTGTGGTCGATCACCTAACATGTGAAAAAAACATTATAAGCTTTAAAGATTATTTTATAAAAAACAAAATGTCGGTAAGTCTCAAAATTGTGTACTTCCTTATTTTCAAATCAAATTGACGAATATTAAAAAAAATAATTAATTAAACCATCCAATTATCAACAGATTTCTCATCGCAACCTGAAAAACACGTTAAAATTTTGCTCAAGCAAGCAAAAGTCAAAAGTACAAATAAGGCCTTTCTACTAACGAAGTCCTTTCTCAATTTGTGTCTCACTTAAAATATTTCCTTTAAATAGCCCTCGTAATAGAAAAAGTTTTGTAGCGATCCTCCCTTTTCCATCAAGTCAGATTTATGATTTTTTTTATAAGAATAAAATGGAAATCCCTCCGGGCATTCCGATATTGATGGAGCATTATTGCTACTTTTAATTATCGTATTCTTCTAATCTTAATATTCTTCTCTAAAACAAAGAATCCTTATATCTGAAAAAGAACGTTCAAACGATCTCATGGCTTTATTTTCTTATGAACTATTTTAAGTACATAAATCATGATTAGCTAATTTTTGTGTATATTTTTTTAAATTAAACATGATTCGATTGATTACATACAAAAAAAATCGATAGTTGTAACAACTGGTGATCATAACGCTAAAAGCGATCTCTTCCAGGCAATTTTGGATACAATGTACATTATGATTATTTAGGACTCGGTTTTCGAGATAGTAAATTACTTTCATGTCGATAATGATTAAATCGTCACAACATTTTTTTTGTTAGCTAGTTCAGTGGTTAGTGCGGCTGGTTCATATGCTGAAAGATGTGGGTTCCATCCCCAACAATGAGTTTGAGCTGCCGATGAAATAAAACATAGTGAGAAAACTATGGAATGGTGAAAGGGTACTTTCTAGTAGGTACTCGGCTGGCTAGCTACCACTCTAAAGTTGAAAATATGCCGCCAAGCATCAGCCAGTTTGTATAGGTTCGTATTGACTTCATGACCCTGAGGCCAATTAAACACTGCTCCAATGAAACAGCAAGGTTTCGGAGTAAATGAAAATAATAATATCATCAATGTATGATTTTTTAATATCATCAATGTATTATTTATTTATTTATTTATTTATTTATTTATTTATTTATTTATTTATTTATTTATTTATTTATTTATTTATTTATTTATTTATTTATTTATTTATTTATTTATTTCTTTATTTATTTATTTATTTATTTATTTATTTATTATTATTTATTATTATTTATTATTATTATTTTATACAATTTTTAGATTTTTTTAGAAACCACTAAATCGATTTCAATAAAAGTTATATAGGATCTTCTCTGAAATGTGGTCTACCAAGCAAAAAAAGAATCATCAAAATCGATTCATAATTGACGGAATGATCGCGCATACATATAAAAAAAACACAGTTCAATTGAGAACCCCGTCCTTTTTGAGTCAGTTAAAAAACCTTTTCTTATCTGTCATGCAACAATCTAATTAACTTAATAAATCTATTTATTTACCCAACAATTAGAAGTAATCACTCGTAACAGGAACAACTGGCGCATTCGCGTAAAGGTAACAACCGAATTCACCTTACTCCAGTAATCCTTAATCCGTATTGAGCAACTAAATTGCCATATTGAGTAAATCGCTGTACTGACTAGCAAATTGACACAACGCTGGCCAAATGATAGAACTACAAATTTTCTATAAATAACTATCACTTTTGAAAAAACAACAGTGGCTCCGTCGTTCTAGTCTTCCAATAAGTTTGTCGGTAAATCGGTGATTAAGCTTAAAATCGGTGGGAGTCGTAACGACTGCATAATGAGATGTCCACTGGGTGGTGGATTAAACTGGCTTTGCTTCTTTTACTATGCTGTCGTTATAAATAAATTCAGGGGGCTTGGTTTAATGAAGTCGTAAATTATTCTTAGTTAGGAAACCATCTACTCATAATAATCGTTTATAATTGTGCAACCTGTTTAATCGTCAATCTTAGATGAAACTGACATTAGGTCTTACCACTTAGCTCAGTGGAAGTTTCTTAGTCAGTAAAGCAATGAAGACAGTACCAGTTCACAAAGAGAACCAGTATAAATTAGTTTCGTAGCTACTGCGTAGACGACGCCGCTATGAAGCGTAGCATTAGTGTAGAGCTTATCGTAGCAAGCCGTAGCCATTTCGAAAGCTCTTAGTAAAGTTATAAATTAGGGTATTGTAATAAATTATTTAACTAAATTAGTACATGCTTTTTAGGTCTATTGAGAGAAAAAATAAACCAAAAAGCACAAAGAAAATAGTAAAAACAGCCAAATTTTTCTTCATATAAATATTGATGAAAATACGCAAATTGAGACCACCCAAAAAGTTCTCAGCCTCCCAAGTTTTTGGTCATAATGTAAGTTATTCATAGAAAAATCCTCGATAGAAACTTTCTCCAAGTCACATAAAATAACTGTGATTTTAGTTTTTCTTCTCGTCTTAAGCCTGGGGCATTTTTTATTCGGTACCATTCCAGTGTAACTTCGATCACTTACATCGCTTACAAATATCCTTGAAACATATTTTATGCTGACGTTACAATATAAAAACAAAATAAACTTTCTTTATTTTAAAACATTTTGCACTAATACGGAATACTTAATCATGGAAAGGTGAAAATTCCTGAAATCTGATGATTTCTCGTGCAATTCTTGCTTATATGTTTCTATCTTTATAATTTTTTTTTTTTTTGCTACATAGCTAACTAGCATCATTTTCAGTACGTCATTTCGCACGACGAGGGCTCTTTACAAAATAAAGTGATAGTGCGGTAGAAGAATTACTGATAAGGAAGTCTGTATCTTTTGCAGAGGGGAGATTCTCTAAAGACCTGGATATATTAAGGTTATATTATATATATACATCCAGGCTGATGAGGAAGAGGAATGAGGAAGATTAAACATATTGAGATATTTTATATTTGACATATTATTATATTGACATATTATGTTTTGACATTTTAATGCTATTTTTTAAATATTACCTGAATCAGTCATGCCGTTTTGGAATCCATAGCAAAACATTTCCATACATAGATTTTACTGTAGTAGATATGTAGATTTGTAACTCACAACATCAGAGAATGTGTATTGTATAACCACAAAAAATAAAAAAAGCAATTTGTTTATATTTTCCCCACAGACGTTTACGACCAAAATTAAAACCATTACTAAAAACGTAATATCTAATGCAGAAAAAAGATCTCATCCACCTCGAATGCCACTTTAAACTTTCCTCATTAAAGGACCGTTAAGAGAAGTAATTTAAGAGGTGAAAGCGGATAAACAAAAAACAAGAATAGAAAACAAGTCAACGAGGAATCTAATTAAAAAGGAGGCGACTTTTTATATTTTGTTTTCTTCGATATTCGTTGCTAGATTTTATTTTTTTCACTACCTTTTGCTCGCGGCTTCTTTTTTATCCATCTCTTGGTCAATCTTTTTTCTGAACGAAACTACACGCTTTCCCACTACCATTGCGGTAGCAATCATTGTTATAAAACAAAGTTCAGAAGGCCTAGATTAAAGAACATTCCATTAGTTGTAACGCTAACAGAAAAGTCTAAAATAAACGAGATTGATATAACCTAAATAAATTGATAAATTACGTGGATAGCTTATATCAATTCCTTACATTATTGGTTTGTCGATAAGCGTTATCGCTAATCGAATGTTACTTTGTCTAAAATAATTGATTGATTCAGGCGTTGCTTCGGAAGTTCATTTTGAATGTTCAAGGTATATTTTTTTTTTTTTTATGGTTGACAGGCTAGTTGTTTGACCACAGCTCACCTGATGTTAAGTGAAGGTGTGGTCGAAGATGGTAAAGCACACCTAGCCTGGAATGGAACTGGCTCTCAAGTGAGGCTGCCGGAACACACCGTTAGATGCTTGGCGGCAGATTTTCAACTTGAGGGTGGTAGCTAGCCAGCCGAGTACTAGAAAGTACCCTACCACCATGCTATGGTTTCCTCACGATGTTTTCCTTCACCGGCAGCTCAAGCTCATTGTTGGGGTTTGAACCCACGCCCTTCGGCATGCGATCCTACCGCGCTAACCACTGAGCATATCATATCATATATATCTATTTTATTTCCGCTTAACAACCGTTCTAGTTACAACAGTGATGAGGACTAAAATCAAACTAATTTGACACAGCTTATTAATTAAAAACCTAATCTTACTTAAAATTTAGAACTAATTTGGCATAAACTTAAAATATAATTTGACAATTTTTTTTTTTAAATGACAAAAAATTTAATTAAAATAACCACAAGTCTTAAAATCCTCCTCACTCTGCAGTAACCAATACTTACTACTAACACCACCACCACTACTACCACTACTTACTTTGTAGTACTTTGTCTAAGCACTCAGGCTATCCCTACTTTAGCGATGACATTAGATGGTTAGTCTCAATAGCCTTGTAATTTCGCTACATGTTCAAAGCGGTCCGCAATAATGCTTACAATTGCTAGACAACCTCCTGTTAAGGAGACCTACCACCTAACATCTTGTACTGTTGTACCGTTTTAGTGTGTCTACGCACGTCAGGATTCAACTTGCATCACTTGCGGAGTAACCCAATGACCAAGCAAGCGGTTGCAAAAGCAGTTAGGTCTAATGGGGCAAGTATTAGGGTTACGACGTAGCGTCTACGACTGTCACACAGAAATTCGAAGATGCAACCTCTAGTTATATGGAGGCTGGAAATACAGTAATGTAGAATGGCCATTGCTCGCAATTTTCTCGCATCAGATAATTTAGTGAAACACCAAAGTTACAAGTATTTAATACGTATTTAAAAAAAATGACAAATATGTTTAAATGTCAACCAAAAATTACCCTTCAAACCGCAACACAGTAATGAATAAAAAAAATGAAAGAATTTAAACTTAGTGGATTACCATTCTGCTATTGTACAAGAGATTAGGGTAAAAATTGCCTATTTTATCCATTTACAGTTAAATCCTCAGTAATCCTCCGTCCGATATTTCAATTTCCGTTTTTTTTTTAGAAAAGTCATCGATATATGAATATTCATAGCACGCCGGCACGTGAACATCACAAGCCATGTATTCCGAAATGACATTGATGCTGGATGCTGGTGATAGATAGAGGATATAAAGACTTGTGGTTATGTAATTAGTTTTTTGTTGAAATATTTAAGTTAATGTCAAATTTTAGTTTTAGAAATTAAATAAAGTACCGGAAACAATTTATTAAACAAAATAAAATGAAATAGATAATATTTTTACATAAAAAACTTAATCTCAACGTCAGTATCGTTCCGTCCGTCCGTTCGTATCGTAAATATCGGATAAGATTTTCATTTTTAAATTGTTGTCAAACTATTTAAATTTAAATCCTCATCACTGTTGTAACTGTTAAGGAAAATTAACTAAATATATTTATACCTTTTTGTTATATTTTGGCATAGTGTTTACATTTAGCTAGATATAAAATTATACGGATAGGTAATATATGCAGCAATGTTCGTTTCATTTTGTTTGCAAGCGATGTCGGAACCAATTCATTAATATTCCGCCCGCGGCGCGGATCCGTCTCGTGGACAAATCAAAAAGTTTCCATTTTACCCAGCCGTGATGCAGTTACGTGTCTACATGGTTTTTTTGCTCCGTGGTCGATTTGTTACGGTGTTTTTTGCTTTTACTGGATTGTGTTTTAACTAGCCTGTTTTTTTTACGTATGTACATATTATTGGTCACTGATCACAGCGCTGGGCTCATTGGTAGTAGGTATATATGCTTTAAGAGCTTTAGGGCTTGGATTCGATACGCACTAGACATAGCACAATGTTTTCAATGAAACATTGTGCCATGTCTAGTGCGTAGTAACACTCCATAGTGTTGTCCTATACTTTTAGCTTTAATGAAAAACAAAGTAAAAAATCCATTAAATATTATATGAATTTATTAATCCAGCGGTTGTAATAGTACTAGCAGACGCCTCGCGGTTTCACCCACGTAGTTCCCGTTCCCGTCGCCTAAAAGTAGCCTATGTCACCTAGGGATAGTGTAGCTTCCCAACGGTGAAAGAATTTTTGCAATCGGTCCCGTAGTTTAGGAGCCTATTCAATACAAACAAACAAACAATCAAATCTTTCCTCTTTATAATAGTATAGATAGATAATGTATTCAATCTTTCAAACTCAATGTCATAATTTTGAATAAGTTATGCAAAATTCAATGCTGCGTGAAATCACAGGTGTCATTGCAAAGGTAAAGAGATAGACCTTTGCGAGCCATCTTTATGTCTCCTTTTATTGGTATTCTCGTGATTCCAGCTTAACGACGGCAATTCTCTTCGAATGTATTATTCGCAAGAATGATAAGCTTGAAGTGAGGTTGAAACAAAACAAAGTTATAGATCTAAACACATTTTATCCAGTTAAGAAATTACGGGTTTTTAATTCGGCCAAAATATATAAAAAACTACCTGTCTACGACTTTGTCCGCGTGGAGTTTAACAGTATAAAAGGTATCCTATATGTCTAACTCAGGCTATAAATGTGGCGCATACACAGCGCCAAATTTCATCCAAATTTGTTCAGTAGTTTTTGCATGAAAAAGTAACAAACATACATCCATCCATCCACACTCACAAACTTCCACAATTATGATATTAGTAGTATAAGATAAGATTACGACACAGTAAAAATGTATTTATTATATGTGTGTTTTTCAAGGTTTTTGGTTTTTATATTTTATCATATAAACTATTATTAATCTCGACAGCCCTATAATTTCGCTAGCTAAAGTATCATTCAAACCGGATCACAGTTATGTTAACACACTAATCCGTAGCAGCAGAATATCTGGTACTGCAGAGGTACCTTTTTTTTTTTTTTTTTTTTTTATAGTAGATAGGCTTGCGTTTGACCGCTATCCCGCCTGATGTTGAGCGAAGATGCGGTCTACGGTGGAGCACGCTCGCCTAGAAGAAACCGATTCACTCGCGACTTGAAGGTACCCAGACTATATTCATTGGGGAACACCCACTCGGGCAGCTGATTCCAATGTCTAGCGGTACGCACGAAAAAGGTGGAATCAAACCTACCTAGACGACCTCCTGCTAAGGTGATCAAGTAAGTATAGCATCAGTGGTGTCACCGTTGGTGAGCCCAGCTGGGACAGAAAAGAAGAAGACAAGATCAGAACAAGGCAGGAAAAACTTTTGTGTAAATTAAAATTAGATCACTGTAGCAATAGAAATAGTTTTTAAAACATTGCCACGGAAATTACGGGTTAATTAAAAATGAGAGATTACTGAATTACTAATTGTAATTTTTTGTGTTTTTATTTTTATTGACATTTTAATCATGTTGACATAATTATTTTATACTTGACATATTATTTCATTGACATTTTCATTGTATTGACATATGTTATGATTTTGATATTTTTAAATATGAATGGAAAAATGACCTGTAACTTTGGTGTTATCAATAAAAGATTTGTATTTGTATTTTGTATTTTCATAAATAAATATAGAACTAAAAAATTAATTAATAAATGAATTTGTACATTTTTTGTAATGATAAAAATATATCTCATCAAAACTATGATTCTAATTTTTTAATATGCTCTTAGAAATAACTCGTTCAAGCAATGTCTATCGAAGTCTGCTCGAGCCAACATCAAAGCCTGGCTCCGAAAGGCTATTACCAATTAAACATTGAAGATGTCCCCTCGAGAACTAGCTCCACGGCCTTTGTTGAAACAGTTAATGACGCGTCTCAAAGGCTTATGACTTGTTGAAAAGTTTACCCAAGTTTGCCTTCAGAAACTATGATAATTTGATAAATTTTATTAATTTTAATAAATTCGAGTCTACAGATATCTTTTGAACAGCGAATAGTTACGATAGGTGGGAGATCTCCTTAGCAGTGGAGGTCGTCAAGATAGGTACCGACGCAGTACAATATATTCCGCTGCCAAGCAATCGTGTGTGAAGATAACTGTGTTCCAATTTGAAGGGCACTGCAGCTAGTGACATTATAAGCCTATTTAGTTTTAATCATCGCCAAATTCTGAGTTTCGCTGCAATATTATATGTTATGGTTAAGGGTTACTCTTACCTTCAGACTAAAACTCTAAGTGCGGTCGGTTCACACGCTGAAAGGTGTGGGTTCAAACCTAAACAGTGAGCTTGAGCTATCGGTAAAGGAAAACATCGCGAGGAAACCGTAGCATGGTGGTAGGGTATTTTGTAGTACTCAGCTGGCTAGTTAACACTTACAAGTTGAAGCTGCCGCCAAGCATCTAACGGAGTGTTTCGGTGGCCTCGATTGAGAACCAGTACCATTCCAGGTTAGATGTGTTAACAATCTTCGACCACACCGTCACTTAACATCTGGTGAGCTGTGTTCAAACACCTAGTAAACGATGAAGAAAAGAGTGTTTCGTTCGTCTTAAGGCTTTTAAAGGAGCCCCTTACAACAACACCAGTCACAAGTCCTAGATCCTGTACGGGTTTCCGTCCATGCAAAACGATGAACCTGGAACCCGTACGGCGATACTATCAAATGCAAAGAAATTTCGTCAGTAATTTGGTATATTTTATCACAATATTACCACATTTCACGTTGACGAAATATTTTGAACATTGATTAAATTTCCAAATTTTTAAGTAACGATGGATACTACCAGAATATACAGCTTCCTAATTCCTAAAAGCGTTTAGATGAACTTGCGCTTAGCGATACAGCCGCTGCAGAATATTCAAGGGCTAACTTGAGTGTATATGAGTGTCTTCTAATCAACAGGTTCCTTCTAGGTAAGCGTATTCTATCCTAGACCACATCGTTGTGGTCAAACGCGAACCTATTTAATATAAAAAAAATTATTAAATAAAGTAAGCTAAAGACGTATAACAATGAAGACACACTTTACTAATGCGGGATTTAAAAGTAAAAACGTACATTTTAAAATTATCAAAGTAGTAGTTACATTTGAAATTATAAAACACAATTTCGAAATGCTCGCGTGATTTTCCATTTTCTCTATGAAAAGCCGGTAATGTCCGCTTCAGTTGGATTTCAACAACAATTTTACGGGTTTTCTGTTGTATTTTAACGGCAATCTCTCTCCAGTTTTCAATTAAATTTTCAATTATAATTACATCATGTAATTCAATTTAAGTTGTCACTTGCCTTTGAAAAAGTGTTAATTGAAGTTTTAACTGTACGATGTTAGTTTAAAACTTGTATTGCAGATTGTTTGAAAATTTTCTGTAAGATAGTCCCGAATGTAAAAGTAAAGTTTGTTGTGGAATTTTTCTTACGAGTGAAGCCGTGGTGCGCAGTTAGTATCAAATACTAAGGTTAACTTATGAAATTTAAATACTGATTGACCCTCATTTTCTACGCTACCATCCCTGCCCAAGCAAACATGATGCTATGATCCTATCAACGAAGCTTTGGATACTCTTTCTAGCATTTAACTTATAAATGTTCATGGCAATCTTATAATAGATTATAGAGAGGGTTGGTCTTCCCTCGCCTTGTCCTCTTAGGTAATTTGGTAGAATTACTGCTTTGAGAGCTGAAGGGTGTGGGTTCGATTTCCACTTAGTACTAACATTTGTGTAAAAAATATATTTGTTTCTGTGTCTGGCTGTTCTGTATAAATAACATAAATAAATATCGTAACACACAGCGCCATCTGACCCCAAACTAAGCAAAGCTTGTGTAAAGGAAGCCAGATATCTGATAGAATACACAAATACTTTTTTTTAAATACATACAGTACACCCAGATAACGAACAAGCATTTGTTTATATAAAATAAATAATTTTTTTTTTTTTTTTTTGTTATTTATTTATATGACAACATGTTTGTCCTGGTTGGGAATTGAACTCGCTCTACAGCTGTTAAAGAAGATATAACTGCTACCAAAGAGCCAACAGGGCTGTATGTATTACATAAGTATATATTCACAAAGACTTATTTAAATATTCTATCAGCTATCTGGCTTCCATAGTACATTAGCTTTGATGGTGCTGTGTGTGTCTACCAATGTCTATCAATATTTTATTATTTTGCTGATATTCTTTATTTCCATTTTTATTGCATAAAAAAAATATGTAATAACCAGAAAACAAAAATTTACACACTAGCGTTTCTTCCTGATCTCTTTACGGAACATCATCGAATTACGTTTCTCTCACTAAAATATGACACAGTAAGTAAATGCACGAGTGACATGGCGTCGCGCGGCGGAATACAAAGCAGGCCTAGTTCCACAAACCTATTTTAGAGCCAAATGAGGGAACCACTAGCGTAGTAACTTTATAACTTTAACAGAACTGTTTAAGTTTTATCATTTAACCGCTTCTGAAGATAAGTTGGGTGTTTTGTACTCAGCTGAATTTATGATTCCTGATTGAGAGGGTTCACATACTCAGCATATCTTGACTTACCTTGGCTGACATGGGTTTTTTAGGCAAAAGGTGAGGTTTGTTTGGACAGGCTAGGTTTTAGTAATACTTGACAGGAAGGTTTTGTGCGTTTTCTACGGTATTAAGTACATAAAAGTATGTTGTACAAGCAGACGCCTAGCGGTTTCACCCGCGTAACTCCGGTTCCCGTGAGAATACAGGGATTAAAAGTAGCCTACGTGACCCGGGGATAGTGTATCTTCCCAACGGTGAAAGAATTTTTGAAATCGGTTCAGTAGCTTTTGAGTTTTTTCGTTACAAACTAAAAAATACAAATCTACCCTCTTTATAATATTAGTATAGATTAGTCAAAACTGTAGATGTGCTAAAACAATATTATTTATAACTGATCATTACAATTAAAAATCGTGGATTTAAACTAAACAAGATTAAGGAAGCAAAGGATAACCTGGAATGCAAATTCTGGCTCTCATGTGAGGATGCCGGAAGACACTGTTAGGTGTTTGTCGGCAGACAGCTTGAAGGTGGTAGCTAGCCAGACGAGTACTAGAAAATAACCTTCAATAGGCGCCACTTGTGGTACTAGCTCGTAATATTCCTTTGTTTTCTGTTTTTGGTGAGCACGATAAAGAGTATCTATCTATCTATCGACACTCCTGCTATGAATTAACATTGCAGTTATTTAATTAAAAAAAATAGCAGCAAAAATAATAATATTAATAATATTGCAGTTATTTACCGCAGTAAAAGTCTTATATGATTTATATCAAAGCCCTTTACTAAAATCTAGTTTCTTTACTCTTCTATCCCCCTCGTTTAAATTATGCAAAGTCGTAGGAGCCAGTCTAAGCTCGCATACCTTTGGAGTGGTGTCACGCCATGCAAATCTGGAGGGTCTCGAATTTATAAATGTATTCATTATATTTACATAAAAAGGTCTGAATCTTTGATAAGAGGAGACAAATGCAAATCCCCGGATTTAACGGGTGACCAGTGGAAATATAATCGTTCCACATAGCCATAACTGAAATTTGTAAAAAATAATAATTGAAAAAGTTGTTTTTATGCGTGACAGGCGAATTTGATCACAGCTCACCTGATGGTGTGATCGAGCATAGTAAACATACTTAGCTTGGAATGGAACTAGCTTTCAAGTGAGGCTTGGCGACTGATTTTCAACTTGAGGGTGATAGTAGAAAGTATCCTTCCACTATGTTATGGTTTCCTCACGATGTTTTCCTTCGCCGGCAGGTCAAGCTCATCGTTGGAGTTTTTAACAGCAGCCAAGCTAACCACTGAGCTATCATCGCTTCAATATATTTATGAATATACCAGTATACCAGTCGACCACCATTTGCTCTGCTACAAAGTAATTCATAAGTCAGCGGTCGAATCTTATAAAAATAATTTCTGAGAAGATATTTTCTTTAACAGTATTGTTTTCATAATAAATAAATCAGTCAATACATGTCATAAAAACAACATGTGACATAATTTACTTTTATACAATATTTTCGGCAGTAAAACGGGATGATAACAGTCCAAAGGTCAGGTAAGAATTATGGCTGTGGTATTTTATTACCGTTGTAAAATATCGCGTTATTACGGACAAAATGACATTATCTATTCTGTGTGCCAGATTTTGTATAAAATTTTCAAGAATGCTATCAACTAGCGGACGCCTCGCGGTTTCACTCGCGTAGTGCCCGTTCCCGTGAGACTACAGGGAATAGTGTAGCATCCCAACGGTGAAAAAAAAATTTGAAATCGGGCCAGTAGTTTCGGAGCCTATTCAATACAAACAAACAATCAAATCTTTCCTCTTTATAATAGTATTGAATAGATACATAGATAAAGATGTATGTAATTGACAGCCCCGTTGGCTCATTGGTAGTATATCTGCCTTGAGATCTGTAGGGCGTGGGTTCGATTCCCACTCAGGGCAAACATTTTGTGAATAAACAAATGTTTGTTCTGTGTCTGGGTGTTCTGTATGTATTATAAGTATGTATTTACAAAAAAAAAAGTATTTATGATTCAGTTATCTGACTTCCATCACACAAGCTCTGCTTAGTTTGGAGCCAGATGGCGCTGTGTTTATCGTCCTACGATATTTATTATTTATTATTTATTAATGTTTCTGATGTACGCTAAGATTATATAAGTTGTTATGGTTATTGTTTATACTATTAGTATAAACAATAACTTTTAAAATGTAAATTTGTATGTTATTTATTTTGAATATTCAGAACATTTATTAGCTCTACTCACATTTAGCCAGTAGAGTTTGCGAAGTATGCTGTGACATCAATCCTTTGAACAAAATAGAGAGGCTTTTCACCCTTCTGAATTTAACCAAAGTCTCTATCAAGATAACACCGACATTGACTCTAGATCTCAAAAATAAATCTTTATTCTGACGGCTATCGAAACTTTTTAGAATTCAGTGCCGATGAAGTCAAAGCAGAATTGGGAAAATGTAAATAAATCTGTGATTTTTACTGAAACGTATTTACTGTTCGTAGATGTTTCTAGAACAAGGGTTAAAAGGAATGGGATTTGAAATTTAAGGAGATGTCAACCTGATGATACACTTTAACTTTAATTACTCATTTTAAATGTTTATTTCGATCTGTCATTAAAATGGATGGAAGTAATGGGCAGGGCGGAATTAGATCACGCAAATTGATTAACTCTTTATTGTACACACTAAACATCATAAATAACAGAAGAAATAAACTTAATTGACAGGTGTAACAACTGGCAGCCTTATCGCTAAAAGCAAGCTCTTCCAGGCAACCTAAGGATGGAAAGGACCAGAGGAAGAAAAAGACAGGATGTGTCAAAAACGAAGATATGCATACCTAGTCTTGCCATAAATATTGTAACAAAGAAAATTTATTTTTTTCTTTTGCAAATAACATTTATTACTTTTACAGTGTGTTAGTTTAATACATAAATATAAAACAATTTAAAATATAAAAAGCTTATTCGAAGTGGTCTCCATTGGCTACAATACAGTCCTTTAAACGTTGAAGCCAGTTATCAATAGAAGTACGCACTCTTTCTATGGGCAAATTCTTCACTGCCAATCGTATGGATTGTTTTAGGGACTCCAAATTATCATGGCGTTTAGAGCAGCCGTACTCTCTAAAACTGACCATAAATCATAATCCAGCGGATTAAGATCGGGACTAGACGACGGCCAGTCTTTAGCTCTGATGAAGTCCGAAACGTTCGCTTCCAAACAAGACTGCGTGGACCGAGCATTATGACCGGCGCCGAGTCTTGCTGGAAGGACCATACTTGGTTATTGAACATGGTGTTGTTAACTACTTAACTACCTTCTCAAGAATGGTATCTTGATACACTTGTGCCAATGTTTTGATACCTTCTGAGACCTTTTTCACAAAAATATGGCTCAGTCACTCCTTCATAGCCAACACCCCACCAAACCATCACTGAAGTCGGATAATGCCCACGTTGCACTCTGTCGACTAATTGGGAAGCTTCCTTAGAGCTTTGAGCATAAATACGGTCATTTTGTTTGTTAAAATGTTAAAATGTTAAATTATCAGTTAAGAAGTGACCAGTGCGTCTCTTATAGGCTGCAAGTCCTAAGTCATCTTTTAAAATACGCGACATGATTCTAGGTGCCATCTTCATCTCCCAAAATAAAATCTTTTGCTTTCGGACAGGATTTCTTCGAATTCTACCCCTTACTGCTTTGACCACCTTTTTCGTACGAACACTACGTGGACGGCCAGATCTTTTTCTGTTACAAACAGAGGAGGTCTCATTGTACCTATTAATAGCCCGGTACACAAACATTTGACTAATACCAAGCGTATGGAGAGTTTTAAAAATTGCATTTGGCTCCATACCTACTTTGCGTAGTGCAATCACAGCGATTCGGTTCTCTTTGTCACCCCACTCCATTTTAATATCGCAAAATATTGTACAATTTATTGGCGCCAAAATGAAAAAACACAATGAACAATCATATAAAAATTACAGATTCCAAATTCAAATGTAATATTTTGTTTATTTTTAGTTTTAACAGTATTTATGGCCAGACTAAGTATAGAAGAATACATAACTAAGCAGATCAGAAAAGCACTCTCTAAAGTGTATCAGGTAGAAACCCGATAGTGATATGTGATTTACCATCCTCGACCGCACCTTCACTTAAGATCAGGTGAGCTTTGGTCAAATACCTAGCCTGTCAACCATAAAAAGAAAGTCAATGCGTCAATAGTTTTGGAGCCTATTATGAACAAAAAAGTAATTGCTGATGAAATTCTTGGCTCGTTCTTCAATGGACTCCAACGAATTAAGCTGTTCTTAGCCCATTTATCCCAAATTTTTTTTTTTTTTTATGATAATGAGGTTTTGAATCTCTCTCTCTCTCTCTCTCTCTCTCTCTCTCTCTCAAAATATTAGATAAAGTCTCAAAATATTATAAAGCATAAAATCAGTGATTCTTTGTATTTTTTTACTCAAAAATTTTGCAGTTGCGCTACAGTTATCAAAAGCAGAAGTTATCGCTTACCATCAGGAAAGCATCTCGTTTGTCTCTAGTACATTTTATTATAAAAAAAAGCAATTCTATCTGTATTTTTACTGTGATAATGTATTTTCAGCTTACATTTTATCCACATTTCTGCCTAAACGATTGCTATCTGAAATTACTAGATGAATTAATATGGTACGTAGTCGAAAAACTAATAACGTTTCATTGCGAATTTTGATAGAAATCGTTGCTTAAATTTATTATATTCACGAATGAATTAATCGACTATCTGTTAGCAATTTATGTTAAAAGACTTGTTTCTAAAATTTATTTCAACGAATTTAGCTATTTCACGTCCGAACCTTTAGGCACAATTGAGCACCTAAGTAGCTTAATGAAAATAAATAAATATCACAGGACATTACACACAGCGCCATCTGACCCCAAACTAAGCAGAGCTTGTGCTATGGAAAACAGATAACTGATAGAATACTTAAATAGTTTTTTTTTTGTAAATACATACCTACTTATAATACATACAGTACACCCAGACACAGAACAAAATATACTATTAGTTAATGCCTACATAATATATTCAATATACTTATACAAACAAACTAAAAAGTTTAAAAACTATGTGTAATATTCGAAAAAATAACTGTAGTTAAAAGAAAAAATGTAGCCATGTCACTCACCTCCCTAAGAAAAGTCAATTTCATAACGCCTTTAAAACGCTAAATAAAAACAGCCAGACTCCCCCACAATGACGCCCCACATTAACCGACTCATATCTCACGAAACGTAAATAAAATTGAATTAACTCCTCAAGTGGATATAAAAGTTGAAAATTATGCCGCCATTTGAAGGCTGACGCGAGAAATAATAAAACTCCCCTCAGGCAGGATCAGCCACAACGCAAATAGATTCCAGTAATGGATAGGGATAACGGAATAGAAAATTAGCCTCAAATGGCTCAAACGGCGCTCTCGTCAAACCTAAGAAAATAACTGATCTGTGCTCTCAACTCGGTTATTGTATATACATTATAACACCATTTTTGTGGGCATTCAAAGAGAGGAAGAATAATATTCTTAAAAAAACCTAGACACTACAACGAATATAACTATAATTAACACACACATATGTATATTGTATATAAAAGATTAAAACTGCACATTATTAGCACAAACTTATAATCAAGAAGGTGTTGCTTTGTTTGTGAAGAAATAATATTTTGAGTAGCTTGTAATAAAATCCAAAAAAAAATATTTTTTAAAATAAAATATGTCAAAAAGTTTTGCTGTCTATATGTTCCAAATAATTATAGGTAGGTGTGATTTTTATTTTGATCTGCAATTTTTACAAAATTATTTATTTGACCGCAGCACCCTGATGTTAAGCAACGGTATGGTCGAAGATAGTAAATACACGTAACCTGGAAAGGAACTGGCTCCCAAGTATTAGATAAATAATCAACGTTTTCAGATACTTCTACCACCTTTCTATATTGTATTTTAAATTTGACCTTAAAAATTCAATTGAACAGGTGAATCGATTAGGTTATAATAATATAGGTATTCCGAAATAGGAAACATTACTAGGCTAACAAGCGGACTAGGCATGCGTATAGCCACGATCCCACCTTATGGAAAGCGACGATGTGGCCGAAGATGGAGCACGTTTGCCTAGAAAATACCTATTCACGTTTTTCTTGAGCAACCCCGGGTTGTACTTAGTTGGGAACCCAGACGCTGACAACGAGTTCCACACATCAGAAGTTCTTGCAAGAACGGTGGCCTGAAAACGTTTTGTGCGTTTAAAGGGAATTTCCGCTGTAAGGGGGCCGAGGATCGTCTTATGGTCGAGCATTTGGTAGTTATTTTAAATCTCAATAAGGATTCTGAATATTTGCCGAACCATCAGAGACATTCTCATTACAAATGTTCTTGACCAAATGTAGCAGTAAGTAGTAGTGTGTAAACATTACTGTGTTCCGGTTTGAAGGGTACTGCAGCTAGCGAAATTACTGGGTTGTTGAGACTAACCATCGAAAGTAATGAGCGCCAAAGCAGTGATGCCCTAGACTTTGTTTTGTTACTCAAAGTTCTGTGTATCGCTGCAATGGGCATGGGCAAAGTTTGCACTTTGCCCAGTTTCGGGGTCAATGTAACCCTGTAAATGTTTTGTTTCTCTTGTTTGACAATAAAAATATTATTATTACTATTTTAGCTATAAAACTAAAAAAAATGTGTCTATTCCTTCCATAACGTCCCGTACCCTCATTTCTCTCCCCAATCTCTAATCTCGAAAACGTCACACTGTAAATTATTTTTTCACGGAAAAAATACACGTAACAAAAGTTTAAGTCCGGTGATTGAAAGTGGTATTTTATCTGAACAGCAATTTATGGGGGTGGTCGTCCAATTGATAGGGTGCTAACCGCTGCCCAAAGGGTCTCAGATAAGGATTATGGTCTTAGCGAGAGAAGGGAGAGTTTTTCTAAAGACGGGGTCACACGGGATGCGTGGCATTTCATCAAAATTGAATTACGCAAACTGATCTACACGACAACGTAGACATACGTTGTCGTGTAGATCAGTTTGCGTTATGGAATGGGTCGTATGGTATGGTATATATATTGGTATGGGTCGTGGTACATTTAATGCAAAACGAGGTGTATTTTTAAAGAGCAAACACATTGTAATTTGATTTGATAGCGTTCCCGGCAAACGTTTTTTTTCTTCTTAGTTTTTGGCATCGCACTTTGTGCATTTACCAGTTCCAAAGGTTATTATTGTTAGGTATACTATTACTAATTCGCGTAATTCAGCACTTTGTGAATACACCACATTTGTATATATAAAAAATCGAAAAACATTAGTTTTGGAAAATAAGGCATGGCATGACATGACTATTCCGCGTTCCCGAAAACTTTTAGATATCTTTTACAGATTTACCTAAAAACCGGACAAAACAAAATCAACATAGTAATAGTAGATGAGAAAAATTGATAACTGGTACAATTCACGAACGTGCTATGATCTAAAAAAAAAGGAGCAGAGCGGCTTTTCGGGGCAGGAATTAATGCAAAAACAAATACAAATATTTTATTGATAACACTAATGTTACAAGTCAAACTTACTCTCTTTTATGTACTGCTTACAAAACAGAGCATTTACAATATACTTATATTAGTTATGTAAGTATGCCTTAATTTTTAATCATTCGAAGGAGTTTTCACATGATCATATTATTTCACAGAGTCATCTTCGAAGTACCTATAGGGTAAGGGTATATTCCAGTATTTTCACTAGTGGCGAGCAACGATATCGCATGCTCTTGGATATAGTTGACAAAACGCTTTGTTTCCAGGTGAATACACGGCTTTATTGAGTTGCGAACTCGGGTAAGTTTTCCAAAATGCTAACGCGTGTGATTCGATGGTAGGGGACAGTGATAAGCCAACGATAGGCGCTGAGTGATTGCGATTGTTTTTTGATGGCTGCCGTAGGGTAGAAGCACTAGTAACATGTTTTTGTTATGAGTGTGTATTTTCATGTTTTTCGGGGTCTATGTTTATAGGGTTTCGTACCGGAATAATGTTCGACGTACCCTTAGCCTTTGCCGTACGTTTGTTTCTGTTACCTTAAATAGTTTTTGTATTTCGAACTGAATTCTAATATATTGTACTTATAGCTCAATAACTTGTCGTGCCAAGGTCAAAAATACACTATTACAATCACACATTAGACAAAAATGGGTACAGAATACATGAAACATTTTTTTTTGAGATTTATCATTTTATGATGTCATATACAGTTATATTGTATCGAACTATCAAATTTAATCATATTAAAAACTTTAGGGGTTTTAATATTTTAAATAGAAAATATGCCTAACTAAGCATGAGACTTGTGTCTTGGGTACCGAGGATTATAGTAAAAGATAGATAAAAAGACGGTTAGTAGATTGTAGTAGTTTTGTAGTAATCTTTTACTTGGTGGTAGATCTAGTAAGCAGGAGGTCATCTGGTCATCTAGATAGGTACCTACCACTGCAGTACCAGTTATTCTGTCGCTAAACAGTAGGTAGTGTGTAAACATAACTGTGTTACGGTTTGAAGGGTACTGCAGCTAGCGAAATTACTGGGCTGTTGAGACTAAACATCGCAAGTCTCAAAGTAATGAGCGCCAAAGCAGTGATGCCGTGGACTTTATTTAGTTACTCAAAGTTTTATGTATCGCTGCAATGGGCATGGACAGGTGTTTTCTCTTACTAACAGGAGAGCGTCTGGTTCGTCTCATTAAGTTTACATTTAAAAAAAAGTCATTAACGTTATTTCATTCTAGTACTCTATCATAAAAGCATTTTCTAGCTATCTCTTAATTCCTTGTAGCTTGATGGACGAGTCCAATTCATAGAAATATGGAACACAGAATAAGCTCCACTTGATTGATGATAAATAATTGTTCTAGCGCTATTGCTATCATTTCTCAGAGAAACGTTACTTATTAACGCGTACAAAGCTAGTTCTACTGTACCTAATACCATTTGCAAAAGAAAAATAAATCTGGGCAAACGATGTATTCCATCGAGTATGGCAACCCGTAAGGATGTTGATCTATACGTACGCGAGGTAAACAAATTTATTTTTTCACTAAATAGGCTTATTTGATTGAAATAAATAAACCGAACGACACCTAAATGCGGGTGAAATCTAAAGACTAATACCGACTTTCAAGTAAAACTTTTACCAGGCGTCAAAAGATATATTTCAGCAACAATAGGTACTTGAGACAATGCGGGTATCGTCTAGTTTCTAGCGAGTTCTTAGTTGGTGATAGATCTTCTTAGCAGGAGGTCATCTAGATAGGTCCACTGCAATACCAGATATTCTGTCGCCAAGCAGTGATGTGTAAACATTACTGTGTTCTGATTTGAAAAGTACGGCAGCTAGCGAAATGACAGCGCTGTTAACACAAACCATAAAAAGTATCAAATTGATGAGCGGCAAAGCGGCGATGCCCTGGACATTGTTTTACTATTCAAAGTTTAGTGTATCGCTGCAATGGTCATAAACATTCGTCATAGCATAATCTACTGTTTTATTCAAGCAACTGTGATTTGCCGCAAATAAAGACCAAAATAAATGCCAGTAGCTGTGATTTCACTGTAAAATTATGCTCCATTTGTCCATAAATGGCAGAAATTTATTTGTATGGAAATCGAACCACCTTCTAGAGAGACCTTTTCAAGTTCAGAGTGAATATGTATCTTCTGGATGTGCGTGCTTCATCTTCGACCACATCGTCACTTACTATCAGGCGAGTTGGTGGTCAAACGCGGGCTTAACCGTATTAAAAAAAAAAACTCTTACCATCAGGAGAGCGTCTAGTATTTTTTTTTTTTTTTTAATGTTTGACAGGCCAGATGTTTGACCACAGCTCACCTGATGTTAAGTGAAGGTGTGGTCGAAGATGGTAAAGCACACCTAGTCTGGAATGGAACTGGCTCTCAAGTGAGGCTGCCGGAACACACCGTTAGATGCTTGGCGGCAGATTTTCAACTTGAGGGTGGTAGCTAGCCAGCCGAGTACTAGAAAGTACCCTACCACCATGCTATGGTTTCCTCACGATGTTTTTCTTTCACCAGCAGCTCAAGCTCATTGTTGGGGTTTGAACCCACGCCCTTCGGCATGCGAACCTACCGCGCTAACCACTGAGCTATCATCGCTACAAAATTGTTTTATTACAAATACATTTAAAAAAAGTTTGTCAAACTTTAAGATTCTCAAAATTGGGGAAGATACACAAAACACGGCTTCCTCTTAATACGCAGAAACCAGTAAAGGATTTCTTATTTTCCATACAATTTGCAAGCGCTGTCGACAAGCCCCGGTCGGTATGAAATTGTAATATTCAGGAAACTGTAGGGCAGATTAAAAGCAGCGCTGTATTAACTGGCCATTTGGAGATAATGACAGTGTGGAGATGGCTTCTTAACTTGTTAATTACTTAAAGTTCCAGGGTTCAAGGTCCCTGAAACTAGGCGATAAGAAAACATAGATTAGTCAACATGACACCGGCTCGCGCTAAGCGTTTAACCCAACCTTCCTAATGCGCTCCGTCGGGGACTGAAATTCCTAGCCATCATCATTGTTCCCTGGAAACTGTAATCTTAACATGTTCATGTATTAATTCATTCACTCATTGTCCGTGGTTAATCTTAACATTTTAAAAGGTTCGATTCCTCATTTCTTTATACATGCAGCAAGGATGTGGAACTCTTTGCCAGCGACTGTATTTCCTGCTAAGTACAAAATGGGTGTTAAGTCCAGAGTAAAAAGGTTTCTTCTATGTTTTAATAGCGTGGCGGTATGGAACTTTCTAGTAGATACTTGGCTTGTTAGCTAAAAACAAGCTTGAAAATCTGTCGCCAAGCACCTAACGGAGTATTCCGGCACCCACACTTGAAAGCCATTCATTCCAGGCTAGGTGTGATTACCATCTTCGACCACACCTCCCTAGCTTGCCAACCGTAAAAAAACGGCAATGCGAACATAACTTAGAAAAGACAAAGGTCCGTGCCGCGGGATTCAAACTCAGAACTTCAGATTGAAAGTCAGACGGTCCCCCAACTAAGCTGTTGGAAATTCACATATTGTGACATAATGGTTATTAAATAGATAACCAAAGAAGCATATTCCACCCCATCCTATCCTAGAAATAAGAAGTAACCAGCAGAGCAGTGTAAAAAGAAAACCGTTCGCCTCCAGTCGACAAAATAATAAGCGCGCTTCGTCGGTGTAATTATTGGGCTGAGAGCTGGTCACGTTAGCTACCAACCACTAAAGAATATTTATAAAGCGATCTCTTCCAGGCAACCTTAGGACGGACAGGATCAGAGGAAGAAAAGAAGGGGTGCGTCAATAACGCGGATATGCACAAAGGATAATAAAATAGAATAGGTAACTTAAAATATAGTATAAAATTAATTTATTATTTAAAAATAAAATAAATACTTGTATACGGAGAATATATAAACAAATAAGCGACAAATAACATCATTTCGTTATTTATAACTGCGAAAGATAAAAAAGTTTGACATGTTCTTTAAAAACAGCGATCGATGGAGCACGTTTAATGGCTAAAACGTTGCCTATGTATTAATCCAACATGTCAGCTACCTCCTTACTAAATTTCATAAAAATTTGTCCAGCCGTTTGAGCGTGTAGAAGTAACAAACATACAAAAACAGCCACAAACACGCCTTTATAACTTTAGTGTGATATTATTGGCTCACACACTGGCTCAATGTGTAATGAAAAATGTATGGTTTAAGATATTTATTTTCTCAAAAAGAATATAATATTCACTTATATGTGAGAAAAATACATGTTTTTCCTTAATTAGGGTAGGTTCTTACGAATTGCAAACATACAAGCGAGACGAAACAAACAGTGGCGGGTAGGCAGAAAATTTGTTGACACCGTAGTGAACTTGTGAGTTAGGCTATTAGTAATTTTTTTTTTTTTTTTTATTAATTTGCCCCTTCGGGCAGGCTAAAGCTATAGAGCCTGCCTTGTCTTAAGTGTTATTTCTGCTGTATCTTAGCTATAGTTATCGTCAAAGTCGTCTTTGTCAAGTCCAGTTCGTGTCAGTTAATTCCAGTCATGCGTTAGTAAAGTAGTGGCAACTTTACTATAAAGCTTCGATGGAGTTTTGGAAGCAACACGAAAACTCATGTTTCACCACATTATATCATTTTCCCACACTCGCGCTTGTAATTGTGCACTTTATGAATAAAACACCACCATTTTTATGCATAAACACTCGACAAAACACTAGTTTTGGAAAAAAATACAACGAAGCGACACGACTCTTCCCGCGTTCCCGCCAAAAACTCCAGGAGATTCTATTACGTATCGCGTTGGCTTAGTGAGTGATGCCAATGTTGTTATAACTATCTCCTTATAATTATATTCCCGATGTATTTTTAAGTATTAGTTTGTGTATTTTTATATTGTATTTATTATTTTTGTTTTAATAAATTGTTTTAATACCTAAAATAAGTAAGTTTTAGTATTGTTTAAAGTTTTTTTTTTTATAAGTACATATACATATATAGTTCAAAATAAACATATTATTATGTATACATATATATTTTTGTATTATTTATACTAAGCCGTGAATTTCTTAAGTATGAAGTGTTTAGTATTTATTTTTTGAATAATGCAAGTGATTGAATGTCTTTAATATCAGCAGGTAGTTTATTATATATTTGAGTGCCTTCAAAAGTAAAATTTTTTAGACCATAGCTTTTTGTTCTTGGGATGTATGGTAACTTCGTAACCAACAAACATGCTATAACATCCAAGGTTTCATCTCTAACCTGATATGAAATACAAACGTCCAAACAAGAGATGGAAACTTAGGAATGACAAGCAAAAATATTAAATTTCACAATTCGCCGTAAAGATCGCACCGAAGCCGCACTCGCTGTGAAAAGCCCGAGATTCGATTACAAGGCCCTGACGCCTGACGCTTCTAACAAGTAAAATGAATTTGGCCAGGCACCTCTCTGGCACCTATGCATTTAAACGAAGAAATAAACAGAGTAAATTCTATTTTGTGACCCATTCTGTATTTAAATCTTACTATGCTGTTAGTACAAAACTTTTCGCGGTTCTTTAATTTAATACTAGCAGCTTGCTCCGGCTTCGCACGGGAAAACAGAACTCGTTTAGCAATATAAATTTATCGATCCAGTCGTTTCGGCACCTATTCAATACAAACAAACAAAAAATTAAATCTTTTTTTTTCCTTTGGTTTTGGCGTCGCGTTTTAGCATTTGCCAGTGTCAAGTAATTATATATTTTCAAGTTTCAAAAGTCAAATAAGTGTCATCGTAGCTAGTTCTAGTCAAAGTCCAGTCTTAGTCAAGTCCAGTTCGTGTCAGTCAAGTCCAGTCATGCTTTAGTAAAGTAGTGGCGACTTTACTATAAAGCTTCGATGGAGTTTTGGAAGCACCACGAAAAATCATGTTTCACCACATTATATCATTTTCCCACACTCACGCATGTAATTTGGCACTTTATGAATAAAACACCATCATTTTTATGCATAAGCACTCGACAAAACACAAGTTTTGGAAAAAAATACAACGGAGCGACACGACTCTTCCCGCATTCCCGCCAAAACTCGAATTAAATCTTTCCTCTTTATAAAATGTAGATGACAACTGTAATAGTTACACAAATGATATTGCGAACTTATTTGTAGCTGTCAATTTGCTCCATAAAATGTCACTTTATTCTATTATCAATAGTTTTCGCTGCACATGGGTTACATTATTGAATTTCCCATACGGATCCCTTACTGTTTTTTAAATAAAATATAGCCTATGTTCATCACGGATAGTAGCATACTAATAATGAAATAATTATAAAGATGAGAAAGAGAGAGCGACAACGTTACGAAAGCGAAATTGCTTCATGTTCAAAGAACGAACGAAATGAAATGCGCGAATCTCTACGATAATATTTTCATAGAAATTACTATAAGAAAGCCAAATTCCCGTACAAGTTTTAGAGAAACTATTTGGGTATCATCAAAGTCACGAAAGAATCGCCTTTTTCTAGGCGCACGTGGACTTTCCTCTAGGCGAAAGACAAACGCAACCTAAGACAAAAGAATACCTATAACATAAAATATACGACATACAACTTAGTACCTACGAAAAATCTTTTATCATTGACTTTCTATAGCCCCAAATATGTTACCATCAATATAATAATGTCTCCATATAAGCTCCTTTGAACTTTCAAAAGACACAAAAATACTCCTCTCTATTACACTTCAAAGTACTCCGCCAAAACACGACTTCAAAAGGGCAGGAGAAATAAAAACAGAATCATTACCACACACGTCGGAAATTGTACAAAGGAATCTCGCCTTTAAGGGTCTTTAATACAATATTATTACGGTGTAAAGGTGGCTTGAATTCGTTTCCTCTCGGCGGCGACAGGAAAAGTGAATTTGCCGGGGAAAGATGGTTTCCGTTGGACACGAGAACGTGAAAAACTGGTGTCTGCGTAGTTTATATACATACCTACTTACCTATCAAGGTGTTACGATTTAAAATAGTGTTACAGTTAATATTTTTAGCATAATTATGTTAAGTCCTCGCATTTTTAATGCAAATTAACACAATTACGATAATTCGATTCGTGGGTTCGATTCCCACTCAGGGCAAGCATTTTGTGAATAAACAAATGTTTGTTCTGTGTCTGGGTGTTCTGTATGTATTATAAGTATGTATTTACAAAAAAAAAGTATTTATGTATTCTATCAGTTATCTGACTTCCATCACACAAGCTCTGCTTAGTTTGGGGCCAGATGGCGCTGTGTGTATAGTCCTACGGTATTTATTTATTTATTTTATTTAATTAAAAAAATTAACAAAAATTTGTTCACAACTTATTTTAATAACTTTAGTAGAACCATCAAGACCGTCATCAAGTTGAATTAAATATTAAAAAAAAAATTACAACAAGCTTTTTTACAATATGTATGTATGTTTCTGTTGTACTTAAATAAATAAGTAAAACAAAATCAGTGCCCTACTTCGAGGAGTCAAAGCAGACTACAACGCGCACGCGGACTCGTCTTGCTTCGCACAACGGGCATCTCCCCGGTTCATAATAATTGATAAACAAAACGGTACTATTGGCTGAATATAAATAAACAAACAATAAAAAAATAGTGTCATGTTTATTAACAGAAACTAAAAAAAACGTAAAAAATCTAAAATAAAAATCGTAATCTTTTTATCGTAAAAAGTATGTACTATAGTATGCATGTAACAATATGATAGAATTTTTTTTTTTCTTTAATGTAAAAAGCAATGAGACGAACGAGACGCTCTCCCGATGGCAAGAGACAACGCCTGTCCATGACCATCGCAGCGATACACAGAACTTTAAGTAACAAAACAAAGTCCAGGGCATCACTGCTTTGGCGCTCATTACTTTGAGACTTTTGATAAAGTTAGTCTCAACAGCCCAGTAATTTCGCTAGCTGCAGTACCCTTCAAACCGGAACACAGTAATGCTTACACACTCACTACTGGTTAGCGGCGGAATAACTGGTACTGCGGTGGTGCCTACCTAGACGACCTCCTGCTAAGGAGATCTATGTGTATTGTTGTGTGATTTATGTGTTCTATCATATCAGTAAGGCACATCGCCTTAGTGCTGCCAAATTTATCGCGAGATATGTATAGATACGAATTCTATCTAGGTATTCTATCTCCCGTTTTTTGCATTTTAACGATACATACGTCAAATCATACCTACATAACAAATCCGAGCTTTGAAATTCTTGTGAGTTTTTAATCTGTGGTTCTAGATAAATCTTCTCCAGACCAAGCGCAAAATAGTAATAATAGTAAAATTTGCTACATATTATTATACTTAAAGGAAAGCAATTAAATTAAAGTAGATAAAATTCATCAAACAAATAATAATAAACCTCTTTTTAAAATCAACTAAAAATGTTTCGATGATATGTTTGGTTGATATTTTAGTTTTGTGTTTCTAGGTGACAGAATTTTGGCGGGAACACAAAAAAGTGCTCTATTGTTATTACTTCCCACGACTTGTGTATTTTTCGAGTGTTTTTTACGTATAAAAATGGTAGTTTTATTCATATAGTGCCGAATTACAAACGCGAGTCTAGGAAAGTGTAGTGAAACATACCTTTCCGTGTTGTTTCCAAAGCTTCATCCAATCTTGTATTAAAGTCGCCACTACATTAAGGCATGACTGGACTCGGCTATGACTTACTTCGTAGACTAAGACTTATTTAACTTCATCTTTCATGATATAAGTGAAAATTTAAATAACCTTCTTAACACTGATAAATGCACAAAGTGCGACGCCAAAAACAAAAAAAAAGAAGTAGACAACTATAGCAGTTTCATAAAATGTAATCTGATCGCCCTTCAATGGGCAACGCCGCTCGATTCACAACACATTTCAATGTTCCAAAGTTCTGTTCTAGGTACATAGAATCCATTGTTCAAATCAAACTAAAACATCTAATGAATTTAATCTATCTACCATTCAATTGGCGTTTAGACAGAAAATCGAACTAAATAAGAAATTGAATCGCCTTCTGTCTAGACTTTTAACGATATCGACGTGACTCGATCTTTAGAAACGACCGCTTTTTCTTCTTTATCTACGACGTACATTGACTCTCAGCTAAGGAAATGGAAGTTTCATTTTCGAGTGAAAGCATCATTGTGTTTCGTGAGACGCGTTAAAGTGTTCTGCTGGAAAGTTCGCAGTGATGGGTGCTAATGGAAGAGGAAAGCAGTAGTCACGAAGTTGCAATTAGATCGAAGCGAGCGACGGAACACTTTGGTGTAATTTTATGTAGTTAGCGCGAATGCGTCAGTACACTGACCCGCGGCAGTTGGCTGGGTTCCTGATGTTACTAATTTAGTTGCTGTGACTGCATTGGACGGGCTTTCATTACTAATTGGTTAGCGTGAGCGAAAAGTAATAAACCTTCTGGAGTTTTAGCGGGAATGTATTATTATCCTAAGCTTGTGTTTTTTCGAGCGTATTTACTTAAAAGTAAATAAATATTGCGAGGACATTTAACACAGCGCCATCTAGCCCCAAAATAAGCAAAGCTTGTACTATGGGAACCAGATAGCTGACATAATACTTTGATACTTTTTTTTTTTGTAAATACATGCTTATAATAAATACAGACACCCAGTAAATATTAGTTCTTAGAGTTTTTCGAACGTTTTTGTTCAAAAATATTTGCTCTTTGTGGTTTTTTCAAGCGTTATTGTTTAAATTTAGCGCTCTAAGATCAAACAAGCATAATTTTTCTCTTCTTTCTTTGTTTAATGTGATTTTTTATGGTTGACATGCTCAGGACTTGACCACAGCTCACGCCTAGAATGTTACTAGTTCTCAAGCGAGGCTGTCGGAACTCACTCTTAGGTTGGCGACAGATTTTTGACTTGAGAGTGGTTGCTAGCCAGCTGAGTACTAAAAAGCACTACACAACCTTACTATAGTGTCCTGGCGATGTTTTTCTATACCGGGTTATTTTTGGTGTTGCCTTCATTGTGTTATTTATGTTATATATTATATGCTATATGTGTATTATGAGTGTATACATATTTATATATGTAAATATTTCGTTTTATTTAAATACATTATATGATTATTTTTATATACTTACTATATGTTTTTTTTTCTTATTAGTGTTACATCTCCCGTCTGTTTCTTATATTTCTATCGTATTTTTCTTTTCTTGGTTGCCTGGAAGAGATCGCTGTTAGCGATAAGGCCACCACTAATCTAACTAATAGTTCATAAGGTTCTTTGTTCTCTGTACTCTTTTCTATTTATGATGTGCATAATAAAGAGTTATATCTATCTATCTATCTATCTGTGTTTGGCGTGTGAGCAGACCGTACTCACCACTGAGCTATCATCGCTGAGCTCTGACTAAAAACTAAATTTACCAGTAAGTTATTACTAATTTTTGTTTCCATTACTGTATTGTCATGTATTATTTTGAAATTTTTAATGTAATTTATGACATGTATGAAAATGTGACTTGGAATTTTGATATTATCGTTTCGACTATAAATAAACAGCTTTCAAACACTAGATGCCAGATTTTTCACGATAATATATTCTGCATAAACGCGTAGCACCAAAGTTTATTTATAACACAAGTGATGTTTCCCGCGTTTAGACGCAAAAATGCTTTAAGACCCAATTTGTCTTGTAGCAAAGCCTCAAAAATGCATGAAATGAAAGATGCATGGAAAGCATTATCACAAAGGAAATCAGCCTTAATGGACAATGCACGGCGACCCACTTTGTGAAGCGTAGAATAATGGCTACAGAAAAATTGTATCGTATGGAAAATTGGAACGCTCTCTTTGAAAATACGTCTTTATTCTAAACTTCTTTTGAAATTTGTAATCAAGCGTGCCAAGAATAACATTCAACATCTTTATACCGCGAAACTTTCGAAGTTAGGATATACCACCTAACTTTACCAACCTTTTTTTTTTTTATTTTGAAGGATTTTAAGATGTATGGTTATTTTAATTAGAGTGATTGTTATTTTATTAAAAATTTTGTCAAATTATATTTTAAAGTTTTTTTTTTTTTTTTTTTTTATATGTAAAAAAGTAATGAGACGATCGAGACGCTCTCCTGATGGTAAGAGATAACGCCTGTCCATGACCATTGCAGTGATACAAAGAACTTTGAGTAACAAAACAAAGTCCAGGGCATCACTGCTTTGGCGCTCATTACTTTGAGACTTTCGATGGTTAGTCTCAACAGCCCAGTAATTTCACTAGCTGTAGTACCCTTCGAATCGGAACACAGTAATGTTTACACACTACTGCTTAGCGACAGAATAACTGGTACTGCGGTGGTACCTACCTAGACGACCTCCTGCTAAGGAGATCTACCACCAAGTAAAGTTTATGTTAAATTAGTTCTAGATTTTAAGTAAGATTAGGTTTTTAATTAATAAGCTGTGACAAATTAGTTTATTTTAAGTCCTCATCACTGCTGGAACTGGAACGACTGTTAAGCGGAAATAAACTAGATAATATATACCTTGAACATTTATAATAAACTTGTTATAGACAGGGGTTGTACGTATTTCCTACAATTCCCACTTTAGTAGCTTAGCTGAAAGGGGGCGAAATTGAAGCCATCGTGGGGTAATTGCCTTGAAAGTAGTTTAATCACAAAGTTGTGCGCGTATCAACAACGCTTCGGTCGAAGTTGCAACCGACCGCGCAACGAGTCTCGCTTATTTCGCTTTAATTTTGTTTCGAGATCATACTACAGATATTTACTAAACCGTTCCAGAGAAAAATTGGAAGCTGTTTTGCTACCTTAATCTGTGTTGATAAAGGTAGAAAAACAGCTTCCAATTTTTACACCGTGGTTTACTTACTATTTTTATCTCTTGCAGAAAACATGGGCGTGGGTTCAACCCCTAACAATGAGATTGAGCTGTGCTGGTGAAGAAATACATCGTGAGGATACTATAGCATGGCGGTAGAGTAGCCACCCTCAAGTTGAAAAATCTGCCGCCAAGTATCTAATGGTGTGATCCGGCAGCTTGAGAACCAGGTCCATTCCAAGCTAGGTGTGCTAGGTGTGCCATCTTCGACAACAACGTCACTTAACATCAGGCAAGCTGTGGTCATACATCAAGCTTGTCAAAAAAAAAAAAACACTTTATAAAATTCGCAATGTTCTTCACAACAAATCTCAACTTTGATAAGACTAGCCTCGTAAAAGGTATAAAAGACATTGCTGACCGTCTTTCAAATAGCAAATTTTTAACGACGCAAACAATGCAACGGCCGTTACCCCGTAACGTCGTTACCGTATCGCGCTACACACTCTTAATTCGTGATGGCCGCGACTTTACGAAGCTTTATTCCCGGCTTTATGATGTTGTCCCATCGACGATTTTACGACATTCGATTACGGTAAAACCTATGATTTGTAGTTCAGATTCGTCATCGCACTGCAAATTATCTTGCAAATCATCGAGGTCAAGTTTGAAATATTCATCGATGCCAAAAAAACGAAGTCACTATCATATGGCGAAATGAAAGACCTTTTAAAGAAGATACAACCAATATATAAATAAATATCGTAGGACATTACACACAGTGCCATCTGACCCCAAACTAAGTAAAGCTTGTACTACGGAAGTCAAATAACTGATAGAATACTAAAATACTTATTTTTGTAAATACATACTTATCTACACCCAGACATAGAACAAACATTTTTTATACCGCAAAATATTTATCCTGGGTGGGAATCGAACCCACCGAACGAACAATACATAATAATAGGTTTAGTTTTACTAAATAAATATAAAAAATAACTCTTGCTGGCGAGATTTATTAGTATCGCAAAAATTTTAAAACATGTGATTTAGGCTAATTGTAATACAGATTGTTCATACAGGATTGGAAGCAACCAATAGATACTGTTGCTTGCGGCAAAATATGTTGTCAATAAAGATATTTCCATTTTAATTTTCAAAGTACTCAGAGTGTGCAGAGCGTAGAACAGTTTTCATTGACCAACTTCCAGTAGTCCATTAAAAGTCTCAATCAAATGATTGCCAAATCAATGAGATCAAATCTTATTAAACGACTGCCCAAAAAATAACGTAATTGTTTTCAAGGGTCATGTATATGTATGTGTGTATGCGTGATTTTGATTAAGTACAAAATATGGCGGCGGTGTGTTTCTGTTTTCAAATGTGAATCGACAAAAAGTAAATTTATTTTTAGTTAATTTTTTGGCTTGGCAGTCGTGTTTTTCCTCGACTTCCTAAATATAATAGTAGTTCTTTAATGATAATATATTTTTTTTAATATCCTTGGTTAAAGTGGAAAAGTCGAAGGACTTCGTTGTTTGTACATCGTTTAAAACTTTATGCAGTTCGTGTTATTCAAAATTATGCCAACATAAAATCACTTTATGACTGAAATTCAATTTGCTTGTTTATGAAGAGTGTGGAAATGCTAATACGAATAAATGTACACAATAAAAGAGATTTTTATTTTTTTTGTTTTTGTCCATAATCGTTCATATATGAGGTTATGCGGAACAGTACTACGAAAGCGAATGGAGCGCATTGTATCAATATCATCATCATAATTAAAAACGACGTATTATGCGAAAAGCGTTTCTAAATTCGAAACCGAAATCCAAACGTTATGAGGTTTTTAATCACTCACGCATAAAAAAGTCTAATATACTGTTATCGTCTATGCCAATTACATGATTACTCTGATATTTCAACTATATAGCTTCCATCACATCCGGTGACTTTTTTCAAGGAGCCAAAGCAGAGTACGGCATGCACCCGGCCTCTTCTTCCTCTTCAGTTTATACTAGTAGTGTTTACACACAATATCTGGTACTGCGGGAGTGCCTGCGTAGACGACCTCCTGATAAATAGTAATCTACCACCAAGTAATGGCTTGTTTAGCTAAACAGCAACAACTCAATAAGTTACTAACGACTTCAAACTGTCAAAAGTCTTTACAAATCATACTAACCAATATTAATTTATTGAACGAGATATTCTGGTAGTAATGGTGTTCGTTGAAATAGTGCTACATAGAAGACAGATCCAGCTTACAATCCTGACTTACACCTCCAGTTTAGATCGATCGAGATTATGTGTGTCTCTCTCTTTCACATCAGAAACACTGTGAGAGTGAAGGTGACCAGTATAATCTCGTCAGCGACGGAATCAGGGTCTTAGTGCTGCGGTCACCTAATGACTCCACCGCCGACCAATCGTGATTTATACTCGAACAGCTACGGATTGGAACAAAGTCCGGGGCTTAAGTGATGAGACACAGCGTTCGTGATTTGATGATCATCTAGCAAGTTGACAAGCTTCTTGGTATTAAGCTGGTTCCATTCTTTTTGACATCCTTAACATCGACAGAATATAAGTTTATGTTTTTCCATGCTAAAAACGAAATAAAAGAAAAAAAAATGTTTTTTTCACATTGTTTAAATGGATCCTTAAAACCGCCACATTAAACTTTTTTTTTAATGTTATTCTCACTCGAGATGATGTGGGTTTCTAATGATACCCATACATCTAAATCTGTCGAGTCACATAAATGTTACGGTGTAGTAAAGAAACTGACATCCATACACACACATATAAACCCTGAACATTTTTTTTTTACATATTATATCTCCATTACTCCTAATCATTTGTGACCAATAAACGTGGCGTAATTTGAATTTTCAAAAAAAAAACATACTTTAAATAGAAACATCGTTCTTGAGTCCCGTAAATGCAAAGCGCGGGCGTGCCGCGCGCACCTGCCACAAACTTTCGATATCGGAACTCGCCAACGATAATTGGTTTCGATTCTGTTTGCGCAGAATGGCTGCCCAATTAAATTCTGTTTGCATGTCTTTACGTGACATCCTGGTTTTTGGGGGACCGGAAATCATTTCGCTGTAATTGTGGAAAAAGTTTATGTTTTCACGCTCCGGGGTCATGCCGAAGGTTCAAACCCCAACAATGAGTTTGAGCTGCCGATGAAGGAAAACATCGTGAGGAAGCCATAGCATGGTGGTAATGTACTTGTGTAAGCTATTTTTTGGTATATTTTTAACACCACAGACACCGGGATCCGGGACTCGGGACCTATGTCGACTTTTATACATTATTTTAGAAGCAGTAAATTTTTACTTATTCCAGCTTATGTAATATTTAACAATAGATTACGTTTTTTATTTGTGCCCTAATGATTTACTTAGTTTTTTAATTACAATATCATTGTTCCAATTAAACAAAATAAAATAACTTAAAATAATAACTACTCTAAAAGGCCGCTATCAATGGGAATAGTTCCCAAAACGCTGGGGCCCCATTGCCGCGTATGTTTATGTAAGTAATGTTTATGTTTAATCATTGTTTAAGTCTTAATAATAGTTTTCACGACAAACATCTCACTGAGAGCTTGTTAAAGCAATTTTCCTAAGTACAAAAGAATTAAATAAGTAAGAAGTTGTTTCGCCTCGAGTTGTCCCGGGAGGCGAGGAGTTGTACCCGTCGTGATAAAATTTAAAATGCAACCGCTAAAATTGTTCTAGAGACGTCGGAGGGACGCCGCAGAAGATATTCGTATTATGGGCTTGCTCGGTATCGCTAATTTTGCTAGAGGTCTCTAGTGACAACTCTGAATATAATGTGGAACTTTTGATATATGTAAAGAGGGCATTATTGTTTTAATTAAGTCGAATTATATCGCATGTTTCGGTCACATCCGGTGGTTTTCTTCAAGGAGACTGAAGTGAAATAAAACGCATGCGCTGCCATGACGAGCCGCTACGTGCTGTGCACGTAAATACAGCGGTAAGTAAAACGAAGGTGTGTCAAATCCACGTCAGTTTCCATAGTAAAATTTTATTTTACATTTACCACTTGGTGGTAGATCTCCTTAGCGGGAGGTCGTCTAGGTAGGTACCACCGCAGTACCAGTTATTCTGCCGCTAAGCAGTAGTGTGTAAACATTACTGTGTTCCGGTTTGAAGGGTACTGCAGCTACCTAGACGTCCTCTTGCTAAGCAGATCTACCACTAAGTAAATTTGTTGATTACTTAGATTGTGTCAAGTCACGATGCTGGTTTGTCTCTTATGTAAAGTAGTACCTCAAACTCCTTAAAGGTACTGGAAACGTTCCTCGCTTCCTTCAACTTAATCAAAGTTTTGCTCTTTAATTTCCATTTTTGGGCGACAAGGCTAAGCATGGATTAAGGTTGATTTATTTCACTTGAAACTCGAGTTCGGAATCGCGAGGCACGTGTCAGAACTTCTAGTTGCTCGTGTTTGTATAAGTCTCTGTTTTATTTGTTTTCAAGAGTTAGAATTGTAAAAGAGTTGATAAAAATCCTCTGAAATCTCAATATGATTGTAATGTAATAATTAAATTTTAGTTGTTATATGGGATTCACAAGTTTTATTATGAGCTCATTGTGAAAAAACTTATGCACGTTATCTAGGAAATGAAGAGCATCCTTGTACGAGGAACTGCCGATAGATCACATCATTTCCTAATATGCCAATATTTTATTTTAGCAAGAGTCCCATAATTATTTATATAGGTACGTATTAAAACGTAAGCAAAATGTTTAATGTTCTCGAAAATCTGAAATCTGCTAACCTGCCCTTAATCAGCGTGGAGGAGTTTGGTCTTACCTTTCTAACATTAAAGAGAGCCTAGCGCCTAGCTGTGCAACAATTTTAAAACAAGCTTTATTAATAAAATTTACAATTAAAGAAAGCCGACTCCATGACCAACCATGAGGTCAACTAAACGCGCTGCTCCAATGAAACAGCGAGGTTTCAGAGGAAACGAATTTTTAGATTCTTGTTGATTTTTGAAAACCACACGATCGTTTTCAATAAAATTTATATGGAACCTCTAAAGTATGCTCTACCAAGCTCTCTCTCTTCATAATTGGTGGAATTATCGCATAACAGTGAATTGAGAACCTCCTCGTTTTTGAGTCGGACAAAAATTATAGCACATTTTTTTCAAATTAATTTATAGTCTGTATCACTCAGGATGGTATACGGGTCTTTATTCGGGATAGGGTTGATGAGTCACGGTGTAAGGATAGCTATAGCCAAATTTATCGAAATTTGTTAAAGAATTTAAAACTTATGGTGCAATAAAGAATCTCAGGAACATATGTAGGTAAAGGAATAATACACTCCTTTTTGCTACAATCATGTAAAAACAGGATAGATCCGGAAAAGAAGGTACTCATCTGCCAAAGTAGCCACCTACTGAAATTTCAAAAGTCAATACAAAGAACTCATTAACTGAAAAATATCTTGAGTATTTCAGACCCTTTGATAAACAAGATCATAAAGTTACTCCCTCGTCTGTCTGTAATAACATAATTAAAGTTAATTACAGAGAGGCGCTGTAAGTACATTTTAAAAGTGCAATTCGTTTTAATTTATGCAAATCGTGATGTTACTTCCCATTTATCTAAGGTTTATCAGGTAATCTAGTGGAGTCGATGGCCGACGGAGGTTCATTACCGTATCTTTTGGGTTAAGGTTATAGACTGGAGTTGTTTGCGACTGGATGAGACGCGGTCTTTATGTTGATAAGAAACAATTAATAAACTAATCATAAAAAGTGTTTGTAGCGTCTGTATAGTGAACTAGCGGCACGCCGCAGCTTCGCACTAAAGCACTTTAGAAAAAAAAAGTTTATCCAGCACAACCTACCATAGTATCACCCGCCGGGCTAATCTAAAGATTGCTTGAAAACTTTATTAAAATCAGTCATGCAGTTTTGGAGGACATATTAGAGGGCATTTAACACAGCGCCATTTAGCCCCAAACTAAGCAAAGGTGACAAGATTTTCAACTTGAGGGTGGTAGCTAGCCAGCCGAATGCTATAGTACCCTTCCACAATGCTATGGTTTCCTCACGATGTTTTCCTTCACCGGCAGCTCAAGCTGATTGCTGGGGTTTGAACCCACGCCCTTCGGCATGCGAATCGACCGCGCTAACCACTCAGCTATCATCGCTACACACTACACAGAACTTTGAGTAGCAAAACAAAGTCCAGAGCTGTTTTGGCGCAAAACATCGCTGCTTTGGCACTCATTATTTTGAGACTGTTGATGGTAGAAGAGTTATGTTTTGCATACTACTGCTTGGTGGCAGAATATCTTGTACTGCAGTGGTATCTAACTAGACGACTTCCGGATAAGGAGGTCTACCACCAAGTGAAGATGTTTTATTATAAAAACTGATTTACTTACTTAGGGTAATTTATTTATAATAATAAGAACGACACAACAACCACTTAAACTTATTATCAGTTGCAATGTCAGGTAATAATATTTTAACAATAACCTCCTTTCGGCTTTGTTCTACGACACGTGTCACCCCGTATAATAAACGTGTCTATATTTTTCACGTGCTATCTTACGGTCAGCAAAATTTGATAACAACACTGACCCCTATCTACTCAACGTTACGCGCCGAAAGAGATAACATAAAAATTTATCCGCCAAGGTTCTTCTAGCGTCCTACATCCTTTCTTCGGTCGGTCGTTAAGTTTGAGGGCCTAAGTGTAGTAAACTTTAATAACCTCTGGTAATTGGGGGTATCTTTATGGTTTCCTATCAGGTGTTACTCAACTTAATGCCCGGGGAATTCTTTCGGCGTAAAGTTCGAGTTTCTGAGATGCGACCTCTACAGGAATTTATTTGAATTTGATAATGAAAGTGATAAATCACAAACAAAATTATTATTCTTATTTTCAATATGTGGTAAGCTAATTGATTGATTCGGACGTTACTTTGCGGAAGTTCTTCTTCTAGTCTTCAACAAACTTATATTTTGTGTATTTCCACATGAAAGTTATTTTGCTTCGAACAGAGATGAAGATTTAGAAATATACCTATACCCGAAATATTTCCTAATATCTAAAACTAAAATCTGTAATAAACTTAACATTACATAAACTAAAATAACTAATTAAAATAATCACAAGTATTTTTTTTTTAATTCAAAATAGGTTGGCGTTCGACTATTCATAGTCTGCCTGATGTTAAGCAGTAGTGTGGTCTAAGATGAACTCACCAATAGGTGCTTGGAATAAGACCGTTACTTAAATTTCTAGGCACTAATGTAATGGTCATGGGCATGGGCATGTCATGGTCATGGTCACTTACGATCAGAAGAGCGCTTCCTTATTTTCTTTGCTTGTTACACGACTGCCCTAATAAGGAGTGTAATGCTTTCAGGGTTCACGTATGTACGGGAGTTTCTTTATTCCACTAAAACTTTAATTTAAATGTCTCAAAAAACTTTGATAAATGGAGTTTCGTTAGAATCCTGAGTGATCCTGTGTGTTATTTTATTAACGGCGTCATATTTTTAGTTTCGTTCAATCATTATTGTTACTGTAAGAATAATTGAATGACTTTAAAATTAACTCTTAATTTATTTTGCATAATTCCTATCATTATACCGGACATGTCCACGCGATCTGAGTGAGTATTTCACATCGGCCCAACAGACTCCGAGTCAAAATATTTGATGAGTCGCTCAACCCTTAAATGACTCAACGGCTCTATCGAGACCTTCCAATAACAAATATTTACCCAATCTAACTCCGACTACAAAATTACGTAATACATAATGTAAAACAAACTAAATTGTAGCTATCTGTGTTAAGGTTGGTATCCACTGAAACAGAGATAGGAAAGGCTAGTATTGTAAATCATTTGGTGGTAGATCTCCTTAGCAGGAGGTCATTTAGGTAGGTACCGCCGCAGTACCTGATATTCTGCCGCTAAGCAGTGTACAAACATTACTGTGTTCCGGTTTGAAGGGTACTGCAGCTAGCGAAATTACTGGGCTGTTGAGACTAACCATCGAAAGTCTCAAAGTAATGAGCGCCAAAACAGTGATGCCCTGAACTTTGTTTTGTTACTTAAAGTTCTGTGTATCGCTGCAATGGCCATGGCCTGACCATGGCCATTGCAGCGATATCTCTTACCATCAGGAGAGCGTATCGTTCGTCACATAACTTTTAACACAAAAAAAAAATCCGCTGCTAAGCAGTATGTAAACGTTACTATGTTCTGGGTACTACAGCTAGCAAAATAATAGGGCTGTTGAGTCCAAGCAATGAGTACCTAAGCAGCGATGCCCTGATCTTTGTTTTGATACTCGAAATTCCGTGTACAGCTATGATGTGAACGAAACATGCGTTATTTCTTACCATCAAGAGAGCGCTTCGTTCGTCTTAGTTTACATAAATAAAGAAAAATTGAAATCAGCCAAATCGATCTATAAAATGTATAATTAAAAAAAACAGACTCCATGACCCCTAAGCCAACTAGACGCACGGCTCTGCAATGAAACAGCGAAGTTTCGGAGTAAACGAAAACATCATCGCTGTATAAAATTTTTATTGTTTTTTTTTTAAACCATTCAATCGATTTCGGCAAAAATGTTTTGTGGCCATCTCTTAAGTATATGATCTACCAAGGAAAAAATTTTTTATCAATATCTATTCTCATTTGGCGGAATTATAGCTTTTTTTGTATACATATACAAAAAGCATACAGTCGAATTGAGGACCTTCTTTGCTTAGTTTGGGGTCAGATGGCGCTGTGTGTAATGTCCTACGATATTTATTTTATTATTTATTTATTCTTTTTGAGTCGGTTAAAAAAAGAAGACGTCATTACTCTTTCACTCCAAGCTCCCACTCCTGGCTGTACTTTACCATCTTCGATCACTCTGTCACTCAACATCAGGTGAGCTGTGGTTAAATCTTAGTCAGTCATCAACTGCGGTCGGATCACACGTCGCAATGCATGGGTTTAAATCTCAACAAAGAACTTGAACTTGAAAATCACTGAAGAAAATCATCATGAGGAAAGCATAACATGGTCATGGTTATAGGGTACTTACTTACTTGGGGTACTTAGAGTGGGTTCGATTCCTACCCAGGAAAAACATATTGTGGTACAAACAAATGTTTGTTCTGTGTCTGGGTGTTCTGTATTTATTATAAGTATGTATTTACAAAAAAAAAGTATTTAAGTATTCTAGCCGTTATCTGACTTCCATAGTACAAGCTTTGCTTAGTTTGGGGTCAGATGGCGCTGTGTGTAATGTCCGACGATATTTAATTTATTTAATATTTTAACTTACACTCAAGTTGTAAATCTGCCGCGAAGTAATCAAATAGGGTGTTCCTTCGCCCGCTTAAGAGACATAGCCCGTCTACCAAAAAAATCTATTTTTCTCCTCTCCAAGCATCTCCACTTCAGTGTCTCGCAGGCTTTACCAGCTGCTCGGGCCGCGTGTCCCCGCATAATGGCCGCATTGTTTGCCTCCAATTGAGACATGACTCAAACTTCATACATAATAATACGGAGCTTAGAACTATTGGGCCGCGGTTTAGGCTGAAATATTATAGGTACTAGAGGTCTCAAGTGCTTATGCGAAGGCCCGGAGAGTCTTTTGTCCCGCCCTTACACGTGACCGTAATTCTGCGAAATATCTGCTTCGTGTGACGTCTGCCTTAAGTTAAATTAATATGTAAATTTTTTGGGGCTCATTCTTGGTTATACAGTATGACTGGTGAGACACCTACTATACTCGAGGACGTGATATTTGGCGATCATATCAAAGAATAAATAACATTAAAAATAAATATTTATTGACTACGAGGTAAACTTACCCGAAAGTTATGTAATTAATTACGCAACGCATGGACACTGCGTGGACGCACGAGCTGGACGTTGTGAGGACGCTTGCGCTGACGACGGGGGGACAAGCACGTACTTCTCGCGTGGTCAAAACATCGTTATCGCGAGTGTATCTACACTTCATTTATTTATAGGGAAATTGGGGCCAAAATTTAATTACCTCATTTTATTACAAAACTATAACGAGAATCGAATACCAAGTACTCTCCTTCAGTATCGTAGGTATCTCACCAGTCATGATGTATATAGAAAAAAAACTCTTTATTGTGCAAAACAAAAATATAAAAAACTTACAGAAAACAAAAGAATCTTATGAGCTTGTGCCACCAGTGGCGGCCTAATCGCTAAGAGCGATCTCTTCTATCTACAAACAGACAGACATACTTAATATTAGTGTGATGGATAGTAATGCTGCTCCGGCAGAAAAGTTATTAATTCAAAAATCATCAACAACGTATAGTAGCCCTAATGTCCACTGTAGAACGCACGACGTTCAACTCGGTCTTCAATTGTTCACTCTCATTGCCAACTATTTTCATTTAATACCTACATCTGTGTATTTCTGTTACTTTTTTACGTTTAACAGACCTTGTGAAAACCTTTTTGAAACAAAAAGGTCACACGCTTACCGGTTACAAAGCAAAAAAACACTCTTTGCGGTTGTCGTTATAATTTTCGACGCTTACTTTAAAGGTTTCGTGTAAAAGGGATTTTTTTTGCGGCCCCAAAGGAAAAAGGCGAATACGTAGGATTCAAGGCCGAGCCACACCTTTACAATAGACGATGCTAACGATAGAACAAAACTATATTTTTAAATTTAGTTTCTAGAATTATGTCCCTTGTTACGTAAATTACAGTAAGAAACAACACCCTATAGTATATTTTTGGATGGATGACCTTAGTAGTTAAATCAATGAGGATATCTATCCGAATCATTGTATAGTTCCATTCGTGTTGAAATTTCACATTAGAAAGTCTGAAATAACACAAGTTTTAAAAAATTAAATGCCTAATTCCAAAAAAATTTCTTTATGAAGTAAACATTTTATAAGATAGGTAAATACAAAAAAAAATAGATTTTAATTGCCATTATCACGTCATAATAATATAAACAAAAATCTGCAAATAATTTACCGTTCAGTAGCCAATATTGCAGCCAACGTCGTAGTTTCTTGCCATAATATATTGTAGATTCTTTTTGTAATATGTCGTAGGTCCTTGTAGTAGACTCGTCGTAGACTGTTGCTGTAGATACTGTCGTGTATTCTTGCTGTAACCGCTGTCGAATATTTTTGCCGTAGCCAATGTCGTATCTTCTTGCCGTAGCTGCTATCGTAGGTTCTTGCTGTAACCACTATCGTAGGCTCTTGCCGTAGACACTGCCGTGTGTTTTTATCGTAGTCACTGTCGTATCTTCTTGCCAAAGCCACTGTCGTAGGTTCTTGTCATAGACACGTCGTAGGCTCTTGCCGTAGGTACTGTTGTATAGTCTTGCTGTAACCACTGTCGAATATTTTTGTCGTAGCCAATGTCGTATCTTCTTGCCGCATCTACTGTCGTAGATTCTTGCTGTAGCCACTGTCGTAGGTTCATGCTGTAGCCACTGTCGTGGGTTTTTGCCGTAGGTTTTTGCCTCAGCTTGATTGTGTTATAGACAATGGTTGCGTCGCTTTTCATATCGTTTGTCGCCAGTTGTAAACGAGCTAGCTTGTTCACACTGACATAGGTAAAAATGGCCGAGACGTAACCACATGTGGATTTAGTGTACCTGTGGAAACGAATTTGTTCAGCGTTGTAACATTTTGTTAGTTCACGTGTGATTTTTTTACTGGCACAAGGAGTTTTAAGCAAAACGAATAGGTGATGAGATCATATCTCAATGTACATCTTATCTCAACACGTATTATAAATTAAGGAGTAATTTAAAAAAAACGTTATTTTAGAATTATCGTTAAACTTCTTTTTATTACTTGCTGTGCTCATTTTGCAAGTTATAATTTTATTGAAATGTAACAAAAAAAAAGGTAGAAGTAATCGCGTAAAGTATCGCAAAAGTAAAAGTGCGATATCTTTTTTACAAGTCCGACATTAGCACAAAAGACATCGCGTACAAAAAATGCATTCTATAGAAATTTAGAAAAGGTTTATCAATACCTATTAGTGGGTTTTTACTACAAGCTGCAAAGGAGTTTCGGAAGCAACACGAAAAATGTTGTTTCTCCACATTGTATCACTTTTCCACTCGCGAAAACACAAGTTTTGGAAAAAAAAACACAATCATCAACATGATTTTATCTGTGTTCCCGCCAAAACGTCATTATCTTTGTGTCTATCTTCAACTTTTTTTTACTTTCTATACTAAGGTAAGTACACATGTGTGTACAGTGTACCAGGTAATCAGTAAATCTTCCGTGTCGACGCGGCGCGGCCCTAAAGCCGTCTGCAGATAGCAGCCGATACCGCTTTACGATCTGCAACCCGCTTTATGTCTTCATCGGTTTTACGACACCATTCTCGGAGGTGACGCCTTATTTTGACATTTTTTCCTAAAATATCGCGAAATGTCACAAGGGGCTTGCTGTTGTGTGTGGTCTACACAAATCTCAGACTTACAGAAACAAATACCTACGTTACGTGATGATAAATGTTTGTCATGTATCTGGTTGTTCTGTATATACTCGAATTATAAATGTAGAATAAATAAATAAATAAATTATTGACCATATAACACTTTCAGTTACACTAGGTAAGTCGTGAGTGTATGTAAAATACCATTTAGCTGCGCTGTTAACTCATATGGTAGTGTATCTTCTTCAAGTGCTCTAGGTTCAATTCCCACTCAGGACAAACTTTTGTGTGAATGTTTGTTCTGTTGGATGTTATTTTTGTATTATAAGCATGTATTTACAAAACATACTATATCAATTCATTGCAAAAAATATATAAGTGCGCTGTCAGTTATCTGGTTCCCATAGTACAAGCTTTGCTGAGTTTGAGCCTAGACGGAGTTGTGTGGAATGCCCTAGGATATTTATTTATTTTTAATAGTAATAGTTTTCTAATAAAATAAATCTAATACTCATGTCAGCTTAAAGTTAAATAATAAATTACAAATTACAATTCACTAACATCAAGTAAGTACGAAAAGAAAATTCTAGAAGCCGTAATCTCATAAATTCAGCAAGTTTAAGTACGCAGAATCTCTTGAGCTTCTTTTTAAATTAGTCATAGTCATAGATTAAACATGCGTATTACATAAGTTCATAATATATGACTGTAAGTAGATAGATAGATAAAAACTCTATTATGCACACCTAAAAGTACAGAAAACTAAATAATCTTATGAGCTTGTGCCACAAGTTGCGGCCTTATTGCTAAAAGCGCGCTCTTCCAGGTAACCAAAAAGTATTTAAGAATTCTACCATTTATCTGGATCCCAAAGTACAAGCTTTGCTTAGCTTTGCAAGATGAAATGACCTACGATATTGATTTAAATTTATATTTGGTGGTAGATCTCCTTAGCAGGAGGTCGTCTAGGTTCCACCGCAGTACCAGTTATTCTGCCGCTAAGCAGTATTGTGTAAACATTACTGTGTTCTGGTTTGAAGGGTACTGCAGCTAGCGAAATTACTGGGCTGTTGAGGCTAACCATCGAAAGTCTCAAAGTAATGAGCGCCAATGCGGCGATGCCTTGGACTTTGTTTTGTTACTCAAAGTTCTGTGTATTGCTGCAATGGTCATGGACAATTACACATGCTTTATATCATCAGGAGAGCGTTCCGTTCATCTCTGATTTTTATAAAACGCATGTCCATGACCATTGCAGCGATACACAAACCTTTGAGTGCCTCATATATCTTTGAGCGTCTCGATCGTCTCATTACTTTTTAAATTTAAAAAAAAAATTGGTACTAGATATGTGCGTACATATTTCAACATTTTATTGAACAAAATAAAAAAAAACCTTTGAATACTATTTACAAAATGTATACAAAAAACTTAATCTAAAAGTCCGTTAGAGGAGGGAAAGCTAAGCATTGCCACGGTGGGTGGCAATGCTTAGCTTTTGACCAAAGTAGATACCAGCATTCTGGTCACCTGAAGCCTCCTCTAAACGTTTATCTACGTACAGTCGTACATATATATAGCTATGTACATAGTTGCAACGACAAACTGTATCCGCCGATTTTGTTATCATCAGTTTTCTGAATTTCCTGCAACAATGAAAACAAATTTAAAGACGTATTCACATCAAAAACTATTTCATTTGTTCTCTACAAGTGTGTGGAGGCATCCCACTCGGCGCGCGGCGCGGCGGTCAGTAGCGCGCGGTAACGAGTTCTTTATTTAAATGTTATTATTGCTTCGGAGCTTTTTATGCGGGTACTTTCACTTTTTCCCAGGAAACGAGCGGGAACGATGTTTGTTTGTTGATTTGTTTACTCGGGGTCGATTTTATTGGATGGCGGTAGACTTCTGCGTTGTGTGTCGTTTCAGAGCGATTTTTCTTTTTAGAATAAATAAACTTAAACTTAAACTTTTTTTTTATTGTAGGACTATACACACTGCGCCATCTGGCCCCAAACTAAGCAGAGCTTGTGTGATGGAAGTCAGATAACTGATAGAATACATAAATACTTTTTTTTTTGTAAATACATACTTATAATACATACAGAACACACAGACACAGAACAAACATTTGTTTATTCACAAAATGTTTGCCCTGAGTGGGAATCAAACCCACGCCCTACAGCTCTCAAGGCAGATATACTATTAATGAGCCAACGGGGCTGTCAAACTGTCGACAATGAAAGTTATGTTTTTGTCTCGTTGTTACAACCACGCTATGGCATCATTTATGTTTATCTAGCATTAGAAAGAAAGAATAACGTTTAATTTTGTAACAAGCATAAAAACAAAAACAAACAAACAGAGACAGACAAAAGTTACAAAATAGGGGCTCACCTCAGCATGATGCTGGTCATACTAAGTTTACGCATTAAGATAAACTGTCTTCTAATATCAGGTAAGATAGAGCTTTCTTGCAATTAGCCCTGTTGGCTACAAACAGATGTGGTTGCCAATCCCAGTAGAGTACATCTCTTGTATTTGTGTTGTCAGTCTATGTGCTGACTATCCTGGTCAAAGATGTCTCGTCTTTTTTTTAGTCTACTTAATTCTGGAACTGTTAATTGCCCCGCAAGTTGGTTTGGATGCTTTTCCAGTATTTATCTCCATAAGAAGATAACGTAATAAACACTTAACATATTTTTTGAAGTGTCTTCTTTAGCCGTGTTTAACAATGTATTATATGTTTACTTTTGTGGGCAGTCTCCATGACTGAAAAGTCGTCGTCGTTTCGTATTTAAAAGGATGTAGTCTCAGATTAGTGTCATAGAAATTTCATCAAAATCAGTGTTTGTAGTTTGTTTTGTACATCAAAATAACTGAAAAATTACATCCACGCAAATTAAATTGCGTATTTTCCTGTGACTTTCCAGTAGTGTTTACGGTCACTAGAATAAAAAAAATTGTTCCAATGAACTGCCTACAATCTGGTTTTATCATCATTTGACGATGAAATGGGAAAATAAGCACCGGAAATCCATACTAAAACCGGGGTTGTTCAAGAAGAAGGTGAATAGGTATTTTCTAGGCAAGCGTGCTCCATCTTCGGCCACATCGTCGCTTTCCACCAGGTGAGATCGTGGCCAAACGCATGCCTAGTCAGATGTAAAAAAAAAATAAAAAATTTAATCAAGTTGTGTCGGGGCTTACTGGAATGATGTCGGTTCCTGTTTGCTAAAATTATGACTTGTACAATGTAATTATTTCCTTTCAAAGACATAAAGGAAGAATCATAAATAAAGTTTCACTTCATTCATGAGTAACAAATGAAAATGTGTCCAAAAGAAATAAAGATAAAGCTTAAATTATAAGTATAAACTCGCAATCACAACAATTGTTCCGCAGTAACAAACCGAGGCCCGCTTTCATTTGTGAAAACTTTTAAGTCCCCAAAGAGGTCTTTACAGTAAACTTTGGCACAAAACGTTTCATCTGTCGTTTGTGAGTTTATTATGTTTCTAACTAGTGACTTCAAACGGCTTGGCATGTGGTCCAAATTTGTTTCGACAGCAACTAACACTCATTTCGCTTTGATCATGACATCCTTGAAAATAAGAAATACCTCGATGAAGGGCGTTGGTTCAAATTCCGATAATATACTTGCGCTGCCGGTAAAGGAAAAGGAAAACATCGTGAGGAAACCATAGCATAATGGTGAAATACTCGGATGGCTAGCAACCACCCTCAAGTTGAAATCCAAGCACGTAACGTTGTGTTCCGGCAGTCTTGCTTAAAATCCAGTACTATTCTAGACTAAGTATTGTTAACCATCTTCGACCATACCGTTACTTACCATCAAGTGAGCTGTGCTTAAAAACGTTTTTTATGGTTGGCAGGTTTGGTGTTTGACCACAGCTCACCTGATGTTAAGTGAAGGTGTAATCGAAGATGGTAAAGCTTACCTAGCCTGGAATGGAACTTAGCCTGTTAATCATAAAACACTGGCGGAAGCTTAAAGTGCGGTGCCAAAAAAATTCAAAACTATACTCTTTAGAATTCACAAATTTTCAGAGTTTTGGCGGGAACACGGGAAGAGTCGTGTCGCTACGTTGTACTTTTTTCCAAAACTAGTGTTTTGTCGAGTGTTTATGCATAAAAATGGTGGTGTTTTATTCATAAAGTGCCGAATTACAAGCGCGAGTGTGGGAAAATGATATAATGTGGTGAAACATGAGTTTTCGTGTTGCTTCCAAAACTCCATCGAAGCTTTGTAGTAAAGTTGTCACTACTTTACTAAAGCATGACTGGAATTAACTGACACGAACTGGACTTGACAAAGACGACTTTGACGATAACTATAGTTAAGATACAGCAGAAATAACACTTAAGACAAGGCAGTATGGCTCTATAGCTTTAGCCTGCCCGAAGGGGCAAATTAATAATAAAAAAAAAACAAATTTTCATAACATTAAAACAATACAAAATTAGCATCACGTAAAAATTAGCTTCGCTTTGTTATATTTAAATTACATTTTACACTCGTATTAAAACAACTTACGTCATTCAATTATTTCAAGCATCAGAATGTTAAAGCATATTTTCAAAACAGCCAAACATAACTGTGATAAAGCGGTCTCGCCTGTACCACATTGTTTGAATAACACAAACTTTTGCTCAAACGCTTGTCCGACTGTAAAACTTTTTGGTTTTTTTTTAACTTTTACATAACATCTTCACAAAAATGTAAAGTAGCCGAAACGTTTTTAGCCTTGTCATTATACCGTAGATCAGGGATGTCCAAACCAGATATGATCCCGGACCAATATAAATTACTTAATAAATTGGGGACCGCGGAAACAAATCATCATTATCATCAACCCCCTTTAGTCCACTGATGGGCATAGGCCTCTCCTAATGTATGCCACCTAACTCGATCTTCGGTTTTTTACATCCAGTCATCTCAGGCTACACTACGTATGACAAAACAAATACTCCCTTTAAATTTTGTTATTCTATTAGTCGACAAGCATAAGCTGTCGGACCAATCACATGAAGCGCTGTCGCGGTTGTCGCATTCCGTCTGATAAACACTACAAAACGCACAGCTTTCTGAAATTTCCCAAATAACAGTCATAGAAAACTAATTGCTATACGAATAAATATCTCATTCATTTACATGAGATGCAATAAAATCAAATCAAATTCCACCAATTACGTGACGGCCACATAATATGCTACCCGCGGGCCGTGTTTTGGACAGCCCTGCCGTACATGAATACACAAAGTTCTCAGACTTGATTTAAATAATTTTTTCTGCCGAATGTGCGTACTTATAACCAGTGAAATTACTTACCATCGTGAGTTTTTTACAGAATTATAACTTAGACCTCAATTTATAATTCGTTCAATTGGATTTTGGTTTTACATGATTTTTTTCCTTTACATATCTAGTAAAGAAAAGCACGTATGTAGGTACGTCCAATTCCAATTATCCATCCATCATAACTTTCAATGACAGCTCAGTGATTAGCACGGTCGGTTCACACACCGAAGAGCGTGAGTTCAAACCCCAACAATGAACTTAAGCTGTCGGTGAAGGAAAACATCGTGAGGAAACCATAGCATGGTGGTAGAGTACTTTTTTTATGTAAAAAGTAATGAGACAAACGAGACGCTCTCCTAATGGTAAGAGATAACGCCTGTCCATGACCATTGCAGTGATACACAGAACTTTGAATTACAAAACGAAGCCCAGGGCATCACTGCTTTGGCGCTTATACTTTGAGACTTTCGATGGTTCGTCTCAACAGCCCAGTAATTTTGATAGTTGCAGTACTTTTTGCGGTCAAACAAAAAAAAACCTATTCACTTTATTTGTCATATACTTTAAACTTTGTCAACCTATGTGAAAAAACAAAATACATTTTAAAACAGATTTGATACGACGAGCAAAGCGAACAAACATCAACCAACTGCATTTCAAGCCATGAAGGACTTTGTTATTCAAGCAATAACCATGCGTCAGAGCCTAGGCACAAACTAAGCTGCGAAACAAAGCTGTAAATTACACCGGCGTGTACGAAACATGCACGCATTTCGGACGCAACGTCCCGCCGTGTCAACTGTGATAAATACTTATGTACAAAGCTTAAAAATCACTCATCTTTCTAGAACAGTAACAGAAAAACACACATTTCTATGTTATTTTTCATGTGAAAGTAATGACACGAATGATGAAACGCGCTCCTGATGCTAAGAGATAACGTCTGTCTACGTCTATTGCGACGGTAACCAAAACTTTGGGTAGCAAAATAACGTCCTGTACATGTTTCCAGCGTTCATTATTATGAGATATTCGATTTATGTCAATTGCACTGTGTTTATCTGTCTACTGTATCCTTTAAACCGGAACACAGTAATGTTTAACACTACTGCTTGGTTGCAGAATACTGCAGTGGTACCTATCTAGACGTACTCTTGCTAAATTTAAAATCAATTTATTTCGACCATAAGTAATATTATGTCATATTTTTTTTATATTGACATGTTTGGATATTGACATACCTTATTTTGCGATGTAATCAGTGTTTTAAAACCCATTTAATGACATGTTTAAAATTTTGAAGTGACTTGTAACATTGGAGTTATCAATAAAATATTTTGTATTTGGATTTGTATATAAAATTAAGAACATTAGAATATCAATAATTAATTAATGTAAATAGTCTAGATAATAATATAATTTTGTTGTTTGATACTATATATGTTAATTAATAGTTAAACAAAAACTCAAAATATGAATATTACAAATCTATTCATTTTAATAATAGCATTTATTTTTTATCCTTCCCTCAAGCCTAGTTCGTTCAATACGAGTACGTCGCTAAACTTCATTAGCTCTCAGCGGAACCGCCGCGCGTGTAGTTTCAACTTTTCGCCCCATAAAGCTAAATTCACGCTTAAAAAGCAGGCAATGTAAAATGAAGTCGAATTAACATAAACAAAGCAGTAACAATATCACATAACAGCTGGCAACGCAGGCGCCGACGCGTTAAAATAGCTACTTGTGTAAATTTTATTCACTCTGCCCGGTGCCTGGCCAATTGGGCTTGAGTACTGTTAAAGATTAAAACAAATATGTAGAAGGAAAACGTTAGTTACCTATTTCGTGCTGCAAATATGGTAAGACTACTATTCCAATCAAGATCACTAACAATCTATACATCTTTAATTGTGATTGAGATAACATGTACCCTACTACCACGCTATGGTTTGTCTAAACCTCACGATGTTTACCTTCACCGGCCACTCGAGCTCCTTGTTAGGGTTTGTACCCACGCCCTTCGGCATGCGAACCGACCGCGCTAACCACTGAGCTATCATCACTACATTCTTTTTCGGAATTAATGCGATAAGATGACACTGATTTCCCACTTGGGGTGAATTGTGCATTTCCTCCTACCAGCATCTACCCGAACTAACTCAGCTGCTTTATTACCAAAGAGAGGCTTTGAACTGCTGGCATATTAACTTCCTAGTAAGCTATTGTACATGTGCAGTGATTTCATTGTCATAATGACAAAACAATTTCCAAACAACCACTACCACCCCCATCTTACGTAGGTATGTCACATTCTAAGAGGCTGGTCAGCGCTAGGCAAATTTCCAAAAGAACAACACAAAGTGGCTCATTCTATATTTAATCCGGAACTGGCTAATGGTCCAATTTAATTCTCCCGTTACGGTCCGACGGTTCCATGCTTTTTGCATGCCGTCGGAAAGATGGGCCGAACTGTCGGGAAGGCGCGATATAGCTGCCCAAATTTAATTAATATTGAATTAAACTTCTTTAGCCAAATAAACAAGCATCTACAACTACATTTCACACAACTCCATCTAGCCTTAAACTAAACAAAGCTTTTACTATGGAACAACTAACTAGTTACTATAGACTATAGTTTTATTGTAAATACATACTTATTTATATCTTTCTATCTACCTATCTTTACCATTATATAGAGGAAAGATTTGATTGTTTGTTTGTTTATTTGTTTTTATTGAATAGGCTCCGAAAATACTGTACCGATTTCAAAAATTCTACGAATGGAACGGGAACTACGCGTGTGAAACGGCGAGGCGACCTAGTAATTCATAAATCTATATTCGCCACATACATTTTTGTCCATGACGAGAATCGAACCTACGCCCACGCGCGACTTTGACTACCCTGTCACCTTATTTGGTAGCTATGCTTCATGAGCGCGACGATTGTTTTAGATTTTTTTATCACCGTTAAAGCTAATCGAATGTTACTTTGTCTAGACCCGCAGGTGTGTTCACCATTTATTTATTTAAACATAAAAAAAAATATAAAACATCTATGCAAGAAAATACCCTACCACCATGCTGTGGCTTCCTCACGATGTTTTCCTTCACCGGCAGCTCAAGCTCATTATTGGGGTTAGAACCCACGCCCTTCGGCATGCGAGTGGACCGCGCTAGCCACTGGTTATCATCGCTACAAATTTATTTACCAATAACGGCGTTCAGTAATGGTGTCTTTACTTGAAAGAAAGAGAGAAAGAAAACATTTATTTTGACACACACTACACTACAACAACAACAAAAAAAACACTACAAATAAAAGATTACAAAATAAAAATGAAAAATAACAATAATAATATGTCGAAAGTTGTCGCTGTAGTGTCCAGTGCGACAAAAAAGGTTAGTTCTCAGCATTAGTGCCGCCGATTTCTCAGCAGCGCTGATTTTAAGTGCTAACCTTTTGGGACGCACGAGACTGAATAAAAACTTGGTGGTAGATCTAAGGCATACATTGTAACTGTTAGTAAAGTAAAGCAATCATATCCGTTACCGTTATTTATCTTCAAGAGGGCTTGTAATATGCCTGGATCGAGATAAACTCATGACTGAGATTCGAGTTACCGTTTCAGAGATGTAACGCTAATTACGTCTAGTAACCCGATACCAGCGAGTAGTAACACAAAGACGATACCGGAAGCTGGTTAACATTCTATAACACGACCCCTTAATTATGGTATCAAAATAATTATCCCAATCCGTACCTTTGTTTCAACTGTATGCTTGCTTATATAATTAACTGAATTATATAAATGCTTTTCAAAGAATTTCGTGTCGACTCAAATGAATAGAAACAAACAAACACACATTTACATTACGATATATAGAGGTAATGTTTACAAACCTGACTGTTTCATTACTAGAAGTGAAATATGAATTAATTTCTTCGTAAGTACACACGCAGTACCAACTTTATAAGTATACGTGTGGGGTGCCAGTGACGTAGCCAGCGTATCGATAAAATGTATTTTTCTTGATATATCTTTTTTTTTTAATGGTTGACAGGCTAGGTGTTTGACCACAGCTCACCTGATGTCAAGTGAAGGCGTGGCCGAAGATGGTAAAGCACACCTAGCCTGGAATGCAACTGGCTCTCAAGTGAGGCTGCCGGAACACACCGTTAGATGCTTGGCGGCAGATTTTCAACTTGAGGGTGGTAGCTAGCCAGCCGAGTACTAAAGTACCCTACCACCATGCTTTGGTTTCCTCACGATGTTTTCCTTCACCGGCAGCTCAAGCTCATTGTTGGGGTTTGAACCCAAGCCCTTCGGCATGCGAACCTACCGCGCTAACCACTGAGCTATCATCGCTACAAAATCTTTATCGATATCTATAAATCTTTATCGATATCCTAACAGCCCTGTTGGTTCATTGGTAGTATGTTTGCTTCATGATCTGAAGGGCGTGGGCTCGATTCCCACCCAGGATAAACATTTTGTGGTACAAACAAAATGTTTGTTCTGTGTCTGGGTGTACTGTATGTATTTACAAAAAGTATTTTAAGTATTCTATCAGTTACCTGTCTCCCATAGTACAAGCTTTGCTTAGTTTGGGGTCAGATAGCGCTGTGTGTTTTTCCTACGATATTTATCTACCCTTATTCATATCTATATCTATATATCTTCTATCTTGACTGTTTGTTTGTTTGTATTGAATAGGCTCCGAAACTACTGGACCGATTTCAATAATTCTTTCACCGTTGCCGTTGGGAAGCTACACTATCCCCGAGTGGCATAGGCTACTTTTTATCCCTGTACTGCCACGGGAACGGGAACTACGCGGGGGAAACCGCAAGGCGTCCGCTAGTAGTCTATAAAACTGTGCAGATCAATTCACTTATAGGGGGCCGGCCGCTCTCGAACTGTATCGGGACCTGGCCAAACGTTTAGAGGAAGCTTCAGATGACCAGAATGCTGGTATCTACTTTGGTCAAAAGCTAAGCATTGCCACGCTGGCCTTCACACATTCTGGCCATCATCCCTCCTCTGACGGACTTTTAGATTAAGTTTTTTTGTATAGATTTTGTAAATAGTATTAATTTAAGGTTTTTTTATTATAAATTTGATGCTATCATGATGTTTATCTTCGTTTTTTGGTAAATTAGCTCCGTGTATTTCTAACAAGCTATTGTATAAGTACAATAATATCACTGCCATTATTTTGTTAGTTTTGAATGTTATTTGTGGTACTACTTTTTTCAATGCAAAATTTATATTTTATTTTATCGACAAAAATATTAACATAAACAAACACAGCCCACGTCTAATGATAAACTTCGGCAAGCTTATCCCATCCCGGCGACAAATTACTTTAAACCGTTCATCGACAAACCGCTGGCAATTTGCGCGTCCCTATTTTAATTGTAAATTGTTCCCGCGAAGCATTAGTATTTAATTAAAAGTTGTCTGGTTGTTTGCGAGTGACGCCCGAGTTTTCATAATTCCCGTGATTCGGTGCGGCTGTGTGCGCCGGCTTTTATACTCTGCTCTGTGATTTCTGTGAATGTTTTGAAAAATTATTCTACGACAATAACATTACATAAAATATCTTTTTTTTTTGTCTTGATAACGGTGTAGCGTTTTCTTATATTTCACAAACGACACATCTGTTTTATAAAAGAGTATTTATTTTCTTCTTAAAAGGTCTATTCAGTGATATATTTTTTCGAATGTTCCTACCTCACCTAAATAGAAACTAGGTGCCACTAGTTGAAGCAAGAATGTAAAAAAAACTTTAGTCGGATCTAATTACGAAGGAAGACAACCCCCATTAATGAGCTTGAGCTTCCGGTAAAGCTACCACCTCAAAGCTATCACCCTCTGCTGCCGAGCACCTAACGGTGTGTTCCGGCAGCCTCACAGGAGAGCCATTTCAAGCTAGGTGTGATCTACCATCTTCGACCACATCGTAACTTCACATCAAGTGAGCTGTGGTCAAACACCTTATCTAGCAAAATGTAAAAAAGTCATGTGTATTTTCAACAATCGACCTACAAATGACATGTCATGACCATCATACATGACATGTCTAGATCATGTGATGTCTTTATCAAAAGTGTAAAAGATTCCTTTTGGCTTTTTGAAAGGTCAGGATTTATTCTAGCGCAAAACATATTATTCCCTAGACACTGAAATTGACATACAAAATGATAGTGAAGAAAATATAAACGATGTCGATTTCGAGAATCACCCCGTTGGTTCATTAAGCTTCTCTACCCGGCTACATGTCATGGGACACGGCGTTCTGGGACCTCTTTTTAGCATGACATGGGTCAGGGCCTTTTGGCTAACCTGAAAATTTTAACTCTGGAACGCTACTAAATTATAAGGCAGGTTGTACAACAAAAGATATCCCACAAATATTATAAATGTTAAAGTTTAGATGGGTGGATGGATGGATGGATAGATGGATATTTGCTACTCATTTTACTTTGTTAAAAAGCTTGCGTTTGACCGTCATCTCATCTGATGTTAAGTGAATATGCGGTTTGTCTATGGGCCGCCTTACACGTTCAATCATGATCACGATCCGCGATCCGCGATCCGCGATCATGATTTCAAAATTTCTAGAGATTATGCGATCCGGAGCATCAGTCCGTCAATCCGCTTCGTACACGATCAGTCTGGATCGCGATCATTGATCGCGGATCGCGGATCGCGGATCGCGCGCTACGTGTACGGGCTGCCTATATCTACACTATTATAAAGAGGAAAGATTTGATTGTTTGTTTGTTTGTATTGAATAGGCTCCGAAACTATACTGGACCGATTTCAAAAATTCTTTCACCATTGGGAAGCTACATTATCCCTAAATGAGGTACTTTTTATCCCTTTATTCCCACGGGAACGGGAACCACGCGGTTCTTTTAACTATTTTGGTAGAGATTCCATCGTAGCCAGTGCTGTTTGTTTCTTTAAGGGATTGTATAATATGTTCAATTTCATCCGCGTTTGTTGGTTCTAAGAAGCAGGAATTCAATTGGGAATGTCTTTGCGTCCTTTATTTGTATTTGTCGTTAACAATATTACTTTCTACGATATCCACAAAAAAATCATTAAAATAAAGTAATGAAACGAACGAGACGCTCTCCTGGTAAGAGATAACGCCTGTCCACAACCACTGCAGCGATACACAGAACTTTGAGTAACAAAACAAAGTCCAGGGCATCACTGTTTTGGCGCTCATTACTTTGAGACTTTCGATGGTTAGTCTAAACAGCCCAGTAATTTCGCTAGCTGCAGTACCTTTCGAAGCGGAACACAGTAATGTATACACATTACTGCTTAGCGGCAGAATAACTGGTACTGCTGTGGTACCTACCTAGACGACCCCCTGCTAAGGAGATCTACCACCAAGTAAAAAAAGCTAAGGTATGATATTTCTTCGCTGGCTGTGCTATATTCAAATTTATACTTACACAAAAACTTACTCGTATCATATTAAGCAAAGAAAAAACTGGTCAAATAAGTTTACATAAAGATTCCTAAAATTGTATTTTAGAAAAGGCTAAGGAATTACAATAATCGTGGCTCTAAATCCAACAAAACCAGCTGGCTTCTTCCCTTCCCACTGCAAACATAAAAAGTAATAATGAACCCTACAAATTACTATTCGCGCCTCGTGCTTGGATCGCTAGACGCTATTTTCTCATTCTAAGAAAATTGGGTATTGGGGACACTGGGAAGAACGTGTAATTCGGGAAAATTTTAAAAAAGATCAATGCCTAATAATCCAATATCGAATGAATTGCCTGTAAATTCGAATGAAGCGTGACTTGGGTCGGAAGCAGGTCTTGAGACGGCCAACCGGGCTTTTGGTTGGCTATGTGTAGAGTAATGTAACACAGAGATTTTAATTTTAATTGCTTATTGTTTCCGCTATTAGGAGGAACAACAAAAATTAAATCGAATATTCATCTTCATAATATACATCCAATATGTCTACTTATAGGATAAAATGTAATTTTATAGTTGTATACACAGAAACACAAACATAAATGTCTTCTCATATAGGTGAGGCTAGGTATTTGACCACATCTCACCTGTTGTTAAGTGACGGGTTTATTGAAGACTAGCAGACGCCTCGCGGTTCCACCCGCGTAGTTCCCGTCCCCGTAGGAATACAGGGATAAAAAGTAACCTATGCCATTTGGGGATAGTGTAGCTTCCCAACGGTGAGAGAGTTGTTGAAATCGATCCAGTGGTTTCGGAGCCTATTCAATACAAACAATCAAATCTTTCCTCTTTATAATAGTATATATAGATAGATTGTAAGCACATCCCAGAATGGAACTGCTCTCAAGTGACGCTACCGAAACACACTGAAAGGTGTTTGGCAGCAGATTTTTAGCTTGGTAGCTAGCCAGCCGTGTACTAGAGAGTACTTTACATACTATGCTATAGTTTCCTTATGATGTTTTCTTTTGACCAGCTCGAGCTCGTTGTTGGGTTTTGAATCCACACCTTTTGGTCTGTGAATAGCTATCACTAAACACTGACCTTTTATCACCATAATCTATTTCTTTTTTGTAATACATGTACATTTAGAATACCCAGTTATAAAAGAAATATACTTAGGGATAACAGCACCGTAATTAAGATCAATTAACCAGTGGCAAAGCTTTCAGGATTGCCTTTATTAGTTAGTATCTGTATAAATTAACCTTTAGTATTCTCTAGAGTTATTTCTAATCTATCTAGGGAAGTCTGACCTTCTGTCAACATTACGCCAATCTGGTTCGTCTTCGAATGGCAAAATGAATCGAAGTGTCCTGGATACCGTCCAAACAGTTTTTAAATTTCACACTAAGTCTCGATGGTCACATAAAATCAAATGGCATTGTAAAAAGGAGAAATTGGGAGAGATTTGAAACTGTGATTATCGTTTCTTTATACCAGGAAATTTCTGTCAAAATTGTAATATTAAAAAGGCGCTGGTTAAATTCTGCTTAAATTAAATATATTCAAGGTATACATTTAGTTTATTTCCGCTTAACCGTAGTTTCAGTTACAACAGTGATGAATACTTAAATTTAACTTTACAGAACTAATTTTGACATAAACTTTAAAAATAAATAATTAAACAAAAATCTAATTAAAATAACCACAAGTCTTAATATCCTCTTCTCGCTGCAGTAACCACTTGCCCAAAATTAGTTAAACCTTGAATATTCAAAATGAACTTCTGCAAAATAACGCCTGAATCAATCAATTATTATCTGCTTAAATTAGTTGAACAATAACTTACCTTACGTACTTTGGTTTTACTTACTTATCCCAAACTGTTTTATGTAAAATTTAATATATAAACTTTCTTGATGGTAAGAGCTAATGTCTTTTATGTGAACAATCCAGCGATATCCAGATCATTGAGTAACAAACAAAGTCCAGGGCATCGCTTTTGTAGCGCTCATTACATTTTCTAGTTTCGCTACTTGCATTACTCAATGGGAACACAGTAATGTATAACTATTGTTCAAATAACGGTGTGTTCAGGCAGCCACAGCCATATCCATTACAGGCTCGACATGTTTACCATCTTAAACTACACCGTCATTTTTCAATGCAAAAAACTGTAAAGTTTGTAATACATTTCCAGTTACTCTCGCTCTAGAACTGGAAAACTAAATTTAGGAATCTGCTGAAACCCATGTTCTGCTCCATTTCGCTTCTAAAAAAGTTTGATTTAATTCATTTAAAATCAGTCATTTTTGAGTAAAAACTTTAAGTATTTTTATTTGTTTCATATTTTTAGAACTTAGTAGTGATACAACACCTCCCGTTAGTTCTGAATCAGTAACGTATTTTCCATTCTTGGTTATTTTCCATTCCAACTTCCTAGAAGAGATCACTTTAGCGATACGCGATCTAGCTCATAAGGTTCTTTTGTTTTCTGTATATTTTTCTATGCTTTTTTTATGTCGTACTGGGCATGCGTTTAGCCACGGTCTCACCTGGTGGAAAGCGATAATGTGGCCGAAGATGTCACGCTTACCAAGGATGTATTTTGTAGCGATGATAGCTCATTGGTTAGCACGGCAGGTTCGCATGCCGAAGGGCGTGGGTTCAACCCCCAGCTCGAGTTGCCGGTGAAGGAAAACATCGTAAGGAAACCATAGCATGGTGGTAGAGTACCTTCTTGTACTCGGCTGGCTAGCTACCACCCTCATGTCAAAAATCTGCCGCCAAGCATCTAACGGTGTGTTCCGGCAGCCTCACTTGAGAGCCAGTTCCATTCCAGGCTAGGTGTGTTTTACCATCTTCGACCACACCGTCACTTAACATCAGGTGAGCTGTGGTCAAATACCTAGCCTCAACCATAAAAACCCCTATTCACATTTCTCTGAACAATCCCGGTTTGTACTTAGAAACACAGACGCCGGCAACGGATGTGCATAAAAAAGGTTTTCTATCTTGTTTCCACTCGAATTTAGAAGTTATCTTCTGAAACGGTAGTGATATACGTACGAAGCAGATGCGGGTCGTTAGGTAGAGAGAGTGATTCTGGCGTGTGCTGGAATAAGGCCTGTATATGTCGAATACACAGGTCATTGCGCTCGTTTGTATGCAGGGCGTGTGACAATCTTGTAATTCTGATATCATAATTTGAAAGGCCGATGTAACCGTTGTGAGGTTTTTATGTGCGGGTCCAGCGCGGATTTTATTGCAAACGTGTCTCTATTGCGCGTCGTCTGCCCTCGACGAGGGTGATGGGATTGGAGCGTGAAACAATTATATTATGGTCGAGGACGAAGCCATTCGCGTTTGTAATTTAGTACTAAACGTAAAATATTCGCTACCATTTTGCATATTACCATAATCATGCTAGAATATTTTGTTAGAAATATCAGTGCCAAATCTTGGCACAATTAATAAATCTACGTTTTTTTTAAATCGACTCCATGGCCCGTAGGCCATTTTAATACACTATTCCAATGAAACAGCGAAGTTTTTTTTTATGGTTGACAGGCTAGGTGTTTGACCACAGGTAACCTAATGTTAAGTGATTACGGTGTGGTCGAAGATGGTAAACACAACTAGCCTTGAATGAAACTGGTTCTCAAGTGAGGCTGCCGGAACACACCGTTAGGTTAGGTTAGGTTAGGTTAGCTTGGCGGCAGATTTTTAAAGTTTTAAGTTTCGGGGGGCAATCGACCGATTATGATAAAATGTAAATGGGACCACCTGGGAAGTATAATCTACCCGTTGCCCTTACCCTATACCCTATATCCTTAAACAAAATAATAACTTTCCAAATCGGTTCAGGCGTCTTCGAGTAACATATATAAAAAAAAGATTCCAACGAATTGAGATCGTAGTCGGAGTCTGTTAAAATTGAGAAAACCATTAAAAACGACCTGATGACAAATACAAAACTGACAGCTTAGTTCACAACTGTGTGTTCATTGTAACGACACGCCTTAACACCGCGTCTATTTTTGACGAAGCCTTAAAAGCAATTTTTAGCTTGAAATGAGTTTTGCTCGCTGATACAAAAAATACAAAAAATAACCCCCACGAAATAAAGCCGTAACAGTAATAATTTGGAATCACTATTATTTCTAACAGGTAACATTATGATAAGCGAAATGATATAATATCTTATTCAAACATGAAAGGGATGGCGAACATACACAAAGGCAATATTGTTCCCATTTATTGATTGGTAACTCGGAAAAATCTCATTTCCTCCGGGATATGAGCGGGATTCGTGTTTAAAGAGCTTATACTGGGAATAAATAAAATGAGAATAAATCATTTCGGGACGTATCGCTGAAAATGTTTGCGCCGGTTTATGACAGGTTTTGATAGACTTTTTTCTAGAAAATTACCTTTTCCTTCTCGATAGTCATCCTTATGATTACTAGGGTCTTTTTGTTTCTGTTAAATGTTTTGTGAATACTTGTTTTGTAGCGATGATAGCTCAGTGGTTAGCGCGGTGGGCCCGCATGCCGAAGGGCGTGGGTTCAAACCCCAACAATGAACTTGAGCTGCCGGTGAAGGAAAACATCATGAGGAAACCATATAATGGTGGTAGGGTACTTTCTAGTACTCGGCTGGCTAGCTACCACCCTCAAGTTGAAAATCTGCCGTTAAGCATCTAACAGTGTGTTCCGGAAGCCTCACTTGAGAGCCAGTTTCATTCCAGGCTAGGTGTGCTTACCATCTTTGACTTCACCTTCACTTAACAACAGGTTAGCTGTGGTCAAACACCTAGCCTGTCAACCATAAAAAAAACTTTATTTTAATGTTTTCTTTGGACGCCAATATTGACTTTGCCACTTGTAATTTTCTTTCATGTTTTATCTTAACACTAAGAAAACAAGAGTAAGGTAGATGCCATAGCAGTACTAGATATTATCCCTTTTTGTTTGAAAGGTACTGCAGCTAGCGAAATTAGTGGGATGTTGAGACTAACCATCCAATGTCTCAAAGCAATGAACGCCAAAGCAGCGATACTCTGGGCTTAGTTTTGTTACTCAAAGCTCTGCATATCGCTGTAATCGCCATGGATGTGCATTATCTCTTTCATCTCATTACATTTACATAAAAATTAATCAATTATGTGTTTTCTTGTATCGTTACTACAGAACTAAAATATGTAAATAAATATCGTAGGATATTACACAAAGCGCCATCTGATCGCAAACTAAGCATAGCTTGTACTATGGAACTCAGATAACTGAAAAAATATTAGTTATGTGGTATTAGTATTAATAAAGCTTAGAGGATATAAAGAAGTTTTTTTTTCACATAGCACAAACAACGTAATCTAAAAATTGTTATGCATAAACAATTAATTATAAATATAATTAACAGGAGATCATAAGAAGCTCCAAAGAGACAGTTGGAATAATAGTCTTTAACAGTTAGAAAGTATTTAGATATTTGTCTTACACCCTACACCATAATATCGGAGAGAGAGAAAGAGTGAAGCAGGGAAGGAATGAACTCTAAATTGACAATCACAGATTACATATTCACACAGACTCAAAAAGATCAATATACAATAGAATATAATCCAATAATAATCGTTAACAAATTTGCTTATTTTCTTAAAATAAATGACAATGTGACATTATCAAAATATTTATAAAATTGTTGAGTTCAAATAGATACCTACTCTACAGCCAATTTCAAAGTCAATTTACGATTTATTCGCCCTTTTAGACAACCATTTATCATATTTATCACTACCAAAATTTTAAATAGCAATTTCGAACATGATTGCAAAAGAAAATCAAAATTTCCACGGGAGCCTCTCCAAACAAAAGAACCAAAAGTACGGAGTCGGCGTTCTGTCAGTCGCATAAAGCCTTATCTATACTGCAAGCCATGCGCAAGCTAGCTGGGTAGCTCACGCATCCAATCATAGAATGAAAGTCCTAAAATTATTTTAGAAAGAAATAAAGAAAATAGTTTTATTTTGTAACATAGAACACAACAAAAATAACAACAAATAAAGACAAATAGTTTTAATAAAATGAAAATATTTTTATTAATTTCGTGCTCATTAATAACGAAAATTATTTTTATTATCAGTACGAAATTTATTCCACTCAACTTATTTATAGCTAAAACCATGAAAACTTATAGTTACGTACACCGTATACTTTGTTACATGTAACAAAATTATCAATCTTGATGTCTGCAGTTCATCCTAGACTTTAATACGGCGGTTATCGCAAATACAATGCCTTATAAATGTAATTTATTGACATTTTTTAATTAATCTGTATTTCACACTACGGTTACTAAAATATGTTTAAGTATTTTTTTGTTGGTAAACTTGACAATAAATAACTTTAACAAGCTTTTCTTCCAGTATTCTACATTATTTGTATTTGAATTACATAATTCAACATTAACAGAGCACATTTTTATTTATATAGACTCATATTGCACACTGAAAAAAGAGTATTAGCTCCCTTATTATTTTTTATTGTACGCGTGCTCAATCTATATGAAGCACACTTTAGATAGCATAAATAGAAAAGTTTACTTTAGATTTAAATTTTAAGGATGCTGCAGCTACTTTTATAGAGCGCAATATTATAGCATAGCTTAGCTTGCGTCGCAACGTGCGCTTTAACGCCGTAATAAGCGACGACTCATGCGTACTACTGTTTACTGGAGGACAATTAAAATGCTAATTATTTGCCGACTTCTCAAATTTGGGCTCGCGTAGAGCTAAGAATCGTACTGTTGTAGACAGGGAACTCATTTAAATCGTGTTAAAAAGTTTTTAACCAAAGTTGTAGAAGTTAGACGTGCAAGTGGTTTATTTCTATTCATAATTCATTTTAGGATAAATTTTGGCAAGAAATTGAAGTATTTACAGAACATGCTAAAACCTGTATGTAATATTAACTTTATATTTTGTTTTAACGTAGATATTGAATACTGCTTCTTGCCCCAATGATGGTAATTTTTTTTTTCTTTTTTGTATGCGGTTTTTTCTATATTATCCTATGTAAGACAAAGCAGTTGAATGATTTTAATGTTTGAGATAGTAGCTAAAAATTTTTTTTAACTCCAAAAAAGTAGTTTAATGTATTTAGTGTTATTGTCGGTTCAAGTATGTAGGTATGTATGTATGTGACTTTCTTTATTCCATAATAATTTTTAAATATCTGGACAAATTTGAATGTATGGGGTATCATTAGAATTATTACATGGGTTCGAGTGAGTGTATATATTTTTTTATTTAAATGCGGTGCCATTGCTTTTCCTTTACCTATTCATAAAAATAAATATCGTCGGACAATACACATAGCGTCATCTAACCCCAAACTAAGCAAAGCTTGTACTATGGAAGTCAGATAACTGATAGAATACTTAAATACTTTTTTTAATGTAAATACATACAGTACACCCAGACACTAAACAAACATTTGCTTATACCACAAATATTTGTCCTTGGTGGGAATCGAACAGAGCTGTCATATGTAATGATAACAGTTTTTTCTTTTTTTTTTTTAGCACGGTTCTTTGCATGGCAGTCGTTTTTTTTTAAATTATGACACATACTTGTATTAAAAAATAAAATCCTACTCCAAAACACTTAATAAGTGTAATTTATGTAACTAAAAACGGTTACAGATATGAAAAACTAATTTCAATCTTATTTATTGTAATTTAAACGTTAATTCTACGTAATTTCCACCTCTCACGACTGCGGACTCTAATGTTTACGAATTTGCTAACACGATAACAGAATTGCTTTATTCTGGAAGAACTTTGCGAATTATTAATTAAGCCTACTCCATGGAAATGTAGCGCTTGCGGTCTAACGGCGCGATCCGAATACAATTCTGCTGCCTGATAATAAATTACCTTGACATTTGACGTTGGAAGTTCGGTAATAAAATTAGGAGTTGGCGTGCACTTGGCGGCCGTGGGGGAAATCATGCTAGCTGTTCGAAACTCGAGTATTAGAAAAGTTTAAATGTTATAGGAGGTATTGAGGTTGCATTACGTTACGCTTACTTCAATTTAATTTTGTTTTTAATTTTTGTCAAATTCATTATTATTATTTTCACTATACGGATTGCCATCCGTGCAACGCAATGCACCTGAAACCTGCTTGACAATACAATTTTTTATAGTTAAATAAATAAAATTAATAAATAAATAAATATCGTAGGACATTATACACAGTGCCATCTTACCCCAAACTAAGCAAAGCTTGTACTATGGAAGTCAGATATAACTGATAGAATACTTAAATATTATTTTTTTTGAAAATACATACTTATAATACATAATGTACACCCAGACACAGAACAAACATTTGTTTATACCACAAAATGTTTATCCTGCGTGGGAATCGAACCCACGCCCTTCAGCTCTTGGAGCAGACAATACCAATGAACCAACAGGGATGTCAATAGTTGGCAGTCTAAGTATTTGACCACAGCTCACCTGATGTTAAGTGACGGTATAGTCGAAGATGATTAACATACCTAGCCTGAAATGGAATTGGCTTTCAAGTGCATGGCGGCAGACTTACGACTTGAGGGTAGCTAACCAACCGAGTACTAGAAAATCTAGGAAGCGCCTTACTACTATGCTATGGTTTTTCACGATGTTTACCTTTACCACCAGCAACTCATTGTTGGAGTTTGAACCAACGCCCTTCTGCGTGCGAACTGACGGCATTAACTACTGAGCTATCATCGATACACGATATGACAGTTTGATAGTTTGAGTATGTGACAGTTTTTAATATATTTTGTCTACCATACAGCCGTCAATGTATAAATTAAATTTAGCATACTACAAGTAAACTTTATAACTATCACTGCATTACTGGCTTAGCTAATGGTAGCTAGCTAGTACGCCAGCACACTATTTTTATTTCTCCACATTCCTGTAACAGTGCACGTAGACCCCAAGATTTTATAAATTGATTAATTCGCAGAAGGGTAACAAGCGGCAAGTTTATTTGCCCTCGTTGTAAATGATTAATTTCGTTGTAATTAAGTGCGACAATCTTCGAAGGAGATGTCTATGTTCTTCCTAATTAATGGAAATTTGCTCATATTCTGTCGTGTTACTTGGTTAACAGACTTTTAATGAAAGGTGAAGATAAAAATGTTGATATGATGAAACTCTACGAGTTTGCGTGAACTATTTTGTTTCTACAACAACATTATCTATCTATCTATACTATTTTAAAGAGGAAAGATTTGGTTGTTTGTTTGTAATGAATAGGCTCCGAAATACTGATTTTTAATTTTTTTTTATTCAAAATTGGTTCGCGTTTGACCACACTCTGCCTGATGTTAAACAGTAGTGTGGTCTAAGATGGAGCACGCTTACCTAGAAGAAACCTATTTACTCTAGATTTGAAGACGCCAATATTGTACCTAACAGGGAACACAGACTCCGGCAGAGAGTTCCACAACCTCGCTGTGCGAATGAAAAATGTGGAATCGAAATGTTTTGTGTGTACATGGGGAACATCCACCATGTACGGATGACGTTTAGGTCGCGTTTGTCTGGCCGTCCGGTAAAAGAAAGGTGCAGGGGGAACCAAATTGTGCAGCTCAAGTGCACACTCTCCGAAATGTGTCCGGTAGAAAGTGACAGGCTGGCAACACTACGACGATGCTCAAGACTTTGAAGCCGAGACTCTTTTTTTTTTTTTTTATGCTTGACAGGCTAGCTGTTTGACCACAGCTCACCTGATGTTAAGTGACGGCGTGGTCGAAGATGGTAAAGCACACCTAGCCTGGAATGGAACTGGCTCTCAAGTGAGGCTGCCGGAACCCACCGTTAGATGCTTGGCGGCAGATTTCCAACTTGAGGGTGGTAGCTACCCAGCCGAGTACTAGAAAGTACCCTACCACCATGCTATGGTTTCCTCACGATGTTTTCCTTCACCGGCAGCTCAAGCTCATTGTTGGGGTTTGAACCCACGCCCTTCGGCATGCGAACCTACCGCGCTAACCACTGAGCTATCATCGCTACAAAAAAAAAAGACTCTAGTAAAGCGTCGTTGCCAATTAGCCTCCTGACACGTCTCTCGATCGACTCTAATGCTTCAAGTTGGTACTTGGCAGAGCCGTCCCATAGGTGCGAACAGTACTCCACACACGATATCACTTGGAACTCACAAAATTTCTTTCACCATGCGAATGCTACATTCTCCCTGAAAACATAGGCTATTTATTACTAGAGTTTAATTAAAGAATGTTGTTAAAGAATGTTGTTGTTGTTGTTGTTGTTTAATTTAGAGTTTATTTAATTAATCCACCCGTGCGAAGCCGGGACAAGCCGCTAGTAGAATATATATTGAGATCTCGAAATCAGTTCTAAAGATTTCTATAACATTTGGGGGCGAAAAAACGATTTACATTAAGCTTCTCGACCATAAAAGCTTTTAAGGGTACGCACGTCATAGTTCTTTACATTCGTATATCATGTACCATTACACCACATCCGTTGTATCGCCCTCATTAGTGGAGCGTCCCATTAGTGATTCCTTTTCGTCCTCACACGAAGCTGCGATGCACCTCGCTGTACTGAACAACCTTTGATCTCTCTCTCGTATTACAACGTCAAAAACTGTTAGATGTAGCCTTCAGTAACTTTGGTTACAGAGGTTTATTCATTTTTTTGGTTGACAGGCTATACGTTTGACTACAGCTCACCTGATGTTAAGTAACGGTATGGTCGAAGGTGGTAAATCACACCCGTCTTAGGTATAGGTAATGCTTTCACTATGAAGGTCGGTTCGTGAATGTATTGTTTATTTGTTTTGTTCCCGGTCAGGCGTTGGTCCGCCTGATAGACGTTGCGTTGAAATTACGTCGCAGCACCTTGCCAGCCTATTTAGGAAGGCGTTAAGCCTGGACAACACCTAGTCTGGAATGGAACTGACTCTCACGTGAGGCTACCGGAACACACCGTTAGATGCTTGACGGCAGATTTTGAACTTAAACATTTTGCCGTATAAACAAATGTTAATTCTGTGTCTCAGTGTTCTGTATGTATTATAAGTACAAAACCTATTACCTATTATTATATTAGTACCTATTTACAAAAAGAAGTACGTATTCTATCAGTTATCTGATTTCCACAGCACCAGGTTTGCTTAGTATGAGTATTAATTTATTTATTACCCAACGACGGACAACGACGGTTTGGGGTGAGAGGATGTTTGTTTGTGCAAATCCATGTTGCCATTTTTTTCCGAAACTACTAGTCCGATTTTGATGCAGTTTTCAGTTATGAGTTCGGGTTTATATATTTATTTGCTCTCGCACCATTCTTAGGTACCTACTCTGATTTCTAGACAGATGTGACGCTAAAATATACTTTTTTCGGTAACTTATTCGTTTACCAACAATAGTAATATAATCCAGTGTAAGATAGTAAAAGCACAGAAAATAAAAGAATCTTATAAGCTAGTGCCACAAGCGGCGGCCTTATCGCTAAGAGCAGTCTCTTATTAGAAAATATGTACTTTGTTTCTAAGTTAATAAATGCCTTCGTTTGTTTACACCTAATTGGATCAGATGTATTAAAGTAACTTTCAGAAAACAAGTGCCACAGATTCATTCTACGCGTAATTAATCCCTCGATCTGCAGTGATAACTACTTAGAAACTATTTCGTGAGGCTTATTCCATCTCATGATTTATTGAGCGAACTTTCTAGGCCAATTTGTTTTTGGCCGCGCGCAATGAAATATTAATATTTGTGAAGATGCCGACTCATTCTTTATTAATGGGGTTTGGAAGACAGAATTTATTAGTAGTACCTACTGTCAGGGCGGAAAGACGACAAATTTAGATAAGGCTTTTGGTTCTAATGTCTAATCTAATTGTAACGAGATTACAATTAGGTAACAATGTCATTTTATAGTTTTACCTTTAGGTACTCATGTTTAATTATATCGGAAACTCCGACCATAGTTTTAGCCACATCCGGTGGCCTTTATCATGGAGAGACAACTGAATACAACGCCCGCGCGGCCTCGTCTTCCTTCGCAGTGCGGGCCGCTGCGTGCCTCGTTGCCTCGTACGTGATGGTAGCGGTTAAACCAAACGTGGTTGGCGTAACTGTAGTCGGAGTTTCCAATATAATTCCTGCATAAGTGAAACTAAGCATGAATTAAAACTAAGTTTATGTGACTTTGAACCATCCAGGCTAGATGTATTTATAATCTTCGAGCACACCGTCACTTGACACCAGATAAGCTGTGGTCAATCAGCCATAAAAAATATAGATTACAAAAACACTACAGAAAAAAATATGTTTTTTTTTTATGTATAAAGTAATGAACGCTCTCGTGATGGTAAGAGATAACGCCTGCCCATGACCATTGCAGCGATACACAGAACTTTGAGTAACAAAACAAAGTCCAGGGCATCACTGCTTTGGCGCTCATTACTTTGAGACTTCCGATGGTTAGTCTCAACAGCCCAATAATTTCGCTAGGATAATAGCATAGCTGTAATTTGTAATTTCCTGTAATTTTATATCAGCCTGTATTGTCTCACTGCAGAGCAAATGCCTCCCTTCTCTTCCTTCCATCTTTCTCTATCTTTTGCATCTTGAGTCTATTCTTTCATGCAGGAGTCAAGTTCGTCCCTCTATCTCATTCATTTTGTCAATAATATTTAAAAAAATAATACTCATAAAAAAGAATATCACAAACAAACTACTCAGAACAATTCGGTATGTAAAGTTTTTTTTTTGTATTTATTTTATATTTTTTACTGATAGTAAACTTTATTTTATGAAACTAATTTGAATATTTTGGCTTTCTATGCGGTAGTTTAATTCTAATACATTTTCAAACTTTTTATAGTTATGACGTCATAACATTGGCTGAATATGTAAAATATGTACTTTTTTAGGCACTGAAAGAATCCTTATACAGCCAAGGACATGACGTCATTATAGGTTAATTAAGAGTCAAATTTATTTTATGTATTTTATTAAAATAAACCCCGTCTCATAGTTTAAAGAGTTTTAAACGGAAAAATCATGTACAGGAATGTAATATTTCGAAATGGTTTTGGAATCAGCAAAGTTATTTTTTTCTTTACATACCGAATTGCAGAAGACCATTAGATCCGAACGAGCAGCCTCTAATATCTGAATTAACATATTTTGTTACAATTTAGGGCAAACGAAATTAACTCGAAATAAGATTAGGTCCAGCGTAAATAATGTTGACAAAAGCGTGCAGTCGGGGAGCTACTGGGTACTTATTTAACCAACCGGTAAAAACAATTACATTGTGATATAAAACTAGTGTTTTCACACGTTTTTGTTTTATTTATGCAAGATTACTCAATTAATCAAGTCGGTAATTAATCAGATTAATAAATTAATTAGGTTGAATGTACTCCGTTTATATTTTCAGCCACGTCCAATGGCCTTCTTCATGGAGACAAAGCAGAGTACAAAGCGCGCGCGGCCTTGACTTGCTTCCACTGCGGGTCAAACAAAAATTTCAATAACAATAAAGGTTTATAGTAAAATCACAGATTAGTAAATATCATCTCTGTAAGTAATATTCGTAGGAAATTTTTAAATATAGCCCTATATAGTAGCCCTCATGTACACCACTTAATTAAAGAGTCATTGCTCACTGCTTCACGTATATCGTCACTCCGTCAAGTTTTAGGGCGTCCTACGCTACGTTTTCCGCTTCATGGTCTCCAGTTTAAGACACGCGTTTCCCAACGGTTAACTGTACTACAATAGATTTTGTGACGATAATAGCTCAGTGGTTAGCACGGGTTGTTTACATGCCTTAAGACGTGGGTTCATACCGTCTTTTAACTTACAGTGTACTGTGGTCAAACACCTAGCCAGGAAGAATGAATAATGTTACCAGCTTACTGGCAATTTAACTAGTAACTACGCTGAGCTATATCGTTAACTTTGAATCTTTTGTTTTCTGTATCGTACCGTAATAAAATCAAGCAGTAGGCTTCTTTACTAAACATCTGCTCTAATTCTAATTGATTGGAGTGAGACGGAAGGTCGAGGGTCTCCGCGCACTTTATTTGAAAACGTTGGGCGGAGTGTAATGAAAATAAAGTTTAATTGTTCAACTGAACCTATACACATGAAATTTGTATCTACAAGGCGAGCGAACCAAATGTCGGCACTGAGCATTTCAATGGCTGACAATTTGCTAGCCAACTCCATAATAAGAACAAAAATATGTTCAAAATTCTATTTGTTTTCGAAAGCTCATATGTATTATATAACTAACTATAAAATTAAAATAAAATCTATAATTATCTGAACAATATCTAATGGAATACTTATGTAAATTTCGAGACAATGTAATACAATTTTTTTATGTAAAAAGTAATGAGACGTACGAGACGCTCTCCTGATGGTAAGAGATAACGCCTGTCCATGACCATTGCAGCGATACACATAACTTTGAGTAACAAAACAAAGTCCAGGGCGTCATTGCTTTGGCGCTCATTACTTTGAGACTTTCGACGGTTAGCATCAACAGCCCATATACATACTATGGTATTATCGAGCTCATCTGATGAAGCGATAGCTCAGTGGTTAGCGCGGTCGATTCGCACGCCGAAACGCGTAGGTTCAAACCCGAACAATGTGCTTGAGCTGCTGGTAAAGGAATACATCGTGAGGAAACCATAGTATGGTATGGACCGTGTGTTCCAGCATCCTCACTTGATAGCCAGTTTCTATTTCAGGCTAAGTGTGTCCACAATCATCGATCACATCGTCAATTAACGTTATATAATTGCATAAGGTTTCTTCATTTTAATTTAAATTTAAGTGCACCATCCTTTGAAACACGTCGTTACCTAAGAATCTCTGCTCCCTCCCTTAGCCATGCAATGGGATACTCTCCGAAAAGCTGATGATGTATCGAGCGAGTGCTCCCGTCAACTGCGATCCATCATTTCGGGGCCAGCCGCGTCCGTCAGGGGTCGCTCCGTTTTAATGTTTTATGAGACCACATTACTCTTTCTGTGAAGCAATATTTTAGCGTAAAGATACGTTATATTTTTGGAAAACTCTGTAAAAGATCGATTGTCTCAAAGTAATGTGTGTCAAAGTAGCGATGCCACGGACTTTATTTTGGTAATCAAAATGTGTAGATACGCTATCACTTTCCATGTCGTTTATTTCATCAGTTTCACATAAAAAAACTTGGTGGAAACTTAGAACATACCAAGTCGAATCCTGATTAAATATTATTTGTTCTGTGTCTGGGTGTACTGTATGTATTATAAGTATGTGTTTACAAAAAAATAGAATATTTATATAGAAATTAAGTTAGAATAATTAAATATACTTAACATACTTAATTATCGTCACATAAATGTTTGTCTTGGCGGGAATCGAATGGTCCCTGACAGGACAAGTGACTTGCCTTTAACATTGTTGTTATTTATGGCCAATAAATATTACTGATTTACTGTCTTGAAGCAGATATTCTACCAAATGAGCTAACAGGGCAGTCTAGGTATCAAGAAAATTTCTACAAACAATTACCTTGACAAAACTACGGCAATAACGATAACAAAGTATACGTCTTATACTGGCAACCCTATAAGCGCCCGATGCAAGCAACGTAAAGGATCCGACGTAAATGCTGGCAACACTGTACATAAACACTATTTTACGGTTAGTGTTGTAGGTCGCAAGCGATAAAGGCCGCTCAAGTGTCTGTAGTCGAGGTGTTACTACTTGTACCTTCTGTTATTTATACTATGACATTACTACCACTAAAATACGAATATGGTCCTAGCAGATGACAAGTCGAAGTAGAGCTTGAAGGGAAATTTTGTAGCGATGATAGCGCAGTAGTTGGTCGGTTCATACGCCGCAAGGCGTAGGTTCAAATACCAACAATATTCGTTATACTCGTGATCGGGTGCTGCTTGCGGGTCGCTGGTCTGCTCGCGGTATACACACAAAACTAACTACTACTACTTTTGGAACCGCTTGTTTGTTTTTGTTTTTGTATTTGTTACAAAATAAAATAATTTTCTTTCTTTCTTTCTTTAAAATAGTGCATTATCCCTTGTCTAAAATTAATTTGACTAACTTCCTATTTGACTATGAGAGTGTATATGAGAGTGGTCGCGTATCTGAAGACATCACTTTGAGCTCTATTTGCTGGAATATTTCTGGTACCGTGGAGGAGAATTCCGTTGAGGAAGGGCTCCAGACCGTACCGGTGCATTTTGGAAAGCACTTTACGCACTCCCACCCCCGCGCCCGCGCACCAACTGCTGCTTCCAAGTGCGAGACACACAGCCGCCTGTTATATGCGAGGCCGCGCGCGCGTTGTACTTTATCTCCGTGAAGAAGGCCACCAAATGTTGCTGAAACCATTAAGCGTGAGTAATCCCACATAAGTAAAACAAAAATATGTCAAAACTACGTCAGTTTACATATAGTAGGTACGTAAAAATGAACACCATAACTTGTCATTTACCTACTATAATGTATAGCCCTATATTTTACTGAAAGTAGCCTCTTTTTTTTAAATAAATCTCTATATTCACATTTATGCTACAATTGATGATTTGATAAATATACCCAGGTATTTATAACAGGAACAGAAATAGGATGGTCAGAGTTGTAAACTGTTGGATTCGCTCCAAAATGCAACGCAAAAGTGTCTGCCCTCCGGGCCCATTAAAAGTTGTCATTGTTCTCTCAAAACTCGCCCACTTGTTTAAAACATTAAAGGTCGAATCACATTAGGAGCGTAGCGCATCAAAAAATCCGCGTACATTAATAAATGCAGCAAAAATTGTATTATTATCATGGGGCGAGCCATGGTATGAATACACTTGGTAGATACATTGTGTCCTAATCGTAGTAGGTAAAAAAAACGTTGTATGATTGTGTAGTGGCCACGGCGTGAAGTGAATAAGTGAACATTTTTTAGCGATGATAGTTCAGTGGTTAGCGCGGTCAGTTTGCATGCCGAAGGGCATGGGTTCAAACCCGGACAATGAGCTTGAGCTGCCGGTGAAGGAAACCATCGTGAGGAAACCATAAAATGATGGTAGGGTGGTACATTAATACTCGGCTGGCTAGCTATTTTATGATCCTTTAGTTAGCTCCTTATATCCTTATAATTAATTTATGAATGTAGATAAAATGCATATATGTGTAAATTTCTGTTCTATTCTAATGTCGGTTATATTTTTAAAAACTCTGCTCAATAACGAGGTGTCAGTCAGCTGTTTAATATACGTAATCATTTAATTTTAAATAATTATAAAAATTAATAAGTTTTTTTTTTTTTAATAGCTATTCACAATTTCTGAGTATCTAACGGAGTTGGTGCAATACACAAGTGAATTGATTTCATAATTGTCACGTAAAGTAACTGCAACCGAGTGTGTCTTCACCCTAAAACATTAAAACCTATTGTTAAATTATTCCAGAACATAAATTGTTGGAATGGAATTGTCAACGGAACACAAACGCATTTAATAAATGCTTATTTAACGGGCATTGACCAATAATTAATGTTATTACCATCCAATCGGGAAATTAAACTATTGATACTGAAAACACTCTTTTTTTTAAATAATAAATTGGTGATTGGGTGCAGACTTTCTTTGACTATTTACAGATTAGGTGTTTGACTACAGCTCGCCTGATGCTAAGTGACGGTGTGATCGAAGATGGTCAAATATCCTGACTTAGAAAGGAATTGAAAGATTTTCAACTACAAGCGATTGTATGGGAAATAACGTTCGAGGCTAAAATTAAAAGTAAGCCCGACAGCCGACAACAGTATCGCGGTTTGTGGAAGTAAGTTGGTATATCGGAGTATCCGATACAAGTAAAAGTGAGTAATTCCTGAATAAATTTCATAAATAAAACAAAAGTACACCAAATTTGTTGCTACCTACTTGAAAACAACCTACTAAACGTTCCGCTTAAACTAATAAGCGCATAATAACTATCTCTAATATATAAATAATCAATAGTAACCAGTCATGCCGCTCCCTTACAGGTTTCTCATAACAAAGCAGGAAGGTTTGCACACAGAGTAAAAGAAAATAGAAATAAAACCGGAACAATCAGCTGATTCACGAATAAGTCGCCTCGACCGCCAGCCCAACAACCGGTTCGTTAAACAGAATTATCTAGCGCTAATCTTCCGATTTCTTATCACGTTTTTTTTTCCAAAACCCAAAGGTTAATTACATAATTGATTCCTTTTGAAGTTACCTCCCGTTCACTGGCTTTGGAAAATTTCCTTTTTTTACGCTTTGAAGCCTGCTTATAAAGGAATACTTTTCTTTTATCAATTTGTGTAAATTCGTTAAGTTGGCGATTTAGATTTTTGGGATACTAGTTTTTTTCCTTGGTTTATTAAAATGTCTAGTAGTTTCGATTAGCTGAAATTTCTTATTGATTATATATTGGCAGCATTAAAGTCACGAGCTCCGCTCTTTGTGACTGTGTGTTCATTCCCAGAATGGTACAAAGGCTAGTCTTGTACAAATTATCTCAGTACCTATCCTATGTCGTTAGAGTAGATCCATTCTTCAAACTGAACAATTGCGTTACATCAAGTGAAAGACAATTAAGCCGGTGTAATATAAAGCTTTGTCTACATAATGCGATGCCGGGGACCTGGGCCCGGACAGGGGTCTATTCGGGTCCGGGGACGGACAGCTTCCGGGATTAGCGGGGACGGCCACTGTCCGGGATCAAGACACTGTTTGTTTGACGTTATGTAGTGGAAAGGTTTTTAGTTGTATTGTATTTATAATGAAACTATTTGTTATATCATCCAAGGTGGCATTTCCAAACTACTAATCATACGTATATGCCAATTGTATGTGCAAGGTTCAAGATATTTATTTATTTCATACAATACAAGTTGTTGTATACAAAGAAGTTATTTTTTTATGGTTGACAAGCTAGCTTAACATCAGGTGAGCTGTGGTCAAACGCCTAGCCTGTCAACTAAAAAAAAAAAAGGTGTTTGACGTCAGCTCACCGACGGTACCATGGTACACAGTCAAATATTGACCCTGTCCGGCACAGCAACGTTTAGAATTAGAAGAGCATTCATTTAAAAGTCAAAATTGAGTTATTTTTAAAGTTTTTTAGTTAAATATTTTTTAAGTGTTTTTCTTTGGAAGCGATGACAGTTCAGTGGTTAGCACGGTCGGTTCACACGCTGATAGGCGTGGGTTCAAATTCCAACAATGAGCTTGAGCAACCGGTAAAGAAATACATCGCGAGGAAACCACAGCATGGCGGTGTCACTTTCTAGTACTCGGCTGGCTAGCTACCATACTTTCAACTTGATAAAGTCAACTGTCAACCTAACAGTGTGTTACGGCAGCTTTACTTAAAAATCGTGAAATTTATGTCATATTTTCGTGACCTCTAAGTAGCAGAATGTGCCACCACCTCTGTAGATTTGGGATTCGCCGGTTGTCGGTCACAGAGCCACTTTGTCTGCATAGGAAATATTCCAGCGGCTCAGATGGTTTGCCTTACCATGGACCAGTGACTTGGTAGACGCGCAAAAAAACACAATAATTAATTTTAAAAAAACATTGTATGTTACCGAGGTATGAAACTGCAACACCATAATCAACAAAAAAACTGTCCTCGTATAAAAAATAAATTTGTTGTTAATTCGTTAGATTATTATATATGATAGTAGGAAAATTAATAAAAATGACATTATTCAGTTATGATGTTATTCAGTTAGTTTTGTCTGTAGTACAAACTCAGTAGTGTGCACAAATAAATCCCTATACACAATCAATTCAACCAAGATCGTTTTTGTATAAAAAATAAGAGTATTGCGGGCTCACTCGCTATTCAATCAATTCAGAGTATTGTTTGTTTTTCCAAAATACTAAGGTCCATATGTTTTGATTCAGTATACAAAATAAACTTTCTCTATTCTAAATTTTACTTATTTCCATTAAAACGCTGTAGATAGTGGAGATTAGTTTACAATAAAAAAAAATTGCACAACATGTTGATATTAAAAAACGTGAATTAATTTTGATGACGTTGCTGAGGAGATCAACGTTCGTAAAATACGATTACAGTAAATTTTCTAGATAGAAAAAATCTTAACCTTAAAATAATACTTTTCTGTGTAATTTAATATCAAGGCAAATGAATTAAACTATTTAAAGTTACGCACAATAGTTTATGTAAGGTCACTATTCTCTGCTTTTTTTAATAACTCAGTTAACTATTTTCCGTTAAATGAATCGTACGAGTAATTTGTCGACGCATACGTGCCATAGTTTTTCTCCGCTAAATTCAAAACTTGTATTGCTGAATAAATTTGGTGACTAAAGCATTATAATATTGAAAATCCACTCACATAAAATCATAGGATGTCTATTGAATATAAATAGTCCGTGCTTTCTTTATAAAAAATAGAGTGAGCATTCTGAGCATTGCTTGTATTAGAATTTATTCATCGTCGTACGCAAAGTTTTGGCAGTGCAAGACTGGAATACTGAGAGAACTTAGCGCGGTGCAGATAAGCTTCACGTAGATGCAGCCTCACAAGATGTGACACTGGAACTTTTTTTCTGGCAATGTTTTTTTCTGAAACTAATTTTCTTATGACTAACATTTTTTCACAAATGAGAATGTTTTTTATAATGTATGGTTTTTTATTAATCACATCTAATAATAGATTTATAGTGACCAAACAAAACTTAGATAACACTTATATACAATATTTAATTTTAATCTAGTATACAAGGAATGGAACAAGCTGCCTGCTTTCTTGTTTCCTGAAGAATATAAGAGAATTAATAAGTATATTCTAAATAAGCGTGCTTCATTTTTTACCAATTCATCGCTTACCATCAGACGATTAGGTGGTCTAACGAAGATTCACACGAGTTAAAAAATATGTAAAAAATATTTTTAAAACGTAAATATTACGTTCAATTTTATCGGAAACTTCATTTTCGCACGTGACGTAACGAAGTTTCCGATAAAATTAAACGTGAGTAATCCCGCACAAGTAAAACAAAAATGCTTAATTTATTTTACCAATTTTTCATCACCAGGAAGATCTTGAAATTATAAGTTAAAACTCGAAATAAATAACTAAAAGATAAGATATACAAATCGTCATGATAGTTTCAAGTGATGGTGTTTTTTTAGTTCATATAAATTTAGTACGCTTAGCTTATCCAGCTTCCAGCACTCTACGCAGATAACTGTTTCATGCCTCGCAGTCGTTATATCTCAAAACAATGGTAGCATGGCAACTTTAGACCATTATGCAGGGTAAGGTGCTCCTCTGATTGTAAATATGAATAAACGATCTTTATTTCCTGCAAATCCCGATCTTTATGCTCTTGCTATTTTTTCGCGTGACCCAGTAAGGGGTGGCGTTGAAAAATATCGGCTTTTATTTTATACGTTAAAATAAAAAACATAAATACGTGATCGATTTCAATTTTGATTTCAAATTATGATCGATAAATAATAATTGATTGATTCAGACGTTACTTTGCGGAAGTTCATTTTGAATGTTCAAGGTATATATCCACTTTATTTCCGCATAACAGTCGTTTCAGTCACAACAGTGATGAAGACTCAAATTCAACTAATTTGACAACAATTTATTAATTAAAAACTTAATCGTACCTAATAATTTTATTAATTTTGAAGTTAATATATTTTTTTTAATTATGAGTGATATACAACGATCAAGAAAAAGATACATTTTGTAACCATTTAATAATGATTGAATTGTAATATGCGCTATTGAGAATCACCATGTTTAGCCTGCTACTGCAGAAAACACAACATTCAAATTACTAGATATATAGAATAAACAAGAAGCCCAGTTATAAAACCCTGGCGTACTCATATCTTAATAAAAAGTTAGGGACAGGTTCTACACAGAAGCACAATTTTACTCACGTTCGACTATAAAAAGTCTACAAAAAGTGCCACTTGCAACCCTTCTTACTGGCCCCGTAAAGCTAAATGCACACGAGAAATGCGGGCCTGTTTTTGGGCCCCATTCACTGCTCGAATATACGACACTGACTATAGCCTGTATTTAGGAAAAAGGATATAAAATCTGCGGATGATTCGAGACAGAGTCAGGTAAAATCTGCTGTACATTCATTTTTTGACCATTGGTAGTGTGTCTGCTTCAGATGGTTCGATTTCCATACAAATAAATTTTTGCCAATTATGGACAAATAGAGCATAATTTTACAGTGAAATCTCCACTACGGGCTTTTATTTTGGTCTTTATTTACGGTAAATAAAACAGTAGATTATTAGCATAAAATCAAATTTATTAATTTATTATTTAGTAGATTATGCCAATAATGTACTGTTTTATTCAAACAATTGTGATTTACCGCAAATAAAGACCAAAATAAATGCCAGTAGCTGTGATTTCACTGTAAAATTATACTCCATTTGTCCATAAATGGAAAAAATTGATTTGTATGGAAAGAGAACCACCTTCAAGAGCTGTAAGGCGTGAGTTCGATTCTGACTCAGAATATTAGTGTGGCGAGCATAAATAAATATAATCTGGGTACGGTGTATAAATGTGTGTTTATACATATAGGTACTAGGCTTAGAAGTGTACACGCACCTTCATGTGACGATTGATGACAAACTTTCTTTTACTCTATTCGGCAGTTTAACTAAGATCGTAAAGCAACTTATTTCAGCAAGTTTTATTGCTGCGTAATACAGCAGAATATTTTAGGGCTCGTCAAAACTTGTACTAGTTTCACTTAACCGGTATCAGCTTTTAATAGCTTTTCTTTAGTATCTTTTGACGGAAGTTAACGACGTATAAAACTATTCTAAGTTATGTACGAAGATAGCTTAGGCATAAAATAGATTGCATAAATTAAAACTACCTGCGAAAGTATTAAAGTTTTAGTAAAATTAACTTTATGGGACTTTGTTCAGATAGGTTTTTAATGTGAATAAAATTTCAATCGGAAGTTTAAAAATTGATTTAGGGGCCCTAAACCTACACCGGGGTTGTAAGTTTACTTGGTGGTAGGTTTCAGTACCAGTTCTTCTGCCGCTAAGCAGTACTGTGTAAACATTACTGTGTTCCGGTTTGAAGGGTACTGCAGCTAGCGAAATTACTGGGCTGTTGAGACTAACCATCGGAAGTCTCAAAGTAATGAGCGCCAAAGCAGTTTGGAGCAGCCCTGGACTTTGTTTTGTTACTCAAAGTTCTGCGTATCGCTGCAATGGTCATGGACAGGCGTTATCTCTTACAAAAACTCTTAAAAAAAAGTTTTGTCTGCACGGGTTCCTATCCTGGAAACGCGATGGACCCGCCACCCACACGGTGAATGCTACAAAGTTTTCGTCTCGCAAAAATCAACATTGCATTGTATTATTCTCCGAAACTAGTTATTTTTTAATTTTTGCCTGTTTTTAAAAATATGACTTCCAGGACTGTACAAAGCATACATAGATCAATCTTATAAAAAAAAACGTAGGACTATACACACAGCGCCATCTGGCTCCAAACTACAGAGCTTGTGTGATGAAAGTCAGATAACTGATAGAATACATAAATACTTTTTTTTTCTTTGTAAATACATACAGTACAACCAGACACAGAACAAACATTTGTTTATTCACAAAATGTTTGCCCCGAGCGGGAATCGAACCCACGCCCTACAGCTCTTAAGGCAGATACACTACCAATGAGCCAACGGGGCTGTTATGAACTAGTCATTACCGAAGTATGATAACGAAAGCAATTTTACAAAGAAAAAATAAAAGTGCTAAAAGAAGCAATGTTGCATTACCTACATTTTCTTCTAAGTTCCAATGGGTTTCACTAAACGGGAATCCGATGCTTATTCTACTTTTTTCAATCTGTACATCCAACTTAGAGAAAAGATAAGTCCTGAATCCATCTTATTTATATTCAAAGGTCCTACAAATAGAATTTGTATTTCTCGACGCATCTTCTACGCGACGTAATAACTACATCTTGGATGAATAAATATCACTGGACGTGGTCGAAGAACGCCATGACAGTTCTCGCGCTTTATGCCACGAATTATTAACGATTATTATTTGTCTCGCATAGCTAAATTATCCACTATCTATAGCTGGTTATTTTACTATCCAATAACACTTTGTTTTCACTACAAAAGAAAAATTAAGTAAAGACACAAAAGCGGTCGTATTGCTAAAAATAATCTCATTCAGACACAAGTAAATTGAATGTTTGTACGCATTTTTGTTATTAAGAATAATTGAATTGATATTGTAGTTAGTTATTTATTTTATGATTTTTTTTACAATATATATTACGAAAAACTCTAACCTAGAGACCCATCCACAGCTTGTTAGGGCTGCAAAGTGATAAACTTTCTAAAAATACTGGCCATTCACAAACGTCAGCCATCGAATATCTGAAAGTAATTAGCGCCAAAGCAGCGGCCCCCGTACTCTGAGGTGCTTATTGCGTTTACCGTTAGGTGCTCACGAGAAAGCTACGCAACTGCGAACCTTACGGTGCGGGCATACGACATGCGGTCGCGTAGCGTTTTTGTAAGTGTCTAGCGGGAATTGCAATAATAACCTCAGAGTACGGAGACAGCACTTTGAGTAGCATATTGTGTTATCTCTTACCATCAGTTGAGCATCTCGTTTGCCTTATTACCTTTACATAAAAAACCCTTAATCTAGTCTTGTATTGTATGACTGTTTATAACTAGTTGTTAAATCTTCACTAGCATAAAATATTCATGACACAACTTTAGGGATGGCCTTCTGTCTGTAAAAAAAATTGGCTAAAATTCCAAGAAAGTAATGATTTAAATTAAATTAATTTAGCGAATAAAATTTTTTCTGTTATCTTGACATATATTATGACCAGTTTGCATGGGTTTTGTGCCGTTTCGTGTCCCGTGTATCATTAGTCTAAGGATAACATATATGAGGGACAGACGTAGATGATTTCCCAGGAGGGACAGTATGTCTTTGCTGCTCAGTATGTAATTACTGTGTGTAAATAACATAAAATTGTTTTACGTTGGCCAGATTGACCCTTGGCGACTTCATGGGTATTACCGGTTAGTGGACGGAGCAGAAATGAAGAAAATTATAGTTTTCCCTAGCAAACTTGACGGGTGTTTCGTATTACTTACCTTAGTGACAAAGTGTGGGAAATCAAGTATATTTGTACAATCATTTAGATTGTAAAAATATACTATGAAATTAATAAAATGAATTTCACGTCCCCGAACACATACCTACATGTCTAGGTTTTAAATATTGTGATTTTAAAAATCAAACAACTGAATTGATTTTCATAAAATTTCTGTGGCACCAAACTGAAAATATTTTTCAGATAAAAAAAAGTTTTCCAAATCGTTTCATAAATGGCGGAGTTTTGAGGATTTCTTTCCTCCCTAACAACAATTAATAATAAAAAAACAAACAGTTTGAGAATTCATCCTGTTTTGAAGTTAGTTAAAAATTAGGAACCCCCTAAGATGTAAATGAAATATTTACACCTACTTAGAAATTTTTTAAATCATTACAGGTCCAAGGCCAAAAAATAGTGCACTAAAGATACTTCGAGATACCTATAGAAAATAGTTTAACGAAATAAAGGTATTTTTGTAATCCTCTTGTAAGCGGTTTAAAAAAAAACAAAAACTAGAAATAAAATTTTGAAGTCCATTTTTCAATAAGAATTTTTCGTATAAATTTTAAATATGACTCTCGCGAGATACCATGTAACTTTGAATAACTTGTCCACTAAACGAATAAATAAATTTAAAATTTTAAAACATTAACTTTGTTTTTATTATGTCTCTTTGAGATGAGGAGGCAGCAAAGATGGTAGACACTTGTTTTTCTTTAAAATTTAAAATTTATCCATCTCAAATGTGCGAATTAAATAAACACCACGCTAATTTTATAGATGTTAGAATTTCTATGTAATTTCATTCGACTTTACTCGTTTTAAAATATTAACCACACAATTCCTTACACTCAGTTATATACCTATATTCCATTTTGTACGAATTTTTACCTAATAAATGGTCTGACGTTATGGTCGAAGACGGAAAACACACTTAGCCTGGAATGGAACTAGGGTTTGGGTCCCGGGACGTCTCGTCTCGTAGTCCCGGGACTTTTCGTAATTTTAGTTGTCTCGAGTCCCGGGACTTTCGGGTCGAGACTCGAGACGAGACAAGATTGTCGTCAAATAATCAATTGAAGGAGCCTAGCGCCATCTGTTAGTTTAACCTGAACCTAGTCCTAGTAGCGTTCAAGTACACAACGAGCCTGACGAGTCTTTTGAAAATCAAATGGAGCAAGCAAAAAAGAAATAAACAAAGCAATTATTAAGACTGAAATTAATGTTAAAGTTATCAAGATTTAATTTTCTATTAAATAAATTAAAACTTTTTTTAATGTTTCACCAGAAATTAATACAACTAAAAATTTTCAAAAAAGTTTAAAAAAAAAAATCTCAAAAGTCTCGGGAATTCCCGAGACTGATAGAAGGCTGTCTCGTGTCCCGGGAATTTAAAATTGTCGGGAATACCCAAATCCTAAATGGAACGTCGAGATTAATAAACAAAACTAATTTCATAGTATTTTAGTATAAGACCCGGTGAAACTTAATACTGTTATGCCAAGTTGTATCTTCATAAAAGAACACAAACAGACAGAAAGACGGAATTTCATCGGCTTTTATAACATTAGTTATGGTTTCGGAGAGCTGCTCACAGACAGCGAGTAAAACTGCTAAATACAACTGACGCCTTATAATTACATTCCAGATGGGTAACATCACAGTTCTAGACAGGAGTCAGTGTCCGAGATGAAAAATACCAGTGAAATGTTCTAGCTTCATAAACTCTTGTCACCAATTACAAAGGTACACTGAATATTACATTATTTTGTGTTGAAATGTACGAAGAAAAGGCTAAAGTAAAATGCTTTTGACGGGACATTTATCGCTACTAAAAAGGTAATTATTATTTATATTATATAAAGTTAAATTATACTATATAAAGTTAAATTACCACTCACTGACTGACTGACTGACTGACTCACTTAGATAAATAGAAGTCATATACGGGGATATGGGGGGGGGAAAGCGAGTATACCACGATATGGGGATGGGTTCAGAGGGCCCAGGAAAAATCTGAAATCACCAGGAAACCAGGTCTTCGCGATGGGACCCCATGGTATCTCGACAACGGTGAAACATAAGGCGGTCGCTCTCGAACTGAATCTTCCCAAAACCCTGGGAACTTTCAGGGGGGATGAAAAAAAACACACCCCCCGAAGAAAAAAACGTCCCCGCCATACAAACTTGGACCTCTCGTATTTCGAAAACGGCTCGAGATGGACGGGGGGTGCTCGACCGAATGTCATAGGGAACCGCGAGATCTTCCAGGGGAAAGCGGCCTCCAAGGCCTCCGGAGGCCTTTTTTGGCCTCGAAATTTCAAACGGGTCCTAGAGGTCTGAAATTTTGGCTCCGGGGGTTTATGGGACCTCTGATTTGAAATATGTAAAAAATTTTTGAAAGTTTCTTTTTTTTAATATAGCTGTCATACAATGTGATTTTCGGGTCGGACTGTAGGGGCGAAACGGTGGTACTCCGGCGGCCCCGGAGCCGCCCCCGCGAGGCCGAAGGCCGAGCAGGTAGCTGGCGAGGCCGGAGGCCGAGCGTACGGAGGCGAGGCCGAAGGCCGAGCCGCCCACTTCGAGGCCGAAGGCCGAGAAGTGCGGCAACTCGCTACGTACGATATTTTGCCAGAATCGAAATTCTCCCGGCGAGGCCGGAGGCCGAGCCAGACACTTGCGAGGCCGAAGGCCGAGCGTACGGAGGCGAGGCCGAAGGCCGAGCGTCACACTTTGAGGCCGAAGGCCGAGAAGTGTGCCAACTCGCTAGGTATGGAGCTCACGACAGAGGTAAAGCGACATACCTGCGAGGCCGGAGGCCGAGTTACGAAACCGCGAGGCCGAAGGCCGAGCTCTGAACCGGCGAGGCCGAAGGCCGAGCTTCAAACCGGCGAGGCCGAAGGCCGAGCTTCGACCCCGCGAGGCCGAAGGCCGAGCTTTGAAGGTGCGAGGCCGCAGGCCGAGTTACACACTTGCGAGGCCGGAGGCCGAGCTCCGAACCGCGAGGCCGAAGGCCGAGCTTCAAACCGGCGAGGCCGAAGGCCGAGCTTCGACCCCGCGAGGCCGAAGGCCGAGCTTCGAAGGTGCGAGGCCGAAGGCCGAGCTACCGACTCGCGAAGCCGCAGGCTGAGCCCCACACTTCGAGGCCGAAGGCCGAGAAGTGTGGCAATCACGAGATACCCAAGTCGTAATCATCATCATAATCAGCCGACATTCAACTGCCTCGCGTTTCCTTACCTTTCGTTCAATTTGAATTTCGTTTGATAAGTTCAACTGAGCGACAAGAGTTTAGCTCACGGAAAAGCCAAACTCATCATCATAATCAGCCCATACCCAACCGAATGCCATTCCTGCCCCGTTTATCCTACTGCTTTGTTATTTTTTTAAAGTTACAAGTCAAAAGCAAAGCCCCGCCCCTCCCCACCATGACGACCTCCCCGCGGGCCGCATGCGGCCCGCGCACCCACGCAAATACTAGTTATACTATATAAAGTTAAATTACCACTCACTGACTGACTGACTGACTGACTGACTGACTGACATAAATAGAAGTCATATACGGGGATATGGGGGGGGAAAAGCGAGTATACCACGATATGGGGATGGGTTCAGAGGGCCCAGGAAAAATCTGAAATCACCAGGAAACCAGGTCTTCGCGATGGGACCCCATGGTATCTCGACAACGGTGAAACATAAGGCGGTCGCTCTCGAACTGAATCTTCCCAAAACCCTGGGAACTTTCAGGGGGGATGAAAAAAAACACACCCCCCGAAGAAAAAAACGTCCCCGCCATACAAACTTGGACCTCTCGTATTTCGAAAACGGCTCGAGATGGACGGGGGGTGCTCGACCGAATGTCATAGGGAACCGCGAGATCTTTCAGGGGAAAGCGGCCTCGAGGGCCTCCGGAGGCCTTTTTTGGCCTCGAAATTTCAAACGGGTCCTAGAGGTCTGAAATTTTGGCTCCGGGGGTTTATGGGACCTCTGATTGTAAATATGTAAAAAATTTTTGAAAGTTTCTTTTTTTTAATATAGCTGTCATACAACGTTATTTGCGGGTCGGACTGTAGGGGCGAAACGGTGGTACTCCGGCGGCCCCGGAGCCGCCCCCGCGAGGCCGAAGGCCGAGCGGGTAGCTGGCGAGGCCGGAGGCCGAGCGTACGGAGGCGAGGCCGAAGGCCGAGCCGCCCACTTCGAGGCCGAAGGCCGAGAAGTGCGGCAACTCGCTACGTACGATATTTTGCCAGAATCGAAACCCTCCCGGCGAGGCCGGAGGCCGAGCCACACACTTGCGAGGCCGAAGGCCGAGCGTACGGAGGCGAGGCCGAAGGCCGAGCGTCACACTTTGAGGCCGAAGGCCGAGAAGTGTGCCAACTCGCTAGGTATGGAGCTCACGACAGAGGTAAAGCGACATACCTGCGAGGCCGGAGGCCGAGTTACGAAACCGCGAGGCCGAAGGCCGAGCTCTGAACCGGCGAGGCCGAAGGCCGAGCTTCAAACCGGCGAGGCCGAAGGCCGAGCTTCGACCCCGCGAGGCCGAAGGCCGAGCTTTGAAGGTGCGAGGCCGCAGGCCGAGTTACACACTTGCGAGGCCGGAGGCCGAGCTCCGAACCGCGAGGCGGAAGGCCGAGCTTCAAACCGGCGAGGCCGAAGGCCGAGCTTCGACCCCGCGAGGCCGAAGGCCGAGCTTCGAAGGTGCGAGGCCGAAGGCCGAGCTACCGACTCGCGAAGCCGCAGGCTGAGCCCCACACTTCGAGGCCGAAGGCCGAGAAGTGTGGCAATCACGAGACACCCAAATCGTAATCATCATCATAATCAGCCGACATTCAACTGCCTCGCGTTTCCTTACCTTTCGTTCAATTTGAATTTCGTTTGAAAAGTTCATGTAAGCAACGAGAGTTTAGCTCACGGAAAAGCCAAACTCATCATCATAATCAGCCAAGACCCAACCGAATGCCATTCCTGCCCCGTTTATCCTACTGCTTTGTTATTTTTTAAAAGTTTAAAGTCGAACGTCAAGCCCCGCCCCTCCCCACCATGACGACCTCCCCGCGGGCCGCATGCGGCCCGCGCACCCACGCAAATACTAGTTATATTATATAAAGTTAAATTACCACTCACTGACTCACTTAGATAAATAGAAGTCATATACGGGGATATGGGGGGGGGAAAAAGAGTATAGACTCGTACAGGGATGAGTTCAGAGGGCCCAGGAAAAATCCGAAATCACCAGGAAACCAGGTCTTCGCGATGGGACCCCATGGTATCTCGACAACGGTGAAACATAAGGCGGTCGCTCTCGAACTGAATCTTCCCAAAACCCTGGGAACTTTCAGGGGGGATGAAAAAAAACACACCCCCCGAAGAAAAAAACGTCCCCGCCATACAAACTTGGACCTCTCGTATTTCGAAAACGGCTAGAGATGGACGGGGGGTGCTCGACCGAATGTCATAGGGAACCGCGAGATCTTTCAGGGGAAAGTGGCCTCGAAGGCCTCCGGAGGCCTTTTTTGGCCTCGAAATTTCAAACGGGTCCTAGAGGTCTGAAATTTTGGCTCCGGGGGTTTATGGGACCTCTGATTGTAAATATGTAAAAAATTTTTGAAAGTTTCTTTTTTTTAATATAGCTGTCATACAATGTGATTTCGGGTCGGACTGTAGGGGCGAAACGGTGGTACTTCGGCGGCCCCGGAGTCACCCCCGCGAGGCCGAAGGCCGAGCAGGTAGCCGGCGAGGCCGGAGGCCGAGCGTACGGAGGCGAGGCCGAAGGCCGAGCCACCCACTTCGAGGCCGAAGGCCGAGAAGTGCGGCAACTCGCTACGTACGATATTTTGCCAGAACCGAAATCCTCCCGGCGAGGCCGGAGGCCGAGCCACACACTTGCGAGGCCGAAGGCCGAGCGTACGGAGGCGAGGCCGAAGGCCGAGCGTCACACTTTGAGGCCGAAGGCCGAGAAGTGTGCCAACTCGCTAAGTATGGAGCTCACGACAGAGGTAAAGCGACATACCTGCGAGGCCGGAGGCCGAGCTACGAAACCGCGAGGCCGAAGGCCGAGCTCTGAACCCGCGAGGCCGAAGGCCGAGCTTCGAACCGACGAGGCCGAAGGCCGAGCTTCGACCCCGCGAGGCCGAAGGCCGAGCTTTGGAGGTGCGAGGCCGCAGGCCGAGCTACACACTTGCGAGGCCGAAGGCCGAGGCTCGAAACCGCGAGGCCGAAGGCCGAGCTCTGAATCGGCGAGGCCGAAGGCCGAGCTTCAGACCGGCGAGGCCGAAGGCCGAGCTTCGAAGGTGCGAGGCCGAAGGCCGAGCTACCAACTCGCGAAGCCGCAGGCTGAGCCCCACACTTCGAGGCCGAAGGCCGAGAAGTGTGGCAATCACGAGACACCCAAGTCGTAATCATCATCATAATCAGCCGACATTCAACTGCCTCGCGTTTCCTTACCTTTCGTTCAATTTGAATTTCGTTTGAAAAGTTAATGTAAGCAACGAGAGTTTAGCTCACGGAAAAGCCAAACTCATCATCATAATCAGCCCATACCCAACCGAATGCCATTCCTGCCCCGTTTATCCTACTGCTTTGTTATTTTTCAAAAGTTACAAGTCAAAAGCAAAGCCCCGCCCCTCCCCACCATGACGACCTCCCCGCGGGCCGCATGCGGCCCGCGCACCCACGCAAATACTAGTAATTTATATAAAGGTAAACTCTTTATATAAATTTGCACTTTTTTACACGACTGTCTAGAAAAGGAGTGTAATGTTTTTAGGGTACATGACTGTATGTATCTAAGTTTATACCACCATAACTTTTAAATGCCTGGACCTGAACCGATTTAGAATTAGAATCCTTACATCATTCTGAAAAACAAATTTAAAAAAAAAAACACTACCATATTTCAGACATTCGTATTTTTTAATTTTCCTAATTAAGTTATTGAAATTATTGAAAATAAATCATCTCAAATAGCGTTAGTAGTTTCTTTCCAGGGTATTATTTTTGAAAAGTTTACATAAGCATACGTTCATTGTGACATAGAGTATCCAAAGCAAAGTTGTTAGGATCATATTTAATATGGTCAGGCAGAGACGGGAACACGGGAACTGAAGACTTATTTTTGACCGCCATCTCACATGATGTTTATTGAAGATGTGGTCTAAGATGGCGCACGCTTATTTAGAAGATACCGAGTCACTCTGGATTTCACACCCAGATTGAACACATACTTGGGCAAGTGGAATCCACTGTTTAGCGGTCCGCACAATGAAAGTGGAATTAAATAGTTTAATTCTAGTTTATGGACGATAACTGTACGAATTCCAGTCCCTACAACGCGATGGACTCGCCACGCTCATGCCATTGACCACTGACTGCTTAGAAGTTTCGTCTCAAGTTTTTTGTTCAAACCTTTGCGTTTTGTCATTTAATCTATGTTATTAAAGTAATTTTTATAAATTTATATACATTTATACAACTTAATCTAATGCCTATCAATGCCAAAAAAATTAGTACCTACCCTTTCCACCAGTTTCCATTAACTCACGCGGTCAAAGTAGCAAAAATGTCAACTATTTCTCATAGTGTGAACCCCGTTCTTGTGCCAGTCACCGCTGCCGATAGTAGTCGGAGGTCGTTAGTGAAGTTACTGACAGGAAGATAATTACTAGAGTTTCGGTTATTTAACGGACACCTGCCTGCTGAGGAAATTCTTTGACAAAGTATATCAGCTACTGTAGAAATTGTCGGAAAAGTTTTATGCTTGCACTAATCTTCAATCGCTAGTGCTAGGATTTACTTCCTAAAAATTATCATTGAGTGTTTTCTAACTTATGTGCCTTGTTTTTTTTTCTTTAATTTTGGCGTCGCATCTTGAGCATTTGCCAGTGTCAAGTGTTTCATATTTTTAAGTTTTAAAAGTTAAATAAGTTGCCTCGTAGCTATAGTCGAAGTCTAGTCTTGGTCAAGTCTAGTCCGTGTCAGTCAAGTCCGGTAATGCTTTAGTAAAGTAGTGGCGACTTTACTATAAAACTTCGATGGAGTTTTGGAAGCAACACAAAAAGTCATGTTTCACCGCATAAATTATATCATTTTCCCACACTCGCGCTTATGATCCGGCATTTTATGAATAAAACACCACCATTTTTATGCATAAACACTCGATAAAACACTAGTTTTGGAAAAAAATACAACGGGGCGACACGACTCTTTCCGCGTTCCCGCCAAAACTCCTTGTGCCTTGTTATTTTGTTTTATAATTTACCATTTAATGTCTCAAAGTAATGAGCGCCAAAGCAGAGAAGCCCTGGGCTTTGATTTGCTACTCAAATTTATGCGACTACAATGATCATGCGTCATCTCTAACACTCTTACCATGATAAGTGCGTCTCATTCGTCTTATTACTTATAACATTAAATAAATAGGTTATAAGGTAGGACAAATGTAAAGTTTAAATTCGTTTTTTTTTTAAATATTGCAAACATTTTATGATACGAACGGGACGCTCAATTAAATCCTGGAAATTACTACTGCGCAAACAATATTTTACATCTGTTTAGTAGATGTATTATGGCTTTATACTACCTATAAGAATAAACTATAAGAGATTTAAACTATTCACGTAAACTTTACGATGTTTTAGCTTAGCGTGTATCCTTAAGCCTGTAGCTATTGTCGTAAATCCACTGTAAACATTTAAAAAATCTAAAAACCCTTTCCATCCATGCCCGGAACGATGGGATCCGGACCCGATTTCACGGATCGTTCGACTCGTAGAAACTATTCAACAACAGGCAAAACTGTTGGTCAAACATGTCTATGTATGTTTACTCTATGTATGTCTTTTAAAAATAAAACTAGCTAATAAGACTCACAATCGAATGTAATAAACACGAATGAAAGCGTTCTTTGTTTTTTTCTTGAAGCACTAGGTACTACCTACTATAAGGCTTCAGTATTATGACGCGCATTGACGTTCTTTGGGCATATCTCCAGAAATGAGAATTTGATCGAGAGACTTGTAGTACGAAGCCGCATAGAAGAAAGGAAACATCGAGGTCGGTCTCCAATACGCTAGATTCGCCTTATTACAAAGGCCGGCCCACCGCAATACAATGTGATCGCAATGCTGAAAGTTTCCAAAAGTGGAGAGACATCACTCGACGTCTCCTGCTAATCGTCTACCAAGAGTGTCCGGCTGAAAAAAGAAGAATACGACTTGAATGGTATCGTGTAACTAATACGCTCTCATTTAAAATCGCAAGTATCGGTTTTGTCTAAGCAAGCGTAGTCTATTGTAGACCACACCTCGAGGTGACGACGGTCAAACGCAAGCCTACTTGTAAATAAAGAAAATCAATATATTACCGCAAAATATTATAACTGAAATAGATTTTTTTTTAATGTTAAAGTAACGGGGCTTACGGGACGCTCTCCTGATGGTAAGAGATAACGCCTATCCATGATCATTGCAGCGATACACAGAACTTTGAGTAGCAAAACAACGTCCAGGACATCGCTGCATTGGCGCTCATTACTTTGAGACTTACATTAATTTAGTCTCGACAGCCCTGTAATTTCACTAGCTACAGTACCTTTCAAACCGGAACACATTACTTTTTACACACTACTGCTATACGCCAAAACAACAGTCCGATTAACAGATCATTCCACTCGATTTTAAAACTGACTCGATTTAGGATAGCGAGCGTATCACAGAGCGCTGACAGTCAATAAAAAAGCGTAAAATACGAGTATTGTGGCATACTCCCGGTACGATTTGGAACACGCAGTAGAGACGGTACCAATTAAGCCACCAAACACCATGTCCAACAAAAATACAACCAGCAACATTCTAGGGCTGGCAATTTATTTGACACAAATATCAATTCATGAATTAATTTTCTATTTGCTGCTATCTTTCTTTCTTTAACTGAAGACTACTTGGTGGTAGATCTCCTTAGCAGGAGATCGTCTAGGTAGGTACCATCGCAGTACCAATTATTCTGCTGCTAAGCAGTAGTGTGTAAACATTACTGTGTTCCGGTTTGAAGGGTACTGCAGCTAGCGAAATTACTGGGCTGTAGCTTAGAAGCCAATGACGGGTGAAACCGTGGACACAGTATTAGTAAGGGTTAGTATTAGGTAAAATTGAAATTATTAAATCAAATTAAATCTTGACAACCCTGCGTAAACACAAATAGGAATGAAAAGGGGAGAAATTCAATCGTTTGTTGCATTTCCAATGTTATTGGCTCTGGAAGTGTTTGCTGTTTCAGCTATTTATTGGAAGGACGATAAAACGGATTCGCAATGGTTTGTTAACTTTGTTACTTGAAAAACCATTGTACGATACAAGAACGGTAACGATGCGAGTTTTGGTTGAGAATGAGACGCTTGTTTGCGTCGGAAACTTAATGTTGGGCTTGCATTGAATGTTTATTTACTAAACAATTTTTTATTGTTGACAGGCTAGGTAAAAAATAAATATCGTTGGACTGGACACAGCGCCATCTGGCCCCAAACTAAGCAGAGCTTGTGTGATGGAAGTCAGATAGCTGATAGAATACATAAATACTTATTTTTTTGTTGTAAATACATACTTATAATACATACAGATCGCCTAGACACAGAACAAACATTTGTTTATTCACAAAATGTTTGCTCTGAGTGGGAATCGAACCCACGCTCTACAGCTCTCAAGGTAGATATACTACCAATGAGCCAACGGGGCTGTCAAAGGGCTGTTTGACCACAGCTCATATGATGTTAAATACACCTAGCCTGGAATGGAACTGACTCGAGGCTGCCGGAACACATCGTTAAGTGCTTAGCGGCAGACTTTCAACTGGAGAGTGGTAATTAGTCAGCCGAGTACTAGAAAATACCCTACCGTCATGCTATGGTTTCCTCACGATGTTTCTTCACCAGCAGCTCAAGCTCATTCGGGTTTGAGCCCACACCCTTCGGCATAAGAACCGATCGCGCTAACCACTGAATTATCATCGCTAACTAAGCTAGGCTTGTGTTTGACACCCATTCATCTGCTTGCCTTGAAGAAATCGATTTACTCGCGACCGTGTCTTCCAGCTCGTTGTTAAGGTTTGAATCCACGCCCTGCGGTGTGTAAGCTGACCGGGCTGAGCTATCAATGCTGCTAAAACTAGTACAAAGAATTACACATATTTATTAATGACATACTTTGCCGTTGAGTAGGTATTATACCTATAGGAAGCTTATGCAGAACGTTAGTGAGCACAAACCTATATCGGCTTTGTGCTCACTAACGTTCTGCATAATCCTTTACTGTCACACGTTATTGTAAGTATTATATCATCATTATTCAGTATTCGATGGTTTTTTCAACAAAAATATCGCTTCTGGCTTAAAGTATATCTATATCTTCTTTTTTTATAATCTGTATTTAATTATGCTGAAACTCAAAAAAACAACAAGTTTTTATTTTGTTACCACATCCATAACGGTCTTTTTCACAAAAACAAAATATTTATTCTTCATTTACTGAGCTGATAAGAATGATAATATGCCGTTTTGATTCTCGTCTGTATACTTTATCTTATGCAACATCTAAATATAATCACTTGATGTCACGGAACGAAGCTACCGAAGAAATCACAATTGAATTCACCTTCAAGTTTTTGTTTTTTATGTAAAAGTAATGAGACGAGCGAGCCGCTCTCCTTATTGTAAGAGATAATGCATGTCAATGACTATAATATTGCAGCGCTACACAGAACTTTGAATAACAAAACGAAATATAGGGCAATAAATAAGATTATGTAGACAAAAGACAATAGACAATACTTTATTTGTGACATAAAACAAACAAATTACATATTACATGAATTATCGCATTTTTTTAGTTAATAAAGGCACGTGATCAAAAAATGGTTACACCTGTACTAATTACTTATCTATATCTATCTATCTATACTATTATAAAGAGAAAAGATTTGTTCGTATTTTGTTTGTATTGAATAGGCTCTGAAACTACTGGCTCGATTTCAAAAATCTATCTAGGTATCTTTCAAAGCGCTGCTTTGTCACCTATTATACTAAGAAAGTCAAAAGTGAAGTATGACTTTTGACTTTCTATGGTTAGTGAAAAAGTTTAATCAAAATAAAAAAGACCTTAAATTATACTATTTACAAAATGTATACAAAAAACTCAGTCTAAAAAACCGTCAGAGGAGGGATATGTGGCCAGAATGCTGGCAGCATTGCCACGCTGGATGGCAATGCTTAGCTTTTGACCAAAGTAAATACCAGGATAGTAGTTAGTTATTACAACCGTTAGTTTGAAATGATAACCAACAAAAACTGCCAGCCCGCAGCGTGGACTACCTCACCTTATTAGACCCTCTGACAATCATACTCGTAGGATAATGACGAGTAAGGAATTTTGGCGGAAACGCGGAAAGAGTCGTGTCGTCCCGTTGTATTTTTTTCCAAAACTAGTGTTTTGTCGAGTGTTTATGCATAAAAATGGTGGTGTTTTATTCATTAAGTGCCGAATCACAAGCGCAAGGGTGGGAAAATGATATAATGTGGTGAAACATGACTTTTCGTGTTGCTTCCAAAACTCCATCAAAGCTTTATAGTAAAGTCACCACTACTTTACTAAAGCATGACTGGACTTGACTGACACGGATTGTACTTGACCAAGACTGGACTTTGACTATAACTTTAGCTACGAGAACACTTATTTAACTTTTCAAAGTTGAAAATATATAAATACTTGACACTGGCAAATGCTAAAACGCGACGCCAAAACCAAAGGAAAAAAAATGACGAGTAATTTCCGATTTTACGAGTGACCAAGGTAGACCAAGACAGATTGTCCTTGGTTCATTTTTTAGCCACTTCAGATAGAGCTGATACTTGGTTGAGTTAAAAACAATCCGTTACATAGCTTTCCCGTCATTATGTCAATATTTGGTTAACGCTATCCTTATCATGATAACAGTGCGATGTACAAGCGAAAAGAAAAGTATTTTATAAATTACTATATAACTAATTTTTAAAGTTTGTTGTTTTTATATATACAATATACATAACTATGTATATAAATAAACATACCGATGTATATATACGCCTAAAAAACTTATACTAATACATACATACTTTTTGCAAACTTTATAATAATAAAGCAAATTACAGGGCTGTTGACACTAACCATCGAAAGTCTCAAAGTAATGAGCGCCAAAGTTGTGATGCCCCGGACTTTGTTTTGTTACTCAAAGTCCTGTGTATTGATGCAATAATAAATAAATAAATATCGTAGGACATTACACACAGCGCCATGTGACCCCAAACTAAGCAAAGCTTGTGTGATGGAAATCAGACAACTGACATGGTCATGGTCATGGACATGTGATATCCTCTTACCATTAGAAGAGCATCTTGTTCGGCTCTTTCTACCATTTGTCAAACGACATTTGGCAATTTTGTGAACGAATGTACATGTGTTTTAAATTATAAAAACAAGAGAACTTGAAATGAATAAAATTTAATTAATTAAAGTGACGTAGAGAATATCGAGTGTGAAACCTTTCCTTGTTTTATTTTTATGACAACATGTAAGGCACAAGGTAACTTGCTCATGACCATGCAGTACCTAAAATTATTTTTGGGCACCACTTCGTTCCATTAAACATTCTATAACTATAATTATTATAGTGTATATGTAGTGTGTAGTTTATAAATTGTAATTATTATTGTAGAAACAACTTTATAAATAAAAAAATGTTCACTTTTAATGAACCTTATAAAAATAGGCATAGCACCTAACTTTTCCTGTTATCTTAATTTTCTAGAATAATCTAGTGTGCCAGTACAAGCATAAGCGCTTGCAATACAATTTCAAGCGCTTGCAGCGCTTTAATCTGTGGAAACAATGTAGACAAGTTCCCGTAACTTTGGACTTTGTTGTTTAATTTCTATGGAACTTTCTCGAGTACTAATAAACAGGGAAGCACTGACAGAGAGAATTTGTGTAACTTAATTTTTGTAGATGCAAAATGCAGATTGTAAAACACGATGTTGAAGCTAAGAAAATTTACTCAATAACTTTCAAGGCGCTGTGCATAATATTATGATGTTTTTTATTACAATTATGTATTGTATTAATTGAAATCAATGTATAAGTTCATTACTACTGCCTAAAAGACCTTAATTTTAAGCCTACCGCAGACAGAGGCAGCTTGCTGTAGGGGCTAAAATTGCACCTTGTACAAATTGGTTAGTCCTGCCCATAATGGCGGTACTTTTGGTGATGGACGCAGCAGCATTAAATCTTGCCCCACACAAGTCATACGGTAGTCTCTAAATTTATGGGCAGTCTTCTTTTGCGCACGTCATTAATGCGACAACTAAACGTAACTTTTGCATCACTCTCCAATCCATCACATTTATTTTTATCCGGCCAAAGCATATATGTCGCCGCCTGTACTCGGTAAGTGCGCGCTCGGCTTATCTACCGGCAATCTTTCAGTCGCCTCCATTGTGCCACCATCATTATAAAAAATAACAACAAAAATGAACATCTTATACATTTTCGGAATAGCAATTCTGCTCATGGGTGGGACCGACTCTCTCATTGAAGACGCGAAGACTGATAAGTACCCCCAACAAAGGATCCTCTTACGCAAATTACAAAATTTCCAAGAACCAAAACCGGCGACGTGGAACGAAGTCTTGGCTGACGTATTAGTGAACAAAATAAAGATATTTTCATTCACAAGCCAAGACAAAGAAGATGTGATAAAAGACGACGCGCCCGTTTCAAAAGAAAGGACAGTCTTGACAGATTTTTTCAGTAAAGTTTTCGTTGTGTACAAAAAATTTATATACGATGCTTTTGTTGGGAAACATAAAACAACTGATGAAGAATTTGTCCATGTAACTTCGTTAGATTCAGGTACTACTGAACCTGTGATCCCGAAAATGGATCCGGAAGAATTGATCAAACCTGCCGATGTAACATATTCTAAAGGACCTAAAAGTGAAGTGGAACTGGTGGAACCGAAGTACCATGGAAAGATCACTCTTGAGGAAACCACTGAAAACCCTGGTAAAGAAATCACTGACTCCAAGGAAAACAGAGATACCATGGATGAAATTCCCAAACCAGAAGTACAAATTCCTGTTCCTGATATAGAAGCTGGTGCAGACCCCGGTACCCAAGGAAATGTAGACCCTGATTTAGAAGAAACTGTTTTGAAGTGTGCAGAAGGATTCGTGAAAAATGAAAATGGTAATTGTGTCAAAAACGTTTCGAAGTTGATTCTGGCGGTTCCCAACCAATGTCCACTTGGTTATAGAAAAGACTGGTTAGGTTATTGTAGGAAGGTGTTTAGTTTTTGAAGAAAATAGTTGCAAGATTTTTTTTACTAAAGAAGATTAGAAAAAAATGTTAGATTGTCGGTAAATATTTACTCAATTCAATGTTTACATTCGTTATACGTAAATGATGATTAATAATTTTACGTGTGTTTTTATCATTTGCGTTATTTAATTACTTTGTGATTTTACCATTTCGAATCGGATTCTTATTTATCAAGTACCTCTACCATAAGAAGTAGAGATACTTGTTTAATACAAACTTGTTAGGCTTTTTTTAATCCCCAATTTATTTGAGAGCTATGACACTACTTACTCATTTACTATGACAGTCACCTCTGAAAATGTTTTATTTTGTTTTATAAAATCTGTCAAAATCTCATTTAAGTATTTTTTTTTTCTTTAGTTTTGGCGTCGCGTTTTAGCATTTGCCAGTGTCAAGTATTTATATAGTTTCAAGTTTCAAAAGATAAATAAGTGTCCTCGTAGCTAGTTATAGTCAAAGTCCAGTCTTAGTCAAGTCCAGTCTGTGTCAGTCAAGTCCAGTCATGCTTTAGTAAAGTTGTGGCGACTTTACTATAAAGCTTCGATGGAGATTTGGAAGCAACACGAAAAGTCATGTTTCACCACATTTTATCATTTTCCCACACTCGCGCTTGTGATTCGGCACTTTATGAATAAAACACCACCATTTTTATGCATAAACACTCGACTAGTTTTGGAAAAAAATACAACGGAGCGACACGACTCTGCCCGCGTTCCCGCCAAAAACCCCCATTTAAGTATTATAATTGGTTGTAACAGTAAGTGATAACATAAGAACTTCTTTATCTCATTGCTGGGTATAAGCTTCTTTCTTGGACAAATATACATTCGTTTTAGTACGGTCTCCTCAGGCTTCGGTTATGTTGGATAAAAAAATATTAAGTTGTCCTTTTATTTTACCAATTGTGCAGTTATTTTATATTTATTTATAGTCTATAGATATAACAATTATGGCCTAGTTTGAAAATATAAGTCGTATGAAAGAAAATGCCTTCATACTTTCGGAGCAAAATTTTATCGGTAGTCGGAACAGTTTTCATTTACAAACCTTATTGCCTGCATCTCAAAGGCAAAGACAAAGGATGTCATATTTAGTTCGGTCGAATGAAACTTCCCTTGAAAGTTACTAGAAAATTTCTACGGGAGCGCTACTCGGGAATGCAAAGAATACCTATAGTCCAGTACATAAGTAAAGGAGCCCACAGTCCCTGGAACGCGATGGACCCGGCACCGGAACGGTCATAGCATTGAATGCAAGTTCCGTCTTTGTAAATGTTTTAAGGAAAGAAATAAAGAAAAATATTTTATTTTGTAACTTTAACACAAAATACAAAACGAACAAACAGAGACAGAGAGTTTTATTAATTTTCTACTACAGAATCATATAACTTTTAATGTCTCGCTGTTTGCTGGGCTTATATTGTACTTTTAAAGGATGACTGTATCACACTCTCATATCATACTCTACCACGCTGACCGGGCTCATATTGGTGGACTTGGAAATGCATTCCTTCTCCAGATATAAACAGATTTACACAACATTTTTTTTCTAACACCAAATAATCGATTCAACTGGCAAAGCATGCACTATGTTAACTAGTTAATAAGGTTTTTTGTTATCTGTACTCTTTTCCATTTATTTATGATGTGCACAATAAAGAGTTATATCTATCTATCTATATCTATCTATGTTCTAAAATCCTCCAAGTTTTAAGAATTCCAAACTAAGCCGTCGTATCAATATCACATTTTTTTATGGTTGACAGTATATTTGACCACAGCTCACTTCATGTTAAATGACGCTCTGATCAAAGATGGCACACCTAGCCTAGAATGGAACTGGCTCTTAAATGAGGCTGCTAGAATAGAACACACCGTTAGGTGCTTGGCGAGAGATTTTTAATTTGAGGGTAGCTAGCCAATTGAGCACTAAAAAGTACCTACGCTACCAGCACGCTATGTTTTCCTCACGATGTTTTCCTTCACTGGCAGTTGAAGCTTATTGTTGGGATTTGAACTCACTCACTTCGGCGTGTGTATCGACCGCGCTAACCACTTGACTATCATCGTTAAAAACACTAATATTATAAATGCGAAAGTTTGTCTGTATATCTATAGGTACAGAATATGTAATATACATGATATTTCTTCACGTTGAAACTGCGATGCAAATTTTGAAGACATTTGGATAGTGTTTTTTTTATTATATTTTTTTTATATGAACTTCCGCAAAGTAACGCCTGGATCAATTAATTATTATCTATAACGTTACGATCAATGCTTCATCGCAACCAGACTTAAGGTGGTTCGATTTCCATACGAACAATTTTTTTCCATTTATGGACAAATGGAGTATAATTTTACAGTGAAATGACAGCTACTGGCATTTATTTTGGTCTTTATTTGCGGTAAATCACAATTGCTTGAATAAAACAATAGATTATTAGCATAAAATCAAATTTATGAATATATGATTTTTGAATAAAACAGTAGATTATGCTAATAATCCACTGTTTTATTCAAGCAATTGTGATTTACCGCAAATGAAGACCAAAATAAACGCTAGTAGCTCTGATTTCACTGTAAAATTATGCTCCATTTGTCCATAAATGGAAAAAAAATACTTGTATGGAAATCGAACCACCTTACCCACGATACTGTTTGCTTCGCAGTAGTTTATCAAGCATTCTACACACCTAGTATAAGTCACTTCTTTACCATCCGCCACAGCGTGAAATTGACTCGACCGATTACCTGACGGCGAAAATACTCGAACCTGCTTCTCGGACGGTAGATTGCTTCCTACGGTGAACGTAAAGTGGACTGATAGGTAATGCTTTGGCTCTGTCTTTGACAAAGTTTGCCTTTATTTTTATGTAACGTTAACTTTACTAATGGATTTTTGGGACATTATTTTAGTCGGGATAATAGTGACTATGAGCTTTAGATTGATAAAATTGATGAGACGAACGAGAAGTTCTCTTGATTATAAGAGATAACGCCTGCCCATGACTATTACAGCGATACACAGAACTTTTAAGTAACAAAACAAAGTACGCATCGCAGATTTGGCGTTCATTACTTTGAGACATTAGATGGTTACTTTCAACAGCCTAGTAATTTCGCTAGCAAACTACTGCTTGGTGGCAGATTATCTGGTACTGCGGTGATACCTACCTGTTTTTTTTAATGTAAAAAATAATGAGACGAACAAGACGCTCTTCTGATGGTAAGAGATAACGCCTGTCCATGACCATTGCAGCGATACACAGAGCTCTGAGTAACAAAACAATGCTCAAGGCATCGCTGCTTTGGCGCTCATTACTTTGGAGACTTTCGATGGTTAGTCTGAACAGCCCAGTAATTTCGCTAGCAAACTACTGCTTGGCGGCAGAATATCTGGTACTGCGGTGGTACCTACCTAGACGACCTCCTGCTTAAGAGATCTACCACCAAGTAAAAGTCAGTTCCCATACCAGGTTAGGTTAACCATCATCTATGACATCATCACTTAACATCAAAAAACGACAATTATTATTCTACTATAGAAAACTGACGTGGTTTAAACACATCTTTGTGTTACTTATGCGGGATTACTCGCGTTTAATTTTATCGGAAACTCCGACTAAAGTTTCGGCCGCATCCGGTTGCAATTACCGAAGCAAGACGAGACCGCGCGCGCGTTGTACTCAGCTTCGTCTCCATGAAGAAGGCCACCGGATGTGCACGAAACTATAAATAAATAAATATCGTAGGACATTACACACAGCGCCATCTGACTACAAACTAAGCAAAGCTTGTACTACGGAAGTCAGATAACTGATAGAGTACATAAATACTTTTTTTTTTGTAAATACATACTTATGATAAATATAGAACACCCAGACACAGAACAAACATTTGTTTGTACCACAAAGTTTGTCCTGAGTGGGAATCGACCCCACGCCCAGCTCAGCTCTTGAAGCAGACATTCTACCAATGAACCAACAGGGATGTCATATAGTCGGAGAATCAGATAAAATTAATCGTAATTAATTCCGCATAAGTAACACAAAAAGGAGTATTATTGTAGGTTTCGTACATTAAACGTTACAAGCAATCTGAAACCTAGAAAAAAAATTGGTTGTAGCCGTGGTGAACTTTATAAAATTCATTTCAAAATCGTTAGACTTTGACAGCGAGCGACGGTTGTAGGCATTACGTGCGAAAACTTATAATTGCCCACCGTAGCCCGTAGTCAAGCGAAAATAGGCCTTGTTTCTGGTATGTAGAGTTTATAAAAGGGCAGATGAAAGGTGGCCACAGTTTCTAACTTTAGCCGCAACACCTGCACCTACCGATGACAATTAACAAGTTGTTACGAGAAATAAATTTAATTTCTGAAGTTGCGTTATTAAACCTCAGTTCACTTCGGCAGGTGTTCTCCGAGACACGGGATGACGTCACTAGTGATAAAAGACTCACTCCTAAACGTGGGTTGCAAGACAAACTAGACTTTATTTACCGTAATTCTAAATATATAAATATCAATTTTTTTCTTTATATTCGACAGGCTAGGTATTTGAAAGAAAGAAAGAAAATATTTTTTATTTTGTAACAGAACTAAAAATAACAACAAATAGAGACAAACAGTTACAAAATAGGGGCTCACCTCAGCATAATACTGGTCATACTAATTAGTATGACTAGCGCTGGTCTTCCGGTGAGCCCTTGTCGGCCAAACAAAACAAACATAACAAATCACCAACAACAAATATAACGAAACGAAATAAAAAATTCAAACAAACAAACTACTATGCAAATAACTCTTCTCAAAGTATCAACATACAATAATATTTGACTACAACTCACCTGATGCTAAGTGACTGTGTGGACGAAGATGGTAAATACATGTAACCTGGATCGGAGATGGCTCTCAAGTGAGACTGCTGGTAGGTACACGCTGGTAAGTGTTTGACGGCAGAATTTCAAGTTGAGGGTTGAAGTAGCTAGCGAGCCGAGAACTAGAAAATACTCTACCACCATGCCATTGTTTCTCCTGATTCTGATGCTCGTTTAGATAATTATTTAGGTATACAAGTTCATGCGGTTTTTTTTTAATATTTCCATGGAAAGTTCTTCCATATCAATAATAAGCCATATCATGCTATAGTTTTTGAAACAATGTTGAAATTTTAGTTAGAAATTAAAATCTTTCTATCACAAAGGTAAAATCTCAAAAATATCGTCCGTATGAATATAGAATTGTATTGAGATTTCCATGGAAGTTTATAATAATAGTTTAGTACAAACATTAGAATAAAAATACATTCCATTTTTTTATATTCATGAGCTATTTATAATCGCTTACGTCATACTCGTAAGTTATGTCAGTGTCTAATTGCGTTGTAATATGTCAATGTCACAGTCACAGTTCATCACAGTTGTAATTTCTATCTCTTACACCTACACAATTATACGGAATGGACGCGATAAACAGAGTTCTCCTTGTTTCTTTCATTTTCAATAATACTTAGATTGTAAAAGCAAAGAACCCTATCTTTACTTATCTCCTCGGTAAACACAACTCGCTTAAAAGAAGTTACTGACAAATTGTAATCATCCGTCCTTTTCATACTCCGTAATTAATAAATTAGTCAAAAGTTTAATTAGTTTGAGCACTGAATTCCCGCTATGACTTTCCGAGGTACACACTTTTTTTAAAACGAGTTCATCCAGTTTATGGTTTGAAATATTTTTGTAGTGGTCTGTACCTAGTACCTACATAACCCCGCTTGCATCCGAGATGCACCTTCCACCGCGTGCTTCAAAACCAACCTGAGATCTTGGAGACTTTCGTTTACTTAGTTGAGTGTAGCGGTTTTTTGACGCGCATTTATAAAAGAAACATATTACGTTATTTTAAATTTTAATTACACGGTTATTTAGACTAATGTTCTGAAGTAATAAGTGCCAAAAAAGTGATGTCTGGGACTTTATTATGTTTTACAAAGTTTTGGGAACCGCTGCGATGGTCATGGATAGGCTTTACCTACCCTCAGGACATTGTTTCATTCTACTTTTTAATTTTACATCCAAAATGTCATGTCCCTAAAAAAACACCAGAACGTCACTATAGCTATATTCTATGTCACTATAACCAAGGGCGTCGCCAAGGGGGGGCAGCGGGGGCAGTTACGCAAGCAATGATTGACTTAAAATACCTTAAAAGATATAAACCCGCCGGATTCTGTCGGCGGGTCGATAGTTTCGGTGTGTATTCCCCTTAAAATAGTCTCAAACTTGCAACAGTACAATCTCAAGTTCACGATTCGACGCGTGATCCTATAATAAACCAGTGGATTTATAGCAAATTACGGCTAAGCTCATAACACCACGTGGGTAGGTACTGCTTCAATTAGCGCCAGAATCGGCTGTGTCAAACAACATCCACTAATAACCACGCTGCTATTAGGTACTGCTAATATCGGTAATTTATACTGGTCCGATAACGATTGCTAGGAACTAGAACCAGCTAATAGTGAACTCCACTCAGGAGTACTAGCCCCCTGTTTCTAATAGAATTATTTCAGGTCTGAGGGGAGAGGCGGGTCAGGTAAGTGTGGTAGCTGGCTCGTAATTAGCACCTGCGCTTAGTCTAAGTTTGTTGTAACTTTGTTCTTGGGGCGAGTTCCAGTGTTCTTTGTTGCATTCTGATTCAGCCTTTGCTTTGAACACTCTGGAGTTAGTGGTTTTGTTGGTGAAAGTTCAATGATGAGATAATTATTGTAAAGTCCAACTTACGTAAAAAATATTTTATGAGCTGTTATCAAATAGGTGGCAAAATATTTAAGACTATCATGATACTAAATAAATAAGGGCGTTACACACAGCGTCATCTGATCCCAAACTAAGCAAAGCTTGTATGATGGAAGTCAGTTAACTGATAGTTAAGATACTTAAAACTTTTTTTTTTGTAAATAAATACTTATTCTACATACAGAACACCCAGACAAAGAACAAACATTTCGACGGTCCCTACGTACCTACATAAAGACATGTCAAAAACCGAGGTTTACAGGAGAGCGTAATTTATGTTCAAACCGCTCTAGAAATAATTCTATGTACAATGATAAATACTTTTTTCTAATGTTTTATTAGTTTTACGAACTTTAGGTGCATATGAAACGTCTAAAGCCAATATGCAATTTAAAAAATGACATTTTTTACCTGTCTTTATATACGTAGAGACCGCCAATTTGTTTATAGCACAGAATGTTTGTTCTGGGTGGGAATCGAACCTACAGCTCTTAAAGCAGATATACTACCAACGACTCAATAGGACTGTCAACTAAATACTGTAATGAAACTTCCTGCAAAAGAGATGTAAGATTAATAAAAAATAATAGGAATAGTTGTCAGATTAATTTGGTTATGACCTGAATATCCACAAAACCTTTGTGTTTACCTTGTCAAAAGACCTGAGAACAATGCAGAATGTAGGTACAGTACCTAATATCGTGTACAATTTATCTTGCTCAAGTATGACAGGAGGATTCGCCGACACCCGCGACACCTCGACACTTTAAATTGGTTTCCGAGTGTCCGACACTTCCCGCCGCTCCTTAATTGATAGTAAAGAAGTAATTTCTTTAGACGAATGCAATTTCATGAGTTTAATCTGATGTCTTGAGTTTCAGAATTAGTAAAATGTCACAGTGTTTTGTTAAATTTAAATCGTCTTTTATTTTTAATGACGTGATTTTAGCCCATGTGTCTTGTACCGTAACAGACTTGCCAAATTCTGTCAACCATCAGATATTAGCTCATTTAGTTGTGGTTCTACTTCAAGAGCAAAAGAGCGGGGGTTCGATTCCTACCCAGGAATAACATATATGCAACAAACAGAAATGTTTGTTCTGTATGTATTATTACAAGTATGTATTTACAAATAAAGTATTCTATCAGCTCTGTTGGCTCATTGGTAGTATGTGTGCTCCAAGAGCTGAAGAGCGTGGGTTCGATTCCTACCCAGGACAAACATTTTGTGGTATAAACAAAGGGTGTTCTGTATTTATTATAAGTATGTATGTATTTACAAAAAAAAAAATTATAAAAGTATTCTATCAGTTACCTGACTTCCATAGTACAAGCTTTGCTTAGTTTGGGGCGAAATGGTTATTGTTTTTTTATTTTATTAAAACCTGCTTGGGAAGCTGTGACCAGTTTTAAGGAATTTTCTATAATTATTTACTGTTTTTTTTTTTAATGTAAAAAGTAATGAGACGACCGAGACTATCTCCTGATGGTAAGAGATAACGCCTGTCCATGACCATCGCAGCGATACACAGAACTTTAAGTAACAAAACAAAGTCCAGGGCATCACTGCTTTGGCGCTCATCACTTATTACTGTGAATTTATTGCAAATTTTTCTGTCACATTTTTGTACTTTTTACTATACGTTTTACGTCCCTAGGTAGTAGATACCCTCGGGGCCTTAGTTACGTAGTATTTAACCTAACTCCTAGCTCAATTCAACATCTAAATATTCATCAGTGTTACAATATTACAACTTTGCCTTAAGTTAAGACTGTAATTGCAATTACAAAATATCTTTGAAACTAACCTTTATGAACGCCAAGACATTTAGATTAAACTACATTCCCTAATTGCCTGACATCAACTTAATTAATTCAGTGAGAAGGTAAGATTAAATTTTTGCCTTGATTAATTTTTTGTGTTGCTTTTTTGCTGAAAGGACTACGTGTTCTACATTTTAGTTTGAAATTATTATAAAAAGTACAATTAAACTTAATTTTGACATATTTTAGTAACAATGGGGCTTGTTTTTTATATATGTATATCATTTTAAGTTAGAATATACAGCATGACTGATGAAACACCTACGATACTCGAGGACGTGATATTTAGCGATCATTTTTTTTTTTAATACGGATAAGTCCGCGTTTGACCACCAACTCGCCTGATGGTAAGCGACGATGTGGTCAAAGATGAAGCACGCAGACCTAGAAGATACCTATTCACTCTGACCTTGAAAAGATCTAGATTATATCTCTCAAGAAATAAGGAAGCCGGTAGCTTGTTCCATTCCTTGGCCGTACGTATGAGAAACGTAGAGTCAAAACGTTTGGTACGTACCCAAGGAAATTCCACTACGTATGGGTGGTAGTGGGCCGTCTTTCTACTTGTCCTGTGGTAAAAAGGGGAAGGAAGAACAAGGTCGTACAGCTCGGTAGCACATTCTCCGAAGTGAACAAATGAATATACGAAGAAAAAAAATAAAATTCAAAATAAATATTAACTGACTACGAGGTAAACTTAACCGAAAGTTATGTAATCAATTACGCTACGCATGGACACCGCGCGGACGTACGAGGACGTTGTGAAGATGCTCACACCGACGACAGGTGGGCGGGACAAAAAATTTAGCCTAAATTAAGTACCTAATCTTAGTACATAATTACAACGAGAATCGAGTATCGAGTACTCTCCTTCAGTATCGTAGGTGTCTCACCAGGCATGCTGTATATTCAAAAACACTTTATTTCTACAATGAATGACGCGCTAAATTATACCGACTTTAAAAAGAGGAAACGATTTTTAAATCGTCCAATATTTACTAAATGGTCAAGTGGTCATATGCCACGATAACGTTATCTCGCGATCGACTGGTTTTTTACACGGGGTTTTCCTATTCGAAAACCCTGAGTTTATTTATTAAATCCTTGTGTATATTAATACTATGAACTCCAACATATAACCTCACGATTGTGAAGCGGTTCTTCTCCCCACTGAGTCACCATGGCAGAGCCAATTAAGTAACGCCGCATAAATGCATCTGTATTTATCTGTCCGCAGGTAGTTGGCTCGGATAGCGAGTCCGTACCGAAGCACCCTCCACCGAGATAATGAATATTTGATACAACGCCTGTATTGGGAGCTTGTTGCTACTCTAGAGATATTAAGAGGATTTTTCAATCCAATTTGGAGGCGGTATTTTGTGAAACTTATCAATTTAAAACCTACCAGCAAATCATCGAAAGTTCCAAAGTAATGAGCGCCAAAGCAGCGGCTTTGTTTTACAACTCACAGTTCTGTGTATTGATGCAATGGTCATGGGCAAGCGTTATTTTTTAACATCAGGAAAGCGTATCGTTCGTCTCATTACTTTTACATAAAAAAACTTGCCTCGTAAATCACTGCCAGATAAAGTAATAGTGAGTGTTTAAAGCAAAATAACTTGAGATTATAATGATAGAATTAAAGATAATTCATGTAAGTTCCATTGAATTCATATGAAAATTCAATTTCTGTTTTCATTCGGTACGCACCTTCCATCGCGTGCTTCAGAAGCAATCTAAAATCTTGGCTTCATAAGACCTTGTTTTATGATTTTGACAATTATTTAAAAATAAGAGATTTTCGATTTAACTAATAGTAAATAGTTATATTATACTTTATTGACATTTTTGCTCATATTAACATTTCATTATATTAACAAAAGTTATGATTTTGATGTTTTTAATGTTATTGTCAAATATGAATGAAAAATTGACCTGTAACTTAGTCTCTACATAATTATATGTTATTAGTGAGATCATATATAAATTCCAACTGTGCTCAGCCACTTCGTAGCTCCGGGCTCACTAGTAGACGACTGGTTTACGTAAGTAATTATTTTGGAAATTCGCCAAATAATATCGGAAGCCGCGCGCGAGGTGCTCCCAGATTTGGCAGGCGGTTCCGGTATTATCCAGCACCAGCAATGGACCAGAGGTTCTACCTATAGGCAACGCTACAATCGTTTTGTCTATTGTATTTTTACACGACTGCCCAAAAAAGGAGTGTAATGTTTTCAGTGTTTATGTATGTATGGGTGTCTACGCGCGTGCTGTGCGTATGTACGTACTTGCGTGTGTGTGTGTGTGTGTGTGAATGTATGTATGTATGTTTGTAAGCTTTCTTTATTCCACCATAACTTGTAAATACCTGAACAGATTTAGATTCAGATTTTTTAAGAAAATTTAAAATTTTCCTGTAAATCATAGCCAGTGTCACGTAAGAATTTTAACAATACCCCCCATTCATTCATACTGCTTCTGATCTGCATGACCTAATTCCCCCCTGCCCATTCTACTATCGGACAGCCAGCTTTAAAAAGCGACACCGCTTTATGGTTGATATTCCAAAAGCTCGAACTAAGCGGTTTGATTCCACCTTCTTCATACATACCGCTAGACATTGGAATCTGCTGCCCGAGTGGGTGTTCCCCGATGAATACAGTCTGGGTACCTTCAAGTTGCGAGTGAATCGCTTTCTTCTAGGCGAGCGTGCTCTACCGTAGACCGCATCTACGCTTAACATCAGGCGAGTTGGCGGTCAAACGCACGCCTATATACGTAAAAAATATTAAATGTTTGACGATGGTAGCTATTCAGGTTAAATACTAGAAAGAACCCTGCCAGCATGCTGTGGTTTTCTCATGATGTCATTGTATTCCTTCACCGGCAGTTCAAGTTTATTCTTTTAGATTGAACCTACACCAGCGTGTAAACCGACCGCGCTAACTACTGAGCTATCACCGGTACAAAATCTCTTGCATCATTGTTGTTCTAAAATGACATAACATCAAACATTGTTCACTGTTTCACAACATAAAATAAATATTTTAAATTACATGATAAAAAAAAGTTAAGCTGACCTAATCTGATTCGTACTGTTCGACTTTCCATATTTTCGTAATATTTGCTTATCTGTTGTATCGCGGCTCGAATCTTCGTTTGCATCGGAATACTGTTTTATTCGATAGCAGGCTTTTGGCAATTAAAACATGTTTTTATTCCGAAGAGGATTTTAATTTCCGCTATGGTTGGTTGCTAACGAACGTTGGACTCTCTTGATTGGAACTGTATATTTTGTACTTAAATGTGGAAAGCGGAATTAAACAGAAACGGTTATTATGACGCCGCGAGTTTTTACACACAAATGAGGTACAGTCGATTGTTAAACTACATTAAGGTGGTTCGATTTCCATACAAATATTTTTTTGCCATTTACAGACAAATGGTGCATAATTTTACAGAAATCACAGCTACTGGCATTTATTTTGGTGTTTATTTATGCTCCATTTGTCCACAAACGGCAAAATTTATTTGTATGTAAAACGAACCACCTTAAATAGTTTTCATCATCATATCATACATATTGCAGTCTTGCTTGCTCTATGTTTAGAACATTGTCCTGGAGTCCATAAAATAACTTAATACACAAAATTGGACAAAAAATTCTCGAGACAATTCTTCTTTGGTTTCCATTTCTTCTTTTATGTTCGAGGTCTGGCAAACCAATAATTAGATAATGGGAACGATTAGAAACGCGATCCGTAGCTTCGGGATCAAATCGGTCATTATGAGAATTAATGTCATTCCCTTGGTGCCAGTTATCGGTTATACCGTTTTGGGTATCGTTATACTTTAAGTACCGTTAATTGGGAATCCGATATGTACGGCCTGAACGTTCATTTTTAATCACATCTCTAACGATCGAAAAAATGGTAAAATTTATTTAGGTATCGGAATAAAATCGGGTAAGCTGGGTTTTTTCAAGCTGAAAATGGTTACAAAGAATATTCACGATGACTCAGGTTTCGTGAGCGGAAAACTAATTGGTACAAAAGACTTTTTGAATGAAAGCTTTTCAGACATGGTTTTTAAATTAGAGTAAAAGAATTGAAAATCATTTTTGTATGTTTGAGCAGAAATTTAACCTCAACTGTTCGCAAGTTAGTCTGATTAACGACAGCAAAAGTTGTTTACTCGTCCATATATCGCTTCGATTGCGGATCTCGCACAAACAGTGTGTCCCGGCAGCGTGACTTGAGAGCCAGTTCCATTCCAGGCTAGGTGTGCTTTACTATCTATGACCACACCGCCACTTAACATCAAATCAAATTCAAAAAACATCAATTTTTATGCTTTTTAAGCTATATAATTATTAATGTCACCAGATGTACTAATTTTTTTTTATACTTGACAGGCTACGTGTTCGACCACAGCTTCCATGATGTTAAGGTAGTTCGATTTCCATACAAACAATTGTTTTCCATTTATTGACAAATGGAGCATAATCTTACAGTGAAATACACAGCTACTAGCATTTTTTTTCGTCATTATTTGCGGTAAATCACAATTGCTTGAGTAAAATAGTAGAGTATTAGCATAATTTACTGTTTTATTCGAAAATCGTAAATTCGTAAATCATTCATAAACTTGATTTTATGCTAATAATCTACGGTTTTATTCAAGCAATTGTGATTTATCGCAAATAAAGACCAAAATAAATGCCAGTAGCTGTGATTTCACTGTAAAATTATGCTCCATTAGTTCATAAATGGAAAAAAATTGTTTGTATGGAAATCGAACCACCTTAAGTGGCGGTGTGATCGAAGATGGTAAACACCTAGTTTTGAATGGTTCTAACTGGCTCTGAAGTGAGGCTGTCGGAACACAGCAGTGCTTGACGGCAGATTTTTGACTTGAGAGTGGTAGCTAGCCAGCCAAGTACTGGTAAGTAGATTCCCTACAACCATGCTAAGGTTGACTGACGATGTTCACCAGCAGCTCAAGTTCATCGTTCGGGATGAAACCTACGCCTTTCCACGTGTAAACTGTTAGCGGTAACCACTGAGCTATATTAACTACACATATGTATAAATAGTGTAAAAGATAAATTTTATATGATCCATTTACATTTTGTTGTGGCATTTAAAATGTAGACGATAGTAACACACGCCAAGCGCAGTCAAATTGCGACTATAATCATTTTAGGCTGCATACAATAATGTACTGACTGCTACACACAGTTGACTCAGAATCTAAATATTTGAGTTTCTCTATAGAATATCATATCTGTGGTAAACATCTGTCTAAAACATTTTTGGGGAAGCTGCTAAGTCTCAAATTATTATCCAAAATACGTCAAATTAGATATCTTCTGTTTCTGATAATTCTGGTAGCATCTATTTATCCACATTTCTACAACAATAAGGCACTAAATTCTTGTTACAACCGAGTTATCGGTATTTCCAACTATTTTCGGTATTGTACGATGAATAGACGTTTCAAAAGTTACCTAATTAAAGTCGACGGGGAGTTTTGATTGAGGTTCGGCTTTAACTTATGAAATATCTTAGTCAGAGATTACGATAGACATAGTTTTATGTGAATAATAAATGAACATGCTACTATATTTTTAAAAATTGTATTGTGTTAAATCAACGATCAAAAATCTCAGGTAGCCTTTGTCGACATAAAAAGAGATTTTTACTACAGATGTTCAAGAAATAAGTATTATGGTATCAAAGACCAACGCTTGGAGTACATTTTCTCTGCCATCACTTTCTCCTTACATGACAGCTCTGTTGGTTCATTGGTAGTATGTCTGCTCTAAAACCTGATGGGAGTGGGTTCGATTCCCACCCAGGGTAAACACTTTGTGGCATTAAAAAATGTTTGTTCTGTGTCTGAGTGTTTTTTTTTTAATGGTTAACAGGCTAGGTGTTTGACCACAGCTCGCCTGATGTTAAGTGAAGGTGTGGTCGAAGATGGTAAAGCACACCTAGTTTGGAATGGAACTGGCTCTCAAGTGAGGCTGCCGGAACACAACGTTAGATGCTTGGCGGCAGATTTTCAACTTGAGGATGGTAGCTAGCCAGCTGAGTACTAGAAAGTACCCTACCACCATGCAATGGTTTCCTCACGATGTTTTCCTTCATCGGCAGCTCAAGCTCATTGTTGGGGTTTGAACCCACGCCCTTCGGCATGCGAACCTACCGTGCTACCCACTGAGCTATCATCGCTACATGAGTGTACTGTATATCTGTATTATAAGTATGTACTTATTTATTAAAAAAAGTATTTAAGTATTTTATTAGTTATTTGACTTCCATAGTACAAGCTTTGCTTAGTTTGGGGTCAGATGGCGCTGTGTGTAATTTCCTACGATATTTATTTATTATTTATTTACATTCATCTGCTCCAGAAAAGTATTTACCAAAAAAGAAATGACTCAACGATATTCCCATGATATCTCAATACAAGTATTGCTTATAACTTACCTGCCAATAGGGTAGCGAGAGCAAACTCTTATAAGTAATACAGCGGAGGGAGAAACAATGGCGCATTCAATTCGTAGTGCACAATCAATAGTGATGAAGCATCTTAATCCGAGGAGAGGGCGCGATTGTGTTTTGATGCGGGAGCCCGCGAGATCTCGGAATAGGCCGAGTATCAAGTCACAAGCTAATGCTGGAAAAAGGAACTACAATGTTTATAATTTCTAGCATTTGACGAGCATGCATGAAAACGCTAATTAAAGTTGAAGAAGCAACAGATGTGTGTCAGGATCGTAGCAAGTGAAAATACGGGAAAGGAGCGGGAATGTATTTATTATTTGAACTTAGTATTACTTTACTACATCTTATCTCATTTCACTTTTCCCTATCTCATCACTACTATTATAAAGATGATATAAAAAGGTGATGTAAAAATGGTTGTTACTCTTTCACGCAAAAACTACAGAACGAAACGATTTGATTCCACGTTCAAGTTTTTGGAATGTCGACCATAAAACGACGTCGCTTTTTTGAGCTTTTGGCTGTCTGATAGAAAAATGGGCATGGAGGAATTAGACCATGTAGTTCTGCAGCACATTCTTCAAAATGAAATTGTTTTTTTCTGTATACATCCTGATATAATACAAACTTTGTTCTCTATAATTTGTACAAAGTGTTTTTTTCTTTCTTAGTATTAAATGTGGATGGATGGATGTTTGTTACCCTTTCACGCAAAAACTACCGATTAGGTTTAAATGAAATTTGGTACGAAGGTAGCTGAGACCCTGGATTTACACAAAGGCAACCTTTTATCCTGAAAACATATAGCGGGAAACACCGCGGGGCGCAGCTAGTATATTATATATTTTATACAAATAGGTTTACGTTTGACCACGCCCTGCCTGATGTTAAGCAAGATGCAGTCTAAGATAAAGCACGCTGACCTAGAAAGATAAATTTCGACACTAAATCGTAACATCTTGACAGCCCCGTTGGCTCATTGGTAGTATGTCTGCCTTGAGAGATGTAGGGCGTGGGTTCGATTCCCACTCAGGGCAAACATTTTGTGAATAAACAAATGTTTGTTCTGTGTCTGGGTGTTCTGTATGTATTATAAGTATGTATTTACAAATAAAAAAGTATTTATGTATTCTATCAGTTATCTGACTTCCATCACACAAGCTCTGCTTAGTTTGGGGCCAGATGGCGCTGTGTGTCTAGTCCTACGATATTTATTTTATTTATTTATATTTATCTTGTAACTTGCGACATGCAGTAAGCACGGTATTACCCTGGATTTTTTCCCACTAAGCTGCCCGTAATTGGATCCTAAATTGACCGTGGTCCGTCTGGGAGTGGGTATTACTTCATTTGTATCGGATATTACTATAGCCAAATATACAGTTTGCACAAAGTTAACTACAACTGTGGGATGCGATATCAAGGAAAAAATATGTAGGTGTAAGATCTGAGACTATTGTTTTAAATACGGTGTAAAAAGGTGTATGGCGTGAAATCACAGTAATTTGGCCAATTAAACTATAAGTCTACACTATCAAAAAAAACACAATTCATAATATTATTATACGAGTCTCATGGTTTCATTCTTTTTTTTCATATAAACAGATTAAACGTTGTAATTGTTGTAATTCCACAAATCGGACTGCACCACAATTAAGGAAGAAATAGAAGCTCATTGAGTCAACTATAAGTTGAGGCTGTTAAAACACCCAAATCAGCTGGCGGGCCAGCTCACTATTCCCGAAACCATACGTCGACTTAAAAAGCGATGCGATATTTTCAACAACTAGATTGTCGGAAATCCAGCTAGTGATAAAGAAAAGGCTGGCTCCGATGGGGGCAGCGTCCTGAACGACTAAAAAACTTCACCTCATCTGCTTAAAGTCTGAAAGATTGATTGCAAATTTTAATTACAACAAAAATTGCACAAAACAGAAATACGGAAAAAAAATTAAAAAATTAAATAAATACTTGAATACTTTACCTAACTATTATGATAATTTTTTACTATGGATACTTTGAAATAGAGAAGAAAAAAGACCAACAGCAAACTTTTTTTTAACTATAAAAAGAGAGTCAATCAAGCATATGCCATTCTAGATGGTAAATGTTTATTTTCACTCCATGATACATGTCATAAGTGATCAGACGTTTGTTTTATCCCACATCAATAAAGCAATTAATTTAATTGCTTAGTAAATCGATTGCCTCATTATAAAATTCAGTGTGACGCTTAATAACGTGCGATACACAACACGTGTACGCTCAAAAACACGAAACCGCTAACAAACTGGTGACAACCGACATTAATTCAAATAACTGATGTGCCAACCACGTAGTAGTCATCACAACAACAATACCACAAAATTAACTGACGCTAGCATATCAATTTGGTTGGTTTTGTGGCTTATCATCATTAAAAAAAATAGATGTATCACATTTTTTTAACCTTGACGAAACAGATGACAGGCTCTTCTGATGGTAAGAGATAATGCTTGTCCATTGTAATAAGACATAGCACTTTGAATAAACAAAGTCCAGGGCATTGCTGCTTTGGCGCTCATTACTTTGAGACTTACGATGATTAGTCTCAACAGCCATGTAATTTCCCTAGCTGCAGTACCCTTCCAACCCAAACATAATAATGTCAACATACTACTACTTGGCGGCAGAATCTCTGATACTGCGGTGGTACTTACCTAGACGACCGCCTATTGAAGAGGTCTACCACCAAGTAGGTTATTTTTGTTCTTTGCATGGTTTTTTCATCACAAGTTCATATCGAGCATGGAACGGAAGACACTAGACTTCGCGACACAGGTTTTCCTAGTGTGAAGTCTAGGGTACTTAGTAATACCTAATTGTATACTTAATATACTAAGATAAGATGTTTTAATGTATTATAGGTATTAAGGGTCATGTAACATTAAATAAATAAATAAATAAAATAAAGAAATAAATCTGACAGCCCTGTTGGTTCATTAGTAGTGTGTCTGCTTCGAGAGCTGAAGGGCGTGGGTTCGATTCCCACTCAGGACTAACATTTGTGTGACTAACATCGATGTTTGTTCTGTGTCTGGGTGTACTGTATGTATTATAAGTATGTATTTACAAAAAAAAAAGTATTTAAGTATTCTATCAGTTATCTGTCTTCCATAGCACAAGCTCTGCTTAGTTTGGGGTCAGATGGCGCTGTGTGTAATGTCCTATGATAAAAAAAAAAAAAAAAAAAAAAAAAAAACTATTTATATCTATACTATTATAAAGAGGAAAGATTTGATTGTTTGTATTTCATAGGCTCCGAAACAACTGGACCGATTTCAAAAATTATTTCACCGTTAGGAAAACTACTTTTTATAGGCTACTTTTTATCCCTGGATTCCTACGGGAACGGGATCTACGCGGGTGAAACCGCGAGGTGTCTGCTCGTGTGTTTCTAATAAAGTGGTGGTAACTTTATTAGAAACTCCTACGAAGAAAAGACATAACATTCCACAACATTATGCCACTGCACTACATAATTAATTAATTATGTGTACGTTATTTAAAACATAATGAATAAAAATCTATTATTTTCAAACACAAACGCAAGTTTTATCCCCTAATCTCCTTAGTAGTAGTGGTATCTACCACCAAGTAAAAACAGGTGTAATCTACAACAAACGCAAACCGACATAACAGAACAGTTTCCGCTGGAACAAGCTCCTAACATTACAGCGCTTACGCCAAATCTGTCGTTCGCATGCAATTATCGTGATAACAATAAAGGACCACCAGTTAGTGGGAATTACATTGAATTGGAGTGGACGCGAAAAGCGCTTCATTTGAATTAAAAACGCGGTTTCCTATTTAAATATCACCATTTCTTTTTATTTTGTGGAACTTACCCGTAACTGTTAAAACGTAATTGTTTGTGCTGTTTAAGGTGGTACGATTTTCATACAAATAATTCTTTGCCATATAATGACAAATGGAGCATAATTTGACAGTGAAATCACAGCTACTGGCATTTACTTTGGTCTTTATTTGCGGTAAATCACAATTGCTTGAATGAAACGGTAGATTAGGTAGATCTACTGTTTTATTCAAGCAATCTCTCGATACAATCTGAGTATTTTCAAGTCACGAGTGAATCCAGTCGTTCTAACCAAGCTTACTCCATAATAGACCGTATCTACGCTTAACATTAGGCGAGACACTAACAGCCCTGTTAGTTCATTGATAGAAATGCCTACTTCAAGAGCTGAAGGGCGTGGGTTCGATTCCCACCCATGGAAAACTTTGTGGCATAATCAAAATATTTGTTCTGTGTCTGGGTGTTCTGTACTTATTATAAGAGAGAAAGAAAGAAAAATATTTTATTTCACTTGTAACTTAAAGACACAGAAAACAAAAACGAACAAACAAAGACAAACAGTTTCAAAATAAGGCCTCACCTTAGCATAAAAAAAAGTATGTATTTACACAAAAAAAAGTATTTAAGTATTGTATCAGTTATCTGAGTTCCATAGTACAAGCTTTGCTTTGTTTGGGATCAGATGGCGCTGTGTTTACGATATTTATTTATTTATTATAGATGGCGATCAAACCCAATCTTATTTGTAATTTTAAAAAGACCTTTTTGTTTAAATTATACTCCTAAAATATTCCGCTGCCCTAATTCTAACCGTAGCAATTAAACAGTCCCTTTAATCGGTAAAAGCGGTATAACGGGCCTACAATTACAGGTAAAATTTTAATTGCGACATAAATGTTTGCAAGCCTCTAATTGGCCGTAGTGGTGCTGTGGTCGAATAGTGAATTGACTCCAGTTCACTCGGTTCTGTAATTATTATGTAACTACTGTCGGATTAGAGAAGGGAAATTAAATATTGTGTTTAGTATACACGATATCTAATCTAATGTAATACATACTATTAAACTTTGTTTTGTATTTGTTTAAGCTATCATGGTATTAATTCTTCGTTTAATTTTTTTTTTTATTATTTATATTTGAGTATATATTTTGAGATCTCGAAAACGTGCCTAAATATTTAGAAGAAATTTTTAATTAAAAAAAATGTAGTGTCTGTAATGAAGTAAGATTTCTAATCATAGATACAAATCTGAATATATAAACATTAACTTACACTACTATAAACTTACTACTACTATTCATTTGCTTTTCTTTCCATGCAAAGGTTGTCTGGAAGAAATCACTCTAGGCGATAAGACCGCCCTTATACATCAAATATCTATTATATTGTTTTGTTATGTTCTATATCTTCTTCTTCTTTTTTGTTTCATATTTGTATTTCATTATGATCTGTGTTTCATTGTAATTTGTTTTTGGTGTATAATAAACTTATATTCTATTCTACTCTACTACTACCACAATCATGTATATGAACCTTGAAAACGTTTTACTTGGTAGTAGATCTTCTTAACGGGAGGTCATATAGGTACGTACCACTGCAGTACCACATATTCTGCCGCCAGGCAGTAGTGTGGAAACATCACTGTGTTCCAGTTTGAAAGATACTGCAGCTAGCGAAATTACAGGGCTCTTGAGATTAACCGTCGCAAACCTCAAAGTAAGAACACCAAAGCAGCGTTGCCTTGGACTTTGTTTTGCTACTCAAAGTTCTGTATATCGCTGCAATAGTCATGGACAGGCGTTATCTATTACCACCAAAAGAGCGCCTCATTCGTCTCATTAATTTTACATTAAAAAAAACATAATACTTGAACGGTCCCTTAATGGATGTAATTATGTAATAAATATAAGCCAATAAACACATAAATCTACAAACAAATCGACCGTGTAAAATGTTCTCTTTGTGTTTCATGACGGCACTAATGCTCTTAATGGATACTATCACATTCACCGAAACCAAATTATTAGAGTTTTACGCCATACTTATACAAGCTTATGGTTAGCAAATATTATATGTACCAACGCTATTGAGGAGCTGACATAACAAGCAGATAAATTCGGAAACCAATCGTCCAAAAAGTGCTCGCAAGTGACTGAAAGAAATCTTAACGGCCTCACTGATGAAATGTTGTAATGGATACTTAAATCTTACAAGAGGAATATCACTCCTCTCTACCGTTTTCAGTCATCGTAACAAACGAGGTTAGGGTTTTACAAATAAATCCTATTTATTAAAGTCATTCAGTTCTTACATAGATTGTATCTTTGAGATGTGTTCACCTTTATAAGTATAAAACAAAAGTTACAACTTTTAGAACAATATTTTGCTAAATTAAAGACGCAGTAAGTACGCTGCGGTAGACGTGTTCTAGAGTGGAGACCGCGTATTGGCAAGCGTAGCGTAGGACGCCCTGAGACTCGATGGAGTGACGATATACGTAGGACAGCTGGCGGTGGATGGAAGCGAAAAGCCGAAGATCGGGCTGAGTGGCGTGTCTTTGGAGAGGCCTATGTTCAGCAGTGGACTAATATAGGCTGATGATGATGATGATGATGATGATGATGAAAGACGCAGTCTAGTCTCAGTCAGACTAGTCTTCATTTTTGTTTCACTAGTGCAGAATTACTCACGTTTAAGTTCCTAGGTTTATCACAAACAAACAGACAGATAGAGAGACAGGTGAACATTATAAAACTGTGTTTTTTCTTCATATCGCTTCTACAAGTATATGCCTTAAAATGAATTACTTTTAAAATTTGATTTAACGTACGAGTAGTTTTCTCGTGCCAGTTTTATTATATATATATCCTACTAAAATTACAAATGTGAAAGTTTGGATGGATGTTTGTTACTCTGCCACGCAAAAACTACTGAACGGGTATGGATGAAATTTGTTATGGAGGTAGCTGAAACCCTGGATTAACACATAGGCTACTTTTTATCTCGAAAGCATGTAGCGGGTAATACCGAGGGGCGCAGCTAGTGCATATATAGATAAATTGTATGATGATTTCTAGTAGCACGATTGTGCTGATAAGGATTGGCTTAACATCAGATGAGCTGCGGTCAAACCCATCATCATCATCATCAGCCTATATTAGTTCACTGCTGGACATAGGCCTCTCCCAAGACACGCCACTCAGCCCGATCTTAGGCTTTTCGTTTCCATCCACCGCCAGCTGTCCTGCGTATATCCTGTACGTATGTCCTGTCTACGTGTGTCCTACCGGCCTCGACGGAAGACCAGCGCCGGCTGGCTTCAGTCGGCATTATGCTGAGTCGAGGCCGGTTTGTGACATAAAATATATTTCAAACTGTTTGTTTTTTTGTTTAATTTTTATTTATACATTTATTGTTTATTTTTTTGTATGTATGTATTGTTAATTATGTTGAAATGTGTTTTATGTCCCAAATAAAGTGTTGTCTATTGTCTATTTATATCGTCACTCCATCGAGTCTCAGGGCATCTTACGTCTGCCCCTAGTCTGTCAACCATAAAAAAATCAATTATTATAACACCTTCAAAGTAATCTGATGATGAGACTTAAAGGTAGACTGGTAATGCTCGATGATAAATGAGAACATTTATAAACACTAAGGAAGGCTTCAAAATCGTGTCTACAATATTGATTTTGAACTAGAATTCCAATAAAACCGGATAATATTTAACCGTCAAAGTTTCTCGAACAGTAAAGCAAGCCGTATCGCAAAAATATGAGAAAACTTGCCCAATACTCGGAATATTGCACGCTGCCTTTTTATGTGCGGCCTTTCGATTGCTCTTGTGGGGCACATAGATCGCTTATTATGTTGCGTGTGTAAGTTGGAGATGTTTGTTTATCTTGGAAGCCTGAATGTTGGATAAGTCACAGCTAAATTGTAGAAACCGCGATATAACGTAACGTCTAGCTGTTATGTAATATGGCGTGTTACCGATTAGCCGGATTGTATTACAGCTGTTTGAACGTCAACCGCATTTTATTCATGCATCGTGGAATTTAAGCTAGCCAGAATTTAATTAAGCGTATAATTATAATTAATCACTGTTTTACTTTAATTATTATTATAGATAATATTTTTGATACTTTATTCTTCCTTTATAGTTTTCTTTTAAGTGTTACGGTGACAACTCACCAGGGGGCGCTGCAACAAACATTTTTTGTGCAAATCCATGTTGCCATTTTTCTCCAAAACTACAGTTACAGTTATGGGTTACAACTAGGTATAGTTTTCAGTTATGGGTTTGGATTTGATTGGTGCATTATTTCAGATAGGTCACAATAACTTTTTAACAGTTGTGGGTTTTTTTTCAAAAAATTTAATTTTGCTTTTTATTTATCCTTTTTTTTTATTCGATAAAGGTTTGCGTTTGACCACACCTCATCATTGGAAACAGCTTTCAAAAGGGGCCAACCCAGAAAGCGTAAAAAAACTACTCAGTTTATCCTCTGCATAAAATATTCTATTTTTTTTTTAATTTTCACCAAGAGACGTAATATCTAAGTAAAATTCATGACAGTACCAATCTCGCGGCGCCTCTGGCTCCAGAAGCCTAATTAGAAAAATCCTTATAATCTGGAATAATTTTCACTAATTAAATTTAACAGCTACAGTCCCCTTACACCTGTGCCCAAGAATTGGCACGAAACTAAAGGTTTTTAAACGAAAAAGGCATTAACGTCTGTGTATTTTCCACGGAATTAGTATTTGTGTTGTACTTAGGTACCAAGTTTAGATACTTTGGACTTAAATGTGGTATAAAAAGAAAGTGCATGGTCTATTTACGTCGCGTTTTTCTGGTATGTGATATAAGTAGAAAGTGTACGGTCTTATACAAACTAGTGTATATTTTTAATTCGTTTTTAGGGTTCCGTACCCAAAGCGTAAAAACGGGACCCTATTACTGAGACTTCGCTGTCCGTCCGTCCGTCCGCGTGTCACCAGACTGTATCTCAAGAACGGTGATATCTGGACAGTTGAAATTTTCACAGATGATGTTTTTCAATTGCCGCTATAACAACAAAATACTAAAAATAAAATAAAACAAATATTTAAGGGCGGCTCCCATACAACAAACTTGATTTTTTACCGTTTCTTGCTCGATAGTAATAACAGTGACATGTAGACGCTTTAACTATTCACAGAATATTTAGTTGTATTATAGATAATGGTACGGAACCCTACGTGTGCCAAGTGTGAGTCCGACTCGCACTTGGGCGGTTTTTTTTTGTATTTTGATGTACCAAAAACGAAGCTCGCATTTATTCACGAAAGTGGTACAAAAAGAAAGTGTATGTTCTATTTACGTTCTATTTACCTTGAAAGTGGTATAAGAAAGTGTATGTTCTATTTACGTTCTATTTACCTTGAAAGTGGTATAAGAAAGTGTATGTTCTATTTACGTTCTATTTACCTTAAAAGTGGTATAAGAAAGTGTATGGTCTATTTACGTTCTGTTTACCTTCAATGTATTATAAGTAGAAAGTGTTTGGTTTATTTACGTCCTGTTTTCCTTGAATGTAAATAGAACATGTTTTTTTTTTTAATTTGATATAAATAGAAAGTGTATTGTATATTTACGTCCTGTTTTCCTTGAATGTGTTTTAAATAGAAAGTGTATAATCTATTCACACCTTTTTTTCCTTAAAGTGGTATAAATAGAAAGTAATAACAATAATAATACTGTTTTAATGAAAACACAAGTTCGTAAAGTAATTTGTGTTTCGTTGGCTTCTAAAGTAATTTTGATGTGGGTGTTTCAAAGCTTTTGGAAGCAAATTTAGAAAGGATTTGTTTGTCTTCGCTTATAATGTTTTCTAAGAGAAGGCGAAAACATTACCTATTGTCAGATTTAAAATACATTTTAACAAATATCATTCTATCCTACGATATTTATTTCTTATATCATTTAGCTACTGGTTCGGTATAATTGTAAATGTACGATTTGGTATGTAATTTCAGTTCGCTATTTTGTTAATCGGGTGCTATATCTAAAATCTATTCGTAATCCCGAAAACTAATTAAATTCTGCGCATCAGTGGCTGCCAAAGCTAAGGTAGAACTAAAGTAATTTAATTTAGCCGACGTAATAAAAGACTCATTCCATAGTTTTACACAAAGCCTGCTAAGCGAGGTGGCTGTAAAAACACCCTTTCAACCAAGAAATAGTAAGTCTGAAAAGCCCAAAGAAGTTTAACTAGAGCCGTACTAAAACTTCAGACTTACCTACTTATACTTGGTTAAAATCTGTATGAAAGTAATTCTTTTTCAATCCCTATCTGAGTCAGGTCTGTTTTTATAAACTGTCCCACTGTTGGACGCGGGTATCTCCTCAGTGTGAAAAGGATAAGGTTATAGTCAAAGCGCCCTCTATACATGGTGGATATTCCCCACGTACGGACTAAACGCTCCGATTCCACTTTCTACATACGCACAGCGAGGATGTGGAACTCTCTGCCGGCGTCTGTTTTTTCCGTGAAGTACAACTTGTGTGTCTACAAATTCAGAGTAAACAGGTTTTCTAGGTAAGCGTGCTTCATTATAGACTACATCCTGTATAACGTCAGGCAGGGCGTGGTCAAACGCAAACCTATTTAATTTCGATTTTTTTTTTCGCCAAGTGCGGGTTGGCAGTTTTTTTTAAGAGCTCTCAGACGTATAGGTTTCGTAGTTTAGTATCTGTGTTATAGAACCTACAAGTTTTAGAACACAGATTAAAAAATGTACGTACCATAAGATTAAAAAAACAACAAAACTACAGGGATTCAATCTCGTTGAACTTGTACAACACAGTGAAGAGGTATTTTACATAAATTTTACAGAGCTGCACTGGTTTAATTCTTACCATGAAGAAATGGATAGAATCTTGTTCGTAGCACGAAACTAAATGAATTTGAAACAAATAAAGAAAATATAGACCGCAGACGTGTTGTCTGCGGTCTACATTTTCTTTATTTGTGACATAAAACAACAAATAGGGCAAGCTAAAAACAACTAGCATGTTAAAAAAGATTTCAGTAAAAAAATATTTTATGTCTCAAACGGGCCTCAACTTAATTTTAGAATACACAAGACCAAATTACAAATAACAAACAAAAGAAATTCAATTCAATTGCGTTAGCATTTTATTATTCTCGTTTTATGTAATTGTTTAATTCTTTATTGTACACTTACTAGAATATGTGCAAAAGAATGACTTCATGCTAAAGCATTTTCTGCCAGCCATCCCCACAATATATTATGTCATGTGAGAAAACACTAAGACGAATATACTCGTATACAAGTGCATATTTTATGTATACATACAGTAAACAAAATTAAATAAATATGATACTGCTAAATGTTAATTGTACAAATAAATATACATGTAAATAAATATTTTTTTTTTATTTATCTGCTTTATTTCTCTCTCTCTCTCTCTCTATCTCACTTTTTTTAACCTAATTGTAAATTAATCATCTTAGAATGTGAAATACCGTAGGGATATAGAAATCATGATTGTTTTAAAATATTTGTGGGTGATACGACTTTTTTATTATTTGCGAAAACAACACATCAAATAAGACAAGAATTAGTTAAAGTTATTGAAAAAATTGTTTCATCTTTGTCCTTTGTAATCTATGGGCAGTAACAATTGTCAAAAAATAAAAGGCCCGTTTTGACATTTGAGAAAGACCCTAGACTGAATTTCACCAGCTTCATTCGATTTTAATAAACAGTAATTAAATATTGTGAAGTGATCTTTACTGAAAAGAATAAGCTTGGCGCTTATAGCCGTAAATATTTTTTTTTAATTGTCAATGCACTATCAACTACAATACAGAATCAAATCGATCAAATACTCATACAAACTTGAATCGATTTTTCGTGAGTATGGTAACATCACTAGTTACGTCGCGACGACAACTGTCAAAACGGGCCTCTTTATATTTTTACGACTTTAATCTGCTAGATTTGTTTCGTGTTGTGTGTTTTAAAATAATACAAAATACTTAAACTGTGTCACTCGTATACGTTCCCGTAAGTTTTCAAGAAAGCAAAGGATTTTTGGGGCTTTAGTTTAAAAATTAACACTTCCCACTTCACCGCCGCTCGTCTCACAGATCTGCCATAGCACCCGCGTATAAATGATTAAGTAACGACTGTGTTTAAACTCGCCATTTTAATTTGTAATGCCATCTGTACCCCGTCAGGGGAGTTATGTTCGTTTCATTACTTTAAAAAAAGTTAAATAAAACACGGAAACCGGTACAAATGCCAGAGCAATCGATTTGTCTATCTATATCTATCTATCTATAAATAAAATAAAAATAAGGAAAGATTTGATTGTTTGTTTGTATTGAATAGGCCCCGAAACTACTGGACCGATTTCAAAAATTCTTTCACCGTTGGGAAACTACTATCTCCGACATAGGCTACTTTTTATCCCTGTATTCCCACGGGAACGGGAACTAGTAGATAAATAAAGATAAAATTACGAATTGAGAATCTAAATCTAATCTAATCTAAATCTAATCTCTTCTTTTTAAAGTCGGTTATTAACTAAAAGCATTTAGAAACACTCTCTCTATTAGACCTTGAAACCTCATAAAATTAGAAACGATTTTAGTAAAGGCAATTATTCCTCAGAACTTTTTTAAGTCGAAACCTAACAAAATGTTGAAATTTCAAACTATACAAAGATACCGTATTTAACGATATTACTTTAGCAAAAAAATAGCTTCATTTTATAGCGGGCCAACCTATAAGTAAGTTCCTTAAGTAACCAATTCGTTTTAATAATACATTTTAAGAATTTTCGCTGAAAAATCCGAACCTTGTTCGGAAAGCGAAATTAGAGATCCGTGCAAGGAATGAACGGCAGCGAACTATATATCGCGTTTTACATTTAAAAACTTAAATATTCATGTAAGAAACAAATTTAAATTAAAACTACCAGAAAGGTTACAAATAGATTTTCATTGACAAAACCAATGCACGTTTCTTAATTTTTTATTTTTTATTTTTTTTAATGGTAGACAGGCTAGGTGTTTGACCACAGCTCACCTGATGTTAAGTGAAGGTGTGGTCGAAGATGGTAAAGCACACCTAGTCTGGAATGGAACTGGCTCTCAAGTGAGGCTGCCGGAACACACCGTTAAATGCTTGGCGTCAGATTTTCAACTTGAGGGTGGTAGCTAGCCAGCCGAGTACTAGAGAGTACGCTACCACCATGCTATGGTTTCCTCACGATGTTTTTCCTTCACCGGCAGCTCAAGCATTAGCATACTTATCTCATTTCCAAAAAACTTCTGAACCGTATTCACTTGGATACACAATATTATGTTATATATAGATTATATTATTTGCGTTGCGTATTAGTTTTATTTATCTCGCTCCAAGTGAATACGGTTCAGAAGTTTTTTGGTTTTAATCAACATTGCTATTGCACGAAGCGATACCACTAGTATGATGAGTGACCGATACGATACTACTGATGGTAAGTGGTAACGCAGGACCATTTCAACGATACACAGAAATCTGAGAAGCAAACCTCTTGTACTCACGTAGTAAGGTTCGTTTTTGTGGTGAGCACCTAACGGGAATCGCATTAACGACCTCAGTACGGGAGCATCGCCGCTTTGGCGCTCATTGCTTTGAGACATGCGATAGATATCCTCAACAGCCTTGTATTTTCGCTAGCAGTAATGTTAACACACTACTGCTTCACGGTAGAATATCTGGTACTGCAGTGGTACCTACCAAGAAGACCTCCTGCTAAGGAAATCTACTACCAAGTTAACATACACCAACTGACATAATTAAAGCCAGACAGCTGTGTTGGTTCATGTGTAGAATGTCTGCTTCAAGAGCTGAAGGGCGTGGGTTCGATTCCCACCCAGGACAAACTTTGTGGCATAAACAAATGTGTGTTCTGTGTCTGGGTGTTCTGTATTTATTATAAGTATGTATTTACAATAAAAAGCATTTAAGTATTCTATCAGTTATCTGACTTCCATAGTACAAGCTTTGCTTACTTTGGGGTCAGATGGCGCTGTGTGTCCTACGATATTTATTTATTTATTTATATGCGCAGCAATACTAGTCAACGTTACTGAGCAATGAAACTGCGATCATCTTCCTAGTCAGATATTTTCAATGTTGGTACTTATTTTCAAGTGTCGCTGGCTTCTATGCCTGGGCCTTCGTTACACAAGAACAAAGTCTCATGTAATGGACAAAGTTGTTTTCCTGCGATTACCCGCGCCGTCGCTGCATAAGCCACGGAAACGAGTCGAGAAACGTTTTACAGATACGGGCTTTTTCACCCATACCCAACATACTTTTGTGCGTAAAATAGGTGAGCTAAACTCATAATAAAATATGTTTTCTACTTAAATTAAAGAAGTTTCGGCAACCTTTTTTTTCAGTGGTTCACAGGCTAGGTGTTTGACCACTGCTCACCTGATGTTAAGTGAAGGTGTGGTCGAAGATGGTAAAGTAAATCTAGCCTAGAATGGAACTGGTTCTCAAGTGAGGCTGCCGGAATACACCGTTAGGTGCTTGGCGGCAGATTTTCAAGTTGTATAATTTGAAGAGGGTATGGCAGCCTTGAAAAGCTACTCATTGTTAGCAATATCGAAAGAAAGAGGACACCAGGCCGTTCACTAACACGATGGTCTTCTCACGATTCTTCTCATTGTAAGAAGGAAAAGGTATAGTCCACCACGCTGGCAGTATACGAGAACTATTGTTTTAACAACTGTCGGATATGTAGCTTTCATCACAATGTCTTCTATTACCGTTTGATGTCAGCGCCAATACGCACATAACTTTGAACATACAGAAGTGCATGCCGTGGGATTCGACCCCAGAACCTCTAGAATATAAGGCAGATGGTTCTCCAACTAGGTTGCCTGATATTCAAAGAAGACTAAATGAAAATTGTTGAAACTTGAACAATTTAATCACAGTTGACTTCATAACGAGCGTGATTTCTGCGCTTAAAACAACTGTTATTTGCCCCTAGCAAGCTGGGAGCGTATTTAATAGTCGTTAGGGCGACGGAACAATAAAATAGACTGAACTTTTTCAATGATCAACCTACTTTGTTCGGTTTTAAGGTCGAAAAAATACTGGAACATGAAATTTCTTTGCAAACTGATTTTATGGAGTTTTCAAGAAAATGAAATGGTTATTTGTTTTCCGCTCTCAAAGTGTTAAAGAACTTCTAGAATTTGGCCGAAATATGCCAGACTAAGCATTTAATACTGTTACATTGTACACGTAAAATTGATATCACGACAATAGCGCAAACATTTATAGACATTTACAGAATTTGTTACGCGAGATAGTGCTACACGTATTTATCTTTCCTTCACTAACAGACGTGTGGACTCTAGAAATTCTAATTCCCATTTGACGCTCTGCAACTTGAATAACCTAGTTTCCCCTCTCTAGATGATGGCATTAAAGAGTTATGTCAATCGATAACAGTTCAAAGCGGCACTTTCATCAGTAGAGAGGAAATGAACACCCGATGCAGACGCAAATGATTGCGATGCACTCCCGGGCTCTTACTGCGACAATTTTCATATTCTTTTTAGGTTCTAATTTTATTAAGGGGAGACTCATTGTATTTTTCGGAAAACACAATTTTAATGTTCTAATATGGATGTGGCCGAAACTATACCCGGAGTATCCAATATAATGAAACGTTAGTAATTCCGCATAAGTAAAACAAAAATATGTCAAAACCACGTCAGGCAGAAAGACTTTTGAGTCTTGAACACCGCCGGAGGGTAGCAAGTCTCACAATTTTCTACAGGATTCATTTCGGAGAATGTGCTACCGAGCTGTACGACCTTGTTCTTCCATCCTCTTTTTACCACAGGACAAGTAGAAAGACGTGAGAGAGTGAATAGGTATCTTCTAGGTCTGCGTGCTTAATCTTCGACCACATCGTCGCTTACTATCAGGCGAGATGGTGGTCAAACGCGGACTTATCCGTATAAAAAAAAAAGTTTCCATAATAAAATATTATAATATTATGTAATAGTTACAAACGCATATACCGTCTCCGTTCCATCGTGGACAAAAATAGAAACTACAAAAAACTTGTATTTCTATTTCTTTTGTCTACCCATAATCTTACTGTAAATTGTCCTAAATTTACGTAATACTTTGTTTGTCTGTGATTGGAATCATAAATATCAAGGACATTACTCTAGGTAGTTTTTTGTCAAACAAGGTCAATAATGTAAAGCAGAATTTGTTAAAGTTATTTTCTTTTCCCGCCAGGGATGTCTGTCCTGATAGTCTGACAAACAGATAGGTACTTTCAGATTATAGTAAACATTTATTTTGCTTTATAAGTAACGTAAATATTAACAACTATACCTATACGTGGATTGCAGTGAACTTATGTATATTTCGAATGCGTATACTACTAGCACACAATCGAACTCTTCAACCTGAGGGCCTAGACAAAGTGACATTGGATTAGCGATAACGTTAATAGAAAAATAAACATCTTATTCTTATCTTATCTTATTCGGAATGGGGGCGATGAGTCCTGCACTGACGTCCCGCTTGGGGTGTATTGTGCATTTCCCCCTACCAGCGTCTACCCGAGCCAACCCAGCTCCTTGAAGTACCGGAGCGAGGCTCTGGGCCGCTGGCATAGTAGCTCCAGTGGGTGAGATGGAAGTGTTAGCAATGATGAAAAGCAGCCAGCACTTCGCAGTGACATAGATGAAGATGATGAGGCTACCTCATGCAATTTAGTGGCAACTCTAGTTTCTGCTGTGGCTTTACAGTGCCACAACACATGCTCTACAGTTTCGTTCTCCTGAAGGCCGCCACGACAAAGCGGGCTATCCGTGGCTCCCAGTTTGTACAGGTGACTATTCAAATTGCAATGACCGGTTATAAGGCCTACCAAAAGACGAAGGTCCTGTCGTTGCAACTTCAATAGCTTGTTGGTGATCTTCCTGTTAAGGTATGGGAAAACAGTCTTACCATGTTTCCAGTCGTCTTTCTTGTCCCACAGGTTCTGCTGTTCTTTTTCGGTATGGCGACGCAGTAGGTGACGGCAGATGGTTTGCAGAGAGCTACTGCGTCGTCAATAGTAAATAAACATGTAAACAAAGTAAACATTTCGACAGCCCTATTGGCTCATTGGTAGTATGTCTGCTTCGAGAGCTGAAGGGCGTGGGTTCGATTCCCGCTCACTGTTTATTACGTGACTAACATCGATGTTTGTTCTGTGTCTGGGTGTACTGTATGTATTATAAGTATGTATATACAAAAAAAAAGTATTTAAGTATTCTATCAGTTATCTGTCTTCCACAGCACAAGCTCTGCTTAGTTTGGGGTTAGATGGCAGTGTGTAATGCCCTATGATATTCATTTTAAAATTTTAAATTTACTTGGTGGTAGATCTCCTTAGCAGGAGGTCGTCTAGGTACCACCACAGTACCAGATAGGTATTCTGCCGCCAAGCAGTAGTGTTTATAACATTGCTGTGTTCCGGTTTGAAGGGTACTACAGCTAGCGAAATTACTGGGCTATTGAGACTAATAATCAAAGCTTCTAAGTAATGAGCGCCAAAACAGCGATGCCCTAGATTTTGTGTTGTTACTCAAAGTTCTGTGTGTCGCTGCAATGGTCATGGACAGGCGTTGTCTCTTACAGGAGAGCGTCCCGTTCGTCTCATTACACTCACATAAAAAAATGTACGGGATTATCATAGGATGTCGATATGTCACGTGGGCAGCTTATGTCAATCTTGTACATTTCTGAACTTCTCTACTAGTATCAATAAAACTTAAATATATCGAATGTTAATATAAGGCCCTGTATATTCAGCAGAGAAAGAAAAGCCACCATATTTAAAACACGTAACTTAACCTGACCATATAGAAGGTATTGATAAAACTTGCACAAAAAGCGCACGTACGAACGGGCATTTCAAAATACCAGGATGTTCCTTCACGCGTCCGTTGAATCGAACCGATTTCACGGGAAAATAATTTTCCGGCAAAACGGGGAAAGCCTTTTTTGAAAAATCGATAAAACACGCAGAGTGATTGCTAGCACCGTAAATATTTATATTTGTTGGTTCATTGGCGATGCTTGCAATGGATTCTTTTTTAGATATCCAGACATACAGAAAAAAAACAGTAGGTACTTAGTACAAAAAAATGTAACACCAAACCCAAAAACAAACGAACAGAGACAAATAAGAGACGGTTACAAAATAACTCTATCTTTAAATATAAAATGAACTCGCTGTCCGCGATGTGCGTGAACTTAGCAGATCATTGTCCAGCAGATCAAAAATAAATGGGAGTTCTGTTCGCATGCAGGTGAGTTCTACAGTTCCTGATACTTTTTGGAAATAGTTCTGGCGATTTTGTCATAAAAATGTCAATTGTCAAAATGATCTGCTAACTTCCCGTACCTAGCAGATCATTTTGCAGCAAATCAAAAACAAAGGTGATTTCTATTCGCATGCAGATGAGTTCTATAGTTCCTGATAATTTTTAGGAATAGTTCTAGCGTTATTGTCAAAAAATGTCATAAAAATGTCAATTATCAAAATGATCTGCCAACTTCCCGTACCTAGCAGATCATTTTGCAGCAAATCAAAAACAAAGGTGATTTCTATTCGCATGCAGATGAGTTCTACAGTTCCTGATACTTTTTAGGAATAGTTCTAGCGTTATTGCCAAAAAAAAGTCAATTGACTAAATGATCTGCCAATACATTATTATCAGAATGTTCAAAAATGAAAAAATAAAAAAAATGTTTGAACAGATTATATAAGCTAGAACTCTTTTGTTTAAAGCAGAAACGTATCAGAACTGCAATGTAGAACACAATTTGAGCCCAGAACTCACGTAAAAGTACCAGCAGATCATACCAGAAAGTCAAAATATCCATAATTTAAGAAAGAATTAAAAAAAAATATTTAATCGGCTCTTAAAAGCTAGAACTCCGTTGTTTACCGTAGATACGTATAAGAACTGCAATACAGAATACAATTCGAACCCAGAACTCACGTAAAAGTATCAGCAGATCATACCAGAAAGTCAAAATATCCATAATTTAAGAAAGAATTAAAAAAAAATATTTAATCGGCTCTTAAAAGCTAGAACTCCGTTGTTTACCGTAGATGCGTATAAGAACTGCAATATGGAATACTATTCGAGCCCAGAACTCACGTAAAAGTGCCAGCAGATCATACCAGAAAGTCAAAATATCCATAATTTAAGAAAGAATTAAAAAAAAATATTTAATCGACTCTTAAAAGTTAGAACTCCTTTGTTTACCGTAGATACGTATAAAAACTGCAATATGGAATACAATTCGAGCCCAGAACTCACGTAAAAGTATCAGCAGATCATACCAGAAAGTCAAAATACCCAAGATTTAAGAAAAAATTAAAAAAAAATATTTAAGTAACTCTTAAAAGCTAGAACTCCTTTGTTTACCGTAGATACGTATAAGAACTGCAATATGGAATACAATTCGAGCCCAGAACTCACGTAAAAGTATCAGCAGATCATACCAGAAAGTCAAAAAGCCAAGATTTAAGAAAAAATTTAAAAAAAATATTTAAGTAACTCTTAAAAGCTAGAACTCTATTGTTTACCGTAGATACGTATAAGAACTGCAATATGGAATACAATTCGAGCCCAGAGCTCACGTAAAAATGCCAGCAGATCATACCAGAAAGTCAAAATATCCATAATTTAAGAAAGAATTAAAAAAAAATATTTAATCGACTCTTAAAAGTTAGAACTCCTTTGTTTACCGTAGATACGTATAAAAACTGCAATATGGAATACAATTCGAGCCCAGAACTCACGTAAAAGTATCAGCAGATCATACCAGAAAGTCAAAATACCTAAGATTTAAGAAAAAATTTTAAAAAAATATTTAAGTAACTCTTAAAAGCTAGAACTCCTTTGTTTACCGTAGATACGTATAAGAACTGCAATATGGAATACAATTCGAGCCCAGAACTCACGTAAAAGTACCAGCAGATCATACCAGAAAGTCAAAATACCCAAGATTTAAGAAAAAATTAAAAAAAAATATTTAATCGGCTCTTAAAAGCTAGAACTCCGTTGTTTACCGTAGATACGTATAAGAACTGCAATACAGAATACAATTCGAGCCCAGAACTCACGTAAAAGTATCAGCAGATCATACCAGAAAGTCAAAATATCCATAATTTAAGAAAGAATTAAAAAAAAATATTTAATCGGCTCTTAAAAGCTAGAACTCCGTTGTTTACCGTAGACGCGTATAAGAACTGCAATATGGAATACAATTCGAGCCCAGAACTCACGTAAAAGTATCAGCAGATCATACCAGAAAGTCAAAATACCCAAGATTTAAGAAAAAATTAAAAAAAAAAATTTAAGTAACTCTTAAAAGCTAGAACTCCTTTGTTTACCGTAGATACGTATATGAACTGCAATACAGAATACAATTCGAGCCCAGAACTCACGTAAAAGTATCAGCAGATCATACCAGAAAGTCAAAATATCCATAATTTAAGAAAGAATTAAAAAAAAATATTTAATCGGCTCTTAAAAGCTAGAACTCCGTTGTTTACCGTAGATGCGTATAAGAACTGCAATATGGAATACAATTCGAGCCCAGAACTCACGTAAAAGTGCCAGCAGATCATACCAGAAAGTCAAAATATCCATAATTTAAGAAAGAATTAAAAAAAAATATTTAATCGACTCTTAAAAGTTAGAACTCCTTTGTTTACCGTAGATACGTATAAAAACTGCAATATGGAATACAATTCGAGCCCAGAACTCACGTAAAAGTATCAGCAGATCATACCAGAAAGTCAAAATACCTAAGATTTAAGAAAAAATTTTAAAAAAATATTTAAGTAACTCTTAAAAGCTAGAACTCCTTTGTTTACCGTAGATACGTATAAGAACTGCAATATGGAATACAATTCGAGCCCAGAACTCACGTAAAAGTATCAGCAGATCATACCAGAAAGTCAAAATACCTAAGATTTAAGAAAAAATTTTAAAAAAATATTTAAGTATCTCTTAAAAGCTAGAACTCCTTTGTTTACCGTAGATACGTATAAGAACTGCAATACAGAATACAATTCGAACCCAGAACTCACGTAAAAGTATCAGCAGATCATACCAGAAAGTCAAAATATCCATAATTTAAGAAAGAATTAAAAAAAAATATTTAATCGGCTCTTAAAAGCTAGAACTCCGTTGTTTACCGTAGATGCGTATAAGAACTGCAATATGGAATACAATTCGAGCCCAGAACTCACGTAAAAGTATCAGCAGATCATACCAGAAAGTCAAAATACCCAAGATTTAAGAAAAAATTAAAAAAAAAAATTTAATCGGCTCTTAAAAGCTAGAACTCCGTTGTTTACCGTAGATACGTATAAGAACTGCAATACAGAATACAATTCGAGCCCAGAACTCACGTAAAAGTGCCAGCAGATCATACCAGAAAGTCAAAATATCCATAATTTAAGAAAGAATTAAAAAAAAATATTTAATCGACTCTTAAAAGTTAGAACTCCTTTGTTTACCGTAGATACGTATAAAAACTGCAATATGGAATACAATTCGAGCCCAGAACTCACGTAAAAGTATCAGCAGATCATACCAGAAAGTCAAAATACCTAAGATTTAAGAAAAAATTTTAAAAAAATATTTAAGTAACTCTTAAAAGCTAGAACTCCTTTGTTTACCGTAGATACGTATAAGAACTGCAATATGGAATACAATTCGAGCCCAGAACTCACGTAAAAGTACCAGCAGATCATACCAGAAAGTCAAAATACCCAAGATTTAAGAAAAAATTAAAAAAAAATATTTAATCGGCTCTTAAAAGCTAGAACTCCGTTGTTTACCGTAGATACGTATAAGAACTGCAATATGGAATACAATTCGAGCCCAGAACTCACGTAAAAGTATCAGCAGATCATACCAGAAAGTCAAAAACCCAAGATTTAAGAAAAAATTTAAAAAATATATTTAATTAACTCTTAAAAGCTAGAACTCCATTGTTTACCGTAGATACGTATAAGAACTGCAATATGGAATACAATTCGAGCCCAGAACTCACGTAAAAATGCCAGCAGATCATACCAGAAAGTCAAAATATCCATAATTTAAGAAAGAATTAAAAAAAAATATTTAATCGACTCTTAAAAGTTAGAACTCCTTTGTTTACCGTAGATACGTATAAGAACTGCAATATGGAATACAATTCGAGCCCAGAACTCACGTAAAAGTATCAGCAGATCATACCAGAAAGTCAAAATACCTAAGATTTAAGAAAAAATTTTAAAAAAATATTTAAGTAACTCTTAAAAGCTAGAACTCCTTTGTTTACCGTAGATACGTATAAGAACTGCAATATGGAATACAATTCGAGCCCAGAACTCACGTAAAAGTGCCAGCAGATCATACCAGAAAGTCAAAATATCCATAATTTAAGAAAGAATTAAAAAAAAATATTTAATCGACTCTTAAAAGTTAGAACTCCTTTGTTTACCGTAGATACGTATAAAAACTGCAATATGGAATACAATTCGAGCCCAGAACTCACGTAAAAGTATCAGCAGATCATACCAGAAAGTCAAAATACCCAAGATTTAAGAAAAAATTAAAAAAAAATATTTAATCGGCTCTTAAAAGCTAGAACTCCGTTGTTTACCGTAGATACGTATAAGAACTGCAATACAGAATACAATTCGAGCTCAGAACTCACGTAAAAGTGCCAGCAGATCATACCAGAAAGTCAAAATATCCATAATTTAAGAAAGAATTAAAAAAAAATATTTAATCGACTCTTAAAAGTTAGAACTCCTTTGTTTACCGTAGATACGTATAAAAACTGCAATATGGAATACAATTCGAGCCCAGAACTCACGTAAAAGTATCAGCAGATCATACCAGAAAGTCAAAATACCCAAGATTTAAGAAAAAATTTAAAAAAAATATTTAAGTAACTCTTAAAAGCTAGAACTCCTTTGTTTACCGTAGATACGTAAAAGAACTGCAATATGGAATACAATTCGAGCCCAGAACTCACGTAAAAGTATCAGCAGATCATACCAGAAAGTCAAAAACCCAAGATTTAAGAAAAAATTTAAAAAAAATATTTAAGTAACTCTTAAAAGCTAGAACTCCATTGTTTACCGTAGATACGTATAAGAACTGCAATATGGAATACAATTCGAGCCCAGAACTCACGTAAAAGTGCCAGCAGATCATACCAGAAAGTCAAAATATCCATAATTTAAGAAAGAATTAAAAAAAAATATTTAAGTAACTCTTAAAAGCTAGAACTCCTTTGTTTACCGTAGATACGTATAAGAACTGCAATATGGAATACAATTCGAGCCCAGAACTCACGTAAAAGTATCAGCAGATCATACCAGAAAGTCAAAATACCTAAGATTTAAGAAAAAATTTTAAAAAAATATTTAAGTAACTCTTAAATATTTTTTTAAAATTTTTTCTTAAATCTTGGGTGTTTTGACTTTCTGGTATGATCTGCTGATACTTTTACGTGAGTTCTGGGCTCGAATTGTATTCTGTATTGCAGTTCTTATACGTATCTACGGTAAACAATGGAGTTCTAGCTTTTAAGAGATACTTAAATATTTTTTAAAAATTTTTTCTTAAATCTTAGGTATTTTGACTTTCTGGTATGATCTGCTGATACTTTTACGTGAGTTCTGGGTTCGAATTGTATTCTGTATTGCAGTTCTTATACGTATCTACGGTAAACAAAGGAGTTCTAGCTTTTAAGAGTTACTTAAATATTTTTTTTAAATTTTTTCTTAAATCTTGGGTGTTTTGACTTTCTGGTATGATCTGCTGATAGTTTTACGTGAGTTCTGGGCTCGAATTGTATTCTGTATTGCAGTTCTTATACGTATCTACGGTAAACAAAGGAGTTCTAGCTTTTAAGAGATACTTAAATATTTTTTTAAAATTTTTCTTAAATCTTGGGTTTTTGACTTTCTGGTATGATCTGCTGATACTTTTACGTGAGTTCTGGGCTCGAATTGTATTCCATATTGCAGTTCTTATACGTATCTACGGTAAACAACGGAGTTCTAGCTTTTAAGAGCCGATTAAATATTTTTTTTAAATTCTTTCTTAAATTATGGATATTTTGACTTTCTGGTATGATCTGCTGATACTTTTACGTGAGTTCTGGGCTCGAATTGTATTCTGTATTGCAGTTCTTATACGTATCTACGATAAACAACGGAGTTCTAGCTTTTAAGAGCCGATTAAATATATTTTTTTAATTTTTTCTTAAATCTTGGGTATTTTGACTTTCTGGTATGATCTGCTGGTACTTTTACGTGAGTTTTGGGCTCGAATTGTATTCCATATTGCAGTTCTTATACGTATCTACGGTAAACAAAGGAGTTCTAGCTTTTAAGAGTTACTTAAATATTTTTTTAAAATTTTTTCTTAAATCTTAGGTATTTTGACTTTCTGGTATGATCTGCTGATACTTTTACGTAAGTTCTGGGCTCGAATTGTATTCCATATTGCAGTTGTTATACGTATCTACGGTAAACAAAGGAGTTCTAACTTTTAAGAGTCGATTAAATATTTTTTTTTAATTCTTTCTTAAATTATGGATATTTTGACTTTCTGGTATGATCTGCTGATACTTTTACGTAAGTTCTGGGCTCGAATTGTATTCCATATTGCAGTTTTTATACGTATCTACGGTAAACAAAGGAGTTCTAACTTTTAAGAGTCGATTAAATATTTTTTTTTAATTCTTTCTTAAATTATGGATATTTTGACTTTCTGGTATGATCTGCTGGCACTTTTACGTGAGTTCTGGGCTCGAATTGTATTCCATATTGCAGTTCTTATACGTATCTACGGTAAACAAAGGAGTTCTAGCTTTTAAGAGCCGATTAAATATATTTTTTTAATTCTTTCTTAAATTATGGATATTTTGACTTTCTGGTATGATCTGCTGATACTTTTACGTGAGTTCTGGGCTCGAATAGTATTCCATATTGCAGTTCTTATACGCATCTACGGTAAACAACGGAGTTCTAGCTTTTAAGAGCCGATTAAATATTTTTTTTTATTTTTTTCTTAAATCTTGGGTATTTTGACTTTCTGGTATGATCTGCTGATACTTTTACGTGAGTTCTGGGCTCGAATTGTATTCCATATTGCAGTTCTTATACGTATCTGCGGTAAACAAAGGAGTTCTAGCTTTTAAGAGATACTTAAATATTTTTTTTAAATTTTTCTTAAATCTTGGGTTTTTGACTTTCTGGTATGATCTGCTGATACTTTTACGTGAGTTCTGGGCTCGAATTGTATTCCATATTGCAGTTCTTATACGTATCTACGGTAAACAACGGAGTTCTAGCTTTTAAGAGCCGATTAAATATTTTTTTTTAATTCTTTCTTAAATTATGGATATTTTGACTTTCTGGTATGATCTGCTGATACTTTTACGTGAGTTCTGGGCTCGAATTGTATTCTGTATTGCAGTTCTTATACGTATCTACGGTAAACAACGGAGTTCTAGCTTTTAAGAGCCGATTAAATATTTTTTTTTAATTTTTTCTTAAATCTTGGGTATTTTGACTTTCTGGTATGATCTGCTGATACTTTTACGTGAGTTCTGGGCTCGAATTGTATTCCATATTGCAGTTCTTATACGTATCTACGGTAAACAAAGGAGTTCTAGCTTTTAAGAGTTACTTAAATTTTTTTTTTTAATTTTTTCTTAAATCTTGGGTATTTTGACTTTCTGGTATGATCTGCTGATACTTTTACGTGAGTTCTGGGCTCGAATTGTATTCCATATTGCAGTTCTTATACGCATCTACGGTAAACAACGGAGTTCTACCTTTTAAGAGCCGATTAAATATTTTTTTTTAATTCTTTCTTAAATTATGGATATTTTGACTTTCTGGTATGATCTGCTGATACTTTTACGTGAGTTCTGGGTTCGAATTGTATTCTGTATTGCAGTTCTTATACGTATCTACGGTAAACAAAGGAGTTCTAGCTTTTAAGAGTTACTTAAATATTTTTTTTAAATTTTTTCTTAAATCTTGGCTGTTTTGACTTTCTGGTATGATCTGCTGATACTTTTACGTGAGTTCTGGGCTCGAATTGTATTCTGTATTGCAGTTCTTATACGTATCTACGGTAAACAAAGGAGTTCTAGCTTTTAAGAGATACTTAAATATTTTTTTAAAATTTTTTCTTAAATCTTAGGTATTTTGACTTTCTGGTATGATCTGCTGATACTTTTACGTGAGTTCTGGGCTCGAATTGTATTCCATATTGCAGTTCTTATACGTATCTACGGTAAACAAAGGAGTTCTAGCTTTTAAGAGTTACTTAAATATTTTTTTTTAATTCTTTCTTAAATTATGGATATTTTGACTTTCTGGTATGATCTGCTGGCACTTTTACGTGAGTTCTGGGCTCGAATTGTATTCCATATTGCAGTTCTTATACGTATCTACGGTAAACAATGGAGTTCTAGCTTTTAAGAGTTACTTAAATATTTTTTTTAAATTTTTTCTTAAATCTTGGGTTTTTGACTTTCTGGTATGATCTGCTGATACTTTTACGTGAGTTCTGGGCTCGAATTGTATTCCATATTGCAGTTCTTTTACGTATCTACGGTAAACAAAGGAGTTCTAGCTTTTAAGAGTTACTTAAATATTTTTTTTAAATTTTTTCTTAAATCTTGGGTATTTTGACTTTCTGGTATGATCTGCTGATACTTTTACGTGAGTTCTGGGCTCGAATTGTATTCCATATTGCAGTTTTTATACGTATCTACGGTAAACAAAGGAGTTCTAACTTTTAAGAGTCAATTAAATATTTTTTTTTTAATTCTTTCTTAAATTATGGATATTTTGACTTTCTGGTATGATCTGCTGGTACTTTTACGTGAGTTCTGGGCTCGAATAGTATTCCATATTGCAGTTCTTATACGCATCTACGGTAAACAACGGAGTTCTAGCTTTTAAGAGCCGATTAAATATTTTTTTTTAATTCTTTCTTAAATTATGGATATTTTGACTTTCTGGTATGATCTGCTGGTACTTTTACGTGAGTTCTGGGCTCGAATTGTATTCCATATTGCAGTTTTTATACGTATCTACGGTAAACAAAGGAGTTCTAGCTTTTAAGAGTTACTTAAATAATTTTTTTTTATTTTTTCTTAAATTATGGTTATTTTGACTTTCTGGTATGATCTGCTGATACTTTTACGTGAGTTCTGGGCTCGAATAGTATTCCATATTGCAGTTCTTATACGCATCTACGGTAAACAACGGAGTTCTAGCTTTTAAGAGCCGATTAAATATTTTTTTTTAATTCTTTCTTAAATTATGGATATTTTGACTTTCTGGTATGATCTGCTGATACTTTTACGTGAGTTCTGGGTTCGAATTGTATTCTGTATTGCAGTTCTTATACGTATCTACGGTAAACAACGGAGTTCTAGCTTTTAAGAGCCGATTAAATATTTTTTTTTAATTCTTTCTTAAATTATGGATATTTTGACTTTCTGGTATGATCTGCTGGTACTTTTACGTGAGTTCTGGGCTCAAATTGTGTTCTACATTGCAGTTCTGATACGTTTCTGCTTTAAACAAAAGAGTTCTAGCTTATATAATCTGTTCAAACATTTTTTTTATTTTTTCATTTTTGAACATTCTGATAATAATGTATTGGCAGATCATTTAGTCAATTGACTTTTTTTTGGCAATAACGCTAGAACTATTCCTAAAAAGTATCAGGAACTGTAGAACTCATCTGCATGCGAATAGAAATCACCTTTGTTTTTGATTTGCTGCAAAATGATCTGCTAGGTACGGGAAGTTGGCAGATCATTTTGATAATTGACATTTTTATGACATTTTTTGACAATAACGCTAGAACTATTCCTAAAAATTATCAGGAACTATAGAACTCATCTGCATGCGAATAGAAATCACCTTTGTTTTTGATTTGCTGCAAAATGATCTGCTAGGTACGGGAAGTTAGCAGATCATTTTGACAATTGACATTTTTATGACAAAATCGCCAGAACTATTTCCAAAAAGTATCAGGAACTGTAGAACTCACCTGCATGCGAACAGAACTCCCATTTATTTTTGATCTGCTGGACAATGATCTGCTAAGTTCACGCACATCTGTCCGCGTCTGTCTGTTTCTTCGCTTACTTCGTCTTCTTCTTTTTTTTAATGTGATTTTTTTTATTGTATGAAAGATATGCCTTTTTTGTGACATAAATGAAAATTTGTATCGTTTTTAAGTCAATAAAATAATTTTAATTTGATACTTGATTTAATTCAAGCAATTGTGATTTACCGCAAATAAAGACCAAAATAAATGCCAGTGGCTGTGATTTCACTGTAAAATTATGCTCCATTTGTCTATAAATGGCAAAAAATTATTTGTACGGAAATGGAACCACCTTAAGTGACGGTGTGGTTGAAGATGGTAGGTACATCAGCTGTAGCCAGCCAGCGGTAGCTGGTAGCTAGTCAGCCGAGTACTATATCATATTTCTTACTGCTATATTGCGTTTCTATCTTACGTTGTTACCCAACTACAGATACTTAAAACTTTGTAATGAACTCTTCCTGCGATTAAAAACATTGTTGGTAGGTTGCATTTTCGAAAGTTCTTAATGAACCGTTTTTAAAAGCAAAGTTTTATTCCTCATTGTTTATTGGCGTTCATCTTTTGTGTTGGCAACTTTTAGACCGTCGCATTGTGCGAGTGTCTATTATACAGACTAGATGGGAAATATCTAGATGTAGACCATTATACGTGTTGAGTAAGTAACACAACTCCTGCTTTTAGTAAAATACGAAAAATAATTGTTATTTTGTAAAACTTGTGTTTGTTCGAATGATTGAATCTAGTGGTATTTTTTTTTTAGACCGACCTGGTGGGCTAACTTCGAACAAGAGTCCAAAATTTCTATGGCAAAATAAAGTTTTTACTGTCTATAAAAATATGTTGTTTTTAAGCATGTCTTTAATTTTTATCATATGCCTGAAACATTAATTCAATAACTTCACTCGATCGAAAAAAAAAAGTTACCTCTATTACAAATGCAGAATCCATTTTACGACTAGTTCCAATTTTTTTTCTTAATTTGAAAAATAATGAGTAGGACGAGACGCTCTCCTGATGGTAAGAGATAACGCCTGTCCATGACCATTGCATCGATACACAGAACTTTGTATAATAAAACAAAGTCCAGGCATCGCTGCTTTGGCGCTCATTACTTTGAGACTTTCGATGGTTAGTCTCAACAGCCCAGTAATTTCGCTAGCTGCAGTACCCTTCAAACCGGAACACAGTTATGCTTACACACTATTGCTTAGCGGCAGAATATCTAGTACTGCGGTGGTACCTACCTAGACGACCTCCTGCTAAGGAGATCTACTACCAAGTAAAAGTTTTTCACTATTTTGTGATAATTTTTAAAGTATTACGCTATAATAGAACCTTATTTATCATACGAGACTTAAAATACCTAAAGCTCTCAGAAAGCCTCGCCTTAAGTATTAAATTACTTGCACATGTGTAGGACAGTGGCTTAATGCTGTGAAATATGTCTTGTCTTTACTCTGTTGATGCTTCAAATAAAGTTACCACCTCTCCTTTTTATTTTTGTTTTTGGCGTCGCAATTTGTTTATTTTCCAACTAATTTGTCAAGTATTTCGGTATTTTAATTTTTTTTATTTTAAACCTAATAAAATAAGTCTAAGCCACACAAAGCAACTCAAGCTCTATTAGTTGTCTGTCGAAAATAATTATTCTAATACAATTTTTTTTCGGTACCAAGTTTTATGCGGAAACGCGGAAAGGTCGTGTTGCCACATTAGGTACGAGTACATTATTATCCAAAACTTATATATTTTCTTGTGTTTATGTATAAAACAGCCATGTGCATTTGCCAATGTCAAACATTGGCAAATGCACAAAGTCTGAAGTCAATCAACCAACCAACTTTTTTTTTAAACTTTGTAGCAGATGCCAAAAGTGGCGGGAGTTGATGTACTGTTATTTTTTATGCTACGACCTCATTCTAGGGATCGAATAGGAAACGCAGGTTAGGTCGGGTTTCTTTGTCCTGGCGAACTTTAAAAAAGTTCCAATGAGTCCGGGATCCCGAGTCTCCGGGTAATCACGGAACTTCCTTTCGCCGAGTTTGAAATAAGACTTCTATTCATCTCTCGGTATTTGTTTTCATTTATGTAAGTTGGTAGGAAAACACTGAAATCTAGGACTCGGTTGTTTGTTCTAGATCAACAACCGTCTGGACCTGTCTAAAGCCTTCGGGCGACCTAACAACTTTGACAAACTGTTGAATTTGATAAACTCTGTTATAGTCACTATTGTGTACCGTTGTCATTGCGAAGTACTTTCACGAGGACATAAGTCAAAAGCAATTTTCGAAATAATTGTCATTATAAAATCATACATGCCGAAGAATTGTATATGATTGGTGATTTTTATGTGATGGGAGTAAATGTAGAGATGGTGAATGATAGAATGAAGTGGGGAAAGACAGCATGATGTGCCAACCTCCCTTAGTGGGAATAAGAGCAGGAACGTGTCAAAATCACGTCAGTTTTCAACTATGAAATTAGTTTTGTTTACTTGATTGCATTGTGATTGTTTTCCTTGTTATGTTGCAAACTGCATTTATTTGATTTTTACAGAATTTTTGTCTGCACGCAGTAGAATATGGCGATGTGCTGTCTTCAAATATTTCCACGGCACCTTTTTGTTGGATAGGTTTGCATTTGACTAAATGTTTACCGTATCAATACTGAAATTACAAATTGACATAATTGTAATTTTATCTTGTCCTTTTTCATTTTTTTCCATTTAGATAAGTTACTAACTACTGGGCTGTTAAGATTCAAAGTAATCATCGACAAAGCAGCGATGCCCTAGACTTTGTATAACTACTCAAAGTTATGTGTATCGCTGCAATGGTCATGGATAGACGTTATCTCTTACCATCAGGAGAACGTCTCGATCGTCTTATTACTTTTACATAAAACAAATTAAAAACAAAACACTTCCTTCATGCATACTGTAGATACTTTACTAATCGGCTTTGTGAAACTACACGTATTGTATTTAGGCGTGGTGTAAATCGGTCGGTATGGCTCAAATTATCCACTAGAACTCGACCAGTAATTGAAACAATTGGAAACTGGTCCACGTGTCAGTCACAATAAGTGTTACCTGCACTTGACAGCTAAACGTGTAGCCTCGTCGGATTTGTGCAAGCGGGCCCAGTGCGGACCACAGACTCATAATTGAAATACCTTTTTTTTAATGATCTAGGTACGGGCTAGATATTTCACCACTGAATACAAAGTAGTCTTAACTTTACATGGTTGAGATGCTATACAGTACACATAGACTAGAATGGACAGTTCCATTCTACATCCAGCTCTCAAGTAAAGCTCACATAAATCGTTTAAAGTTACTCCAGCGAATCTTTAATTACCGATTACCGATGCCGATATATATTAAAAAGTTTAATTATGTTATATTGTATATTCAAACCTTCCATTAAAATAACATCTAAATGACAGTAGTTTATGCGAACAGTTGCGTAGTTTAGAAAAAGTAAGCGGACACACAGATAGAATAGAATATAACTTTATTATACACCAAAACAAAACACAACAACATACAAAAATGAAACATAAAAAAAGATAAATAATTAACATAACAATATAATACATACTATACACAAACAGACTATAGGTACTACAGATTTGTTTGATAAGTACTTAGATAGGTACATTGTTAGCGCCACTCAGAGGCGCTTCCTTCTTTTCATTCCTACCCTCATTTTCCCATGAACGACGACTAACTGTGTTGAACTTCGTGGGATGAGACACCACTGCGAGGGCAGTCTGCTGTTGACCCTCGTCAGCGACGCATGTGAGTCTGCCGTTGACCCTCGTCAGCGACGCATGTGAGTCTGCCGTTGACCCTCGTCAGCGACGCATGTGAGTCTGCCGTTGACCCTCGTCAGCGACGCATGTGAGTCTGCCGTTGACCCTCGTCAGCGACGGATGTGAGTTTACCGTTCCTCGTCATCGACGGATGTGCGTTTCTATTGACCCTCGTCAACAACGGAAGTGTACTAGTGAATACGTGTGCCCGCAACACCGCTTATCATACCACCGCACGGGATACAGTTCCCGCAGGAGCCGAAGGTTCCCCGCGCCCGCATCATTTACCCGCAAATACAGTCCACTACTCCAGATTCGCGATTACCTAGGACCGGGTAACGCAGCTCTGCTCATCAGCCCGGAAACCAGGTAAGTCGTCGTTCGTCACCCCTCCGTGTTGGGCGCGCTCTGCCATAATATTTGGTGGCCGCGCTAACACACTCTCTGTCCTTCGAGCCGGATATTTCTTCCCAATTTCCTCATTTTTTCCTTCATTAAAAACCGCAAATTTCCATCGATTTTCTAAATATAATATTTTTTTCCCGCTATTATTCACATGTGAAGGTAGTTTCGTGGTCGGTTACCGCGCCACATTCCTGCCTCGCTCAACCGCTCTGCTAGTTACTAAGCGCGTATATGTGTCACTGTGCAACCATTAAATTAGCCGTTTCGAAATTTACCTAAATTTATCAGTTGTCTCTCAAAATGGCTACTCGTTCCAAAGATAAAGACGAGTGTAAAGATGACGTACCTCACGATAAGTTGCAAATTAAACGCTTAACTTTAGCAGGTAAAAGAGATACAATATTTTCTCGTTTACAAGACATTTATAACCGCTCTTTAAATGCTTTTACTGATGATACGGAGAAAGACCTATTTTTATGTGGGATTATTTCACTCGATCGTTTACAGTCCGAGTTCAATGACGTTGTAAACGAATTAAACATCACCGAGCTGACAAAAAAAATCCTCGGTATAAGGTCAATTATCAATCGCTAAATGCATTCGAAGATATGTATTGCCGCTGCAAGTTTGTTTACGATAAACTTAACCCGCCCGCTATGAGTGCGAAACTCGCTGATTCTCACACTTCACCGCAACGTAAGTCCGTCAAGTTACCTAAACTCGAGCTAATGTGTTTCGATGGCAATCCAATGACTTGGAAAATATTTTATGAATCATTTAACCAGACTATTCATAAAAATCCAGATTTAACTGATCATGAGCGCATTCAATATTTAATTAATAAGCTCAGTGGTCGCGCTTTGTCTGCTATTTCAGGTATTACGCCAAATAGCAACAACTACCGCCTTATCTATCAGACACTCGTAGATAGGTACGATGACCCGCGTTCTCTTGCTACCTCTTATCTGCAACAGATAATTGAATTTAAATCTAATAATAATATCGCTTCCGCAAAGAACTTAGAATTATTTCTCGATAAGTTTTGTTCCGCTGTTTCCAGTTTGCAATCGCTCGATTTGGCAAACCTGGCTGATTTTATTTTGATGCAACTCGCAATAAATAGGGTCGACTCGACAACCGCACGCGCATTCGAAATGCACATAAGAGGCAAACCTATGCCTACATACAATGAATTCATCAAATTCGTTCGCGAGCAAAGTAAAATACTAGATCGCACCGCGCCCGCTTCCGAACGCGTATCAGATAATAATTATAATCGTAAGAAATCTACACATTCATTCGCTGCTTCGTGCGTTCAGCTGCGCCAATGCAACTTGTGCAATAGATCGGATCACGTACAATTGTATAGGTGCCCCGCGTTCGATAAGCTTTCAGTCGATGATAGGTTGGCCTACATAAAACAACACAAAGGCTGTACTAATTGCTTAAGTTTGTCACATGACAATGCTGACTGTAAGTCAATTCACAAGTGTTTTAATTGCCAATCGGGTAGACATCACACAAAGTTATGTAGAATAATTTCCCGCGATAATTCCCGATCGCACATTAGTGCACACATTGCATCACGCACTGAGCCATCGCAACCTGTACGAGCGGGCAACGCCACACGCGCCCCGGCGCAGGCTTCGCCGCCCGCCTCTTATCAGCGTCCCAGCCACGTTCAAGCCGACAACGGCGCACGCTCGGCTCCCGCTCCGCCCGCGTCCACCTTGCACCTCGAAGGGGCGAGCGCCGGCGCGTCTTATCAACCGCAAAAACATGTTTCATTATGCAACAATTTACGGCACCCTATTACTAGCTCAACATGTTTACTAGGAACTGTTCAAGTTTACGCTACCGATTTAAACGGTCGCGAGCATGTTCTACGTTGCTTAGTCGACTGCGCTTCTCAATCTAATTTCATAACCGCAAAATGTTGTGATATATTGAATTTAAAATGCAATAAAGTTTCTAACACTGTTGTAAAGGGAATAGGTTCCGCATCAAATCCTATCAAAGGATTAATTTCAACCACATTATACTCGCGATTGAATAATAATTTTATTTCGATCGACGCTTTTATTATTGACCGCATTACAGATAACCTGCCGTCTGTTAAGGTAGACGTCTCGGGTCTCACACATTTGAACTATTTACCGTTCGCGGATAACAGCTTTTCGGAACCGTCTGAAATAGATATTTTAATCGGAGCTCCTCTGTTTGCCGATATCTTACTATCGGGCCGCGTCTCTGGACCACCTGGGTCACCAACCGCATTTGAAACCATTTTTGGTTTTATCGTAATCGGAAACGCATCCGTTACGTCCGCTCACGTTACTGCCGCGTCTAGTGTCAGTAACTCCGCTGTCAATGAAAATCACCGCGCTGAAATTTCTCTCTGCGCCTTTGCCGAAGAACCGCGTCTGGACACTCTTCTCCAGAAATTTTGGCAACTTGAGGAGGTGCAATGTGCGCCGACCTTAAGCCCAACCGCTCTCGAAAATGAACGTATTTTCAAAAATAATTTCTCCCGCGATTCTACGGGACGCTATTGTGTTTCGTTACCGTTTTCTCGTGAACCCGCTGTCGCTCTCGGCAACTCGTTTAACACCGCTAAGAAGCGCTTCATGCACTTAGAACGCAAGCTCGTCGCTTCACCTCCTCTGCGAGTGGAGTATGACGCGATTATAAAAGAATATTTACAAGAGGGTTATATCTCATTGGTAAACAATGACGATCATTTAACCGGATATTATATACCGCACCATGCTATAGCCAGGTTAGATAAAACTACAACTAAATGGCGTATGGTCATGGACGCTAGCGCGAAGACTGATTCGGGACTATCACTGAACGATGTTTTATATACCGGTGATAATTTGCAGAATGAACTTTTCCTAATCCTGTTGGATTTCCGCTTCTATCCGATCGCGTTTACATCCGATGTGAAACAGATGTATTTGCGAATTCTCGTTAATGATGATGATCATAAATTTCAAAAATTTCTTTACCGCTTCGATCCGTCGCTATCGCTTGATACGTATCAATTCAACCGCGTTTGTTTTGGTTTGCGTAGCAGCCCTTTCCTCGCTATGCGAGTGCTACGGCAGCTGTGCGAAGACGAGCGCGCGCGCTTCCCGCTTGCCGCGTATATTATACAAAACCATACCTACATGGACGATGTATGCTTCTCGATACAATCATTATCTGATTGTTTACAACTCCGCGACGATCTCCGCGATTTGCTCACGGCCGGGGGCTTCGACCTTGTAAAATGGGCGAGTAATGTACCAGAGGTTACAGAATCACTCCCGATGTCGGATCGTCACGCCGCGAATATTAATTTCGATGAGCCGGACACTAACTTGAAAGTCTTAGGTCTACAATGGTCTCCCAAATGCGACGTGTTTATGTTCACAGTGAATATTGAAGTGCGTCCTGCGACCAAACGCAACATCTTATCTCTGATCGCGCGTCAGTACGATGTTCTTGGGCTAATAGCGCCTGTTATTCTGTTCGCGAAATTAATATTACAAAAACTACACATATTACAACTCGACTGGGATGTCGAACCGCCTTCAAATATTGTAAACATTTGGCAAAAATATGTACGCGAGTTACCTTGTATTCAACAGCTGCGCTTCCCTCGCCATCTAGGTGTCGAAGCAAACTCTAAAATCATTATTGCGGCATTTTCAGACGCTAGTGAAAATGGATATGGTGCCGTAGTGTATATTCGAACTCAATTCGATTCCGACTCGGCTCCGATCACCCGCTTAGTTTGCGCCAAATCGAAAGTGGCTCCGCTTAAAACAATTTCCATTGCCAGACTAGAACTCTGCGCATGCCTACTCATGGCTAAACTCGCGCGCCGAGTTCTCGACACTTACGAAAAGCGTCACGCTATAGATAAAATATTTTGTTTTACCGATTCAATGGTAGCATTGCAGTGGATCACTGCTTCTTCGCATCGTTTCAAAACATTTGTGGCTACGCGTGTCACTAAAATTATTTCCGCTATTCCCGCTGACCGTTTCCGCCATGTACCCGGAAACGAAAATCCCTGCGCCGACGCTCTGTCGCGAGGGTTATCACCCGCTCAACTAGTTGACCACCCGCTGTGGCTCACTGGTCCCGCTTGGTTATGCCAAAATACTGCTACTTGGCCAGTCAAGTCAGTAGTTCCCGCTATGGTAGACGATGATCTACCTGAATTAAAGAAAATTGTTTCGCTTCCTGTGACTCAGTCGCAGGGTCAGGTTTCGAACCCGTTGTTGGAACTTTCCACCCGAGTGTCGTCGTGGTTATTGTTGCTACGCTCAGTAGTTTTAGTTTATCGTTTCGTTAAGAAACTACCGCGATCGACATGTTTTTCCGCCGATGACATTAATTTCGCTGAAATACAAATTATAAAGGCGTTGCAAAATCATTATTTTTCCGATATTATTTCGAATCTCGCCTCGGGCGCTCGCTGTCCGCGCGCTGTACAGCGGCTCGTACCGTTTCGGGACTCGAACGGGCTAATTAGAGTCGGAGGCCGTCTCCGAAATGCGGATCTGTCTTACAGTCAGCAGCATCCGATTTTATTACCGCGCAAGGACCGCATAATCGAGCTGATAATTAATTATTATCATCGTGTTAATTGTCACGCCGGTCCCGTTGCTTTAATGTCTATTCTTAGACAGCGATACTGGATTCTTTCCTGTCGTAGTATCGTTCGCTCGGTTGTACATAAATGCAACTTTTGTTTCAAGGTTAAGCCTAAATCTACGTTCCCGCTCATGGGAGATTTACCCGACTGTCGCGTAAACGAGGCCAAAGCTTGGACTCACACCGCCGTAGATTATGCAGGCCCTATACCAATCATACCGTTAAGAAAGCGTGGCGTGCGATCTATTAAAGCGTATTTATTAATATTTGTAGATAAAGTAGTCCGGTGTTGCCATGTCGAGCTGACAACTTCACTAAGTACTTGCTCTTTCTTATCCGCATTCAAACGTTTCCTCGCGCGACGTGGAAATGTATCTGTCATGTATTCAGATAATGGCCGATCATTTGTAGGAGCTAAGAACGCATTATCCGAAGTATACACGCTAGTCGATTCTGACGAATTTCAGAAGGCAATCACAGACGAACTATCTGCGAACCGCATTACATGGCGTTTTAACCCACCGCGCTCTGCTCATTGGGGTGGAGATTTTGAGATCTATGTAAAAGCATTTAAGAGTCATCTCGCTAGAACAATAGGTTCACAGTTACTCACCTATGAGGAAATGTTAACCGTGCTTACACAGGTCGAGAGCGTCATCAACTCGCGTCCGCTAACCCTACTCAGTGAGGATCCCTCTGAACCCACTGCATTAATGCCCGCGCATTTTTTAATGGTTGCACCGCTGAAACATTTACCCGCGTGCGCGGCTACAGACGAGCCCGCTCACTTAATCAAGCGCTATGCTTTACTCGACCAAATGGTTCAATCTTTTTCCAAACGATGGAAATTAGAATATCTCCACTTGCTTCAAGCTAGAGGCAAATGGAATACTCCCGCTAACCCTATTAAGATAGGTTCCGTCGTGCTTATCATTACGGATAACCTTTCCCCGCTCTCCTGGCCCCTGGGCATCGTCGTCGAGACATTCCCGGGTGCCGACGGAGTCTGCAGAGTCTGCTTGGTCAGAACAGCTACTTCTGTGTATAAACGACCAGTCGTTCGTTTATGCACACTCCCAACGCAATAATATACCTCATACCGCTTTGCCCCTGGTCAACCCGCTACCTATTCAAACCGCTTTCTTTCTTTTCCTTTAAAAACCGATGGTTTTTAAGGCCGGGGGCAATGTTAGCGCCACTCAGAGGCGCTTCCTTCTTTTCATTCCTACCCTCATTTTCCCATGAACGACGACTAACTGTGTTGAACTTCGTGGGATGAGACACCACTGCGAGGGCAGTCTGCTGTTGACCCTCGTCAGCGACGCATGTGAGTCTGCCGTTGACCCTCGTCAGCGACGCATGTGAGTCTGCCGTTGACCCTCGTCAGCGACGCATGTGAGTCTGCCGTTGACCCTCGTCAGCGACGCATGTGAGTCTGCCGTTGACCCTCGTCAGCGACGGATGTGAGTTTACCGTTCCTCGTCATCGACGGATGTGCGTTTCTATTGACCCTCGTCAACAACGGAAGTGTACTAGTGAATACGTGTGCCCGCAACACCGCTTATCATACCACCGCACGGGATACAGTTCCCGCAGGAGCCGAAGGTTCCCCGCGCCCGCATCATTTACCCGCAAATACAGTCCACTACTCCAGATTCGCGATTACCTAGGACCGGGTAACGCAGCTCTGCTCATCAGCCCGGAAACCAGGTAAGTCGTCGTTCGTCACCCCTCCGTGTTGGGCGCGCTCTGCCATAATATTTGGTGGCCGCGCTAACATACATTAATACAGTCTTAACGTAAAACGTAGAATGCAGATATGGTATTATGCTGAGGTGAGCCCTTATTTTGTAACTGTTTGTCTTTTGTTCGTTTTTTGTGTTTTTTTGTCACAGAATAAAATCTTTTTCTTTCTTTCTTTCTTTCAGATATGTACCCGACCCGTACTAATGTTTATCTCGGACTCTGTGGCATTAACGCGGTTAAAAAAGACGAAATAATTAATACTCTACAAAAGTATGTAAACTTGGAAACGCGACATCGACGGCGCCCCTCGGGAGCTTGTCAGTAAAGTCGATAATTCGCGACCGAGCGAAATTCGCGGCTTGTCGCTTGCTGCGCTCCCAGAACGCCACTGTGTTAACGATTTACAATTTGTCGGAATAATTCAACAAACTTAAGTTTTACAGTACACACTAAGTACGAGTAATAAGTGTGTAAGTTTAAGGGCATGTAAAGAGTCCATTTGAGTAACATTTAAAACGTTTAAGTTGTGTATTAACACAAATTCCTTTTTATTATATTTATTTATTTTTTATTTTTATTTATTTTGGGCGAAGACATTCCTTTTTATTTTATTTGTATTTTTTGTTTCTGTTATGTACAAGGGCTCACTGGAGGACTAGCACTGGGCATAGGTACCACTTAGTATGACCAACATTATGCTGAGCTGAGCCCCTATTTTGTTACTGGGCCTAGTTTATTTGTGTGTGTTTCTTTGTGTTTTGTGTGCTACCAAATGAAAGCGTTTTTTCGTAGGATATTTTAAAGTCAAATACCATACTAATATAGTCAAAAATGGATTACATTAACCCAAATTAACATCTTTCTTTAAGATTTGAAAACACCTGTATTCACTCTGGATGCAGATATATAATAATCGATACATCAGCACAAATTATTAACGTGCATTTTAAGTGTACCTATTGAAAGAAATTCTACAATGTATGGGTCTTTCCTTCCAATTTTCAGCAGTTTTTCCACGTAGCTATTGATGACGCACCGGGGCAAAGCCCGTTCAGCGCGCTCCGTCCTCTAATAGAGTCGTTCATCGGGTCTGCAAGCGGTACACTCGGTAATTGCTTGCGATTACCTCTATGACTATATCGGCTAAGTGAGTGTTACGCTGTCTTAAACAAGCAACTTCAATACGATTGAATTTCAATTTTACAGATCTACTGACATCTACACTAATATTATAAAGACAAAAAAAATCGTATATTTGGATTTTTGTATGTTTGTAACGATTAAACTCATAAACTACTGAACCGATTTCAAAAATTCTTTCAGCGGTGGGGAGGTACACTATCCCCGGGTGACATAGGCTACTTTTTATCCCTGTATTCCCACGGAAACGGGAACTACGTGGGTGAAACCGCGGGGCGTCTGCTAGTTTGTTATAATTTGCTGGACAAGTTATTTTCTTCTTGGTTTTTGACGTTGAACTTTGTGCATTTGCCAGTGTCAAGTGTTTTAATAATTTCTAATATCATAAGTTTAATAAGTCTAAGTCACAGTTAAAGACACACGAAGTAAGTCTTGGTCGAGTCCAGTCAAGCCCTAGTAAAGTAGGGGGGCATATTACTGTCCAATATTGTCTTGAGGTTTTTTAATTTTGGCGCTGATATCAGCTTTTAGCAGTAGTGTACGCCCACGTAACTAATGTTATGCCAAAGATATAGTTATAGCATAAAAGTACGATGCAATTTTTCATTTACATGTAAATTATATATCCCTAAAAACATTACTGTGTTCCGATTTGAAGTGTAGGTACTGCAGCTAGACTTTGTTTGGACTGTTTAGACTTTGTTTAGTTCTGTGTATCGCTGCAATGGAGGGCGTGCGTTATCTCTTACCATCACGAGAGCTGCTCATCCGTCTCATTACTTTTACATTAAAAAAACAATACTTTACTAATTTGTTATAAATTTATTTCACATGAGTTTATTTTCCACATTTTAAGTTTTAAAACTCCTTCACATTTCTCAAACTTAATACATTAGCTACAAATCTCACTGTAGGGGCACGCGTGTAAAATTCAACAAAAAAAAAGTTAAATTTTATTTCAATAAAGTTTCAATATAAATTATTGAAAAGCTTTTAGAATTTATTCAGTCTTAAAAGTTTTATTTTTACGCACTTTTACGCATTAGGGTAAATGTATTTCAGTAACTTGTTTAAGTATTGAAGACTACGTGACGTTAATGTAAGATTTAAATCTTAGAAAATCAGACAGCTTATTCAAAAAGGTCGAGCTGAGGGCATTCTCTCTTGTTCATATTGCCTTGTAAAGAATGAGGTCTTGAGGAACCAAAAAATCTTTGCCCTTATTTATATGTTAATATCATTTTCTGGCCGAGTATTTGGTAAAAACTAATGGGTGTCTATTGATAATGATGCATCTGTCTGTTTCTCCTCATACTTCTTCTGAGCCACGCTACGGATGTTGGCAAGATTTTCAATGTCATCATGTAGATATTGTTACGGAAGGTTTGTAAATACAACACATCATAATCGAACCTATATATATGTAGCCTAGCTTATTCGAATTGTGCAGGGACCGCTGTAAATGTTTATATATGTATATGCATTATGGTTAATAAAGTTTATTATTATTATATTTCAACTTTTCATCAGCGTTGCTTAGTTTTGTATCGTTCGTTACTCATTCAAGACGGTCTCGAGAGGTAGCTACGATAGCTTTATTAAAGCTTTATTCAATTCCACAGACCAATTAGAGGATCGGACACGAATCGACGTTTTCGAATCTTCATCAACGCCCGCGGGGAAATCGGCCGGTATCAGTGGACTGACGGAATCCAGTTATATCTGGTTGAGTCTAGTTATTTCTGGATTTGACGCGTGTACGTTGAATACTCGAATATCGTAACGACCGCTTAGAATAATCATGGAAAATGTTTGTACATTTTGGCTTGTAAATGCGGTGATATAAGTTCAGGTGAGGTATTTTAGTAAAATGATTTTAATAATATGGAATAACTAGCTGCGTCCTGTGTGCAGGTCTATTTTAAGTTTAATTTAAATATGTTCCATATTGAACGATGAGGATCCATTCCCATCCTCGTCGCCATTGGAATATCCAGGGTAATATTAATTCAATTGGGAGCGTCAATAAAATGCGTGCATTGTGAACGATAACCGATTTATATCATGTCAGCGGTAGGCTGGTTAACTCGTCCATTACTCATTACTTTGACATTAATAAAAGAAAATAAATGTTAATTTACCGACGGCAAAATTAGAAGATTTTTTTAAATTCTACTACATTTTCCGCAAAGTTTCCTAGCTGCCGGAGCACCGCAGCTAACGAACATCTGTATTTGTAACAAAAGATTCGGCAGCATCACGAGGCACGTCCGCACCGCTCGGATGCCCGATGACAAAAGACGGATTAGCGGGACAGAAAGCGTTGTGACGCGCGATTAATATGCAATACCTTCACAGTCAGCGCCAATCTGTGGGGCCGACAACTAGGGGCTTTCTTTTCTATGACGACAAAACACTTAACGCCTATGACGCTTGAGCAACTGTCTCTATGCAAAAGTCTCATAAACACAACAACAACAAACAGGGCAAGCTAAAAAAAGCCGTTTAAAAAAGCCACAAAGTTTATATTTCGTTCATGAAAGAGCGCATAACATTATGTTATACAAACCATTGCTTGCGGCTTTGTTTGCGTTGTAATTTTATGAACATTTATGCCCATAATTATATTTATAAAATTATAATAAGTAGCATAATAATTATGCTACTTATTTAGGACTTACATATTATGTAAGTCATGATACAAATATATAAAAAGATCAGGCGTGAAAAGGTAACAAACGTTTTCATTCTACATTTTTTATTTGCACAGCGTGGTTGTGGAACTCTACCGGAGTCTGTTCCCTGTTAGGTACAATAACTATGTGTCTTCAAATCTAGAGTAAAAAGGTTTCTTCTAGGTAAGCGTCCTCCATCTTAGACCGCATCGTTTATCATCAGGCAGAGTGTGGTCAAACGCAAACCTATTTTGAATTTAAAAAAAAACGTTTTTATAATATTAATCAGGATAACTAGTTACTATTCATATTAATATTTACTTATTAGCAAGTATGAAAGTAAGTAATCAAAACTTACTAATGATATAAATAAGATAGTAAAGTTGTTACCTAGTACAATTATCGCAATGGTGTGATGTCTCGTGCTACTTACGGTTTGCTCTCGCAGATCCATTTCATTATCCAAATGACCACTGACTACGTTTGGGATACTGACCCTTATGACCTACGTGATATGGTCTGAATCGTGATGAGTCTCGTCTTTCTCAAATCTTTACGTCACAACTATACTACTATATTACTTTGTTACTGTGTCACAGCAAGTCACTCAGCGAGTTCAGAATGGTCATAAAGTTTGCCGCAATTTGTAATTTTCCTTTTTCTACAAGGGCTACGGATCCCTACAAAAGCTACGAAATGCTACGATCGCTTCCATGCTACGAATTATCTTACTATTATAGCTAGTGAGATAATACTTTAGTGAGCACATAGTTACGAAGGAGACGTCCTCTTGATGGTAAGATATAATGACAATAAGCATTGCAGTGGTACCAAGAACTTTGAATAAAGTGATAAGTACTACTACTATCTAATCTACTTGGTGGTAGGTCTCCTTAGCAGGAGGTCGTCAAGGTAGGTACTACTGCAGTACCAGATATTCTGCCGCTAAGCAGCAGTGTGTAAACATTACTGTGTTCCGGTTTGAAGGGTAATTACAAGCGAAAATACAGAGGTATTGAGACTAACTAAGTCATGAGCGCCAAATCAACGATGCCAAGGGCCGCCTTACACGTTCAATCATGATCACGATCCGCGATCCGCGATCCGCGATCATGATTTCAAAATTTCTAGATATTATGCGATCCGGAGCATCAGTCCGTCAATCCGCTTCGTACACGATCAGTCTGGATCGCGATCATTGATCGCGGATCGCGGATCGCGCGCTACGTGTACGGGCTGCCATAGACTTTGTTTTGCGTTTTGATACTCAAGGTTCTGTGTATCGCTGTAATGATCATGGACAGACGTTATCTCGTACAATCAGTAGAGCGTCTCGTTCGTCTCTTTACTTTAATATAATTAATAAAAAAAGAGTACTTTGATGTTCAAATGTTTCGATGGTTAGTATCAAACGTCTTGTAATTTTTTTTTTATGCTATACCTGTGATAGGTTTCCGATTCTATTCGTGACTCCTTGGACATAAAATAACTACGCTGCGCTCTTCCTCTCTAATAAGTACTCTGCTGTTCTAAAAGTTTAAAGCCACGGGCTTCAAAAATTAAATTGATACTGGACTGTGACGAATACGTGCGAATTCAAACATTGCCAACAACAATTTTTCCATAGAGTAAAACACGCAATTTATTTTAAGAATATATATTTTCCAGCTATTATCGTCTCAAGCGTGGCAGCGGTACAAATGTAGGGCAATAACTAACGTACACTGGAACTAAAGCCGGTAATGGGTGTGTTTTGTAAGAATCTCCATCTTTTCTTTCGCGAGATTCCCGCGCTTTCTGCTAGTGCAGCGAAAGGAAAGTTTATGACGGCGTCTGATTTTTTTTTTATTAATTTGCCTCATCGGGCAGGCTAAAGCTGTAAAGCCATATTGCCTTGTGATGGCGTCTGAGTTGTCGTGAATCATGTTTCACTGTTTTTTTTTAATTTGTACGGAATGTTAAAATTTGTTTTATTTTTTGTAGTTGACAGGCTAGTTGTTTAACCATAGCCCATCTACCACTGTTAAATGACGGTGTGGTCAAAGATGGTAAACACATATAACCTGAATTGGTTCTCAAGTGAGGCTGCCAGAACACACCGTTATGTGCTGAGCAACAGATTTCCTACTTGAGGATGGTAGCTAGTCAGCCGCGTACTAGAAAACACTCTACCACCATGCTATGGTTTTTTCACAATGTTTTGAACCCACGCTCTTCGGCCTGTGAACCGACTGTCTTAACCACTGAGCTATCATCGCTACAAAATGTAAAACCTTATCTACGTTTCGCATCTTCGCTTCACATCAGGCACATCGGTGATCAAACGCAAGCCGATTAAGAACCTAATACAAAAAGTAATTTCATATACAGCCTAGGAGGACATGAACAAAAAAATGTGGCACTCTAATAGTATACAATACCGTCTTTATATATATTTACCTACATACATAGATTTATTTATCGAATACCCGTTACTGTTACTTGTACACTTTTGTGAGCGTCATACATTTTTTTTACGATAGTTTTTTTTTAAATATATCCATCACTAAAGTCAATGTATAAAATAAACTTTGGTACAATGTAGCAGGATATCCTTTACTCACACTTTATTCACACCGCTCTGGTTCTTTTCACTCGAATAAGATTGTCAGTGTTAGTTTTCCGGCGCTGTCCCATCCCTAGCCGGCCGCCATGTTGCCGGAACCGGACGGCGTCACTCCGGCGCCTGCAGCGGAAACGACGGGTCGGGCGCGTTCGCAAACTCTCACTTCTAGCCAAAGTGTGGAACCTTTTTATTATGCGAGTGGTCAAGCGAAAAAGTGCTTGAAGTCCAAGTCGAAAAAAACTTGTCCGTTTGTAACGATTTATTTATAGGGCTTTTATATAATTTTACAGAAAAACGACTTGCCACAATTATTTGTTCTATTGAACAGATGTATATACTAAAAACTCAAAATACTATCTATACAATCAAACAGATATAGCTATAAAATCAAACCGAAGGCAATAAAAAAAGATCTTACATGACCTTGTTTTGTTTTATAATTAATTTAAACAATTGTTTGAAACACTTGAAAATTCAGTGGCGCTATGTTATAATAATTTATAGTACATAAGTAAATAATTAAAAAAAGTAGCGAGATTTAATAAAAATCGAGTAAGTAGCAAATAAATAAATATTGAAGAATATTGCATATGGCGCTATCTAGTCCCAAACTAACCAAAACTATAGGAGTTTATTTTTGTTAATTACACACTTTTAGAATGTATACCCAAACGCAGAAATTTATTTGTCACGTAAATGTTACCGGAGTGGGAATCTCCTAATCTCTGTCCTAAAGCTCTTGAAGAAAAGCTACAACGGAATTATCTAATAGGGCATCATAATATAGACACTTACGCTACTACCGGTCAACATCAAAAAACAAGACAATTGCTATTTAACTTTATTTTTAATGTAACGATCGCAATGTTCGGCCAAGCGCTATCTGTGTTTGCGAAAAGTCAGGTGACGCTGTAAAGGCCGTCCGAGGCCAAAAGCAATAGCTATTTTATAAAAATGACGATCACAATACAAGAAGCAAATTCGATAATAGCCATACGAGTTTCTTTTCTTTTAACCGCTGCGCTCTGTACCTACATATTTCTTCAAGCTCAATCGAGCGCAGTTGGCAGAACTCAGTCAGGCACGGTCGAACGCGGGAAAAAATCAAACTGTTGTCTAGCAAGTTTGGCACAGCGCCCGATCTATGTACGTTCGGAGAAACTTATGGCCGACCAGAGTGGCTTTTTGGAAAGCATCTAGACTAGTAATTAAGTGCTGTGAAATAAAGACTGGAAAAAACTTTAATGTTTACTTAATCTTATAACGTACCTATTTAAACCTTTGTTAATATGCTTTAAACTTTTTTTATGGACAAACAAACAGATCGGTTTCTTCTAGGCAAGCGTGCTCCACCGTAGACCGCATCTTCGCTTAACATCAGGCGGGATGGCGGTCAAACGCAAGCCTATCTATTATAAAAAAAAAGATAATTTATTGACGTTACTTTGCGGAAGTTCATCTTGAATATTCAACGTATAAGTATACATATGGAGTTTTGGCGGGAACGCGGGAAGAGTCGTGTCGCTCCGTTGTATTTTTTTCCAAAACTAGTGTTTTGTCGAGTGTTTATGCATAAAAATGGTGGTGTTTTATTCATAAAGTGCCGAATTACAAGCGCGAGTGTGGGAAAATGATATAATGTGGTGAAACATGAGTTTTCGTGTTGCTTCCAAAACTCCATCGAAGCTTTGTAGTAAAGTTGCCACTACTTTACTAAAGCATGACTGGAATTAACTGACACGAACTAGACTTGACAAAGACGACTTTGACTAAAAGTAGCTACGATGGCACTTATTTAACTTGAAAATATATAATTACTTGACACTGGCAAATGCTAAAACGCGACGCCAAAACCAAAGAAAAAAAAAAAAAAAAAAAAAGTATACATATTTAGTCTATTTCCGCTTAACGCTTAGTCGAGCGACCAAGCGCTCGAAGAGTCAACACGTCCTGAGGATGCCTCGTGTAGAGGCGAAACACGTGTCGGCATATGGTTACTGAAGCCAGAACAGGATAGTACTTGTGGTTATTTTAACTAGAATTTTGTTTAATTCTTTTTTAAGTTTATGTCAAAATTAGTTCTAGATATTAAGTAAAATTACGATTAAGTTTTTAATTAATAAGTTGTTGTCAAATTAGTTAAATTTAAGTCCTCATTACTGTTATAACTGTAACGACTGTTAAACGGAAATAAAGTAAATATATACCTTGAATATTCAAACAGATAATTTGGCTGATGGTAAGCGAAGCTTCTTATAGAAGCTAGCAAGATTAGTGATGTCCCTATTCGACGTGATACTGACAGGGGAGCGACAATTCACACAGCGCAATCGCAAACTAAACAAAGCTATATTATGTACAAAACACTCAGACATAGAACAAACATCTTTGTAACATAAATGATTATCCTGAGAGTGAGTTATATAGCTGAGTCTTAAGCAGTTCTACTTACAAATGAATATTTACAGAACAGTCCTGAGGCAGAGCGGTTTTTTAAAACGCTCCATATCTCTATGAAAAATCCTAAGCATAACCTAAAATTGATGTTTCTAACACTTACTCGATTTCCAAAAGCGATACGTCGTAGAACAAGTGACAGCTCTGTTGGTTCATTGGTAGTATGTCTGATCCAAGAACTGAAGGGTGTGGGTTCGATTCCAAAACATTTTGTGGTATATACAAATTTTAACGTTTGTTCTGTGTCTGGGTGTTCTGTATTTATTATAAGTATGTATTTACAAAAAAATATATTTAAGTATTCTATCAGTTATCTGACTTCCATAGTACAAGCTTTGCTTAGTTATGGGTCAGATGGCACTGTGTGTAATGTCCTACGATGTTTATTTTTATTTAATATAAGAAGTATTCGTGTCTCTTGCCCGCCACCTGAAAAAAAAATACACATTTATTAGTCAAATTTTCTAATGTTTAATTAGAAAATCAAAATTTAGGTTTTTTACAGCATCTGGAAATTAGTTTTTATTTTTCATGCGCTCCGGGCTGCTTTGATCTGGCCACGTCGATTCCCAACCTCAGAACCTTGAAAAAGAAATGTTTAATTGCGTTACCAATCTACTTATTTCAGTAAAGTAATTAGCGCCAAAGCAGCGATGCCCTGCACTTTGCTTTGTAATTTAATTCTAGATACCACTGAACTGGCGTTATCTTTTACCGTCGAGAAAATGTTTCGTTAGACTCATTTCTTTTACCTTTAGTTTTTATTTTACCCCACATCTTAGTTTCTTTCAAAATAAAGATTTTCTTCACCATGTTCCGAACGCACTATTTCGCCAACTCGTAACGGAAAAAACCTATTAGCGAATACAAAGGATTCGGTAATGGGCCCCTAATATATTTGTTTACTGCATTTTTATGGGACACGTCGAGCGCGCGATATCGCTGTTTTTCCGAATTATTTACATTTGAAACGTATCCCAGCATCCCCGGCAAAATAGTTTCCCGCCAAAACACCTACCAGAGATAATATTCATCGATCTGTCACAAAGAAAAGGCGGGAAACGGATCAGTCTTGTTGTTTTTCTTTCCTTTTAGATTTTTTTATTTTTCTTTCTGCGAAATCAGCACGTTCGTGTATTACGCCATGTCAAGTTTTGTTCCTTTTAGTTATGGAGACTTTTTACCTGCGTTATAATATCTAATATTAACAAAATATATACATTTTCGTATTCTGTTACTTATGAGAAGGAAAGCTTCACCGTAAAAAAAATCTAATTTTCCTGCTCAGCAGTACGTAGAGATTTATATAATTTTTCTGCATCGGCATCGGCATGCTTTTCAGCACTTTCTTCTTATGTAGAATTTCGATTACAAATGAGAAATTAGACGAATAGATTTTTGTTTATAATATAATTGCAGAAATAAGTGAAAGTTAAGTTGTGGCGACTTTAACTTAGCAAAATAGTTTCCCGCCAAAACACCTACCAGAGATAATATTCATCGATCTGTCACAAAGAAAAGGCGGGAAACGGATCAGTCTTGTTGTTTTTCTTTCCTTTTAGATTTTTTTATTTTTCTTTCTGCGAAATCAGCACGTTCGTGTATTACGCCATGTCAAGTTTTGTTCCTTTTAGTTATGGAGACTTTTTACCTGCGTTATAATATCTAATATTAACAAAATATATACATTTTCGTATTCTGTTACTTATGAGAAGGAAAGCTTCACCGTAAAAAAAATCTAATTTTCCTGCTCAGCAGTACGTAGAGATTTATATAATTTTTCTGCATCGGCATCGGCATGCTTTTCAGCACTTTCTTCTTATGTAGAATTTCGATTACAAATGAGAAATTAGACGAATAGATTTTTGTTTATAATATAATTGCAGAAATAAGTGAAAGTTAAGTTGTGGCGACTTTAACTTTACTATAAGGTTCGATGTAGTTTTGGAAGCAACACGAATAGTCATATTTTACCATATTCTATCACTTTCGCACACTCGCGCTTGTAATTCAGCATTTTATGAATAAAACACTACAATTTGTATACTTACATAAACACTAAGAAGTTTCAGAAAAAAAAATGGGGCGACACGACTCTTTCCGCGGTCCCGCCAAAACTCCTTTTTTCTTATTCCTCCAAAGAGGACAAGTTTCTAATGTGTTAATTTTTCCAACTAACTTTTTCTTCTTTTTGGCCTTGAATTATTTATGCAATAAGCCTATATTGTGCAAAATTTTGCTACGGACCAGTGAGCATTATCAAATTTCATTTCCACAAACCTTCGTTTACTTAACCAAAATTAAATTCAAAGCGAGCAGGTTACCTATGCTGCCGTTTGACCAGAACAATGCAGCTTTAATTAAATCTTGCAGCTATCTGTGTGTTCAGGCGGACACTAACGACTATTTCTATTTAATAAGTTTGTACTTAGTTATCACTCTTACATCTCTAAACTTACATACCTAGTATAAAACAAAGTTGTTGTCAGAGTGTGTATTTTTCTAGTTACTTCTTATTTACCACACAACGGATTGTAATACCGTTTTCAATGTCATTATGACACATTACTTTACGAAAAGTTTTAAATATACATAACTATAGTTATGTAAAAGTAGAGAAATTAAATGTCTTGTAATCAAGCCGCCAAAATAAATTTCAGTCCTGCGAAGACGGAGCAGGTCTGACCTGCTTAGTATTAATCCAGGGTTCTAAACTTGAAGTATTCTAAGCTGAAAGGGGGTCGTGTTACTCACTAATACGAACCGCTTTCACTATGGGTGAAACTCTAAAATCATGAAAATATTGGAAGCAATTATGAAAACATTTTTTATAATGCATATTTTTGCTCATTTATGTATGTGTATTACCGAAGTACGCCAAAGATAATGGTTATGATTTTTGATGTCTATGTGTGTGATGAGCACATTTTAATACTACTATATTAGTATGTATAATTTGTCAGTCAAAATTACGGCGTAGCGTAAGTTAAAAAACAAATGTAGCGCGACTAAAGGAAATAGGAAAATTATTGATCTTCCCACCTATCTTGTTTTAAATTACAGGCGTGCTTATTAAAAAGTTTCTATTAGTCTACTAGTTATGCGGCCTATGAGACAGATCTGTTATATTTTTTATGATTGACAAGCTAGATGTTTGACAACAACTCACCTGATATTAAGTGACGTTGTCGAAGATGGTAAAACACACATAGCCTCGAATGGAAGTGGCTCTCAAGTGAGGCTGCCGAAACATGCCGTTAGGTGTTAGAAGATTTTCAACGGACCCTTTAGATTTTACTTTTTTTAAAGTTACGTGGTAAAGTAAAACGAAAAGGACCTAATTTCTTGTTTTTTTGCACCAGGGCTGTGTTGTTTTAGCCACTGAGCTAGACTCTAAGATTTGAGGACCACTTCGCAATGTGAAAACACGAAGGTGTTTCCAAATAAATCACAACACAAAGCGTACAATACAACACCATGCTCTAGTTTCATTTTGGTTTACACAAAGAAATTCCGGTCCAAATGAAATAACACAAACAATGGGATTAGTGCTTGTTTCGTTGTTCCGAACAGGTGTTAGAACACGCTGTTGTAATATTGGGTTGTTTTGCACGGTTTACCTAAAAGCGACTATCGTACGCAAAAGCAAAGGTACCGTTCACAGTTTTGTTGAAAATTTTACTTTTGTTTGTTGACTTTCCACAGATTTTTTAAAGATATTCTTTATTGACATAAAAATAAATCTATTATTATCTAGTGGGTATAATAATGATTTTGTTCATGAACTCGTCCGGTTTTACATAAAAATTATAATTATTGTTTTATTTTTCCGGTTTTTTGCTTCTTGGCGTATAAATGTACAACAAAACAAAAACTCAATTCTACATAATTTTTATACGTTTTTATACAAAAATCTAAGACAACCCTGTTGTAGGAGTTCAATAGCTGTAGGAGGTGGGTTCGATTCCCACAGAGGTCAAATGTTTTGTACACAAAACAATATTTGTTCTGTGTCTGGGTGTTAGAAAAGATCTAAAATGCATACCTACAGCATTATAATAATGTATTTACAAAAAAAAGGAATTTATCAATTCTATAAGTTATCATATCATAGTACAAGCTTCGCTTAGTTTCGGGTCAAATGGCGCTGTGTGTAATGTCCTACGATATTTATTTTTGGCGTGGTTGTTTAGGCGCACATTACTTTGAGAAATTGAATGGTTGACCCTGTAATTTCCTTAACTGCAGTACCCATCAAACCGGAACACAGTAATGTTTACACACTGGCTTGGCGGCAGAATATTTAATACTGCGGTCGTACCTACCTACCTTTGAAGGGTAACTGGCAGTTATTACACCACGTTAGCACGATGCGATGTGGTTGATTCACATATGTAGGTTAAGCTTCTGAATTTCATCTCTGAACATATATAAAACTAGCGGCTAGTCCCAGCTTGGCACGGATGGATATTTATTTTGTCATTAAATATAGCCCATGTTACTTAAGGAGAATGTAGCATTCTAATGGTGAACGAATTTTTGAAATCGGTCCAGTAGTTTTTGAGTTTATTCATTACTAGCGGACGCCTCGCGGTTTCACCCGCGTAGTTCCCGTTCCCGTGGGAATACATGGATAAAAAGTAGCCTATGTCACCCGGGGATAGTGTAGCTTTTTCTAACTATTTTTTTTTAATTCAAAGTAGGTTCGCCTTTGACCACACTCTGCCTGATGTTAAGCAGTAGTGTGGTCTAAGATGGAGCACGCTTACCTAGAAGAAACCTATTTACTCTAGATTTGAAGACGCCAATATTATACCTAACAGGGAACACAGACTCCGGCAGAGAGTTCCACAACCTCGCTGTGCGAATGAAAAATGTGGAATTAACACGCTCAAACTCTATAAAGTAGAATAAAGAAAATTTCTAACCCAGTGCAGAAAAATTAAAACGCGCTATCTTTAACCGCTTTCTAGATAAAGCCCCTATGGAATGGGGTGAGACCCCAACTTGAAGTATTCTTGCCTTGTGGGGTCAAAGTTACGCAACTTCTTAAGAATACCTGACTGTTGTGGGAGCCGGCGCTGTGGTCGGAATTACTACTTCGAAAGTTCCCTAACTTACTTACACTCACCTAGCGGCCTGGCTGATATTAGTTACTAGTAACAACCCTTGGTATTACGCGATATAAGTATACTACTGGAACCAAAATTATTTCGCAATAAAAAGTACCCACATCTATCTATCTAAGTATATCTATACTATTATAAAGAGAAAAGATTTGATTGTTTTTATTGAATGGGCTCCGAAACTTCTGGACCGATTTCAAAAATGATTTCACTAATAATTGATTGATTCAGGCGTTACTTTGCGGAAGTTCATTTTGAATGTTTAAGGTCTAGTTTATTTCCGCTTAACATTCGTTCCAGTTCCAGCAGTGATGAGGACTTAAATTAAACTAATTTGACACAACTTATTAATTAAAAACCTAATCTTACTTAAAATATAGAACTAATTTGACATTTAACATTTTTTATTTGTTTTTTTTTTATATTTTTAAGTTTATGTCAAATTAGTTCTAGATTTTAAGTAAGATTAGGTTTTTAATTAATAAGCTGTGTCAAGTTAGTTTAATTTAAGTCCTCATCACTGTTGGAACTGGAACGACTATTAAGCGGAAATAAACTAGATATATACCTTAAAACATTCAATTATTTCACTGTTGGGAAGCTACACTATCCCCGGGTGACATAGGCTACTTTTTATCCCTGTATTCCCACAGGACTACGCTGAACGCTATTGAACGGGAACTACGCGGGTGAAACCGCGAGACGTTCGCTAGTGTATAATACTTTTAATGATTTGTAATGATTCTGTAGACCTACGGCACACTAAATGCAACTGTGCGTAGCCAGGGCGGGTTGCACGTTTGTAATTTTTTGAAATAATTATCTAACCTAATACAAAAGTGGGGCGAGTAATATTTATATGCCCAGGGCCTAAGTAAGCACGCTCTAATTAACACAAAACTAACGAGACACTAACCGAGATCGGGGCCAGAACTAAACCACCGTGTGAGGCGTTTATCAAACAATAGCTAGCGTTTAGAAATAGCGACAATGGCGCCCGTCTTCATTGTCCCGCCAACTGATGCCACAGAGGAGTTGGAAAAGAAGAACAAGAATAAACTAAGTATCTCGTCAAAAGACGCACCCTCACAATAGAAGAGTGCAAAGTTGCTTTTTAACTGCGTGCTCAATTTTCATGACTGAGCAAGCGAAGGATTCTAAAATTGAATTATTAGAAGAATCCTGAGCGTGAGCGAGGGAATCAAAAGAGCACGAGGTGAAAAATCTTTGCACTCGGTCACAAACAGGTTTATTGTGATCAAACACAGAGGCGGTTAAAAAAACTCCTGGATTGAAATGTATTGGAATTTGTCGGCATCTTGTGGATGAGGATTTATTTATTTATTTTTTTACATCGTACTAGGCAATCTAGGCATGCGTTTGGCCACGATCTCACCTGGTGGAAAGTGACGATGTGACCGAAGATGGAGCACGCTTGCCTAGAAAATACCTGGTCACGTTCTTCTTGAACAACCCCGGATTGTATTTTGTTGGAAACACAGGTGCTGGCAACGAGTTCCACACATCAGCAGTTCTTACAAGGAACGTGTTTGGAAACGTTTTGTGCGTTTGAAGGGAAGTTCCACTGTAAGAGGGTGTCTTTTGCTCGACCGTCTGGTCGTGCTGTTGTAAAACGGTGATGACAAGATTAGGTCGTGTAAGTCTTGAGCACACTCACCGTAGTGTATTCGATAAAAAACCGATAGGCTGCCACTTCACGCCGGTGTGCTAGAGTCTGAAGCTTCAAATTCACCATCGAATCGTGATTTATAGGCCTCTTAAATTATTTTCTTTCTTTTCTTTTCTTAGCCCTCCTTTTTGTTACCCAGTTCAACATCACGTAATGTAGGTACTCTTTAAAGTATTATAAGTAGAAATGAAGACGACTCACTGAGTTATTCGCACTGTAGTTGTTTTGAATACGCTACCGCGATCTAGGTCGCGCGATATTGTGCGACTCAAAATTATAATTGCTACGGTATTCAAAGGAATACGTGAAAGGGCGAGAATAAATACTGTGAACTATATTCTGCTTTTAGCTCTCTCCCTATTTCTATTATGTTTGCTATGACTTACTTGCAGGTGCTATTTTGTAAAAAGCATTAATATTCCATTATTTTATAACCGGTATATTACATCCTGTGGTTGGCTGGAAGAGATTACTTAGGTACAGTTATAATGCCTCCGTTTGTGTACTAACGTTAAGTTGTACCTGTACTCAATGTTTGTAATTTTAGTGTGAACAACACAACACTAACTCAGCCTTAATTAAGCAACAATGCGGTCTAGGATGAAGCTGACCTAGACCTACTGCTTGGCGGCAGAATATATTACTGTATCGTGATGACGTGAGTATGGTAATAACCCTTTTTAACCGACTCAAAGAAGGAGGAGGTTCTCATTTCGACTGTATTTTCTGTTTGTTACGCGCTAATTATGAATCAATTTTGACGATTCTTTTTTGCTTAGTAGATCATAGGTACTAGGTACTTCAGAGGTGGTCCCATATATACCTATGTTATAGAAATCAATCGAGCAGTTTATAAAAATACAACAAAAATCTAAAAAAAATGCATGTACCTACATCGATGATATTTTCGTTGACTCCGTGCAGTGCGTTTAGTTGGCCTAGGGGTCATGGAGTTGGTTTTTTTAACGGTAAATTTTGTATTATCGTGTATATACGTGTAAGACCACCAACTCAAGTTAACAACTTAAGTTTATTTTCTTTTTCTTCTTAATATTTGATGTGGACAATAAAGAGTTAATCAATCAACTCACCTGATGATAAGCGATGATGTAGACGAAGATGAAGCAAGCCTGCAACCCACCAGTGCCTGGCTGTACCTATTGCTTCTCCGCAAAAATAGCAAGGTAGTTGGTATAGATTGCATGGATAAGTTCTTTCTTTGATGTACCTTAGCGGAGGCTTTGCACAAAACCTCTTTATACACACAGTAATAAAAAAAGTTACCATAACTTTTATCAGTCCCAGAGGCTATAAATAAAGCGCTTAGTCTGTCTGACTATGACACTTTATTTATCATTTATCACTTATAATACCACAAGAGCTTCAAAATTATCGGGTATTTCCCGATAGGTTCGTTGCAAACAAATGAAGGAGTCAAGTTTTTCAGGTTAAAAAATCACGAGCGCTTCGCTCGTGATTTTTTAACCTGAAAAACTTGACGACTTTATTTGTTTGCAGGGAACCTTGAGGGAAATGCCAGATAAGTGTGGTATTCGGGGGATTATTTTTCCGTCCCAAATGTCGGCCAATAGAATTGCACCATGAGACGAAATGTACAGTTAACAAATAAACATTTCCTTTGACTTTTTTATCGATGGTGGACAGAGAACAAACTCCAAATCGACTCATTTTCATGCAAAATCTCCAATTTTCACAATTGAATTCAACCATCATCATTCATCAGTTTGACGTGTGGTTAATTTGACTGGATCATGTTTTGTTTTTTATATATAGCAACTACCAGAGAAAATTTTCAAAAAATTATCAGTATAATACCATGTAGGTTGTACCACGTGACGTCGAATGGTGCAATTCTATTGGTCGATATTTGGGTCGGAAAAATAATCACTTATAATACCACAAGAGCTTCAAAATTATCGGGTATTTCCCGATAGGTTCGTTGCAAACAAATGAAGGAGTCAAGTTTTTCAGGTTAAAAAATCACGAGCGCGAAGAAGCGCGAGTGATTTTTTAACCTGAAAAACTTGACGACTTTATTTGTTTGCAGGGAACCTTGAGGGAAATGCCAGATAATTTTGAAGCTCGTGTGGTATTCGGGGGATTATTTTTCCGTCCCAAATGTCGGCCAATAGAATTGCACCATTCGACGTCACGTGGTACAACGAGAAAATTTTCAAAAAATTATCAGTATAATACCATGTAGGTTGTACCACGTGACGTCGAATGGTGCAATTCTATTGGTCGATATTTGGGTCGGAAAAATAATCTTATAAATTCATTAAGTATTCCTGTCTGGCAAAAATCTGTAGGTACAACCTATGTAGCGCTGATAGCTCAGTGATTAGCGCGGCCGGTTCACACGCCGAAGAGCATGGGTTGAAACTCTAACAATAAGCTTGAGCTGCCGGTGAAGTAAAAATATCGTGAGGAAACCATAACATGATGGTAGGGCATTTTCTAGTAGGTAGGTACTCGGCTGGCAAGCTACCACCCTCGAGTTAAGAATCTGCCGTCAAGTACGTAACGGTGTGTTAAGGCAGCCTCACTTGAGAGCCAGTTCCATTCCAGGCTAGGTGTGCTTTACCATCTTCGACCACACCGTCACTTAACATCATATGAGTTGTGCTTAGCTTTTTAACCAAAAAAAAACGAAATATATAGGTAAATTTGATCAGAGAAAACATCCTAAAGTTTGGTGTTTTTTTTAATTTATTTTTTATTTAAAAAGTAATGAGACGAACGAGACGCTCTCCTGATGGTAAGAGATAACGCTTGTCCATGACCATTGCAGCGATACACAGAACTTTGAGTAACAAAACAAAGTCCAGGGCATTACTGCTTTGGCGCTTATTACTTTGAGACTTTCGATGGTTAGTCCAACAGCCCAGTAATTTCGCTAGCTGCAGTACCCTTCAAATCAGAACACAGTAATGTTTACACACTACTGCTTAAGCCACAAGTGGCAATCAAGTAGACGGGTTGCCTAATGGTAAGCAATCATCGTCGCCAATGGATATCTGGTGTGTTCCGGCAGCCTCACTTGAGAGCCAGTTCCATTCCAGGCTAGGTGTGCTTTACCATCTTCGACCACACCTTCACTTAACATCAGGTGAGCTGTGGTCAAACACCTGGCCTGTCAACCATTAAAAAAAAAAATACCAGGGGCATTACAAACTATTATCCTTTCGCAGTAATTAGTGTTGCCACCCTAAGAGTACCACCTCCAGGAAAGCCAAGTTGGCAATACTAGTTAGCGCTTACTTCTACAATTATTCTTCTTCTAGTATTACTCTTTTCCTATTTTTTTAACCCCTTCACTCACCGCATCCTACACAAATAACAGGTAGCTAATTAATTAACATTAAATTTTTTTGGTATAACATTTTAATTAAATAAATACATTCATTTTTTTGTAAAAATACAATAAACCTAATCTAATATAACATTGTATAACGTACTTAAGTGATGTTTTGAACATGAGATATTTTTGATTTCTAAGAACGTCAAAAATTATGTTGGCTGCAATAAATAATTTTGCTACAAATTGAATCCTAGAATTTAACTATTAAGTGTCAGATTACAGACACTGTCATTGTCAGGCACGTTATTTTGCGGAAGTTCATTTTGATTGTTCAATTTATATATTTGGTGTATTTCCGCTTAAAAGTCGTAACGGTTACAATAGTGATGAGGTTTTAAATTAAATTTTAACTAACTTTAACAATATTGTTATTGATTTATTCATTGTTATTATAATTAAATAACAATATTATTAATAAAATAACAATATTTAATTATTACTTATTGTTATTTAGGTTTTAAGTTTATGCCAGATTTTTAGTTCAAGATATTAGTTAAGTAGTATTTCGGATATTTTTTAATTGTCTTCAAATTAATCGACAGCCCTGTTGGCTCATTGATAGCATATCTGCCTTAAGAGCTGAAGGGCGCGGGTTCGATTCCCGCTCAGGACAAACATTTTACGTATCAACAAATGTTTGTTCTGTGTCTGGGTGTTCTGTATGTATTATAAGTGAGCTTTTACAAAAAAAATATGTATTCTATCAGTTATCTGACTTCCATCACACAAGCTCTGCTTAGTTTGGGGCCAGATGGCGCTTTGTGTAATGTCCTACGATATTTATTTATTTAATTAAATTTTAATTTAAACGCTCGTCACTTTTGTAACCGAAACGAATTTTAAGCGGAAATACACTAAATATAAACCTTGAATACTCTTAGTATCTTGGTTTGCGTGCAGCGGCAATGGCTCACATGCTCACATGAATCTTATATTTCTTCAACTATACAGCATTTTGAATACTAATTGTTCAGAATATAACAAAATACAATTTTATTGTACACCAACAATCAACACATTAACATGAAGAACTTAAAAAAAGAGATAATTAAAAGAAGGTAATAACAATACAACATCAACTAATTTGTGGTAGTACAACGGCGGCCTTATCGCTTAGAGCGATCTCTTCCAGACAACCACATTCTATACTATTTATTGACAAACAAACGGGTTACTGGTTCCTTTTTTGGATACTTTATATCTTAGTATAATTATAGATTATATAGATATAAATACTTATATCTTTATGTATTACTGTATGTATTATATCATTGTGTATGTATTACTGATTCATTTTTATTGGTAAAAAAAATATCTGTTTATTTATCGTTCTTAATGTAATCTGAGTAACAAATATACATATATCAAAAAGTCACTTTTCTAGACCATAAACGTATGGCCAACCAGTTTCAAGGTCTAAGCGTCCGGAGCAACTAGTTCCTGCTTATTATTATCTTATTATTAGAATTATGTCATTGTTTCTTACTGTCCGATTCAATCTTAGTTTTGTGTTCAGATTCTTTGTGTCCTCCTAAATAGGTGTAGTTGATGAACCGCGCGCCCTGGGTTAGCTGCGCGCATTCGTTTGTGAAGTGGCACGCAAAGAGGAGCATGTTCCTGGGCTGCACGCGCCATGCGAACCGCATGAAGATCAGCGAGTACATCGAGAGAGCTGTAACAAGAAATAATAAGCTAGTAAAAGTAATTAAACTTAAAATGTTATTCGCCATTTTGTGGTGGCGGCCATCTTGGATTTGAAATTTGTCATAGTGTATCGTATTCTACTAGTCAAGCCGTTTCATTTGATAATCATATTGAGGTAGTTGTGAAAAAATATGTAATCCGCCATTTTGTGGTGGCGGCCATCTTGGATTTTTAAATATGTCATAGTGTATAGTATTCTACTAGTCAAGCCCTTTCTGTTGATACCCATATTTACAGATAACCATATTTATATTGACAGCCTCGTTGGCTCATTGGTAGTATATCTGCTTTGAGAGCTGTAGGGCGTGAGTTCGATTACCACTCAGGGCAAACATTTTGTAAATAAACAAATGGTGTCTGGGTGTTCTGTATGTATTATAAGTAAATAAATAAATAAATATCGTGGGACTATACACACAGCGCCATCTGACCCCAAACTAAGCAAAGCTTGTGTGATGGAAGTCAGTTAACTGATAGAATACATATATACTTTTTTTTTTGTAAATACATACTTAACACCCAGACACAGAACAAACATTTGTTTTGTATATACATACATAAGTATGTATGTATTTACAAAAAAAAAGTAGTTATGTATTCTATCAGTTATCTGACTTCCATCGCACGAGCTCTGCTTAGTTTGGGGCCAGATGGCGCTGTGTGTATAGTCCTACGATATTTATTTATAGATGTACTCGTTAAGCATTGATTGTTATTTTGATACTACATTGTTTGACTTTATATGTATGTATTTACATATTTTAATAAGAATTTATGTACATTTTATAAATTGCTTTTTCTGTGACTTCATTATACCATAAACACGCCGAATACTACTTTAATTACGTAATAAGTGTCAAAAAGAACTCTCAACCTCACAATCAAACAAATTTCGCATTTACATAACAATTCTCAGTAGTTATCTTGATTTTCAACTGCAAGAAATATGACAGGATTATGTATGATAAATGTACTATCACACGAACCACCAACCAACACAAATGTAAGGATGTGGCACAATGACTAAACTAAGATTATCTACAAGAGGCTTTCAACAATATTACATCAGTGGCTCCACTGTTCAAGTATATTTGGGTCTGTAACTTTATTACCGCAGACAAATCAAGCCTGGGCAAACAGATAAGAGTATGGGTACTTGAGATAATAGAATTATATTGTTATAGCACTGTAAGATGAAAATCTGATTTTATTTCAATGTCATAAACCAATAGATTGATAAGAGAACTATATTAGAATTATTATTATATATGTATTATTTTTTTCTTATTAGTGTTACATCTCCCGTCTGTTTCTTATGTTTTCTATCGTATTTTTCTTTTCTTGGTTGCCTGGAAGAGATCGCTGTTAGCGATAAGGCCGCCACTTGTGTCACTAGTTAATAAGGCTTTTTGTTATCTGTACTCTTTTCCATTTATGATGTGCACAATAAAGAGTTATATCTATCTATCTATCTATCTATTAATTAGAGTCGCACAGAACCATGGAGAGGTCCATGCTCGGCATTAAACTCCAAGACCGAGTTCGTAACACCGATATCTGGCGACGAAAGAAAGTTCGAGACGTCGGTATCGTCGGAACCTCAAGTGGAGCTGGGCAGGACACGTTGCTAGGCGAAGTGTTGACAGGTGGAGTAAGGTTGCAACAGAGTGGTGGCCTAGGCAAGGGAAGCGGAGCGTCGCTCGTCCAGCCGCAAGATGGGTCGACGATATTGTCACCGTCGCGGGTCGAACCTGGACCAGATTGGCACAGGATCGAGGCAGATGGCATGTAATTGGTATGAGAGAGGCCTATACCCAGCAGTGGGATAAATAAGGCTGTGGATAGTGGATGATGATTAGAATTAAGGACAAAAGGACGTAGCAAAAATTCGTAAGCCTCTTAGACAGTGGCTACTTTACTGTCTTGGCTCTCTAAATGATGTGCATCCACTTGCCTGATGCATAATTCTACAGAATTCTTGAATAAAAAGGTCCGTAAAATTAAGATAATGTGGATTGTCATATGTGGAATCTTTGTTAATATAGAGTAATATAAATAATTTTGTTATCGGTCGAAACTGACATTAGGATAAACTTTTTTCTAGGTTTAACCAGTTCACTCTATAGGGAATAGGACTTGTTAAGCCTCTGTCAAACTAGTCCATCCTAAGCCTGATTATTTTATTCATTTTACCTTGCAATTCCTGTAGGATTAAAGACTAGGCAAAATTAGTGCAAACTGGACTGTACTGGTTTATCTTAAAATATACTAAATACTTATCTGGTTTACTGGTTTATCTTAATATATACTTTGAGTATTGCTGGTACTATATATACCTACACAAAGTGAATCAAATAAATGAAACCACCTTACCCAAAGGCAGCCCGTACACGTAGCGCGCGATCCGCGATCAATGATCGCGATCCAGACTGATCGTGTACGAAGCGGATTGACGGACTGAAGCTCCGGATCGCATAATATCTAGAAATTTTGAAATCATGATCGCGGATCGCGGATCGCGGATCGTGATCATGATTGAACGTGTAAGGCGGCCCATAGACTGGGTCTATCCCATTGATTTAAGATTACTTTGTCAGGACAAGGCAAATGAAACATTTTATATAGTAATCATTCAGTGATATGTGTAGGGTAAGTATGTTCCTCCCAGTATGGAATTAGTCGGTGACTTTGTTAGTGAGTGGGAGTGACGGAGTGACTTCTTTCACAAGCGGATAGAAAACGTAATAGATAATAAAGCAGATATGTTGACAGATGGCACTAATTTTTCCAACATAATTACACATTCATCACATATAAACATAACACAGAGAACATAAAAAAAACATTTAAATTTACTTAGTAATGGATTGCTAATGTATGAATGGGCATATCCTTACTTTTAAGATCTTTACTGCTAATTCATATTGATTATTATGGTAAAATTATGTAACAATTTACAATTATATAGTGACATAAAGACATCATATTATATGGTAGTTGTCAATGCTATCAGTCATCGGTAAAGGTCAATAGATTACTCTTCTCAAGGAATATTTTACAACACTTGAACTAGATTCGGGTAGTTTTATCTCATATTATGATAAAATACAATAGATCCAACAAATGGATTGACCATAAATAATGTATAATTAATTGATTCAGATGTTATTTTGCACAAGTTAATTTTGATATAAATTTAGTGTACTGCCGCTTTAAAGTCACTTTGGTTACAACAGTGATGAGGATTTAAATTAAAATTTATCTAACTTAATGACAGTTTTTAAATATCTATCCGAAATATTACTTATAATCAGACATAAAGTAAACCTAACCAATTAAAATAAGCACAAGTCTTTACATTCTCTTCGCGCTGCAGTAACCACTTGCAATATTGCAAGTACCCACAACAATATAAAATATTAGGTATTCTATACATTTTGTTAAAGGTCAATGTGACTTTTCTATGGAACTATCGAGTGTTTGTCAAGATTTCTTTGTTGGTTTCATACTAAACTGACCCCTTTTTGACATACAAAACAAAAGGTCTTAAAAGTAAAAACATAAATGAATTCAAAGTAAAGATATAAATTTTCATCATCATCATCATCAGCCTATACTAGTCCACTGCTGGACATAGGCCTCTCCCAAGACACGCCACTCAGCCCGATCTTCGGCTTTTCGCTTCCATCCACCGCCAGCTGTCCTACGTATATCGTCACTCCATCGAGTCTCAGGGCGTCCTACGCTACGCTTGCCAATACGCGGTCTCCACTCTAGAACACGTCTACCCCAGCGGTTATCGGTTCTGCGACAGATATGTCCAGCCCATTGCCACTTCAGCTTGCTATAAATTTTGTATCTATGAAATTATGTTTTTTTCTTATGACTGGCAAGTCAAGGTAATTCTTACCGAATGTCATTTTTCCACTAATAAAGCTAGGATCCTTCTTTATATCAGCTAATGCTGCAATCGGTATCCCCCAGTTGGCTACAGGACCCCAGAAATGTGTGCTGAAAAACAATAGAATAAAAATAAATCTTGTAGGACATTACACACAGCACCATCTGAGCCCAAACTAAGCAAAGCTTATACTATGGAAGTCAGATAACTGATAGAATACTTAATTATTTATTTTTTTTAACACACAGACACGGAACTAGCATTTGTATATACCAAAAAAGGTTTGTCCTAGGAGTAATAGAACCCACACCTTACAGCTCTTAAAGCAGATATACTACCAATGAGCCAGGGCTGACAAACAGGAATCTTATAAGAAGACTCAAGAACATTAAGAAGAATCTTTTAAGAAAAGCAATATTCAACTATATCATATGTTAGTAAGCTACTTAGGCCTCCCACATGCTCATACTTCTACTTAAAAATAATTTAATTTCAAAGATATACAATTGTTGAAATCACCATGTCATGTCATGTCATTGTGTAGATCTAGGTTTAGGTAGCTAAAAAACGGGGTCAATCTTGGAATGAAACAGGATAAGCTGAATTTTTGTAAGAATTTTGGCATTCTAAATGTTGTCTCAAAAGTCTCATAAGGACACAGTCATGTAATTCTTAGGTATTCTAGGTCAAAGGATGCAAAGTTTTTTTTTTAATCTCCATTCCTGTAACTCAAATTATATTTGCATTTATTATGAAAGTAGTAAATTCTCTACAAATTTTGTCTGAAGCATTTTTTATGCATTGAACCATTTTATTGAGATAGAGGTTGACGAGTGTGGGGTAATCAGCATACATGCCTAAGTTCAAGATCAATAAAATAGTTCTGAATCCCAGTCCATAGTACAGTTTTCTAACTTAATTATGTTTCAAATAATATTAGCTTATTCCATTTAATTCCTATACTGATACCGTTTTTAAGCTGAAATAAAAGATTTAATAACAGTAACATACCTCATTAAATAATCTCTGAACTGCTTACTTTTGAGCTCGTTTAACAATTTTCTTAGATATGCTGACATTTTGCTAGAAATAAAGATATGTATTCGAAATAATTATGTATTATTTATTAATATTTATTCTGCTGCCTAGCAGTAGTATGTTAACATGACTGTGTTGTAGCTAGCAAAATTACAGGGCTGTTGAGACTAACCATCAAGTCTCAAAGTAACAAGCACCAAAGCAGCGATGCCCTAGACTTTGTTTTACTACTCAAAGTTTGGCATACCTACCATTGCTGTACTCTTGGACATGCCTTATCTCTTACCATCAGGAGAGGGCCTTGTTCGTCTCATTACTTTTACATTTTAAAAACCAATTGTAGATACCTACAGGATTTCAAAGTAAGAAAAAACTGTTGTAGATTTATCCAAGGTAACAAGGGAAATAAACTGGTCAAGAGTTTGTGTGAGATAAAAACTGACTAAGTATATGAAACCATGAAACTATGAACTAGAAAAGTCGTAAGAAAGACGACCTGCCGAATCAAATAAGCAAAATATATGAAGCGCATATTGTTACAACCATGAAATCGTAAAAAATGAGGGGATCATGTCAACTTTAGTTGATGCATACAATGAGATATTCGTAAAGTACCATAATTTACATGGTAAATTGATCAAATTACGTATGCTGTAAACTAGAAAATAGATGTCAAGGTTACAAAATGTCTTTCTTACAACATAACATGCGAAATATTGAATGAAGCTAATTATAATATTAATAGGAAAGCTCTTACCTTTATTCTGTTCAACTTTCTATTCAGTTTAATTTATTTTTCTGTCAGAACAACCACACAAATCGCCCTTCGTTTTGCTACAATGTCATCATCATCAACTCACCATTTATTATAAATATAAAAATATACTTTCAACAGTTTCATCTACTCTCAAGACAAGGAAGAAAAACTAATTCTATTTAATTTGTTAAGTGAGAACGCTCACTCGGTACAAACTAGCGCGCTACATTATTAGCAGTAAAACTACTTTTTCTGTTCTAAATAGGTAGGTAGTTCTAGTAGTTTGCGTTTGTCCACACTCTACTCTACCTGATGTTAAGCAGGATTAATTCTAAGATTGTCTAACTAACCATGTATAAGTAACAAATTAATGATGTTGGTGTATACATATTGATCTTACAAGTATGTATTACACTTATTGTGTTATAAATAAATTCAAAATCACTATAATATAATGCTAATTGTAATATAAAATTATATAACTTACCAAATTACTAACTTTTGTACAAAATAGTACAAATATTATGCCAATTGAATTTCTGTCTCGCTTTTTTGCATATTTATCTCTTTTTCACTAATCGTTAGCAATACTGGCGTTGGTTACTTTAGGTGCACCCTGAATGTCACTGTCAAAAAACTAAACAAAAGTTTTGGCGGGCAAAATTCGAGTTTTTACTGCTTTGTATTTTCCATGACTAACGTTTTTTTTCAGTGTTCAGGTCTATGAAGGGTCCAAAGTCCAACCAAAACAACAAAATACCTATTTACATATATCATACCTAGTTCTATTTATTAATGTATGCCACAGACAAAAAAATGTGCATGCAACTTTTTGAAAAGTAGCCGCTAGCCACTATTGTCAAACTTAAAAAATGTAATGCCTAGCTGCATCTGTAACACAATAATAATATTCTAAGAAATACCTAGATCATGTAACTGAAACCCAATGTAACCAGAATGAACGAACTAAAAAAGAACCGCCACATGAAATGGGTATCATTATGCGCGGTGCAGTCATACTGTACATGCTGATCTTCATAACAGTTTACTTCGGTTTGGTGGGTGTCCTAATGTATGCTAGAAGTAAACTTATTAGCAATACTGAGGAACCTGTGGAACTAACTGCGTAAGTAAACACAACGTGTCACGCCAAAAATAAAGTAGAAGCATAACTTATCAGATTTGGATGAAATTTGTATCTGCATTCTTATCAGGTGTTTGGAATTACCAATGTCGTAGCTAGGTATCCAAAGGCCCTGATGCAAAATAAAATTGAGGATTCTATCTAAATTGACTACGTTTTATCAAGTATATTACGAACATTTCTTTTCCACAAGTGTAGTTGCAGACACTATACAAGTCAAGTAACATGACGGCTGAAGAACTAGTGTCTATGGCCAAGAAATAATAAAAAAAACTTTTAGTAAGATAAATTTTGTAGCGATGATAGCTTAATGGTTAGGACGGTTGGTTCACGTCGAAGTTCATGGGTTCAAGCCCCAACAATGAACTTGAGCTTCCAGTGAAGTTAAACATCATGAGGAAACCATGATAATTCTCAGATGAACTTCCAGAATATATACCATAGTAAAATTTATCTCTTTACCTGTATTACACCTTATTACCTGATATTTCTTTCAGTTGGGAAGCAGATTTGGTAACAAAATAAAATAAACTACAACTTCAAAATATAAACTTTACTAAAAAAAGTAGTAAAAGGCATATATTTGGACGGTTTCAAGTTTCATACAGTCAGTTTCTACTACATTTCAATGAGGAATGTTACAAAAAAACATGTTTCACAATCTCTATAATAAGTTTACATCAAGAATTATGATTGCTATATTACCAAAATAGAAAATAATTTGTAATATTTCAAAGGTTAAGTAAAAAAGTCACTTAAAACTTTTAAAGAGATTGTAAAAGCAAAAATAAGTACTTTACATTGTACTGTTACATACATTTTTAAACTATAATATAAACTTACAAAATAATGTCAAACTTGATCTTAAATATAAACACATTACATTTTCATAATTAGTTTTATTTCATTGCCGTAGATTGTTCGTAGTATAGACACTGGCACCGAATTTAATCTTTAACAAGGAGCCGCCACACAAGCGTCTGAGAGTGCAGACAACAATAGTAACATAGGTTTTTGCAAAACATTGAACAAAAAAAAAATTAAAAACAAAAAAAATGCACGGTAATATCGACATAGGTACATATCTATTTCAATACATACATGTGTAACACAACAAAGGAAAAAAAATACATGAGATTACGAGAAAACAAGAAAACTTTTTGCCACAGTACAAACCTAGTTCAACCACAGATGATAATCAAAATCAAAAAATCAGTTTATTTGTGAGAATATTGTCTTACATTGTAGGTGTTATTATTAGAATTGTAGGTATCAAATATTCTACCTTCGTGGGTGTACAAATATTATTAGTTGTTAATAATAATACACATACTATATGTATATACATATATTTTATCTATATACTTTACTACGCGACTTGAGATTCGTGCCTGTATCTATTTCTATATATTTGTCTAGGTATACACGCAAAGGTAGTGAAAAGATACAATGACCTTTCGGTTCACCGTTTTGCATATACACAAACAATCTTAATTCATATAATTAGTTGTTGTTTTTGCCTAATTTTTGATATGTTTTAATAAGAATTAATTTATATAGCAATGACATACATAAGACATTTTTTATTACTAGTAATATTATACAGAGATTCATCAACAATATCAGTCTATTAGGGCGAAAAATGTAAAAAGTATAGAACAATATTTGAAATAGCTGTCAAAATAAAGGGTTACTAATATTTATCTAGCAACCTTTTCTAGACTTTTTTATGTATTTGTTTTTTTTGTAGGTAGTTTCAGTTTTAAATTTATTCTAAAAAAAATTAATTACTTACAGTCAAAAGTATTAAAGTTAATAAACATGATATAAGTACAGGAATCCCCCTCAAACAGTTGCTAGATATAAATTAAAATATTATCATAACATATGTATAACAAAGCTAGACTGTGTCAAGATTAAATAATTATTTAATCAGACAGACAGAAAAAGAAAAAAATAATCATGAAAGTTTATCAGAAAAAAAAAGTAAATAAATCTCATATTAAAGTAAATAACTACAAACACAATTTATTCTAAACATATACTTATCATATACAAATGTATATAACTAATATAAAGCTTAACCATGATTTCATTTCAAGATTTTAGTTCAACACATTTACTGAAACTATTAAAACCATTTTGGCATATAATGCTTACATAACTTTAGCGATTAGACTTCAACCAGGATCTTGGCACGGTATCTCATTCAGTACATACATACAATAAAGAAAAACATATGACTTTCGATGAAGTGAACTCCAAAATCCCACTTTTAGTCTCAATTGAAGAAATACCAAGTTATTGTTACCTCGAATCTCAATACATCATAATCAAAACAAAGTTTTTTTAATTATTATTATTAATTTTCCCCATCGGGCTGGCTAAAGCTGTAAAGCCATACTGCCTTGTCTTAAGTGTTATTTCTGCTGTCTCTTAGCTATAGTTATGGTCAAAGTCCAGTCCGTGTCAGTCAAGTCCAGTCATGCAGTAAAGTAGTGGCAACTTAACTATAAAGCTTCAATGGAGTTTTGGAAGCAACACGAAAAGTCATGTTTCACCACATTATATCATTTTCCCACACTCGCGCTTGTAATTCGGCACTTTATGAATAAAACACCATCATTTTTATGCATAAACACTCGACAAAACACTAGTTTTGGAAAAAAATACAACGGAGCGACACGACTCTTCCAGCGTTCCCGCCAAAACTCCCAAAGTTTTTTGTTTCATGGCTTTTTTCATTATTTATGCCTGAACATGTCATGTATACTTTTGATTAGGTTGCCAGTTGTTACACCTGTTAACGAATTTGTTTTAATGTATTGTATAATTTTTGGTGTACAATAAAGAGTTAATCAACCAAGGTGGATTGATTGTACTGGGAACCCCCAATTAGAGCTATAAGGATTGAGTATGCCATTGCCATCAGGGTTCACTTATCGCAACTTATAAAGGAGCCACAGTATACCCACAACAATGAGCGCACTGCTCTGCAGCGCTGCCGCGCCAGCGAGTCTGCATTTGAACATATCTATTCTGGTCTCCTTGTTGGCTATGATGTTCTGGAACTCCGCTTCCACGATCTGCCCGTCGTAGTACGTGATGGGGTCTTCGAACGGGTACTCAAAGCCTTGCAGGCATTCGCACTTGTAGCCCCCAGCTTCGAAACCGCGGCCCAGTATCGGTACGCACTGGAACAACGCATATAATAGACAATAGACAACACTTTATTTATGACATAAAACACATTTCAACATAATTTACAATACATACATACAAAAAAAAAAAAAACAATAAACATAAAACATAGAAAAAAACTTAAAGGTATATAGTAGGTATAGTATACAATAAATAAAAATTAAACAAAAAACAAAAAGTTTGAAATATATTTTATGTCACAAACCGGCCTCGACTCAGCATAATGCCGATTGAAGCCAGCTGGCGCTGGTCTTCCGTCGAAGCCGGCAGGTGACGTCACGCACGAGTGTGCCGACCGGTTAAAATATTTTTCGGGTGAATTTAAACACATAAAACAGAATGATATATACACATACAATAATATACAGTTCCAATAACAGCAAGCCAAACAAGAGAAACAAATAAAATATAAATACCCGAAGTGCGAATACAATATAAAACAGGACGACTGGTTAAAACGACACTTACGGACACACACACACACACACAGACGAGAAACCTTTTTTGGAAAAAAGTTTTAGCTATAATAATTATAACTAATTTTGTATCTGTTACATCATATACAAATACAAATATCATATTGATAACACCAATGTTACAAGTCAATTCAAAAATGTCATTAAATGAATTTTGAAACACTGATTACATGTCAACACAAAAAATGTCAAAATAAGGTATGTCAATATACAAACAAATCAATATAAAAGAAATATTGTCAATATAAAAATACTGTCAATATAATAAAATGACATGACAAAAAAAACATAATTACTTACTAGTAATTCATTAAAATCAATAAAATACTATTAAAATACTATTAAAATAGTATTTGTATTTGTAAAACATTAATATATACAGTTTTGCAACTTTGAATCCTTAGTTAGAGGAGTTATATAATTTATCAAAGTTGGAATCACTGTTTAAACTTGAGCTTGGCTTGAGCTGCTGGTGAAGGAAAACATCGTGAGGAAACCATAGCATGGTGGTAGGGTACTTTCTAGTACTCGGCTGGCTAGCTACCACCCTCAAGTTGAAAATCTGCCGCCAAGCATCTAACGGTGTGTTCCGGCAGCCTCACTTGAGAGCCAGTTCCATTCCAGGCTAAGTGTGCTTTACCATCTTCAACCACACTGTCACTTAACATCTGGTGAGCTGTGATCAAACACTTAGCTTGTCAACCATAAAAAAAAAACTAGACTATAGATAACATTGGTGTTATCAATAAAACATTTGTATTTGATAACACCAATGTTAAGAGTCAAATGTAATATCATTTCAAATATGTGTAGGTATTATTGACAAAAAACAACTTATACTCACATACGAGGAGCTCCTGTCGCATTTGTCAGTTCCCTTGAACGCGTTCGCCACGTAGTACTTGTCAGGACACTGGTTGATGTCCAGGGACATTAGGGACATCGTCACTGCCACCACACCCCTAGAAAAGTGGAAATACATATTATATGGAAATCTCGTCGATTTCATTCTAATCTCTTTTTGAAATGCCATTGCTCACTATAAACCAAATTTTTTACTTCACTTAGCACTTTAACTAAGTGTTTGAGCCATGAAGCTGCTCAAGTGATTAAAATAGAATATAACTTCACACTGTGGATAGTTTCATTTATTTGGGTTCAGGCATAAATAATGAAGGAAGTTGTGTACCAGAAATTAAGCGTAGAATGGCAATGGCTAAAGACGCCATGACGCATAAAAAAAAGAGATAAAAGAACATAACAAAACAATCTAACACATAAATGGTGTATAACGGCGGTCTTATCGTCAAGAGCGATTTTTTCCAGAAAATCGATTCGAGTGATTCATATTTGTATGTTGTTGTGTTTTGTTTTGTTGTGTAATAAAGTTATATTCTTGATTTTGACTGCTTTGATCTGGTTACCAACAGTAAAGTAAAAGCTTTTAAAATATAAAGGATAAAACAGCAAAGTAAACATGTTAAAATCCTGGTAAGACTCACTTGAACTCCAGTTTAACTTTAACACTATCCCATCCAAAGAAGGGTGCAGCGTAGGTGATAACCCACTGCTTCAAGTGACCGTCACAGTCAAAGTAGGGTCGCGTCCAATGGCCGTGGTTCAAATTAGCCGCTCGGTAGTATGTTGGGAATCGCTCGTATTTCTTCAAGTATTTTCCCATTTCGCCGTCACGGATTTTCATTTTGAGGAAGAATTGTTCAAGGCTATCGAAGTTGGTTGACCAGCGCTGTTTGAGGAATTGGAACCACGGCTTGTTCGTGTATACTTCCTCTGTGAAATTGGGATTGAGAATTAATAGTTATTTGTTATACAAGATTGCAAAGTTGCTTTTTAACTGCATGCTCAATTTTGATGACCGAGCAAGCGACGGATTCTAAAATTAGAATCCTGAGCGTTAGCGAGGGAATTAAAAGAGCACGAGGTGAAAAATCTTTGCACTCGAGTGCAACACGTAACTTTTCATCTCACCTTAGCGAGGAAATGACTAAATGCAAAAAAAATCTTTTACAATCACAAGATACTTTTATTTCAGTTTAGGTATTAACTACTACTTTTTATGCTTTATCCAATACTATTTATAGAACAATTATTAAACAACCCATATACTTACAATATGTATATTATACTAGCTGCGCCCCGCGGTGTTACCCGCTACATGTTTTCGGGATAAAAAGTAGCCTATATCTTAATCTAGGGCCTCAGCTACCTCCATACCAAATTTTATGCAAATCCGTGCAGTAGTTTTTGCGTGAAAGAGTAACAAACATCCAACCAAAATCCAAACAGATCTAATAATTTCTATGAAATTTGCTATATTATGGGGGTTATTGGGGACGAAAAATCGATCTAGCTACCACTGGAAAAAGTTGTTTGTTTTCACTAGACAAAATTTGCATACACCAAGCAAACATCGGTCGCTTTGGTTTTAATCTAGTTAATAGATTTTTTTTTAATTTGCAAACATAGTTTTTTACCTGTTTTATTCAATCTCGCCAAGTCTTCCAATTTGAATTTCCTTGTGTTCAGTTCCTTTTTGTAGGCGAAAGGCGCAAAGAAAGTCCTGTTCGTGAATTTGTTTCTATCCCAGAATGTGCCTGCGAAAGGAATAGTGAAACGTCAAACCATAGCGTAGGTTCGATTCTCATCCAGGACACGCATTTTGTGATATAGAAACAAATGTTTGTTCTGTGTCTGTATGTGTACTGTATGTATTATTATTAGTATTATAAGTACCTATGTATTTACAAATAAAACTATTCAAGTATTATATCAGTTGGCCTAGGCAAGGGAAGCGGAGCGTCGGCGTCGGTCGTTCAGCCGCAAGATGGGTCGACGATATTGTCACCGTCGCGGGTCGAACCTGGACCAGATTGGCACAGGACCGAGGCAGATGGCATGTAATTGGTATGAGAGAGGCCTATACCCAGCAGTGGGATAAACAAGGCTGTGGATGATGATGATCGGATATCTTTTTTTTAAATTCAATATAGGTTCGCGTTTGACCACACTTTGCCTGATGTTAAACAGTAGTGTGGTCTAAGATGGAGCACGCTTACCTAGAAGAAACCTATTTACTCTAGATTTGAAGACGCCAATATTGTACCTAACAGGGGGGCACAGACTCCGGCAGAGAGTTAAACAACCTCGCTGTGCGAATGAAAAATGTGGAATCAAAACAAAACGCTTTGTGCGTTGTTCTGTCATCCATAGTACAAGCTTTGCTTAGTTTGGGGTCAGATGGCGCTGTGTGTAATGTCCTACGATATTTATGGAGTTTGGGCGGTTTTGAACGCGGAAAGAGTCGTGTCGCTCAGTTGTATTTTTTTCCAAAACTAGTGTTTTGTCGAGTGTTCATGCATAAAAATGGTGGCGTTTTATTCATAAAGTGCCGAATTACAAGCGCGAGTGTAGGAAAATGATATAATGTGGCGAAACATGACTTTTCGTGTTGCTTCCAAAACTCCAGCGAAGCTTCATAGTAAAGTCGCCACTACTCTACTAAAGCATGACTTGACTTGACTGACACAGACTGTACTTGACTAAGACTGGACTTTGACTATATCTATAGCTACGAGACAACTTATTTAACCTTTGAAACTTGGAAAAGATAAAAACTTGACACTGGCAAATGCTCAAAATGCGACGCCAAAAACGAAGAAAAAAAAACAATTATTTTTTTCAGACAGTAAGCTCCGGCAAATAATCACAGCAAAAATATTTTCAGGTTATGGGTTTAGGATACAGACTAAATACAATCTTTTTTTTTTTTTTTTTTTTATGTAAAAGTAACGAGACGATCGAGGCGCTCTCCTGATGTTAAGAGATAACGCCTGTCCATGACCATTGCAGCGATACACAGAACTTTGAGTAACAAAACAACGTCCACGGCATCGCTGCTTTGGCGCTGATTACTTTGAGACTAGATGGTTAGTCTCAACAGCCCAGTAATTCATGCAAAAAATATAATATATTTAACCTAGTACCTAAGTACTAGGAGAAATAAAGAGTGTAAAGTACCTGCAGACCATATCTTCGAGTCACCGAGCACAATGGCGAGCGTTTCCCCGAACATTTGGTCCTCCGTGAGAGGTTTATCCGCCACGCGGTTACCGCTGAACACTTCCAATGGATCCGATACCTAATTAAATAAAAATAATTTTAAAGAAACCATACATTTAAAAAAAAAGTGATGAGTTGGAAAGTCGCTTTCCTGATGGCAAGAGATAAAACAGTCCATGGCCATTGCAAGCAATAAAACAAAGTCTAGGGCATTGGCGCTGATATTTTGAGACTTATGGTGTTTGTCTTTATGTTTGACAAGCTGGGTGTTTGACCACATCTCACTTGATGTTAATTGACAGTGTGGTCAACAATTTTTAACTTAATTTTTTTCTTCATATATGATCGCCAATTACAATGTCCCCGAGTATTGTAGTTGGTTAACAAAATGCGAGTTGAACTCGAGGATCAAGAATTTCGTTTTGTTTGGTCCAGTTCGGAATCCTTTGCAAACCAAAGACACTTTTGGCAAGTTTTTGTCATTGCATTTGTGTTATCAGAAGAGAAAAAAACAAATAGCCATACTTGTAGAAAAGCGCTGATGAAGTTAGCAAGCCGCAGCGCCATCTTGGCCTGGTTTTCCAGCTGTTCTTCTGCCCCGTACGCGACGTCGCCATTTAAGAACAAATCGGTCGGATTGTATCTGTAACACAAATTGTAATATTGGTCACTATAGAAATTGACTACTTTTTTATCACATCAGATAACTGCATCCTGCGTTTTTGTAGTTCCAGAAATTCGGTTAGTAAAAAAACTAAAATCAGTTTATTTGTACGAATATTGTCTTATTTTTTAAATTCAAACTTTTATTCTAGTATATATCCTATCTATATCTAGTTTTTCCTTAGTTAATATATAGTATAATTTTACAAATATTTATATGTATTATAGGTAGATCTGTTATTATATATACAACTACATTTGTACTTACATTGCTTTTAATCATTATTTAGTTTGCTTCAGGTTAAGAAATATGTATTGAAAAGTGATATAACTAAATATTATGCTCATGTTCTTGCAAAATTGTGCTGAGTTTAATTTCTGCAAACATGTCTGTTTCCTCAGCAAGTAAACATAACAAAGCTATAAATAAGAAAAGATTTTATGCTTGGTCGACTGCTATGACATTTTTTTGACCTGATGTTAAGTGATGGTGTGGTCGAAGATGGTAAAGCACACCTAGCCTGGATAGAAGTGGCTCTCAAGTGAGGCTGCCGGAACACGCAGTTAGATGCTTTTTTTTAGAAATATGTAGATTTTCAAATTGAGGGTGGTGGCTTGCCAGCCGAGTACTAGAAAGTAGTCTACCACCATGCTATGGGTTCCTCATGACATATCAAAACCTCTCAGTTATTGAAACTTACTTGGAACAGTTGTGTGGTTGGACACTCCTAATAAAGTTGAGCGCTTCAAACACATTGAGCCTCTCTGTGTGTAAGGCTTCGGGCCCGCTGGTAGAGTTCACATACTCATAGTACTTGTCCATGTAGATGGCCCGAAGGAATGGGTGAGCTTTCTCCCACTGGACTGGAAGACGTTGTACCCCTGGGAATAAAGGTGTTTTGGCATGAACATTGCTCATTGCTAGTAATAAACCATACTGATAGCAGCTAGCAGCCTTCACAGAGCATTAACAAGTCTCACGAGTAATTGGTGAGCCCCTATAGTTGAAAACCAAAGTGTGAGTGTGTGTGTGTTTATATTTTATGTTTAAAGGATGCTTCAATATTATACTTTTGTCGTTGTAATAGTAAGGTCTTGTACGTTTTCTTAAATGTCATGCAACTGATTTTCATTTGAAGAGGCGGTAGGATGTTATTCCAGATTTTTGAGTTGCTGTACTTGAAGCATCCTTTAAAGTTAGTGGTCTTGTGAATAGTGTAAGATAAAGTATTTGTCAGCCTAGAACGACTATTGGCTTTATAATGTTTAAAACTAATTGCACACAACTTTTTTTGTTACTAATAGGCTTGCGATTAACCACCAACTCTCCCGATAAGACAGAAATGCATACCATGAAATTCCAGGTCTAAAGTCAGACAGTTATAGTTAGCACCAGAAGCCGTGTGCAACTGCAAGCAGCACACTGTGTCCAAATATAGCAAAAGTTCCATTCCAGGCTAGGTGTGCTTTACCATCTTCGACCACACTATCACTTAACATCAGGTGATCTGTGGTCAAAAATGTCTAGCCTGTCAACCATAAAATAAAGGTGGATGTGGCCAAACTGAATGCCTAGTGTTGTATCATTGTTGACAAAAGCTATGCTTCTCCACTTGCAGTAATAATTGTGGGAATGAATCTCGTGAACTGACTCCTTTTTTTTTTTTTTTTCTCCCAGGGAAATCCTTAATGGATACCACCGGCTTCGGGGGAAGCACGGTTATGTGGGACTCTCCGCCTACTGGCGGCCTACCCACTAAAAACCCTGGGGTGTTTCTGCCTGGCGCCCGTGTGTCGGGGCTACGGGAACGCCCCTGGGACCCTTCCCTGTTACGGATGGAGCTGTAATGCCTCCATCCCTCTTTCCTTAAGGGGCGCGCGCGGAAACACCGCGCGCGCCACCTCAGGGGCTACTCTTGTCGGGCGATGGACCCCCCGAGTCTATCGCCCAAAGCCCCTGTAACTGACTCCTAACCTAACCTAACCTAACCTAGCAGGAATTCGTATTATGTGATAGAGAAACCATTAAAGAACTCACAGCCAATCTTTTTACAGTCGAAGTTGTTATAGTACTGGTCGGAGGTGGCGCGCTCAATGATCTCGCCGAGGTAAGGGCGGCGCACCACGGACGGTAGCCGGTGGCCGGCCGCGCACCGGCACTGGTACCCACCGCGACGGAACCCCCACCCATGCAGGGGTTCACACTATTGGATACAAGGAATGTTTAAAATTTCTGTTATAATTTTATATTAACTTTATTTTAGAAAAAGATATAAAGCTGACAACAAAATAATAAGTCTCACCATTAATTAATTATTTGACACATTTAAAATTGAATTTTTGGAATTTGCTGCCCAAGTGGGTGTTCTCTGATAGATACAATCTGGGTGCTACACCGTAGACAGCATCTTCACTTAACATCAGGAGACATGATGGTCAAACGCAAGCCTATCTACAATAAAATAAAATAAGGCTTGGCTTTTTAAGTTAACTTACCTCTGTTGTCTCTTTACATCTAGCAGTGGATGCAAACCGATTGGGTCGATCGTTGCCTTGACTAGGCGGACACTGGTTTATATCTATCCTGTCATAGTCTAACTCAATTACTACTGCAGCTGTATACCTGAAAATAATATTAAATATTTTGATTGGTAGATCTTCTCTGATTACAGACTAATTTTGGTTTAGGCGCTGCAAAATATCTTCAATATACCAAATAATACCATATAGCCCTCAATGAAGATTCATTATGGGGTATATGGTGTACCGTACATATTGAATTAATGATACGTAAAGCACTTCATGTTGGTTACTGCAACAGCATTCAGGCTGAGCCTATCTCAGATGCGGCCCAAATGCTTTATAATCTAAGCCTTAGAATTGAAATTGTGTACAATACATATAAACTTAATTAAAATACATCTGTATAAGCTATGTTACCAGAGCGACATATACGCCTCTGCAAAAAGGTCTTTAAAATTTATTAAAAAATTGTCTTTAAAACATTGTTGCAAACTGAAACCCTAACTACTGGGTGATATTCCGTGATCACACTATATGCAATACAGATGCAATAATGAATGCATTGTCTTCTAATATTCTATAACTGGACAATCATTTTATATGTCGTTGTGAATATTTATATTAGAAGTCATGCATAATTCAATCATAGTGCTCACCACATAGCTAGTAGACAAGTCTTATTTTATTTACTCTACTATATTTCTTTTACACATAATTTCAGAGAGAAGAACCAAAACAAAATAGCTCAAACTGAAAATAAATCTCTTTACACATAAATTTTGCTTGCTAGCCTTTGCTAGTGTAACAAAAAAAAATACATAAAAAAAGTGCAACAAAAAGTCTTAATAAGGTAAATTCTTCTAGACAACCTTGGTAAAGATTTATAAAGAAGGTAAAGGATAGAGTTAACTATCATGAAGAAACATACAATCAAAGGAATCACTAAAAACAGCAATCAAAATAATGATAATAATATACAGTGACAGTTACTGTTATACTGTATATTGTAAGTTGATTAAAAACTCACGTTGGGTATTCAATGTGTCTGAACTGTGTATGGCGAGGGAATATATCAGCGATGGGAGACACTGCAGCTATCAGCCACTTATTCAATCTGCCACAGTCAAAATATGGGCGAGTCCAGTTCACTGGGCCAGGAACCTGAAAATTTTAAAAAACATAAAATCCCTTGCAAATAAAATAATATCATTGAAATAAACTCCTGAGGATGCCACATATAAGTGTGATACACATGTCTGCAACCGGTTACATTGGTAAATAATTAGTAGCATACAAACCTCATCATTCCCAGGAGGTCCATGGAATGTAAATGTCTCATTTGTATTATTTGCATATCTAATCTCAACTTGATATGTAGTCTTTGTGTCATGTCTTCTATCTACTCTATCTGGCAACCATTTCTTATACCACTCGTTAGTTCGGTAAAATTCAGAAGTATAATCTTTTGACAGGCTATCAGAATCAAAGGCACCCAAATCCTCGACAAAAAACGTGTTAAGTGTTGATATTTTTTGTAAATGAACAGGGTCATTGAAGTCATCTGCTCGGTAGGCTCTTGGCGCAAATCTAGGCATGGTCTTATTGAAGAACCCTCTATACGATGATGTATACGACATATTCGGTGAGAAGTAAATCGCACTAGCGTTTATGTAAGGGTTAGCTGAAACATCTGCCACCGAAGAAAGGAAGTAATACATCATACCAGGATCGTAAGTATCATTGATGGCGGGTCGTATGAACCTCGATTGGAGGATATAGCTCCAGAAAAATGCACGATTGATGGCTATGTTGTGCAGATGAAGCATAGCAGTACGGTTGGGGAAAACGGGGTTGATATTTATTTCTTTAACATCAGGGTGATGGGATACAGAGTCCTCGGGAAGATACAGGTCATCAAGATGGCTAATGATGCAGTTGTCTTGGTTTATCTTATCCATTTTACCACGAACTTCATCAAAAGAATCTCGTATTTGCCACTCATACTGGCCGGCCACACCCCATAGCAAAACACATATTGATATCGCTAATAAGCCACAATTTAACGATTCCATTTTGGAATAGAACACTTATTGATAAAAACTATCTAAAACAGTCTTTGTTTAATTCATAACGCTATTAGTTTTATCCTTATATTTACTAAACTTTTAAAACGCAAGAGTCGACTTGGTGAGTGTTTTGAAAATGCGTCGGCTCAATTTTCTGTTTTACTTTGTCAATCTAATCCATAGACAAATTCTTATTTGAAATTAATACCAACCGTCAACGTCAAGAAGAAATTGACAGCTCAATTATCTACAAAAAATATGAATGGTCTATGGATAACCTAAATCATTTTTATTGTAAAAAGCAGTAAGAAAAATAAATAAAGGGTTTTAACCCGGAAACTGTACATTGTTTTCAAATAAAATAATATCATGGCTGGAACATTATTCCGTAAGTTAGTTCATTACAATTCTCACATAATTTTTCACTTGTACATAGCGAATCTGTACTGAAACTAAATTTGTTTTCAGGGTCTATGTTTAGCATTCCTTTATCATATTACACTGCAAATTCAGCTAATCTGGTAAGTTTACCTCTGAATTAATCCTCGCCTAAATCTATTTATGACAATTATTATAAATAAACAAGTTCTATTTTATTAATATTAGGGAAATTAACAGCTAGTTGCAGACGTTTAGTTAACTATATAAATTTTTAAGTCTTGCGAGAAATACATAATGCAGAGTAGGGAGAAAGACAGTTTTTACACTAAAAGCAGTGAAGTCCCTCTGCTTCCTATGTGTTCGTAACACAGCACTGTAGCTATTCGACATATGCTGTTTACACTGTAGAAACTCATGCATCTGAGAGTTATGATGGTTTTTTGTTCTAAGTTGTACACAGTGAACTAAGATAAAAGTACTTGTACTGGAGACGTACGAAGCACTTAGCTACACAAGCGCGAAAACATATTACTCACGTATTAATTATTATAACTTGTGTTTTGAAGTTATTCCCATGGTGCATGGCATCTGGACATTAGTGTATGGTTCTGACTGCCTATGTCCATTTGCAGTCTCATAAGTCTGTAGCACTTATCTCTACATATTCTATTTACAGAGATCAATCCACACAGCAGCTGTGTACTATGCAGCACGTAAAGGCACAAGAGCTAAAGCTCGTGCAAAAAAAGTTAAAGTTGAAGTAACAAAAATCGGGTTCATCCCTCATAATCAAAGAGGAAAAGATAGGTAAGAAGAAACACAATGCTGATAAACTGTTTGCGGAATGATATTAACTTACTCTTAACATAAAAATCCATATTAAATTCCAGAGTGTCAAAAGTAATGGGAAACAAACATGCAGATGACTCCTATAAGCCTGTTGCAAAAGATGATGTTTACTCATTGAAGTACTACCGTTGGATAATATACTCTGCAGAAGATGCAGTGAAGGCACATCAAGAGACCCACCACCCTACAATGTACAACCAGCCCAATGCCTATGTTTATGCTCAGATTGAGTTTAACATGGCTGCTGCTAAAAAGGTAACTGTTACCATTTTATGGATGATAGGTTAGGTATTGACTTACAGCAATACAAGGATTATATTGTTTTGTAGTAGTTGTTCCTTATCTATGTATTTATGTAACACTTTGATCATTTGGATGTTGTAATACATCTATGTACTTATACTCCCCTAATTTTACCTATGTGGAAAAAAAAATCCACTAGTGGTTTTTTTTTTGTGTAGTCCCATTCTACTATCGGACAGCCAGGAGCTTTAAAAAGCGACACCGCTTCATGGTTGATGTTCCAAAAGCTCGAATGAAGCGGTTTGATTCCACCTTCTTCATACATACCGCTAGATATTGGAATCTGCTGCCCGAGTGGGTGTTCCCCAATGAATATAGTCTGGGTACCTTCAAGTCGCGAGTGAATCGGTTTCTTCTAGGCAAGCATGCTCCTTCGCTTAACATCAGGCGGGATGGCGGTCAAACGCAAGCCTATCTACAATAAAAAAAAATATATCAGAAACTCGCAACTATAGTTTCGGCCACATTCGGTGGCCTTCATCATGGAGACAAAGTTGAGTACAACGCGCGCGTGGCCACGTCTGTCTTCACACTGAAACAATAGTTAGAGTTTATAATTTAAAAAAAATTTCTAATGATTCAAAACCCCATCATTTTCTATAGTAATACTTCTGTGGATATGCAGTAATATTATATACTAGCGGATGCTTCGCGTTTTCACCCACGTAGTTCCCGTTCCCGTGGGAACACAGGGATAAAAAGTAACCTATGTCACTCGGGGATAGTGTAGCTTCCAAATGGTGAAAGAATTTTTGAAATCGGTCCAGTAGTTTTGGAGCCTATTCAATACAAACTATCAAATCTTTCCTCTTTTTAATAGTATAATTATGTGAATAATTATGTATATTATAAGTATAGTGTTGCATGTTTGCAGACCCGTTATATGGATAGTTTTACCCGCCTTTCTATACTGCCGCATCCGTTCCCGCGAGAAGAAGAACGCACCGTGCTCGCGTTCTGTAAAGGTCCTGAGATGGCAAAAGAAGTGTTGGAGGCAGGGGCCACTACTGTGGGCGGAGGAGAACTTATCAAAAAAATACAGGTGACTTTTTCTTTTAATCAAATTTAAAGAGCTTTTTCGATGAGCCGAATATGTCGCTCTGGTAACGACGCCTTTAATTTTAAACTAAATAGGTTTACGTTTGATCACGCCCTGCCTGATGGTAAGCAGGATGTAGTCTAAGATGAAGCACGCTTACTCAGAAAAAACCTGTGAGGTTTTCGATCGTTAGTCACATCAACTTGGTTTTGCTAGATGCAATTTGCTAAATTCAGACCGAAACACAGTAATGTTTACACACTACTTGATTGATTTAATGTTCGGCTTTACTTTGCGGAAGTTTATTTTGAGTGTTTTGTTTATTTTCGCTTACAATACACGGTTACAACAGTGATGAGGATTAAAATTAAATTTTACGAACTTGACAACAATAAAAAAAATACCTATTACTTGATATAGACTTAAATCTAAAACAACTTAAAACAGAAGCTTGGTCAAGACTGAGTCGAGCGCTCGAAAAGTTTTGATAGCTTCTTTCTGTAAAGGGATTTCCTGTCAGAATGTTGTCGATTTTTTTATATTCAAATATTTCTCATAAATTTTCAGGAAGGCCAAGTAAAGCTCTTCGAGTATGACTACGTGATCGCTCACCCCAACATCATAACAGAACTGGTACCGATCCGTGGTCTAATGAAGAAGAAGTTCCCCACCATCAAGGCTGGCACATTAGACATGGACCTCAAGGGTCTGGTGAAGAAATTTGCGGGAGGAACTCAGTATAGAGTAGTGAAGGATGAGAAACAAAACAACTTTGCTTCTGTGAAAGTGGCGGTGGGACGGGTAAGGGATCCTGGAACTGCTATAATCTGATTTAAGCTTGATAGTATATGTGTCGACGATAGTATATGGTAGTAGTAGTATATGGGTCGACGATATCGTCACCGTCGCGGGTCGAACCTGGACCAGATTGGCACAGGACCGAGGCAGATGGCATGTAAAGAGAGAGGCCTATACCCAGCAGTGGGATAATGAAGGCTGTGGATGATGATGATGATGAGTATGTGTGAAGTGTGCTGCAAGTTTTTTTTTTATGGTTGACAGGCTAGTTGTTTGACCACAGCTCACCTGATGTTCAGTAACGTGTTAGGTCGAAAATGGTAAAAACAACAACTAGCCTAAAATAGTACTGGTTCTCAAGTGAGGCTGCCGGTACACACCGTTAGATGCATAGCGGCAGTTTTTCAACTTGAGGGTGGTAGCTAGCCAGCCGAGCACTAGGAAGTACCCTACCACAATGCTATGAATTTTTTTGGGATGTTTTCCTTCACCGGCAGCTCAAGCTCATTGTTGGGGTTTCAACCCATGCTTTTCGCCATGCGAACCGACAGTGCTAACCACTGAGCTATCATCGCTACAATGGGTTTGCGGAACCATCATTGTTAATAAATTAATATTGTAGGACATTTCATACAGCGCCATCTGACCCCAAACTAAGCAAACTTGTACTATGGAAGTCAGATAACTGATATAATACTTTTTTGTAAATACATAGAACACCCAGACACAGAACTAACAGTTGCTTATACCACAAACTGTTTGTCTAGGGTGGAAATCGAATTGAATGTTTAATTAAGTGTTATTGTATTTTATAGAATTTTATACAAAATTATGCCTATCTTTCAAAGGATAAATTGAGCCCTCATCCTTGTTCCACACTAACTTGTGAAACTTTGCAAAAAAAAAAACTAAAAATTGTACTGTACATAAATTGTTACAGCTAAATATGGATGCAAAGCAAGTGGCTGAGAACATTGAAGCACTGCTTAAAGATGTACAATGTATTCGACCGAAGAGAGAAGGACTTTTTATAACAAGGTGACAAACAACTTTTTTTTTTCTTTTTAAATTGATATTTTATAGCAAAACGCCCGAACTAAATCACATGACTATATGGTATATACCGGTCGCATAGGCTGGTTATCATCCAGTGTGACAATGCAACCAGCGTTTTGTGGACTTTTATCCCGGGATTATTTACATAAATGTTGACATTGTATTTGTAATTATTTATGACTGATATTGATTACTTAAAAAAATCCTTTCCATGATTAAAAATCACTATATCTACACATGGTAAACTATGGTACATGGTAAAAAAATAACTAGGTTAAAGTAGTGCAAATCTAGTTAGAATAGAATATAACTTTATTATACACCAGAAACACACAATTAATACAAATAGGAAACAAACAGCAAACAAAAAAAAAGAAGATATAATAATATAACAAAACTATAGAATAGATTATGTATAAGGGCGGTCTTATCGCCTAGAGCGATTTCTTTTTTCGTTATTAATAATTTGAAATGTTTGTCAGTGTGTATGTACAGTTGTACACGAATGGTTGTGATTTTTGCACGCAGTGACGTGTGAAGGTTTGAATGAAGTTTGCTGTGTATATATAGCTTGTACCAATGCAAAGTATAAAAAAAAAACGACTGCCACGGTAAAAACGAACAAATTTTTTTTATGAAAAACTTTCAAACCCCACTTTCAAACACTTTCAAACTTTTTCCCCCATCTATCTATGCTGTTATAAAGGGAAATGATTTGATTGTTTGTTTGTTTGTATTGAATAGGCTCCAAAACTACTGGACCGATTTCAAAAATTCTTTCACCGTTGGGAAGCTACCGTATCCCTGGGTGACATTTTTTTATTTTTTTCCTTCTAATGATGTATCTGTTTGTTGTTAGATACCTCATTGTTATTACAATCTGGCCTAGTTGAGACTAATGTAGACATATGCTACTTTTTATCCCTGTATTCCCACGGGAACGGGAACTGAAACTGCGAGGCGTCCGCTAGTAGTTAATAAAGCAAATAATATAACTAATGATGTACTAATAAGACTTACGTACTTAATGTAAGGAACATTTTTTTGTGAAAAAAATTCGTGCTTCTGGTACCTTCTAGTGTGTTGATCGATCAGTCGAGCAGTCAGATTCTTACTATATTATAACACCTAATAGCGGGCCGTCCCGGCTTCGCACTGGAATCAAAACTCTATTCAATTCAATTCAATTCAATTCTTGATGAATGGCCTTTGCGGAGGTTCTCCACAATTCCGCCAATGTCACGTAGAATGATAGACTGCCACACAAAGAGATTGGACTATGAATCGACTATTATTTTTGTATATGGTACAGTTTACAGAGTTTTGTGTTTTCCCTTTTCTGAAACAAAGTATTAAGAACTAACTATAGATAAACACAGGACGAACACAAATATAAACAAACATATATATATGTATACAAACAAACATTCATTATAAATATCACATATTTACAGTTTTTTTTTTTAAATATATTTACATAAAATATGTACAAATGGGGTGAATACAAAAGAAAGGAGACATTTAAGGGAAGTAGGACGGGGAATTTCAGGAGGGATAATATTGTATAAAGAAAACAAAAACTCTATTAAAGATATATATAGCATATGCCACTCAGTAATAATGTAGCATTCTAATGATAAAAGAATTATGCAGGTCTAGTAGTTTCGGAGCCTATTCAATACAAACAAACAACCAAAAAATCTAATCTTTTCTCTTTATAATTAGTGTATTCATTAAAAAGTTATTGCTATAATTCAATTTATAAGTTTTATATATCTAATCGTGTTCCAATCTATTTACTAATAAATTAGTGTAGATATATAGATAGATTTGATGGACAGTTGTAATGTTTCAGGTGCATCATTGTCAGCCCGCCTTCGCCCGAGAAGCTAAAGATAGATCCATTCGTGTTTGTAGATCGCGAACTGTCCCAGAAAGTACAAGAGGACAGCGATGACGAAGAGGAGGCCGCCGCAGTGGCCGCCTAATCGCTTTATTTGTCTGTATTTATTTAGTTAGTATGTCAAGTGTAAAAATAAAAAGTTTTGAAATGTTTTTTTTTCTTCATGATTGTGGTACTGAATACGCAATCTCAAAATCGTTTTATAGTGGTAAATTATGTAGCGACGATAGTTCGGTAGTTAGCGCGGTCGGTTCTCGTGCCAAAGGATGTGGAATAAAACCCAACAATGAGCTTGAGCTGCCGGTGAACAAAAACATCGTGAGGAAACCATAGCATGGAGGTAGGATACTTTCTAGTACTGGGTAGCTTGAGGGTGGCCTCAAGTTTGAAAATCTTTTTTTTTTTTAATGTTTGACAGGCTAGGTGTTTGACCACAGATCACCTGATGTCAAGTGACTGTGTGGTCGAAGATGGTAAAGCACACCTACACACTACACACACGTAGCCTGGAATGCAACTGGCAATCAAATCAAATCTGTCGCAAAGCATCTAACGGTGTGTTTTGGCAGCCTCATTTGAGAGCCAGTTCCATTCCAGGCTACGTGTGTTTACCATCTTCGACCAAACCGTCACTTAACATAAGGTGAGCTGTGGTCAAACAAATAGAGCCTGTCAACCATAACAAAAAAAAAATCTGTCATCAATAATTAAAACAGTTTTTAATAAGTAATTGAAGATGTAATATATAACTAGTGCTTATTGGTAAAATAATACAAAATGTTAATTACGCAATTATGTGATTTTTTAATATTTATTGTAATCGCAATAAAGCTCTTTTTTTATTTTTCAGTAGATGATTGCCCGGCCATCGGCTTTGCCTCTAACCCCCATTCAAAGTATCACGACCATTTTAAAAAAGAATCAGCTAAATCAGATCAGCCGTTCTAATGTTTTGCGTTTACCAATTAATATTATTTGATTTTTATTTTTATAGTGGATACTTGGATAGGGATTTATTGAGAACATTGTTTATTTACGTTAGCGCCAAAACTCTGTAACATATAGGTTGGCAGCATTGAATCCCTTAAAAGCGGTGACGTACCTAGGAATAAGTGCTCAATATTCATAGATAGTCTATAAATTTTATTGTAAAACTAGCGGCCCGTCTCGGCTTCGCACGGGTAGACATTTATTTTTTAATTAAATTAATTAATTTTAAGTAATAATAAATGTACCTTATGGTACACAAGGAAAATGTCGCATTCTAATGGTGAAAAAATTTTTGAAATCGGTCCAGTAGTTTTTGAGTTTATTCGTTACAAACATACAAATCTTTCATCCTGATAATATTAGTATAGATATAGATTACCTTTATTTAATTTAATTTCAGGATCTACACATCATCATCATTAAAACAGATCATCAGTGAAATGGCTTTTGGCATGTTTTCTGATGGTGTTAAATATTTAAATGAGGCTGGTACAATCACGCCTTAATTCAATAGATCAGTTAAAATCAGTCGCACGAGGTGAGGCTGTAGCGTAGCACTTAGCACTGGAATAGATCAAGGTCACAGCAAAAATCATGCAGTGAAACTTTTCACGCGTAAATACTACACGATGCTGGTGACCCGGCTTCTATGTGTGTGACTGTGACATTTTATTTGTTTTCAATATGAATCACTTGAAAATACTTGGTATTGACAGAATGCGCGAAATGCGATGTCAAAGGCAAAGAAAAATATGCTTGTTGCTCATGACATAGGTACCTAGTTTGATTACGCATTCTTTCCAAATGATCACCAAGCTTAAGTTGATTATTCGTCTGTGAGTTCAAGCAATGATCTGATCAGTCTTTGAATGACTTATTAATTCTTATTTTAGGACTGCCTACTCAACATATATAAACTTGCTGGTCTTAAATGTTTGATCTTATTTTTCAAAGAAGACAGCATTCTGCTGAAGGTGTGTAGGTGTAAACTTGCTTGTAAACATATACCAAAAATAGCATTTAGCGTATGTAAACAAATTCTAAATGCTATTATTATATTTCAACTTTTGTTGTTTAATAAATATATTGACGTCAAGTCATAAAAAAAATGTATGTACCACTAACAATATTGCACTCGTGTTTTACTGAATAAAAGTTGCCCATCAAGAGAACCAGAGAGAGAGGAGTCACCCATTTAGTCAAGAATATGTTTAAGCGATCAGTATACAAAATTTGGCATTTATAAAATTATTATTGTAATAATGAGAAGTTACTTGATTTGGCCCTGTAATACGAGTTGCCATGTTGGCACAATGACGTCATTGCGTCATTGTCAACATTGAAGTTTGTGTTCGAAAACTAAGATTTACAATCAGAAGTTTTGCATGCATGTAATATTCTTGTTATTAGGCATATATGTGGCATTAAGAAAACAATTAGATTTTCAAGGTATTTTTTATTCTATGTTAGAGATAAACTGGTTATAATAGTAGACAAAAAAAAAATTCACTGCGTAAGATTATCTCAATATTATACGCAATTTTATATTTCTTATTTCTGAACGCACCCAAGAGGGGCGTAAAATAATCCGCCATTTTGTCTCTTTGACAATTTTGGTTTTTAATTCGTAAAACCTGTAAAAATCCTAACAATCCCCTTTTAAAAGTGATATTTCGTATACAGTGAATTATTTTCGAAGGCTGTGATATTTGTGTCCGTGGTTATTTTTGTTTACGTTGACTTATAGGAGTTTTGTAGTTGACCGATTTTGACGTCGATTTGAAAGAGCTCTCTCTTGATAAATCAAAATGGGCACAAGAGAGGATGAATATGATTATTTGTTCAAAGGTAAGTAATGCAAAAACGCCTCATCTATAATAATCTCCCTGCAAAGGACCCTGATCATATTTATCTCGTAGGGTAAATCAGGATCCATTGTCTCTTCTCCCAGTGACGTAGAAAAAGCTCTGCGATGTTATTTTCTCCTTTGTTTTTCGTTGTATTTTCTCTAAGGGCTTTTTTTATTAACCCTTAACGCTATAAATCACTCACACTGCTCCGAAAAGATTTCATGAAATGTTATTATGTAGTTTGTTTTAGTATCAGCTGATTGAGTCACTCATTGATTTTTGCTATAAGTTTCGGGACTTGTGAGTCATCTATCGACGTATCATTTCTGATCTAATCGTAAATGTGGCATTTTACGGAAGTGTAGTGTCTAGAACGTTTATTGTTTACGTTTTATGTGGAAAGCAAATATATTCACAGTGTCCTTTGTTTCAGTTGTTCTCATAGGCGATTCGGGAGTGGGGAAAAGCAGTCTCCTTTCACGTTTCACTAGAAATGAATTCAATTTAGAGTCTAAATCTACAATAGGAGTGGAATTTGCCACAAGAAGTATAGAGGTAAGTGTTGTTTTGATCTAATTTCTTCATTTACAAGTGTTTGTCATACCTACCAGTTTGTTCTCAGTCATGATCAGGTACCTAGTATCTGCTAAAATAGATTTGTCAATCTGCTGAATTTGTACTCCAACATTGAACATTATTTGATTAATGATTGTAATTTTTGAATGACAAACTAACAACAGTTTTCTATGTATATTTTTGTAGCTTCCTTACATATACTTTTTAGTTAAAGTAAATCTAGAGTAGTCCATAATAATTGAAAAAAATGTCTGTTTAGTTCTTTTTTAATTTATCAGGAGTATAATATTTATCTAGCTGCACTACATAGTTTTCCTTTTAATTAGTTGATAAACTTTTAATTTTCCTACTTTCTTACATTCATCAGGGATAACTGTATCCTACCTAATAACATTTATATTTATTATATGATATGATATGTGTATAAAGCTTGACATTTAAATAACTATTTGACCACATTTTTGCAATAAGTCAGGCAATCAGTTGTTACTTCAACTATAAAATGTAGTTTCATCATGTTTTGTATGTATTACATACAATATACTATTAATAGTATACATTAGGGACAATTCCAAAATAAAACTGTAAAAATGTATTAATATAAAAGATAGTATTTTACCACTGCCTCAGATCACTATACTAGTACCTCAACTAACAGAATGTAAAGTATGAAGATGATCTTGACAAAACCAACATAGCATAATTTATAAACCCAGTTTAAATGGGGGTTCTTCAACTATTGCTGTTTAGCTAGCCTTAGGGCTATCTTGAAGTTCTTATTCTTATTCAAAGTGGGTGCAATAAGTTCTGCACTGATGTCCCATTTGGGATGTTTTGTGCATTTATCCCTGCCAGCATGTACCGGAGCCAATCCAGCTCCTTGAAATATTAAGTGAAGAGGACTACTGGCATAGTAGCTCCAGTGAGTTGAGTGGAATGTTTAATGAGATTGATGATGAGAAATTTTCAAGGTGATGCGGTGACATTGATGATGGCACTACACTAACATATTATTATAGTTAATCTAAAATATGTTTAATGTTTAGACAGCGTAACAATTACTTTAAATTCATTATTACTGATAGGCTACAAACACTTACATCTTGTTTTTATTGAAACTAATTGGCTAATTAATATTCACTTTATAGGACATTGTTATTTTAGTACATAATATGGACTATTATTAATTACAATAATTGATTAAATATAGCAAGCTTAGTATGGATGGTTTGTGCTAGTTTTTCCACTTAGAGAGCTGTATTATGCCCTTATATATATATTAATAGCTGTAATATGACACTCATTATTGCGGAATATCTTATTCTTATTCAAAGTGCGGCGATGAGTCCTGCACTGATGTCCCACTTGGGGTGTATTATGCATTTCCCCCTGCCAGCATCTACCTGAGCCAACCAAGCTCCTTGGAAGTACCGGAGCAAGGCTCTGGGTCGCTGGCATAGTAGCTCCAATGGGATGGGTGGATTATTTAAAGGCATTGATGACGAGAAGCATTCAAGGTGTTGCGGCGAAGCAGCTTCATGTTGCGGAATATCTTAAAACTGTAGAACGTTACAGACACCCATATTCTTGCTCTACAACAGTTCTGTTTGGGGAAGCTAATTTTGTCCTGGTGCATGTCAAGGCTGATCGAATGCTATTTGTTAGCATTAAGTTGCTAGTTCTACATTATTAGTAATGTTTTATATGGTGTCCCTGTTTACAGGTGGATGGCAAGACCATAAAGGCTCAGATCTGGGATACGGCGGGCCAGGAGCGGTACCGTGCTATCACGTCCGCGTACTACCGCGGCGCGGTCGGCGCCCTGCTGGTCTACGATATCGCCAAGCACCTGTCTTACGAGAATGTGGAGCGATGGCTGCGGGAGCTCCGCGACCATGCCGACCAGAACATACTCATCATGCTCGTCGGTAACAAGAGCGATCTCAGGCATCTTAGGTATGTGTATACATACCTACAACAACCAAGATCAGTATAATAATGAACACTTGGTGGTAGATCTCCTTAGCAGGATGTCGTCTAGGTAGGTACCACCACAGTACCAGTTATTCTGCCGCTAAGCAGTAGTGCGTAAACATTACTGTGTTCCGGTTTGAAGGGTACTGCAGCTAGCAAAATTACAGGGCTGTTGAGACTAACCATCGCAAGTCTCAAAGTAATGAGCGCCAAAGCAGTGATGCCCTGGACTTTGTTTTGTTACTCAAAGTTGTGTATATCGCTGCAATGGTCATGGTCAGGCGTTGTCTTACCATCAGGAGAGCGTCTCGTTCGTCTCATTAACTTTTACATAAAAATTTTATTATTATAAGGTTGTTATTGCTAGTTAGGGTAACACTGCTGGGAAACCACTTTCGATTTTTCAGTTTCACTATGAAACATGATTTCAACACATATTTTATCTATTTATACGGGACTAGTGAAGAGCACCGCTCCTGTACAGACATTATGAAGAAATCTACAAAGTAATGGCGAAAACCGTATCAAAATCCGTACGAAGTTAATAAGAAATAACCAAATTGGCAAGCGTAGCGTAGGACGCCCTGAGACTCGATGGAGTGACGATATACGTAGGACAGCTGGCGGTGGATGGAAGCGAAAAGCCGAAGATCGGGCTGAGTGGCGTGTCTTGGGAGAGGCCTATGTCCAGCAGTGGACTAATATAGGCTGATGATGATGAACCAAATTCGCGTAATGCTATTCCATTTCATACATACCAAAAGCTGAATCAGTAAATTAGTAATATTTATTGGCCATAAATAACAATAATGTTGAAGGCAAGTCACTTGTACAAAAAAATCTTACAATTAATCTTTAATTAATGAGGCTATATACGAGTATGTAACCCAATCCAACAACAACAACGAACATACTACAGTGGAGGCTCCGTTTATGTGCTACACATACACCGAACATAGAACACATAGAACCTCACTGACATAGTTATGTTCACTTAATTTGTAAAAAGGATTGCTTTCCAAGATATTTGAATAGTTTTTAATGGCTGAGTATGACTCTCACTAGTGTTGTGTTAATCAAACACATCAACCAATGAGCATTTCATAGATACTAAAACTAAATGATGAGACAAGTAATGAATGAATATAAGAGCCTGATGGTAAACATCACACTTTCCCGTAACAGTTAAAACAAATAAATATTGTAGGATGTTACATACATAACCATCAATTCAATTCAATTCTTGGTTTATGGCTTTTGTGAAAACATTTCACAATTCCGCCACTGTCACGTAGAAAGATAGACCATCAAACGCAAGAATTTGTACGGTGTTGAGCCTCGTTGTTCGGTAAATTCGTATAGCAGAGGTTTTTGTTTGTCACCCTGAAACCAAAACATTTAACATGCTACAAGACATACACAAACATATACATATACATAAGTAGGGGACAGAGTGAGTGTTAAAATCCTATACATTTATATGTTTACAATACAGAACCATCTGACCCCAAACTAAGCAAATCTTGTACTTTGAAAGTCAGATAACTGATAGAATACTTAAATGCTTTTTTTTTTTGTCAATACATACTTATAATAAATATAGAATACCCAGTTATGTATGGCTTCAGTACCTTGATACTCGGAGCTTTGTTTTCTTGCGTGGCACACGTTACTCATCAATATGTTGTTAACAGCAATTCATTCTTTTCAGCTTATACCTACCTACTAACCCTAAAATTCTATTTCATGAGATTTTATTTGATATTCTGTTGACCTGATCAATCAACTAGCGAAATAAAAAATTGCCTACTCTAATGGAGCAATAAATTTGAATACCACCTACATAACTTTGTATCATGAGTACATAATTAGAAAGTTTGGTTTCTCTCTATGAGTATCTATGAAAAAACCTATGATAATGCTGGCACCATAGGTAAGACTATAATATACATAATATAGGTATGTAATTCATAAAATTATGTAAAACTAGGTGCAAAAACATGCTGCAGATTACTCAGGTTTTTTAAAGTTTTAAAATTCTGTATTTCATCTAAAATATTATTCTAAATTTCTACTTTGTTGAATTGAATTGGAAATAAATTCAACTCTTAAGATCAATTAATGAGAGATACAGCTAAAGGATAGTTGTAGAACTTTAGTGTGCTTGTACTATTATTTCAGTTTAGACATAATAGTATGTATGTATCTATATAACTATGTATGTACCAAAACCGATTTATTGGCACAGAAACACATGTATTTTTATGTTTTTCCAAAAAAAAAGTATGTATTTAAGTATCAGTTTTCTGACTTCCATAGTCCAAGCTTTGCTTAGTTTGGGGTCAGATGGCGCTGTGTGTAATGTCCTGCAATATTTATGTATTTTCTATTTTATGTGCAATGCCGTCACTAACTTGTCTTCTACAATTTTCAGATCCATCCCAACAGAAGAAGCGAAGGCCTTCGCGGAAAAGAACGGACTTAGTTTTATTGAAACATCAGCTCTCGATTCTACTAATGTGGAACCAGCATTCCAGAATATTCTAACTGGTAAGTCTTGTTATCGTTATAATTCTTTGAATTAATGCTATTTAAAAATCGAAGCCATAGTTATATGTTTTTATATTTTCTGGCAACCATTTTCAATCTTGAGTCCATAGTCATTTATTCAGTCATAGTTTATTGTAAGCTTTTTCCGTTTTTTTAACCTACTGGGCTAAAGCCAAAAAAGGATGTGTAAATGGTTAAACCAATTGTGATGAATGATATGTCGTTAGATTCGTCTTTATTGCGCGATTGTCACTGAGAATAATGAAATTATAAAAAACAAAATGGCGGATTTTTAAATGTTTTTTTTTCTGTAGGCGAGTTATTGTTTAACTTTTCAACTTGTTTGCCAATATCAAGAATTTTAAATAAGCAAAGTATTATGTAATTTCTGAACAAGTCACAGTCAAAGACAAGCAAATCAAATTATGGTGGAATTTTAAGCCATATCCAAAGTGGCAGGAAACAACGCAAAAATGTGTTTAAATTTATTCATGATATCACTTACACACATAATTGAATATTCCATCTATTCAATATAGAGTAACATGAATTTTTCTCAATAACATGTGCCAATATGATTCTTTCACACTGGTGCCAATACTCTACTCTTCAACTTTAGTAAATCTATTAATGATGTTGTTTTTATTTTCAAATTGATGTCAAATTTCAAAACACAAGTCGTTCAGGTTATCAGTCCTGATAAATTGTACAACTAAAACTTCGACATGTGAAATGTCAATGTCCTCCCATATTAGGCCGTCGCAGCGTGACTGTAGTCTATTTATAACTTTTGGATGCCAATAACAGTTAACTAGGTGCCTAACTACCTCTGTGGATGCTAGTGATAGTTATGGGTTAATTTGGGGTCATTTCCCCTCGTGGCGTGCCTTGAATGTCTAACTAGGCGGTTGATTTGACCGATGAAATGGTGACTAGGTTTTTGTAGATGATTATTGAATAGTTACTTGAAATGCTTTCTGCCTCTTAGTTTATTTATAGTAAGTAGCTCTGCTTTATGAGCTGTTGATTGGACAAAAACTTATGTAACTAACATAGATATTTATGTGGGTGCTCTAAATGTATTTATTGTAAGTAGGTATGTATTTTTAAATAAAAGAATGTAAGTTTTATATTATCTGGTTCCCATATGTATGTATATCCTTTGTTTAGTTTGGTGCTGAGCTGTGTGAAATGTCCTTCAATGATTATTTATTATTATTACTATTAAATGTCGAATGGTTGTTAGCAGCGGTACAGGGCTACGCGTAATGCTATTACAAAGCCGAATGGAGCCCATTATATTAAAATCAACTTGAGCTATGTGTCTAACCCTGAAATCCCGAAAAAATAGCTGTTACATACATTTTGTTGAATGTCAATGATATTTTTCTACGAATTAGCTTGATTTTTTTTAGCAATATCAGAGTTAATCTCATTGTTATTCCTAATGATGATGATATTGAATATGTTTCGGTGTAATAGGTGGGCAAGTCACTCGACTGATGGTAAGCGTCACGCTTTCGCATAACGGTTCATTTTGGCCTTTAACAGTTCGAAACCCTGTGCAAGAATTCCTGTGTGAATTATATATTTATTAAAAAAAAAAAACAATACGTGTTGTATTTTTTATTTTGTACAAAAATACAAATAAAAAATAGAGTAAGTAGAGAGAGAGAGTGAGTAGTGTGTAGTGAGAAGTCGCCAGTGTATGTCAAAAATAGCATCAACAATAACATTTTTTTTTAAATCTTCTTTCTATTAGGGGCTTAAATCGCAATGCAATTATGCCATCCCCGTATTACAAAAAAAAAATTATTACAGATCACATATTTATAATATGCCATCTGTTTTTCGATGGACTAGTACTTCCTAGATGCCGGCACATAAGGCCTTCGCCGCATCACATGTGGGTACGGCCAAGATACTAATGAAAATATTATACACTAAATTGTCACTTTCACTAAAACACTCATTTCATTGAACGAGATTTCCTTTCTAAATAAATATTGTAGGACATTACACACAGCGCCATCTGACCCCAAACTAAGCACAGCTTGTACTATGGAAGTCAGATAACTGATAGAATACTTAAATACTTTTTTTTTTGTAAATACATATACTTATAATTAATACAGAACACCCAGACACAGAAAAAACATTTGTTTATACCACAAAGTTTGTCCAGAGTGGGAATCGAACCCACGCTCTTGAAGCAGACATTCTACCAATGAACCAACAGGGCATCACATGAGTGTTTCAGTCAACTAATTGGGGTTCATTTAACTATACTATGATAATTTATTTGTAAATCTGAACATCAAGAATTATTTTATTTTATTAAATTGCTTCCACTTGCATCATTGAACATGTAAACAAAACATTGTGTAGCTTGTTCTCATAACGACCATGATTCATGATTGTTTAATCTATGTACACGTTTTCTGCGATAAATCGACGCCTGGTAACTTCTCGCACTGTGTAACCAGCAGTGGAGCTATGAATAATGTTATTGCTATGTTCGATTTGTCATATAAACAGACGGAAATAAATATGGGTAAATATTATTTACTTTGAGCAATCAGTATATAAATCTATACTTATAGTGAACTAGCGGACCGCCCCGGCTTCGCACGTGTAGATTATTTATATATATTTAATAAATAAAATAAATAAATAAATAAAATAAATATCGCAGGACATTACACACAGCGCCATCTGACCCCAAACTAAGCAAAGCTTGTACTATGGGAGTCAGATAACTGATAGAATACTTAAATAATTTATTATTGTAACATGACTGTAACAGTTAGACATAATTATGATATCGCGGCCTTTTTTATTGATATCAATTTGATCTATAAAACTGTAGAACATCACTTTGTTTTTTTGTCAATTTCTTGTTTTAAGACTTGATTAAGACTTTAATTAGATTTTTGTTAAATTATATTTTTAAAGTTTATTTTATTTTATTTTACATGGAAAACAAACAGCTAAACAGCTAGAAAACAGCTGCTAACTTTAAAAATAAATAGAAGATAAATGAACATTCAAAAGCCTAAAAAGTTTTCACTTATGTTAACTAATCTAAGTTAAAGTGCCCCGAGCGCATACCGGCCGGGGAAAATTAGTTAAAAGAAAATTTATGTCAAATTAGTTCTAGATATTAAGTAAGATTTCGGATTTTAATTAATAAGTTGTTGTCAAGTTAGTGAAATTTGAGTCCTCATCACTGTTGTAACTGGAACGACTGTTAAGCGGAAACAAACGAAATATATACCTTGAATATTCAGAATGAACTTCCGCAAAGTAACGCCTGAATCAATCAATTATTGTCAATAGTTTTCGCAGGAAGTCAGATTTTTTTTGGTAATTTTTTCACAGCTTGAGTTTACATCATTGAAGTTTTCATACGGGTCCTTTATTCGTTTTTAAAAAAAATTGGCTTATGTTCAACACGGATGATGTAGCATTTTAATAATGAAAGAATTATTTAGATCGGTCCAGTAGTTTCGCAGCCTATTCAATACAAACAAACAAATAAAAAATTAAATCTTTCCTCTTTATTAGTGTAGATATTTCGTAAGAATAGAGGGAATGGAACATGGTTACCAGTGTAGCCAACCTTACAGATTTAACTGTAGATTACAGTTTTTTGAAAGCAGTTTTTTTTAATTTTCTTTTTTACTCAGTGTTTTTTTACTACGCGAACTTTATTTTTTTTTGTTTTGCTTATGCGGAGTTGCTTACGTCGATCACGTTACTTACGTCGGATACTCCAACTTTAGTTTTAGGCCACAGCCGGTGGGCTTCTTCAAGGAGTCAAAGCAGAATACAACACGCGCGCGGCCTCCTGTGGCAATTGCATAGTAAAGCTCCGTTGCTTTTCACTTCATTTTCTATTTACCTGGATAACTAAGTTGAGTGAAAACTATCTCTTTTTGGTTTGAAAAATCCCACTAAAAATGGAAGAGTATCATTTATATTTGTATCGATTGTACCGTACCGATACTCTAGTACGATGTTCGGCGACGATCAATTTCCCCCGTGGCCTCAGGCGCAGCTTTGGCAAAGGGGAGAAATCCTCGAGGCCAAATCTGACGCCATACCAAGAAGTTGGTGGAAGGACTGTAGGTACTGACTGTCTATTGAACCCGCTACTCGACGTCGCTTATCTGTGGAGCAGGTTTTAATGTGGTGCGTGGTGGTATTGCAGAGATCTACAGGATCGTGTCGCAGAAGCAGATGCGCGACCCGCCCGAGGGCGACGTGATCAGGCCCGACGCCGAGCCGGCCGACGTGCGACCCGGCCAGGCCGACTCCGTGCGCCGCCAGTGCTGCCAATAACGCACGCCACAAATGTACGTACCTATACCACAGATTAAAAAAAAGTTTTTTTTAGATAGATAAAACTCTTTATTGTGCACACCATAAACAGAAAAAAGTACAGATAACAAAAGAACCTTATGAACTAGTGCCACAAGTGGCGGCCTTATCGCTAACGCGATAAGGCCGCCACTTGTGCGATTGTGTAATAGCGATCTCTTCTAGGCAACCAAGAAAAGAAAAACATGATAGATAACATAAGAAACAGACGGGAGATGTAACACAAAAAAAACAATGATGACAGATGTAAAAATACAATGAGACGAACTACAACCTTTTTTTTTGTAACCTCATTTTCTTCCACTTTTGTCCTACTAATATTATAAATGTGAAAGTTTGTGAGTATGGATGGATGTTTGTTACTCTTTCACGCAAAAACTACTGAACAGATTTAGATGAAATTTGGTATGATAGTAGCCGAGACCCTGGATTAACACATAGGTTACTTTTTATCCTGAAAACATGTAGTAACGCAGGGCGCAAAGAATAACATACAATTGGAGAATGTAGATGCGTTACAAGAGAATGTTTTTTTTTTTCAATGTAAAAGTGGTAACACTTTCATTTGATTTGTATATGTAAATACAATATTATATTTTGAATGAATTTTACTGCAAATCCGCCACGGAGGGATCCAAGGAAAGAAAGGGACCGTCTCAAATGCTACAATAAACACTTGTATTTTTCTTTATAGGAAAGTCCAGTAATAAGTCGGAGCGGAAAATGTGAGAGACAAATGGCTGGAGAACTAACTGCAATCATCAAGAATCATTCCCAATAATGGTGTTTTATCAACATCGGTGTTGCCAGGACGGAAAAATCACATGCTGTGAAACGAACATACTCGTGTTTCAAAATAAAAAAATACGACGGCCAAACTATTTAAAAAAAAAACATTGGCGTATCCTCATTTCCTAAAAAAATGGCCAGTATCTTTTAATTTATTTGTACTGGCAATAAAGCAATAATAGGCTGGCAACCCGAACCAAAAGCGGTTAAGAGTGGCTCATGTAGATAGCTTTGTGTAATTATTGATATATTTAGTGTCCGAACGAAATGAATCCTAAATTATAATAACTATCTTAATGTGAAGGAAACTAAATATAACGACACAAGTTAGTGAACATGCTTTTGTAAAAGTAAAGGCACCTTTTATTCTTTTGGCGCTCCTAGTGATTACACAATGCCCGTGTAAAAGTTTACCTGAATATTACATTTTTTTTTAATTATTATTATTTAGGTGTTAACCACTTTATTTGGAATTAGTAGATAATTCATATTATTATAATATCTATTTATTTAGTGAATTAAAAATGAAAGTATATGGCGAGTTAACTGGTGGTCCATTTTAGTTATATACAATGAAATTTTTGTTACTCATATGATGTGTCCACATTTTGAATAATTACAGTTACGGTGGCAAGATTTTTTTTGTATTGAAATGATTGTCAACGAACAATCAATTCTAACATGTTGCTACAATGTTCTAGTGGTTGTCGAAAGTGGTCTCACATTAATGTATCGAGCAATAAATATGACCGCAATTGATCGGTACACTGTTAAACTGTTCATAGCACAGAAGTTAGCTTCCCGAGTATCATTGTTTATAATACACTAGCTGTTAGATTTTTAATAAGTACGAGAATAGCTTTTTTAAATGGAAAACGTTTCTTTAATTGATATTATGTGCCTTCAGTGGACATGGCAACACATGGACATTTTCTATTAAAGCTTTTATTGTTTTCGCATAATGTTGGGAGATTATCGCTTCGTCTCATGGTGATTCGATTCTAGCAGTGCTATCGGAAATCGCATAGAATACTACCGCAGTTAAGAATAGTGAAGGCGCTGAAGGAATGGTCTGGATTCATTCTTTTTGTTTCGTTCGATGCCCCTGTCCCCTAATTTTAAATTGACAGTGTGATGGGGCAAAACAATATACCATTGCTTAGAGTTCTGTTTTTCTCTGATGAACTGTTTCAATTGACAGAGTGATGGGGATAAAACAATACACAGTGGCTGAGAGTCTTGTTTTTCTCTCAGAAACTTTCAATTGATGGAGTGAGGGGCAAAACATTACACCATCGTTTAGAGTGCTGTTGAAACTGTTTCAATTGACGGAATGAGGGTGCAAAACAATACACCATGGTTTAGAGTCCTGTTTTTCACGGATAAACTGTTTCAATTGACGGAATGAGGGGCCAAAACAATACACCATGGTTTAGAGTCCTGTTTTTCACTGATAAACTGTTTCAATTGACAGAGTGATGGGGATAAAACAATACACAGTGGCTGAGAGTCTTGTTTTTCTCTCAGAAACTTTCAATTGATGGAGTGAGGGGCAAAACATTACACCATCGTTTAGAGTGCTGTTGAAACTGTTTCAATTGACGGAATGAGGGTGCAAAACAATACACCATGGTTTAGAGTCCTGTTTTTCACGGATAAACTGTTTCAATTGACGGAATGAGGGGGCAAAACATCACACCATGGTTTAGAGTCCTGTTTTTCACGGATAAACTGTTTCAATTGACGGAATGAGGGGCCAAAACAATACACCATGGTTTAGAGTCCTGTTTTTCACTGATAAACTGTTTCAATTGACAGAGTGATGGGGATAAAACAATACACAGTGGCTGAGAGTCTTGTTTTTCTCTCAGAAACTGTTTCAATTGACGCGAGTGAGGGGGCAAAACAATACACCATGGTTTAGAGTCCTGTTTTTCTCTGAGAAACTGTTTCAATTAACGATTATGGAGACTGGTTTGTTTCCCGAACCTAGATGTATATATTGTTTTTACTGTATGTATGTATACACGTCGCCTTCAAATTAAAAGTCTTTGTGTCCTACAAAGATTTTGTTTGGTGGTATCCCAAAGCTCTCTAGATTTCCCACTTCGAACGTATAATGCATTCTGTCTAGGTACTTTGCTATCGTACCTAGGAATATTATGAGCGTTGCTTTGGATAATGTAAACGGTGACGGAACAAGGAAAATGTACTATTGACTGAACGAAACAGCTGGGGCCTTTTGATCTCAAAATCATTGATTACATCTTGTTTTTTCTACTATCGAGGGAACAAGGCAAGTTCATCGTAACATGGAATGCCTTTGAGGATGTGCTTAGTCGCTTGTACTGCAGAATGTCTTCACTATTTGCTCTGTGGCAATACTCGGCCGATGAAACGAGTGTTCTTAGTTCCGTGCCATTTTATAGAGTACCTACGTGCTACGGTTGACGGTCCTAAGGCCTATAGCGACTTCCAGTGGCCGCGCCAGTTGGCGGTCACTTATCAACAAAATAAAGAGATAATGCGGTGTTCGTTGTATCTAAGAAAATATGTTATTGTATTATGGTCTTGAAATATGCATGGTTATTTTTTTAGTGCCTATCTGTAATTACTTTATTAAAGACAAAGATAATAAATAAAATATGATGTAAATTCTGTGGGTTTTTTTCGTTGGAAAACCCCTTTCGTTGTTAAGATGGGATTGGTTTTATAGTGTTTATTCAGGTTTAAATGCAGTGATAGTAAAATTTGATTGCTTTAATAGCAGGCAGTACATAACTTTGCATTCATAACATCGTATATAATCACGGATGACAAAATCATAACTTTTTTCTTTTTCCTCGCTCTGCAAAAAGAATGATTTTCAGCGGTGAGTACACTTTTTTTTATGGTTGACAGGCTAGGCGTTTGGCCACAGCTCACCTGATGTTAAGTGAAGGTGTGGTCGAAGATGGTAAAGCACACCTAGCCTGGAATGGAACTGGCTATCAAGTGAGGCTGCCGGAACACACCGTTAGATGCTTGGCGGCAGATTTTCAACTTGAGGGTGGTAGCTAGCCAGCCGAGCCGAGCCTACTTTGAGGTAACGGGGTAATACGCGGCCAAGAACAAGTTGGTATTCAAGGAAATCCTTATATTTATAACAGTGATTCTATCAGTTGTCTGGTGGCCATAGTGTAAATTCGATTAGCTTGGGACTAGATGGCGCTGTGTGAAAATTCTTAACGAATTCCACAAAGCCTAAATCTATTTATTGTTAGATCTCGCGCAGAATTCGTACTTGAGAGTTTTGAGAGTGAAGTAGCCTACAGTGCAGTGGTATATAATTACGTGGGAGCTGTCATACTTTCCATACATTTTTCTCTCGTTTAGCTACATAGTAAGTATGTAAATCTTGAAACTTGATATGCGAAACAAGGATCCCGCGGATTCTCGCGTCATAATGAGGTAATTATATAGGTACGTATATAGTAGGTATGTGTGCTGACAAATCTATTAGGTATAAGTATCAGGAATAAAACGTAAAAATGCATTTTGCAAAGCTATTTACATATTAAAAGAAAGTTAAAATTAAGAATACATAATTGTATTACACTCTTAAATGCCATATAGTATTAGCCTAGCGTTATAGTTTTATTCTTAATTTGTTCCAAGAGTTTTGCAAATATCTCCAGATTTTTTGTGATAGCGTCTTCATATCCCGCCGTTGTCGATTTCATCAAATCGAACCACCTATAACAATAATAATTATTAGAAATAACTGGTTGAGGGATTTGTTAAAATAAGGAGTTACGTAGTTTCATCTACATATTTGTCAAGACTTAACTGGACTCCAGTGTGGTTGACTTTGACTAAGACTATACCTACTTACCTCGTTTTTGAGAAGGAAACAAATTGCAATTTAGTTCCAAATCAGCCCTGTTTTTATAAACTGTCCCACTACTGGGCGCAAGCCTCTTCTCATTGTGATAAGAGTACCTAACTGCGTAGTAGGAGTTTTGGCGGGAACGCGGAAAGAGTCTCCCCTTTGTATTTTTTCCCAAAACTAGTGTTTTGTCGATTGTTTATGCATAAAAATGGTGGTGTTTTCATTCATAAAATGCCGAATCACAAGCGCGAGTGTGGGAAAACGATGTAATGTGGTGATACATGACTTTTCGTGTTGCTCCCAAAACTCCATCGATGCTTTATAGTACCTAAAGTTGCCACTACTTTACTAAAGCATGGACTGTACTTGACCAAGACTGGACTTTGACTGCAACTATAGCTTCGAGGCAACTTATTAAACTTGAAAATATGAAACACTTGACACTGGCAACTGCTCAAAATGCGACGCCAAAATCAAAGAAAAAAAGACGTAGTACCTACACCACTATGCTCAACTACGCTGGCGGGTTCATAGAATTCACACATCTTTGAGAACTATTTATTTTAATCTTCCACAGAAAAGTTTCCTCACGATTTTTTCTTTCACCGTTTAAAGTCAGCGACAATACGCGCATAACTTAGATAAGACGGGGGCGTGCCGTGGGATTCGAACCCAGAACCTCCAGATTTGAAGGTCTCAACAATCTAGTTAACGTTTACTTGTAGAATAAAATGTTTTTAAGATTGTGTGACTCACTCCATAACTAAACGTAGGTACGATATAAAATATTACATATTACTCTACAGGGGCTTTTGTAAAATACATGCTTGCTTACATAATTACGTCACAGTACAAAATTGTAAGTTTAAAAAGTAGTTTGAATTAAATTATTATTAATCCTGATAGGAGCACGCACACACACACATTCATAATAACCCTAAATATCATTTTTCCTTTCCTTCTAGATTAATCTATATTATTGTTTGTGACGTGCTTGTATTGACTTTTTTGTCCGGCGGAGTGTATTGCTATGGCATAATAGGTTAATTCCTAGCATGAGAAGCATTTTCTCTATAAATGATACTTTTGAATAACACTTACCTATATATATCTACGTAGATACATATTATGTTTGCGTAGGTGAAGAATCTTCCTACATAATTTTTTTATTAACTATGATAGAGGTAAACGATCATAACAAGTGGGTAGTTTACCTTTCTATATTGTGATAGGGCTTCAAGTCGATGCTTACTGCATCGAAGGTCGCTATTGAGGACACGATTGCGAAGTCAGCGATGGTCGGCGTAGAACCAGCGACGTACTTGCTTTCTTTTAGGAACAAGTCCAGGAATCCTAGAGCTTCTTCCAGCTTCTTTAGTTTGGCTTCATCACCTTCTTTTCCTTCTAGAATTTGGGGATACTGCAGTGAAACAAAAATATTTCTAGTTTAATTATCGTTACAATAAGGTCTTCGGCTGTTTGCTTTTAGTTGCTGCCAGATGTTGTATTTATATCGTCACTCCATCAAGTCAAATTGCGTCCTATAGGTACTATGTTAGCCAATTCCTGGGTTCTACTCAAAAACTTCTGCGGCAGACATGCCCACTGCCATTTCAGTTTACTAATACGCCAAGCTATGTCGGCTATGACTTAGTTATCCAGCGAATTACTTCTACTCCAGCAGCCACAGCCAAATTATTTTTTTGATTAATAAAACAGGCTAAATCTTTCTAAGTATGTTCGGTTCAACGGGATGCCCATGTCTTTCTTCCCTTGATTCCTTTTTGGAAATCTTTTTCCTTCCTGATGGTCAGAGAATACGCGTATCCATGACCATATCAAAGATACACAGAACTTTGAGTTATAAAAAAAAAGTCCAAGGCATCGCTGCGTTGGCGCTCATTACGTTGTGACATTCCATGGTTAGTCTCAACTGCCCTGTAATTTCGCTAGTGTGTTAGATGTCGATGAATGAATTTGAAACCGAAAATTTTATGATAAAAATAGGTGAGGTTTAATTTTTGCTTCAACAGAAAACAGATTAGTTAATGATAGGAGGTTGTTTTGTTAGGATATTAATAAATTAATTATTACAAAGATACCTAACACATGCATCGCCTATGTAGGTGACTATAACTAGATAAGAGTAAAGTTATCAGTTTGCATAGAGATAATAAAAGATTATTTATTAGAATTGTTTGCCTAAACTATTCGTCAATGGTGTTATCTTCAGTTATCAAGTCATGGTGATTTGGGTTTAGGGAATTTACAAAATAAAAAGACTTATACTTAGCTATGTAGATAACATTATTTTGATTTTCAGGCTGAAAATGATCTGAAACTGAAAGGGGGGTCAACTCATTGCATTAATTATCATGAACAACTTTTATGGACACCACTCTGCCATCCAACAGTTATTTTTTATAAAATGTTTGTTGACCTTCGATGGAATGTATGAAACAGATTTTTTTCGCAATTTCAGAGTGCTCTTAGTAAAAGTTGGCATGATGGCAAGTGACCCCATCTTAGGGCTTAGTAGACACCAAGCCTGTATTTTTTTTCATATAAAAAAAACAAAAATAATGAGACTGAGCTCTATGGTCTCGTCACGCTGAATTCAGCGTGACATACATTCCATCGAAGGTCAACAAACATTTTATAAAAAATAACTGTTGGATGGCAGAGTGGTGTCCATAAAAGTTGTTCATGATAATTAATGCAATGAGTTGACCCCCCTTTCAGTTAAGTGCATCTCAAGCTTGTAAAATTGAATAATTTTTTTTAAATTTAATTTTTCAGAAGACAGTTTCACACAGCGCCATCTAACCCGAAATAAAGCAAAGCTTGTACTATGGAAACCAGATAACATATTTAATGACTACATATGTCATTTAAAAAATACAAATAAATTTACAAAAAAGTAGGCCTACCAACCTACGTTTCAGTAAATTTTTTGTTTAACAATAGAAAAATGTATATAAAAACTAAGACTGTAAAATAAGTATTATGTCTCAATTTTAATAATAAAAAGTATTTTTTTAATGTTTAACTAAACGGAAAAACTTTTTTACACATTTCTTTTTATCGTTTATGTAACTACTTACGAGTAGGGACTAGTCATTTTTCACAAATTTCTATGGTTACCTGATTTCCGTCATCATTCTCATCGTTTCTGACCACTTACGAAATATTCTGCAAATTTAAGGTACAAGGTGCCGAAGTCGAAGTCCAACCGTTGGTCTACCAAAGCCCTGGCGCGCGGGTTTTGTGGGTAGAGGCCGGAGTCGGGTCCATACTGGTTCACCAAGTAACGGCCAATAGCCCGAGACTCCCACAGGGTGAAATCGTCGTCTGTCAGAGTTGGTACAGTGTGTTGAGGATTTATCTGAAATGGACCGCGTGATTTAATAGGTGTAGTCTTTTTTGTTAAAACGTGATCATGCCATCACTACGATAAATACCTATAATATGTACCATCGCCATAGGGTTTTTTCTTTTGTTTTGGCGTCGCATCATGAGCATTTGCCAGTGTCAAGTGTTTTATATTTTCAAGTTTTAAAAGTTAAATAAGTTACATCGAAGCTATAGTTATAGTTAAAGTCCAGTATTAGTCAAGTACCTACAGTCATGATTTAATAATGTAGTGGAGACTTTACTATAAAGCTTCGATGGAGTTTTAGAAGCAACACAAAAAGTCATGTTTCACCACATTATATCATTTTCCCACACTCACGTTTGTGATCTGGCCGGCACTTTATGAATAAAACACCACCATTTTTATGCATAAACACCCGATAAAACACTAGTTTTGGAAAAAATTAAAACGGGCGACACGAATCTTTCCGCGTTCCCGCCAAAACCATCAAAAACCGCAGTTTTAGTATCTACCTCACAGATCTTCTTTTTCTTTAATTTTGGCGTCGCATTTTGAGCATTTGCCAGTGTCAAGTGTTTTATATTTTAAAGTTTCATAAGTTAAGTTGCCTTGTAGCTACTTATACTTATAGTCGAAGTCCAGTCCGTGTCAGTCAAGTCCAATTATGCTTTAGTAATGTAGTGGCGACTTTACTATAAGCTTGGCTGGAGTTTTGGAAGCAACACGAACAATCATGTTTCACCACATTATATCATTTTCCGAAACTGGCGCTTCTAATTCGGCACCATTTTTATGCATAAACACTCGAAAGAACACTAGTTTTGAAAAAAATAACACGGGGTGACAACTCTCTTTCCGAGTTCCCGCCAAAACTCCTTCCTATCCTCACAATTATCTCTCATCCATCCGCAAAAACGTTAGTTTTGGGAAATGTCATATGCAGTTTGCTGGTGCTGATGACACTACAGAGACGGCGCAGCATCCCATACAGTGTTCAGGACTCTGTAGGAAGGTATATTGGAGGTGTTAAGGTTTTACCTTAACATAATCCGGTGCCAGTTGTTCCTTGGTTATCAAGTTGAGAGTTTTGAGCTTGAGGTCTAGGTTGAGAGCCTTCGCCGTCAGCAGCACCTGGTGGCAGGGCGTCGAGCCCGGCATGTAGTAGAAAGTGAGCACCATGTTACCTGTACTATAACAGATAATCTGTCTAAGACCATCGGCATATACGAACATACTATGGGCGAAAAAATATACCTAATACTCGGCGTATTTAGGCACATTATTCTACGAATCAGCCCAGTTTTTTTACATAAACTATTCCACTGTTGGGTGTCCTTTCATTGTGAGAGTCCATCACGCTGCCCAAGTGCGGGTTGGCAGACTTCAAATATATTTGGAAACATTTTTTTTAGAAATAGTAAGTAGGTTTCTTTCACCGTTTGAAGTGATAGGTAATATGCACATAGCTTAGAAAAGACAGAGGCGAGTGTCGTGGGATTCGAACCCATGCAGTCTACTAAGCCACCGAAATTCAATAAAAAAAAGTTAGAAAGTATTTCATTCAAAATTTAAAAAAAAACCAAATCGGTTTGTAAACCACGGCACGCACACCTGACTTTTCCAAGTCATTTGCGTATTTCCGATTACTTCAAACTGTGATATGAAGGAAAACATCGTGATGAAACCGATATTATGTCCCTTTGGAAAAAGTTCTCAGAGATATGTTATAGATCTACGTCTGGCCACCAACTCGCCTGACGTAAAGCGACGGTGTGGCCGAGGACGGAGCACGCTGATCTAGAAGAAATCTAGCTTCACTCTAGCCTTAAAAACGTCCAAGTTGTAGTTTATAGGAAACAGAGAAACCGGCAATAAGTTCCATTCATGGGCTGAACGCATCAAGAAAGTAGAGCGGAATCGCTGCGTACAAATACTGGGAACGGCCACGAGGAACGGGAGTGTGAAGTCTGCCATCCCGCACATGGTCAGTGTGATGGAGGTACCCACATGAAAAACCAGGGCGGATTCCGACTTTCAGATTGGTCCCATAGAAATTTAGTAATAATCGGTCCAGTAATTTAATTTTTAAACCAAATCATCTAAAACCTATAGCCGTGTTTGGGCTTAGGAGCATGGAGTCGGAGTCCAGACGTCTCAGTAAAATCAACAAAGATCCTAAAAAAAAAACTGCTGAAATTTTCCCAGTCAGTAGATGCAAAAATATTAAGAAGGTAAGTAATTTAATTTTTCAGGTTCTGAATGAAAATCCGTATTATATCACGAGAATAAAAAAATAAAAAAAAAACAAAAAAGTTAAAAAAACTGGAAATTCTTTCACATTTCTCAGGCAGGATTTCTAACATGCCCATGAAAGTTACAAGTGATTATGTAAGAACATTTGTTATAAACATTTTAACCTATCTCACAAATATAATAAACCATATCTAACTAAATAAATAGAATCGCACTCACGCTTGCCTGCCGGTAGCACGTCCGTGAATCCGCAGCACTTATATACACTCGTGTTGTATATATGTACATGCGATCACAGAATATAGCATCGAGTATAGCCGCGCCTCATACGTCATTACGTTTATTCGGATAGAATGGCCTAGGAGATAATCTGTGGAATGGAACGAGCGGGTCGACTATTATCTGGCCAAGGTCGAAGCATTAGAAAAAATAAAATGCTGTGTCATGCTACGTAGACTAAACTTTGGACACTAATAAATAATAAATAAACTATAATGATCACAAATAATTTTCAAAAAACAGTTAAAAAACGTTGTTTTTATAATAAATATTGGCAAAATTGTTTCCCAATTTTGTTTTTGCTCTCCTGAAAACCTGCCATTGACATCCGACCATATGCTTTTCATGTCCAGATTTTATTATCTATAGTTCGTTTCCGTAGTCTGATTATAGTTTTTAAACTTTTTGGCTAGTAACCGTACTTGGGTTATAGATTTTTTTAGCGTTTAGCTTGTATAAATAATACATTTTTCGATATGAGCTACGCCTATAATTAAAACTAAAAGGATTATAATGTAAGCCGTACATCGTACATGTATTCATTTATTTAATTTATTTTTTGTTGCTGTATAAACTACAAGGGCTCACCGGAAGACCAGCGCTGGTGATACCACTTAATATGACCAGCATTATGCTGAGGGGAGCCCCTATTTTGTAACCTTTGTCTGTCTGATGGTTAGTCTCAACAGCCCAGTAATTTCGCTAGCTGCAGTACCCTTCAAATCGGAACACAGTAATGTTAACACACTACTGCTGCTTACTGCTTAGTTATTTCCTTGTAGAATTGCTGATATGTAGAACTCGTTGGTAGCGTCTATGTTTCCAACTAAGTGCCTACAACCCTGGATTGTTCAAGATAGGTATGAATAGGTATTTTCTAGGCAAGCGTGACAATAGGTACCTACATAATTATGTTGATGAATCTAAAAATATAAAATATGGCGCAACTTTGCACCACCAATGACAAATTACTTGAGAGTCATCATTGGTTTTTCTAGAGTATTCTTTATTACATAGAAATAAAGCGTTTTCTGCCAGTCACCCACACTACACAATATATCATAACAATAACAAGCAACTGTAATGAAGGGGCTACGCCTATACCCCGTTAGCCTTTGGTGTTAGGTCGTGAGCTTGGGCGAGGATTTGAGTTCCGCAAAGAATACCATAACATTTATGTACGAACACAGATATTAGTTTATGTCTGAGTACTTTTCTTTGACCAGGATAGTCACATAGACTGACTACACAAACTAAAAGGGACGTACTCTACTGGGAGTAGCACTCTACTCAAAGGCCACCATCACATCTGCTTATAGACAACAGGGCTGATTGCAAGATAAAATTAAAAAAAAAAATGCCTGAGTACTCATAAAATAATATTATATAAATACATTGTTTCGGCAGCCTAGTTGGGATACCGTCTGACTTCCAATCTGGAGGTTTGGGTTCGAATCCCATGGCTTTCTCTGAGTGGTACTGTACTCTTACTACTAGTACTGTACTGTAGTACTAGTAGTACTGTATTTTCTAGGTTATGTGCGTATTGCCGATAACTGCAAAGGGTGAAGGAAAACATCGTGAGGAGTACCTACATGTCTGGGAGTTCCGAAGATGTGTGAATTCTGCCAACCCGCACTTGGTCAGCGTATGGCCTTGTCCTTCTCACAATATAAGCAGCTAATAGTAACAGCGTGTACAAGTATATTGCATTGATTAAATTTTTTATCTCTATGATCTTTACTTGAGTCAGCATGATTAGATACTTATTAATCTGTCTACGTATAGAGCATCCCCCCCTTTAATTTTAAGCCATGGCTTAGTGATAAAAAGGAGATAAGTAGGTCTTAGAGACATTTCTCTCATACACTCATAGATATTCATCTCAAATTCACAGTTAATTGGGATCTCTTTTTAAATCTTAACACAACTCTTTTATTTTTTCGTGTTAAAATGGGTCTCACTGTGTATTACATGGATGGGTCGCCGCCATCTCATCAGGTTTTCCTCACGGCGAAGATCCTGAATCTTGAACTCAACTTAAAGTTTCTTGACTATCTCAAAGAAGATCACTTGTCGCCTGAATTTATAAAGGTACCTAACTCCTATCTACTTATATTTGTGTTTTTATATGGTTGACAGGCTATGTTAAGTGACGGCGTGGTTGAAGACAGTAAACACGCCTAGCCTGGCTCTCAAGTGAGGCTGCCGGAACACACCGTTAGATGCTTGGCGAAAGATTTTTAACTTGAGGGTTAGCCAGTCGAGTATTAGAAAGTACCCCCCACACTTTGGTTTCCTCACGATGTTTTCCTTCACCGGCAGCTCAAGCTCATTGTTAGGGTTGGAACCGACCGCGCTAACCACTGGTCTTTCATCACATATCAATTATTGTCGTGATTCTCATAAACTCGGACATTTTAGTTTCAAAATGTAATAATAAGTGCCACTATACAACGCATATTGTATGACTATGTGTCAATGCTCATAAAGGTATTTAACAGTCGTAAATACAAGACTTATGATGAACATCCAAAATTAATAATGTCAGATAGAGGCAATCGGTAGGCAGGGTCAAGGGCAGGTCCAAAAGGCAATGAGTGATCATTGACGCGACACATACCTACCTACCGACAAATTCCTACCTCTGCAGCCCTAACCACCGGCGGCAAAGACCCTACCACTATACTTCAGGTTAAGGTTTTTTATTTATACATAGGTATAGATTTGATATACAAACCCGGAAGTGGGTCAGTATATTCAACGAATGAGTTACCCGTAAAAGGGTATATGCGTTATTTTCTATTATTATAGACATAATTAATTTTTTGTGTGTATGCTCTTAAAATGATTGTTCATATTATAATAATAATTATTACTATTTTAAATGAAACAACATGTAGTGACATGAATAAAAAACTTTTGTGAAAATTACAAGCCTTGGATACCTACTTATAACATTTAAACTTTTTTAAATTTAAATTCAGACCATTGAGCTACGAGTATTATTATCGCTACAAAATCTTATGTCTTCAGGTCAGGTTAGGTCAGGACTTTTCGAAAATCTAGATTCAACCCTATTAGATACCATAGATGAAAACTCTTTATTGTAAACTCTAGAACTCTTAAAATCAGAAAAAATAAAATAGCTAGTGCCACAAATGGCGTTCTTATCGCTAAAAGCGATCTCTTCCAGGCAACCATAGAAGATATTTTCATTAGACTAGCTGAGCCGTGATAATTAATTTCTGTAGTCTCTCACATAAACATCACTTTTCAGTTGAACCCGCAGCACATAGTACCTACACTGATTGACGGAGACTTTGTGATGTGGGAGTCCCGCGCCATCTGCCGCTACTTGGTTAACAAGTACGGCGCTGGCTCCAAGCTGTACCCGCAAGAGCCTCAAGCCAGAGCTCTGGTCGACCAGCGGCTGGACTTTGACTTTGGCTTGTATGAGACCTTCGCCGACTATTTCGTAAGTACCCAGAAGGAAAAAACGGAACCTTTATAGGATCACTTTGTAGTCCATCTGTTCGTCTGTCAAGATCTTTTACGTCGGAAACGTAGGTAGTAGGTATGTAGCATTGCTGCGGATGATTTTGCCTAGCATTATCATAGTCGCAATGTTATTTAGGTACTGCACCTACAGTATGACTTCGACCTATCATTACCGGGAATGTCAGTGTAGGACTCATCGTAGGAATTCTAATTTTAACCGAGAAGAGAAATACCTATAATAAATAAAAAAAATATATCGTAGGACATTTATATTTTTACATACAGTGCCATCTGACCCCAAACTAAGCAAAGCTTGCACTATGGAAGTCAAATAACTGACTGAATACATAAATATTTATGTAAATACATACAGAACAAATATTTGTTTATACCACAAAATGTTTGTTCTGGGTGAGAATCAAATCCACGCCCTATAGCTTTTAAAGCTTTACTATCAATGAGCCAACAGGTCTGTCATAGATAGAAGGGAATGAAACGTTTGATGTTTGATTACAGTACCCTCAGTTTATGGGAGGTCCTGCACCAATTCCAGCCAAGCTCAAAAAACTCCAAGAGTCCCTCGGCTTCCTGAATACGTTCTTAGAGGGTTGCACGTACGTCGCTGGCTCCGATTTCACCATCGCAGACTGTTCACTCGTGTCCACTGTGGCGATCATTGAAACTGCAGAAATAATTGACCTAAAGACCTACCCTAACATTTCTAGGTAAGTGAGTCCTACAGAAGTAAAATAAATAAATAAATATTGTAGGACTATACACACAGCGCCATCTGGCCCCAAACTAAGCAGAGCTTGTGTGATGGCAGTCAGATAACTGATAGAAGTACCACTAAGGCGCATTTTGCGTTTACGTTCGATTTTTCTCGTATATTTTTCTATCGCGTACTTTTTATCATGGTATTAAAACTTTAGCCTTTATGATTTCGTCAATGAAACTATGTTATGATAAAAAAACAGCAATTTTAGTTTCCTTCTTTTTACGAGAATAAAAAACAACTATTATTGTAATAGATTGAATTAAATATGTATTTTATCAACATTTTCTAATAATTTTATTCGCGTAGCTATATACAATAGTAAATTTTATTAACAATTATTACAAAAAAAAAATTGTTCTTTGTTTCTGGCATTGTTTCATAACTTTTTTACTTTTAATAACAGTAAAATACAAAACAAAATAGGACAAAAACTGTGTAGATGTATTGAGATTCAACAGATCTTACACATGGCATATCTACCTAATAATAAATGTATTGTAATAGGTACTAAGTAGTTATCATTTTATTCTCCGGGAACGGCGATATCATGTTTCGTTGTTTGCTGGTTGTTCCAGGTGGTTAGAGCTGGTCAAGACGGCAGTGCCAGAATATCAAGATACAATTGGGAAATGCCTTGAAAAATTTAAATCTATTATGTCAGAAATGCCTAGGACAGCTTAAAGTTTCCACTGGCACGGAAATAATTAATACCAGTATAAACTTAGAAACATAAAAAAGACGTAGCATTGTAGTGAATTATTTTCTTTATTTTTCTGTGAGTTTCTATTATGTATGGCTTATTTTTTGAATATATAATACAATGTGATACCTTGTTGTTATTTTTATAGCATTTCGTCCGTCTCATTACTATAAGAATCTGTTGTAAAGCACCCAAAGGTGTGTTACGGAGGCCTTATTTGAAAACCTGTTCTATTCTAGGCTAGGTGTTACCATCTTTGACCAAACCGTCACTTATCATCAGGTGAGCTGTGGTCAAAAAGCATAGCATGTCAACCATTAAAAAAAAGCAGCCTGCTTAAATATTTAGAGCAAATTGTGATAAAAGCCGGTTAAAGCAGCGTTGGACCATTATCGTCCTAGCCCTCGTACTCTAAGCGTCTTATTGCAATTTCCGCTAGGCGCTTACAAAATAGCTAAGCGATCACCTATCGTATACCCGCGCGGTATGGTTCGAAGTCGTAAAGCTACGTTACGTTTGACTGCCATCCCGGCGAAGACGCGGTCTACGGTGGAGCACGCTCGCCTAGAAGAAACCGATTCACTCGCGACTTGAAGGAACCCAGACTGTATTCATCGGGGAACACCCACTCGGGCAGCAGATTCCAACGTCTAGCCGTACGTATGAAGAAGGTGGAATCAAACCGCTTAGTTCAAGCTTTTGGAACATCAACCATAAAACGGTGTCACTTTTTAGAGCTCCTGGCTGTCCGATAGTAGAATGGGTAGGGTAGAATTAGGTTATGCAGATATAGCAATAAGAAGTTTAGAGTACAGGGCCAGAGCAAGTGATAATCGCTCGCTCGCTCAGAGATCGCTCTTAGCGATTAGGACGCCATTTGTGGCATTAACTAATAAGATTATTTTGTTCTCTGTATTTTTTTTTCTGCTTTTGCTGTGCATAACAAAGAGTTTCTATCTATCTATCTATAATCAAGATTTTGCTTTTCTGTGTTTGGTTAGTACAGATAGAAAGCGTCAAAAATTATTTAAACGGTGTAATAAAGAACTGTCATAAATCTACGCTAATATTATAAAGAGGAAAGATTTGTATTTTTGGATTTTGTATGTTTGTAACGAATAAACCCAAAAACTACTGGACTGATTTCAAAAATTCTTTCACCGTTAGGAAGGTACACTATCCCCTGGTGACATAGGCTACTTTTTACCCCTGTATTCCCACGGAAACGGGAACTACGAAACCGTGGCGAAACCGCAAGGCGTCCGCTAGTAAAAAATATTTTCAAAACAAACTTTCATTAGTAAAGGTGTTTTATATTTTACCGATTAATTTTCCAATGCACAGAATAAACATTGAGATTTATAAATTAGAAGAGTAGGTATCTAATAACACATAAACTATTAATCTTACTATCTTTTTAGTATCTTGCTTATATGCAGACAAGACTATTTAATACACATTCAAACCCGATGGGTATACATTTGGTATAAGCCTTAAATATTCAGCTATTGCCATCTCCAGGTCTCGTCCATACTTCAACCATCCAGCTCGATGCCGACGGTGATAAAAACATCGATTGTCCTGGGTTCCAAATACTCAATGACCCAAATCACATAAAGGTTTTATTAATATTACCGGACCCGGCAAAAAATATCTTAAAATCAAATTTGTTCTGTAACTACAGTAGTGTAGTGACGTTATCGCAAAACTGTTTTTGTGTTGTGTCAAATTACTTCTTGGCATGGCTTGCTACATACGCCTTCCAGGCGTCTAACCCATCTTCGTTGGCCTCTTTGTAGCCAGGCGCTGTCTTCTGGATTCTCTCGTACCATCTGTGTATAGATAACTGACATTAATAGTTCATAGTGATAGTGATTAATGCCACAAACATAAAATAACTGATAGAATACTAACAACAGAACTAGAATCAGCGGCGGCCTTAGCTGTTGCAACGGGGCATCAGATCATTGTGAGGCCCTCTTTCTTTGTGTCCGTTTTAATAAAAATATAGTTAGAGTGGCTGTTACATGCTTGTACTAATTATGAAACAGTGCGTTCGGGTGGGATTTTGTGAAGTGCAAGGTGCCAGATACACGTACGTATGTATACTTATGGTAAAGACTTTTTTCTACTTGGGTAGTTGAGGACGCGAGGCCCCTGCCAGAGCGAGGCCCCGGGCGGTTGCCCTGCTTGCCACCCCCTAACGCTGCCACTGACTAGAATAGCCTAATCTCTAATCAATAAACTCTGCTTGCGAAATTGTAATTACGAAACGTCCGAGCAAATCGATCCCACTCACTTTTTGATGTTGGCGTATTTCTTGAAGTTTATATCTGAAGATTCAAAGGTTGAGATGGTGGCGACTAGGCTCAGGTCGGCGAGGGTGAGGTTGTTGCCGGCAGCGTAATTCTGCCCTTCGAGGAACTGGTTCAGGAGCTTTAAAGAATCTTCCACTTTGGCCAGCTTCTCATTGTCGGGTGATTTGCCTTTGAACGCAACTGGGAACTACGGACATGATGACAGAAATATAAGAGATTTTTTTTAGCTTTTGTTACTTAGGTATGGAAAAGTTTGTATGTTTGTCATTTCGGTACGCTTGTAGGTATTTGCTCGGCGGATTTAATAGACATTTAAAATGAAGGAAGCTTAGATTTACACAAACTTTATATTCTGAAAAATGTGGATGTGACCACGGGATGCAATTAGTATAAGTGCCTATTTTTAATAAGAAAACATTTTTTGTTTCACTTATGCGTGATACTACGTAAAATATTTACGTTGATGTTATTACAGCAAGCAAGCAATTAATTGTACAGCAAGGGAAACGATTTTTAAAGCACAGAAGAAATGCTTGAGATCCGTGTGCTGTTTAAAAACTACGGGCTCATGTAAGCCTTATTTTAAAGAATTAGAGATTCTGACATTCCCGTGTTTATATATTTACGAAATGGCTTTATTCATTAGGAAGAATTTAAAAATGTATCAACACATGCAAAGTAAACGTCACGCAAATAAAATCAGTATGCCTCGTCATTCGAATGCACTTTTCAACAAAAGTATTCTAGGAATGACTCCAAAGATATATAATCATTTGCCGAAATCAGTGCTGGAATCGGAGAGCATAGGTGCATTTAAAAGATATTTATTTAATTTTTGCTGACAAAGGGATATTATACGACTAAAGAATATATTGAAGATAAACTATTTTAAATTTAAATAATTATTTGACATTGTGAATTAATTAATTATTATGACATTAATTTCACTTTTTTAAATTTATTATAATATATTCAATTATTATTGTATGCCCCAATGGGCGCAGTATGTTGACGCGCTTTCCTCAGGTATACTCGTAAATAAGATCATACGCTACACAGGCTGACAATAAAAAGATTTGAATTTGAATTATAAATTATTAAAACTAACTCACATAATAATCGCTGAATCTCGCGTACAAAGACTCAATATCGAAGTAAAGCCTCCAGTCAACCAGCGCTCTTGCTTTGGGATCCTCGGGGTACAAAGATGAGCCTCTTCCGTACTTGTTAGCCAAGTAGGTGACGATGGCGTGCGAGTCAGCGATGGCGAAACCCTCATCCACCAAGGTCGGCACTGTGCTTTGGGGGTTCAACTGTAGAGGGCCGTGGACAAAGTAAGTTAGGCATTCCATCCAGTAATAAAATCAAACATGAATACGAGGAAACAGAGCGACATTTGGCTTGGCCAAGTAAGCCAAGTAGAAACTCGAAAACTAAAGTAAATTTTTATTTTTTATTTTTATTAACCAACAAGCTATTAGGTGTTTGACAACAGCTCACCTGATGTTAAGTGACGGTGTGGTCGAAGCACACCTAGCCTGGAATGGAACTAGCGCGCAAGTGAGGCTGCTGGAACACACCGTTAGGTGCTTGGCGGCAGTTTTTCAACTTGAAGTTGGTTGCTTGCCACTCGAGTACTAGAAAATACCCTACCACTATGTTATGGTTTTTTCACGATGTTTTCCTTCACCGGCAGCTCAAGCTTATTGGGGTTTGAACCTACGCCCTTCGGTGAACCGACCGTGCTAACCACTGAGCTATCATTGCTATAAAATTATCTATATTATTAGCTATTTATATATTATTGTGTATAGAATAGTTTAACTCGCTCCTGGACTACTACCTCATGATTATTTTTTTTGGTCACAAAGTTTTTAAATTCAATAGATAGGCTTAGGTACTTTTGACTGCCATCTCACCTGATGTTAAGTGACGATGCGGTCTAAGATGGAGCACGCTTGCCTAGAAGATACTGATTCATTCTCGTCTTGAAGACACCCAGGTTGTATCCATCGGAGAACACTGTCTCAGGTTGCGTATTCCACTGTCTAGCGGTCCGCACAATGAACGTGGAATCAAAACGTTTTGTTCAAGTTTCATCGTATAGAATCTACGCTGAACAAGAGTATGTTTGCGTTTGACTACTACTTTATCTAATTAGGTGGTCAATCGTATACCTTTTCTATACTAATATTATAAAGAGGAAAGATTTTTGTATGTTTGTAACGAGTAAACTCAAAAACTACTGGACCGATTTCAAAAATTCTTTCACCATCAGAATGCCTATAATGTTATTCAAAGAGCATGTCTCTGAGTAACATTATAGGCTATACATGTATATATCTCGACGCCTAGGCAACTAGCCGGGCAGAGCTGAAACACGCTCTGGACTTGAACCGCGAGGCGTCCGCTAGTAATTAATAAAAGCAAAGAAAGTTACCTTCAAGAACTCAGGCGTGTAGTGCTCCCTTTCGCGCAAGTTTACGAGTTTGAGGTCCAACTCTATATTGAGGGCCTTAGCCACCAGCCGTACCGCCCTACAGGGCGGTGAAATATGAATGTAGTACAACGTTGGAGCCATAGCACTCTGGTGATGTCCGAGAAGACTTGGGACAAAGATTTACGTCTTGTGAACACTAGCGATCCACCAGCACGTTAACTGGCAATGATACACGCGTTATGGCTAAGCAAATGCGTATTGCCATATTTATACTGTAAATATTGTCGAATAATCGTATTATTCAGCTAAAATATAAGCACGGGTGACTATGCGAAATTACCATGGTTGAATATTTATCATAGGTGGGTAGGATGACAAGATTGTAAAATAATATATTAGATAGATAGATAGATATGTTATTCTTTATTGACACAAAAATAAATCTATTATTAGATATGCAATAGGTATAATAATGATTTCCTTCATGTGCTCGTCCAGGGTTTACATGGGTATTTCTTGGCGCAGAAATGCGGTGTTGATTAGATTAGTATATAGAATGATATAATAATTTTTAATTTTTAAAGTTGACAAAGGTCACGGACCCCAGCGTCTGTGGAGCGTATAATAAAAAAAAAAGAAAAAAAAATTAAAGTGATAACAGCTGTATAGAGGCTAAACTAAACAAATTTCAGCTGTAAAAGGGGTTCGCCAAAAGTTATATCAATAAATAAATTAAAACAAGAAATAATAATTAGCAAATATTAGTAATAAATTATATACTCATCAAAATATTAATAAATAATGTTAATTTGTAATCAATTATCATGTGTAATTCATTAAATTAGTCAAGATTTTAATTTGTAGTCACGATAATCATTTTTAATATCATCATCATCATCATCATCAGCCTATATTAGTCCACTGCTGGACATAGACCTCTCCCAAGACACGCCACTCAGCCCGATCTTCGTTCCGTTCCGTTCTTCACTTTTAATATGTTCGTCTACTTTGTATAAAGTCTTAGACAGCAACAGATTTTTTACATTGGATCAAAATATATTGTACTATGTAGAAGCTTTAATGCACTTGGGCAGTTTGTTGTAAAGTTGCTGCCCAATTACAACAGGATTTTTTGTAGACCTATTTATCTATAGGTTTAATAAAAGACTCACACGACACTCTTTAGGTCAGGGATGTCAGATGGTCACTCTGAAATCCTTGTACCAGCTGGCTAAAAAGCTGGTATTAAAGACGGAAAACTGGTACGAGGGTTAAAAAAGGTTAAAAATCGCTTAAAAACTTTGTTTCACACATAATATATTACAATAAGTATAGGTTTGTATTTTCATTCCTTAAGGTTGGAGCTAGTTTTTTAAAAGTACCTACTCTGCATTGGAATGTTTTTTTATCTGCATCTCCAAAATTTGTCGGTTATATTATACGTATTTTCAGTGTATTTATGTCAGTCAACAGCTAATCTTGACATTTTTCGGTCTACGGCAAACCTTGGTATATTTGCGTACCAGGACCGAGTAACCTTGGTACATGGTACATGATGCTAAAACCTAGTATGAATACCAAGAAGCTGGTATGTCTAACATCACTGCGTTTAGAACACTTTGGATCATACATAAAAAAATATTTCATTAATATGTATACTTATTGCAAATCAGACTGTTAATTAACATAACACGTTAGTACCTATACATTGTTACATTGCGTGTTACATCCTAGATCATATCTTCTCTTTTGGTAACAGGCGCGATGGTGGTCAAACGTGAGCCTATTGTTTTTGATTTGTAGGTTGATATTTTGGGAGAATTTATTAACATAGTTGTTTGTTTGTTTGCATTTTCAATTTTGTTTTGTTACATTTGTTGTTGGTAATTTGTTGTTTGTTTTGTTTGACCGACAAGGGCTCAACGGAAGACCAGCGCCGGTCATACCACTTAGTGTGACCAGTTTTATGCTGAGGTGAGCCATGTTTTGTAACTGTTTGTCTCTGTTTGTTGTTTTTGTGTGTTCTGTGGTGTTACAAAATAAAACATTTTCTTTCTCTCTTTCTAAACTATAGAAACGGACGTGGTTTTGGCACATTTTTGCTCGATCACTCACATTTATGTCGGATTCTCCTACTTACTATACCTTCCAAGTAAACTATAGTGCAAAGCAAGATGAGGTCGCTCGTGCGGTTTTGCTCTATAGTCGTATAGTCGGAGTATGTATCCGACATGAGTAATCCCCCATAGGTGCATAAGTAAAACAAACATATTTGTAACGACAATAAATTAAATATAATTAAATCTACTCACTTATAATTTATTATGACTTATCTAGGTTTATCAGTATTGATATATAAAAAAAGACCACTACTTTTTCGTCGCTTTGATAAATTCTATGAATGCATCCAGACCATCTTGATTGGCTTCTTTGTATCCGGGCGCTGTCTTCTGAACTTTTTCGTACCACCTAGAGATTGAAAACATTTGTTTAGATCAATGCATATTTACAACTAAATGGTCTGATTTCTCATGTACAAATTTCTATCACAGTCAGAAGCTTAAAAAAGCGACATCGTTTCGAGGTCGGCGTTCTACAAACTCAAATGAAACGATTTGATTCCACGTACATTGTGCGGACCGGACAGTCAAAAGCGCTGACTAAGTGGATGTTTCCCGTTGAATATAATATGTAATCTGGGTGTCTCCAAGTCAAGAGTAAAGCGGTATCTTCTAGGCAAGCGTGCTCCATCTTAGACCGCATCATCAGGTGAGAGAGCGGTCATACGTAAGCCTATATATTATTTTAAAAACAAGACAGTACTCCAAAAACGCAATGTCACATTTACACGATGTTATCTTTACACAAAAGTTAAAACATACATTTTCTTATCTAGTTATGAGTAGGCACTTTTAACAGGTGGTATGATAGATATTACAAATGACCTCACCTCTTTATATTAGCGTGTTTCTTGAAATCTATATCGGAAGCTTCGAGGTTGGAGACGGTGGCAACTAAGCTTAGATCAGCGACGGTGAGGTTGTCACCGGCGACGTAAGTCTGACCTTCCAAGAACATGTCTAAAAACTTGAGAGCGCTTTCCACTTTTGTCTTCTTTTCATCATCCGCTGGCTGGCCGAAAAATATTTGTGGGTACTGCAGAAGAGAGCAAAATTAGATTTCAATTTACATTTGAGCTAAAAATACTGAACATGGCTTTAATTATACATCCAAGTTATTTCTCAACATTCACTCGCTCATGGGAAGAAGTCACTCCTCAATTGTGTTGTTCTCATGACGAAAACATCTTTGAAAACCCATCATTTACCCGGACTTGTCTCTGCAGGAAGGTTAGGTAAAAACCTCATCTTGCATTATAATCCGTAGAATCACTCAGTTAAAATCTGTTTCTAGTATGAGATGTGAAATGCCGATGCAGACCTAACTATTAAATAGATCTCTTGAGCAAAGACATAGTTTTGATTCCATTTTAATTATGCGAACTGCTAAACAGTAGAATGCGCTGCCTGAGCGAGTGTTCGCCGTTGAATTCCATCTGGGTATCTTCAAATCAAAAGTGGTCACTTATACGCAAGCGTACTCCATCGACGACATCTTAAGATGGTGAGAACTTACGAAATAATCGCTGAAGCTCGAGTACAATGTTCCCATGTCAAAGTACAATCTTTGGTCGACCAGTGCTCTTGCTTTGGGATCTTCAGGGTACAGAGATGAGCCTTTTCCGTACTTGTTGGCTAGGTAGGTAATAATAGCGCGAGATTCCCAAATGGAGAAACCGTCATCGACCAGCGTGGGTATTGTGTGTTGGGGGTTCAGCTGTGGGGAAACGTATTCACGTGTTAGTTTCACTGAATAAATCAGATGTATTTTGTTTTCAAAGTCAATTAAGCCTCAGTCATCTTGTAGAGCAGGATACCTGCCCCTGGTGCCAACTTAAAGAGGCGTCAAAATTTATAACGTTTCCAAAAACTAATACACTAAGTACATTACACAAACTTAGCGCAAAGTGAAATCGTAAATTCAGTTTCACAGAAAAAGACTTCACAACTTAATGCTGGTCATTATGTATATTTGTTTAACTGTTGTATTTATCAGTAAAACTTTTTTATATTTATAAGAAGCCGTGATTAGAACTTGGTTGAATGAAAACAACAGCATCTGTTGTTATTAACGAGATAAGAGTAATGAGATTAACGAGATACTCTGATGGTCGTCACTGATGGTAAGAGATAATGCATGCCCATAACCATTACAACGCCACACAAAACTTTGAGTAACATAATATATAACTTTACAATTTAAAAAAAACCGACTCCATGACCCTGAGGCCAACTAAACGCACTGCTCCAATGAAACAGCGAGGTTTCGGAGTAAACGAAAATATCATCGATGAATTTTACAGTTTTTTTATTTTTGTTGATTTTTAAAAAACCGCTCGATCAATTTCGATAGAATTGATATGGGACCTCTGAAGTATGATCTACCAAGCAAAGAAAGAATCATCAATCATCAATATTACTTTGAGACTTTCAATGGTGATGGTGTTTTGGTGGTTTCGATGGTACCTTTAAATACTCAGGCTTTAAGTGATCTCCTTGACGCATGTCTATCGGCTTGATGTCCAGCTCCAGATTGAGTGCTTTCGCCGCCAGTAGAACCGTCCGGCACGGCCCCGAAGCTTGCATGCCGTATAAAATCAGAGGCATTATGCTACAGACAAAAAGAATAATCTTAAAATTGCTGTCAAATATATGCAGCTCGAGTATTTTCAGTAATACCAATTCAAAGAGCTCAAAGTTAATAGGGATACTATTTACTATTACAATTTTCTGATCCGCAGTCAGCTGAATAGAATCACGATGTAGCAATGATAGCTCAGTGATTAGTACGGTAGGTTCGCATGCCGAAGGGCGTGGGTTCAAACCCCAACAATGAGCTTGAGCTGCCGGTGAAGGAAAAACATCGTGAGGAAACCATAGCATGGTGGTAGGGTACTTTCTAGTAGGTACTCGGCTGGCTAGCTATCACCCTCAAGTTGAAAACCTGCCGCCAAGCATCTAACGGTGTGTTCCGGCAGCCTCACTTGAGAGCCAGTTCCATTCCAGGCTAGGTGTGCTTTAACATCTTCGACCACACCTTCACTGAACATCAGCTGTGGTCAAACACCTAGCCTGTCATTAAAAAAAATAATTACAGTTGTCATCGGAATTACACGTACCTATCAAATAATCAACTCGATTGAATCAGGACCAAAAAAACTACTTAAAATTTTATGTTTCAATAAAATCAACGATTGAAATAAACATAGACGAGAATATTGGTAGGACACTGGCACTGGAATAGTCCAACTGATACCTGAGTGAGGGTTTAATAGTATTTATAGTGCATTGAAGAGTATTCGGAAACACAATAAGAGTCACAATGACAATGCGGAAAATTATCGACTTCAAACGCAACATTGCCTCAGAGTCGTTACGTAGTACATTATTGATATGACCGAGTTTTCTGGGCTGGTGACCAAATGAGGTAACTAAATATTTTGCATAGATATATGTTAGTCCTGTTTTGAAATGCGACGGTGGCTCGCCTAGGGTTACAAAGTGTTTATCTAGGAAATATTTTGTGTTTTACTAAACTTTATCTGACAGTATCAAAGCGTGAGGTCAGTATCTATGAATAGATTGAAAAATTGTCTTGGTGTTCTGTATGTATTCAAAAAATGTGTATAAGTATTCTATTAGTTATTTGGTTCTTTTAGTGTTTTTCTTAAAATAAGTTCTCGAAGATGTCATTCTGTGAAGTCTGCCAACCCGCACTTGGCCAGTGTGGTGGACTATGGCCGTACCCTTCTCAGAATGAGAAAAGACGCTCGCCCATCAGTGGAACAGTTCATAAACAGGGCTGATTCGAAATACTTACAGTACACCTAAACATAAAACAAAACTGTTTGTCCTAGGTGGGCCTCCAACCCACGCTCATAAAGCAGAGCTACCATCAAATGAGTTAACAGGACAGTCAAATTGACAGTCTTACTAGGGATGTTGGAAATATATCGTGAATACACCAAGCTTATTTTCTTACACGAATTTAAAAATCTTGCCAAAATAAACAAACCCATTCGGATATACGAAAATCACTTTTGAAAGTTATTATGAAAAGAGGGAATGTATCTGTAGTGTTCAAGATAACCTTTTTTCTTGGTTGACAGGCTTGGTGTTTGACCACAACTCACCTGATGTTATGTGAAGGTGTGGTCGAAGATGGTAAAGCACACCTAGTCTGGAATGGAACTGGCTCTCAAGTGAGGCTGCCGGAACACACCGTTAGGTGCTTGAGGGTGGTAGCTAGCCTGCGGAGTACTAGAAAGTACCCTACCACCATGCTATGGTTTCGTCACGATGTTTTCCTTCACCGGCAGCTCAAGCTCATTGTTGGGGTTTGAACACACATTTTTGCAGCATGCGAACCTACCGCGCTAACCACTGAGCTATCATCGCTACAATCTGACCTACGGTGCTAAAATAAAGATCCAAGTCAAAATCAATCCGTAAGAATGTTCATGTTCAAGGTAAAATCTGTTGGATGACGTGGTCTCGACTGATTTGATAATAGGGGAGACGTGGAACCTATATTTGATGAATAATTCTCACCTACGTGACGAAATCTACTCATAATCTTAGCAATAGTTTATAACTTTAGTTTTCGTTCTTTTATGACATTTTGTGCATTATGTAAATAAAATAAAATAAAATAAAATAAATAAAAAAGCCTTCATTTCCCAATTCCCTTAAATAATATTGTAAAATTTAGACGATAGTTCTCATTTGGTTGTATCTATATTCATCTTGTTCTCTGGGATACGGGCCCCCCGCGGGTGCATTATGTGATTTTAGTTAGGTAATTAACTTTTTTTTCTTTTAGGTACAGCTACAAAATATAAATTTTGAAAAGTTCTAAATTACGATGAATGTTTTGGGACTAATTTTGACCTCTTAGAAATCATTAATTTTTTTTCGATCGAAAAAAGACGCATCTTCTAAACCGTCAAATTTAAATAATTTCTCTCGGTCCAAAAATGACTGATAAAATAAAATCCCCTTTTTTCGAAATTATTCCTTATAGTAATTCAGTTTTTTTTATGACTCTATAATAGCTTATTGACTTTTTTATAATATAAAGCACAAACATAGTCGCTGATGTAGTCACGAAATAAATAGACGAAAGATTGTACACTATTGTGCAAAAATTAAAATTTTTGACACCTGCACACTGCACCTGCACCTGCATTTTGCCATTTCCCAAAAATAAGCTTTTTTGAGTTACTTTGTTTTGGTCCTAAGGGTACGATATGTTTGCCTAGTAAGGACAATGTTTTTTGCAAATCCATATAATCTAATTTAAGAAGTATTTCAATTGAAAAAAAATCTAAAATGTACATATTGCTCATATTTGAAGTAAAAAACATTTAACAAAAATAAAAGAGACTTTATTATTGTTAATTATGTCTATGAAAGTAAATTTTTAGACCGCTGTGTGCCGTTGTCAAATTATTATTGTACATAACAACTTAACAAGCAAGTTCCCAGTTCCCACAGAGCGGTGACGGCGCAAGAGTCGTACGGTCGTTGTTTTCGGTTCTTTGCGTTTTGTCAGGGGTTTTTAGAGATAACACGACCAGCGTTAGATTTCGTACTATAATTATAGTATTTGTACTACTATTTCATGCTCCGTACTAGATAATATCCATACCTAAGGATAGTACGGAAAAATACTACAATTTCGTTACTTCACTTAGAAAAGACCAAAATAGGTAAATATGACACCCGTTTATAGCCAAACTTTTTTTTTGAACGTTTGACCACAATGTGTTGTGGTAAGCTGTCAAACAATACTTCTTCTTCATCTTTTTTGATTTTGGCTTCGCATTTTGTGTATTTAAATTATGAAACTTAAAATTGTAACTTGACACTGGCAAATGCTTGGAGTGCGACGCCAAAATCTAAAAAAATAAAATGCAGCAAAAGTTGCAACAGTACCGGTTCACAGTCCGGTGACGCTGTAGAGGCCATCTGTGGCCAACAGCACTAGTCATTAAAAAAAAAAAAAAACAACTACTGATTTTATTATTTCGTATACTCGCAGTTTAGAAGAGATGTTTTTATAATTACTTGCTAAGGCTGAAGAAAATAATAGCCAAGAACTTACATAATTTAGAACAGGAGTAAATTTTGTATAAACATGTTGATTCTAACTATCAATTTTATTGATTAATAGCTTTTTTTTAAACAATGTAAGATTTTAAAAAAAAGTGTACTATCGGCGTACTACTATTTTGATGGTCTTGTACTATATTTTTCAACGTACCCGAATCCAACCCTGAACACGACTCGTTTTTATATAGTACTTATATATTTGTTAGTACTTACACGTATCTGTGTTCGATAGGACGTGTTTACGATTGATAGCGTGATATAATTGGTGAGCATTGATAATGTTGATATAAATTTACATAGATTTATCTACGAAATGGCTAAGTGTTTGCGTTAGTGACTGGTAAATATTGTAATGTTGATTGTGTGAAGTACCTATCTATTAGGTATATGAGAAGTTGCTTTCGGCTCTCGGCTTTATCCCACTAATATTATAAATAGGAAAGTTTGTGGATGGATGTTTGTTACTCTTTCACGCAAAAACCACTGAACGGATTTGGATGAAATTTGGTATGGAAGTAGCTAGGACCCTGGATTAGCACGTAAGCTTTTATACCGAAAACACAATGTCTGTGGGTTCGATTCCCACCCAGAACAAACATTGTGTGGTATAAACAAATATTTGTTCTGTGTCTGGGTGCATGTATTTACAAAAACTATATAAGTATTCTATCAGTTATCGACTTCCATACTACAAGCTTTGCTTAGTTTGGCCTCTAATGGTGATAAAAAGGGGGGAAAAATGATCACTCTCATTATTAGATACCTACAGTGATCATGACCTCTCGTTGTTTCCGCAGTGAAAGATGTCAATATCTTTGTTGTACACGCCGGGGTCCGCGCCGTGCCGGGTGGTGCTGTTGGTGGCAGCTGCGCTGGATCTGCAGCTGAACCTGCAAAACGTTAACCTGCAAGCGGGAGAACATCTCACGCCTGACTTCTTGAAGGTACGCACAGCTCTTACAGCTCTTGTATGAAGTTAAATAACTGCCTTCTTCCTTGTTTCCTGAAAACTACAGTTTTGATATCGTGACCTACAAGCACATTAACACTGACACTAGGGCTAGCCACTTAGCGTATACGTAATTGCTTACTTAAGCCTGAAAACGAATATATTTCTACTATCTTATTTCTTCTATTTTACTTGGTGGTAGATCTCTTTAGCAGGAGGTCATATAGGTAGGTACCACCGCAGTACCAGACATTCTGCCGCCAAGCAGTAGTAAGGAAACATAACTGTGTTCCGGTTTGAAGGGTACTGCAGCCAGCGGAATTACACTGCTGTTGAGACTAACCATCAAAGTCTCAAAGTAATGAGCGCCAAAGCTGCGATGCCCTAGACTTTGTTTTGTTACCCAAAGTTATGTGTATCGCTGCAATGGTCATAGACATGTGTTATCTCTTACCATCAGGAGAGCGTCTCGTTCGTCTCATTGCCTTTACAAAATAATAATAATAAAGAAATAAATAAATTGACGTTGGTGTTCCTTGATGTATAAAATACAGGTGCCTTGAAGGCACGGTTGCGAGTAAATCGATTTCTTCAAGGCAAGCGGATGGATGACGGTCAAATACAAGCCTAGCCTAGATAGCGATGATAGCTCAGTGGTAAGCACGGCCGGTTCACATGCCGCAGGGCGTGTTCAACCCCCAACAATGAACTTGAGCTGTCGGTGAAGGAAACCATAGCATGGTGGTAGGGTACTTTCTAGTACTCGGCTGTCTATTTACCACCCTCAACTTGAAAATCTGCCGCCAAGCATCTAACGGTGTGTTACGTCAGCCTCACTTGAAAGCCAGTTCCATTCCAGGCTAGGTGCGCTTTACCGTCTTCGACCACACCGTCACTTAACATCAGGCGAACTGTGGTCACACACCTAGCTTGTCAAACATCATCATCGACGTTCTGTTTATTGTGACGGAAGTTTTGGCTGCCCGAAGGCAGTTCTAAACAAAGACAAAATATCTAGTATTAGATCAAAATATCCTAAGATTACGCTTCGGTAGCCGTTAGAGCGAAGCTGATATCACTTTAAAAATTAAACTGATAGTGCAGGAGAATTAGGTATTTGTTACGATTGCTTCCACTTGCATCATTTAGTAGCCTAGCCACCTTCCATCGCGTGCTTCAGAAGCAAACTAAGATCTTGGCTTCAAGAGACCTTGTTCTATGACTTTGACGATTATTTAAAACTAAGAGATTATTGAATTACTAGTAAATAATTATAATATTTTTGTTTTTATGGACATTCAACTATATTGACATAATTTTATTGACATTTTATACGTGACATATTACTTTATTGACATTTTCATTTTCATTGTTTTAACATATGTAACGATTTTGATAATAATTTTTAAATATGAATGGAAATATGACCTGTAACTTTGGTGTTATTAATAAATGATTTGTATTTGTATTTGTAGCAGCACTATGAATAAAGATGTGTAATCTACAACTGACGTGGACATTTGTGAAAGAAAATTGTGTTATCATTTGAAATTATTACAAAGTAAATTATATATACAGAGTCTCATTAATCCGGCACTTCAGTAGTCCGATACGTCTAATAAATAATGTAATCAGGCACTCTACGCTACGGATAATATTTTATATCTGTATTTGTCTACAATTCGCTAGTACGGTTTCTTCAAGAAAACACATGTATTGAAGGAGGACATTATTTTAACACAGCCATCTAGCCCCTAACTAAGCAAAGCTTGTAGGTACTATGGGAACCAGACAGCTGACAGAATGCTTAAATACTTTTTTTTTGTAAATTCATACTTATAATACATACAGTACACCCAGACACAGCATGCATGTATTTCAAACGGTCAAAAAAAAGCCTATTTAATCAAATGAAAAAAAACTAAAGTCTTGGAATAATTGTTTGATTTGTTTTACAGAATTTGAATCTTTAGACTGTTGTTAGTTAGTTAGCTCAGTGGTTAGCGCGGTTGGTTCGCATACTGAAGGGCACGTGTTTAAACCCCAATAATGAGATTGAGCTGCCAGTGAAAGATAACATCGTGAGGAAACCATAGCATGGTGGTAGGGTACTTTCTAGTACTCGGCTGGCTAGCTGCCTCCCTCAAGTTGAAAATCTGCCGCCAAGCATGAGTAGTGTGTTCCGGCAGCCTTACTTAAATAAAATAAATAAATAAATATTGTAGGACTATCATATCATATATATATCATATACAGCGCCATCTGGCCCCAAACTAAGCAGAGCTTGTGTGATGGAAGTCAGATAAGTGATAGAATACATAAATACTTTTTTTTTTGCAAATACATACTTATAATACATGCAGAATACCCAGACACAGAACAAACATTTATTCACAAAATGTTCGCCCTGAGTGGGAATCGAACCCACGCCCTACAGCTCTCAAAACATATAACATTGGTAGTATATCACCAATGAGCCAACGTGGCTGTCAAAGCCACTTGAGAGCCTGTTCCATTTCAGGCTAGATGTGCTTTACCATATTCGTCCACACCTATACTAAACATCAGGTTAGCTGTGGTCAAACACCTATGTGAACCATAAAAAAAAAGTTATTTAACAAACTGATTAACCAAATCATGCATTACTTATAAAACTTCTTTGCAGCTTAATCCTCAACACACGGTCCCCACGATCGTTGACGGAGATTTCTCGCTGTGGGAGTCGCGTGCTATCAGCCGCTACCTCGTGAACAAGTACGGCGCAGACTCCAAGCTGTACCCTGAGGATCCTCAAGCCAGGGCACTCGTGGACCAGCGACTGGACTTCGACCTCGGCACGCTATATCCAAGATTTGCTAACTTTTACGTAAGTATCACGAATCATCTATATATATACACAATGCTGATACAATTACTTAGACATCAGCTCAGCGTGTTAGCGAGCTGAAGTGGCAATGGGTTGGGCATATCTGTCGCAGAACCGATAACCGCAGGGGTAGACGTGTTCTTGAGTGGTGTCCGCGAATTGGCAAACGTAGCGTAGGACGCCCTGAGGCTCAATGGAGTGACGATATACGTAGGACAGCTGTCGGTGGATGGAAGCGAAAAGCCGAAGATCGGGCTGAGTAGCTTGTCTTGGGAGAGGCTATGTCTAGCAGTGGACTACAAAAGGCTGATGATGATGATGATACAATTACTTTATTAAATGCGTGTATGAGTCAGAGAGAGAGAGAGAGAGAGAGTCATCATAATAAATTGATTGATTAAAATATGATGCAAATTATGTCAATATTTCTTGATACATCAATGAACTTACTATTAGATGGTTATGTGAACTAAAACCTTCAAAACAGGTCTTAATATCTTACTGCAATACATTTCCAGTACCCCACACTTTTCGGTGGCGCGAAACCTGACGAGAACCTGTTCAAAAAGCTGGAAGAAGGTCTGCAATTCCTCAACACATTCCTGGAAGGAGCGCAGTACGCCGCCGGCTCAGAACTGACCCTGGCGGATCTGGGTCTCGTGGCCACCGTGTCCACCATTGACGCAGCCGGCATCAGCCTGCAAACATATCCTAATGTTCAGAGGTATTGCATTACTTCACTGAATATTATCTCAAACTTCCAATGCTGGAAGGTCGCTGGAAGTAGTTAAGTTTGTTGCGATGATAGCTGAGTGGTTAGCGTGGTCGGTTCGCATGCCGAAGGGCGTGGGTTGAAACCCCATCAATGAGCTTGAGCTGCCGGTGAAGGAAAACATCGTGAGGAAACAATAACATGGTGGTACTTTCTAGTACTTGGCTGGCTAGCTACCACCCTCAAGTTGAAAATCTGCCGCCAAGCATCTAACGGTGTGTTCCGGCAGCCTCACTTGAAAGTCAGTTCCACTCCAGGCTAGGTGTGCGTTACCATCTTTGACCACACCTTCACTTAACATCAGGCAAGCTGTGGTCGAACACCTAGCCTGTCAACCATAAAATAAAAACTTCCAGGTTTATTGGCTAGTTGAAAGGCACAAGTTTAGAGTTTCAGCTTTAAATTCGTTAATATCATGAGGCAGTTCATGATATTAACGAATTTAGTTAATTGTTTAGTTGCTAATGATAATATTTAATTCTCAGGTGGTTTGAACTAGTGAAAACCACAGCACCGGGGTATGCGGAGGCCAACCAGAAAGGCATCGACATTTTCAAGCAGATGATTGCCCAGCTAAAGGCCAAGTCTGAACTGTAATCTGAAATGTTTGTGATAAAATATTTTATAAAGTCTTAATGACTCGAAATTAAGTTATAAAAAATGTACCTAACATTGACCAAGTAATGATACCTAGTACTTAATAAAGATTTTTTTAATTATATGATGTATTTTGCATTGTACAATACCTATACAATACCGAATATATTTTAACTTAAGTAGGTAGATTATTGACGTGCCTGAAAAAGCTGCTATACTAAAGTGGGACTGGGCTGGACACGTCTGCCGAATGCCAGCGGAGCCATGGGCGAAAACTACGACCGACTGGTTCCCAGAGGGTAACCAGGCCGGTCATGATAAGAACTAGACGTCAATACCACCAAACAGAGAGACATGGAAAGGAGGAAGAGAGGCCATAGCCATGAAAGTTGCCCGTCGAAATGGCGTCATGAGACATCAATTTCAAGTTCAACCTCATAGTTTACAGAGTTTTAAACGTAAAAATATTGTACCTACAGAAATGTACTATTTCGAAATGGTTTTGGAATCAGTAAAGTTTTTTTTTCTTTACATACCGAATTGTGATTTACCGCAAATAGAGACCAAAATAAATGCCAGTGGCTTTGATTTCACTGTAAAATTATGCTACATTTGTCCATAAATGGCAAAAAATTATTTGTATGGAAATCGAACCACCTTAACGTGAGTAATAAAGTAAATCCCCCATGAAAACCACGCCAGTTTCCAAAGTAAAATAAATAACAGCTTGTAAAAATCGTTAACTAGTGTTAAGAGGTCATTAAAAAACGTGTTTTGGATTTTTAAAATTTTTATTTGTGCCTTAATTTCTAAATCTTACATTAAAAAAACAAACAGTGTTAAAAATATTTTGTGATGATGACGATATATTTAGTATATGTATTCATTTGAATCTCTATTCGAGGAATCCTGAGATTACTTCTTCATCATGCTGTTGACTAGGCCTTTGAAGGCATCCAGGCCGTCTTCGTTGGCTTCTTTGTAGCCGGGCGCAGTCTTCCTTACTGTCTCGTACCATCTGAAATATATTATCTACATTAAAATAATGTTCAGTTTTAAATTTTAGTATTTTTTCCTCAATATTAAAGGCGTCGTTATAAAAGGTCGGCAATTTGTAATAATCATAATCATAATCATATTTATTGTTAACGTGGTTTTACAGGATAATACCCTTGGTACTGCAGATATACGTATAGGCGACGGTGATTGCTTACTATCAGACAACCCGTCGGCTTGTTTGCCCCCTGTGGCATCTCAATAATATTATAAATGTGAAAGTTTGGATGGATGTCCGTTAATCTTTCACGCAAAAACTACAGAACGGATTTTGATGAAATTTGGTATGAAGGTAGCCGAGACCTTGGATTAGAACATAGGCTACTTTTTATCTCGAAAACATGTAGCGGGTTACACCGCGGGGCGCAGCTAGTTAAAACATATGACTAGGCTGTCAAAATTAGATACGAACCTGAGTTACTAAAAATAATAAAAGATACTTAAACAGATTAGTGGGTGTGTTATCTCTTGCCATCAGGAGAGCACATCGTTCGTGTCATTACTTTTACATTAAAAAAAATACATAACAGCCAGACACAAAATAAATATTTATGTGTCTCACACAAATGTTTGTCCTGAGTGTGAATTGAACCTACACCCTACAGCTTTTGAAGCCGATATACTACCAAGAAAACTAACAGGGCAGTCTAATTTACTCACATACATCTTCTGTTATAATATTAGCCTGAATACAAAGATTTTATGGACTCACCTCTTAACATTGGCGTATTTCTTAAAATCAACATCAGAAGCTTCAAAACTCGAGACGCTGGCGATAAGGCTCAGATCCGCGAGGGTGAGTCCGCGCCCAGCAGCGTAGGTCTGACCTTCTAGGAACTTGTCCAGAAGTTGAAGAGCGTCATCAATCTTGGCTAGCTTGTCTTTGTCGGCTGGTGCACCGCCGAACAGTTGTGGGTACTAGAGAAAAGTAACATTGTCAAGAGTTACGGATAACCGATCTTAGCAGTAGCAAATACATACTTCATGCTATGCTAAAATGAATAAAGAATAAACATATCCTAAAAGTAAAGTAAAGTTATGGCAAGTGGTTACTGCAGCGAGAAGAGGATATTAAGACTTGTAGTTATTTCAGTTTTTAAATTTATGTCAAAAGTTTTTAATTAGTAAATAGTTGTTAAATTTAAGTCTTCATTACTGTTGTAACTGAAACGACTGTTAAGCGGAAATAAACTAAATATATAAAAATAAATAAATAAATATCGTAGGACTACACACAGCGCTATCTGACCCCAAACTAAGCAGAGCTTGTGTGATGGAAGTCAGACAACTGATATAATACATATATACTTTTTTTTGTTGTAAATGCATACTTATAATACATATAGAACTCCCAGACACAGAACAAATATTTGTAAATTGTAATGTTGTACACAGTCCGTCACTTTATGATTTCCTTTACGCGTACCTACATCCATCAATGAAGTCTTAAATCTTGGTCACGCGATATAACAATGGAGCAATTAAGTATGACTTTGTAATTTTCAAGTCATTAAGTTAATCTCTGGGGCCATTGCATCGTACAATTTATATTTTTCATGCTTAGCTATCATCTATTTGTTTTCATGACATCATGTTACGAATTACATTAATTACGTACAATATTATTTGATATTTATCTTTTATATCTTTATTGAAAACAGACTATAATTATGTCTATATAGTCTGTTATCTGGATATAGTAAGAAGACTAAAAAGGACAAAACCTTTTGAGTTAGTGTATTAAGTTAGTAATGTCAGTGCAGTGAGTACTACATATTATAGAACACATGAACAAAGTGTCTTCCCCTTAATAGAGACAGTAAGAAAAGTGTTGATGGACGTATTCTTCGTTTATACTCTACTTAGCAATTTAAGTTATATTAAAATTACTTATTAGTCTCAACTAGACTGGATTGTAATAACAATGAGGTATCTAACAACAAGCAGATACATCATACGAAGGAAAAAAATAATTAAAACAGACTGTTAACCGTTGTGAGCAACAATGACAATCAATCAGGTAATCATTTGAAATGTAAGCCTGTGAAGGTCGAATTAGAAATGAGTTTTTTTGTAACGGAAACAATTTCCCGTTGAAGGATACCATTCAAACAACAAAAAGCAACCAATTAGTGACAAAAAATGTGACAGGATTTGTTTTTTAATATTAAGATTTTTACATTACAGCACCTATAATACTGATGTAATTTTTTATTGGAAATTAGTATACGCGTTATGTATTAAGCCGAAAGGAAGTTACAATACTTATCATTATGTACAACATTGAATAAGGTAACAACTCAAAAAGTATAAAGAAAACTGGATGTCTTTTTTAAATTTCACGGGCCTAGGCAAAGTAACATTCGATTAGCGATAACGCTTATAGAAAGGTAAAAAATGTACGGGTTTGGCATAAGCTATATACCTACGTATAATTTATATCACTTATTTATGTCAATCCCGTATATTTTGGAACTTTTCTATTTACTTTATGTAATATCAGAAGTTACTTTGTCTAGGCCGTCTGTGCTGTGTCTATGGCAAGTTATTCCTATTGTTTATACAATAACATACTCTTGGCTCCAACTAGGTCCACACTCCCCTCCAAGTGTATAGCTCTGTACATACGTTTAACCTGATGATAACAACGGGTATGGTCGACGATGAAGTACCTACTTTGAGTTGATTTATTCTTAAGAATTTATTTACTTTAGCCAAGCCTTAAAAATGACTATATTGTTCTTATCAGCAAATAGGGAAGCCTATAGAGTACAATAAAGAGCGAACAATCAAAATTTCGAACCAAAGAAATACTTACAAAGTAATCGCTAAATCTCGCGTATAGGGTCCCAATGTCGAAATAAAGTCTTTGGTCGATCTGTGCCCTGGCTTTGGGATCTTCAGGGTACAGCGGCGATCCCTTGCCGTACTTGTTGGCCAGGTAGGTGATGATGGCGCGAGATTCCCAGATGGAGAAACCGTCGTCAACCAGGGTGGGCACTGTGTGTTGGGGGTTCAGCTGTGGACAAATACGATCATGATCAATAAATATATTTAATTTTTACATTCATGCTGCTTGCGGTTCGCTGGTCTGCTCACGGTATACTACACACACTATAGTGTTCTAAGATTTAATCACACTAACTTTCTTCATAGTACTCTAACTTGGTGTTTACTTAGTGGTAGAATTCCTTAGTAGGAAGTCGTCTAGGTCCACTGCAGTTCCAGATATTCTGCCGCTAAGTAGTGTGTAAACATTTCTGTGTTCCGGTTTGAAGGGTACTGCAGCTAGCGAAATTATTGGGCTGTTGCAAATAACCATCGAAAGTCTCAAAGTAATGAGCGCCAAAGCAGCGATGCCCCGGACTTTGTTTTGCTACTCAAAGTTCTGTATATTGCTGCAATGGTCATGGGCATGTGTTATTGTTTACCATCAGGAAAGCGTATCGTTCGTCTCATTACTTTTACGTTTAAAAAATGTAGTGTATCGATTCCAGCACAGTTTTTATAATAGTTGCGAGGCATGACGTTCGATTGTTTGGATCGAGAAAAAAAAATCGTAGGTCAAACGACATACTATGCTATTTTACCCGAACTACAGATATGTAATTTTGCCCATTTTATAACCAATTAAACGAACATTAGAAAGCAACCTAGATGATTTCTTGCTAATGAAAAACCACCATGTAAAGCTAACGAAGATGTATACAATTTCTAGAGGCTAAAAGCCTCTAGAAATGTTTGAAATTATAAGGTTTGAAATAAATCAAAGGTTTGAAATTATACATATACATAGATGCAGGCGTAGGTATCTTTCAGTATAACATTTTTGATCAGTGAGGCAACCGGTTTTCAAGGTAACTTCCAACCTGCACGCTATGTGGTTGGACCAGTCGGACGCCATAAAAAAGGTCATTATGTTTGATTTGTATGCTTATTATTGTTTTTGTTGGTAATCTTGTCTCTTGGATACAAGAAGTTTCAGGCTGTATGTCGGTTGGCATGAAATTAGGTTTACCTAGTGCATTTTTTGATGTAGGACGTAGGTAGATATGTTTTTGAATGATTTTATTATTATTTAAAATCGTAAATCCGTGTTGTACTTTTTCTAGGTAATACCTATGTACTGTAAGTAGGTAGGTACTTACCTACTTGCGCTTTGCCTACAATGTTGCCATTTTCGGTGATTTTGCTATGTATAGGTACTGTACCTACTACCTTTTTTTAATGGTTGACTGGCTAGGTGTTTGACCACAGCTCACCTGATGTTAGGTGAAGGTGTGGTCGAAGATGGTATAGCACACCTAGCCTGGAATGGAACTGGCCCTCATGTGAGGCTGCCGGAACACACCGTTAGATGCTTGGCGGCAGATTTCCAACTTGAGGGTGGTAGCTAGCCAGCCGAGTACTAGAAAGTACTCTACCAGCATGCTAAGGTTTCCTCACGATGTTTTCCTTCACCAGCAGCTCAAGCTCATTGTTGGGGTTTAAACCCACGCCCTTCGGCATGCGAACCTACCGCGCTAACCACTGAGCTATCATTGCTACAAAACCTACGAGAATTGGACCATGAGAAACGTTCTCAAAAAATAATGACTACTTTTTAAATGGTTGATATGCTGGTTATGTTTAGGTCAAACACCCAGTTCGACCTAAACTCACCTGATGTCCTACAATATTTATTTTTCTGTATTTATTTTGTCTCGATTATGATTTTTTTGCTTTATTTCCTTATACCTATAGGCGAGGCGGCGACGCTCATTCAATTAACCAAGTAGGTACCTACCTATGTAATTATAAGTAGGTACGTAAATGTTAAAGTATTGTTTCGTCTCGCTTGTATGTTTGCAATTCGTAAGAACCTACCCTAATTAAGGAAAAACATGTATTTTTCTCATATTTAAGTGAATATTATATTCTTTCTGAGAAAAATAAATATCTTAAACCATAAAGTAAATATGCACCTCATGAGATTAAAGCAAATAATGTACATTTATACAACATAAATATTTTGCGCAACGATAACAAACTTTGTGCACATCATTATCTTATCACATACAACATAACTAAAGAAACAAATGGCATGATGATCGTGGAAAGGGAAAAAGTCTGCAGCCCTACTTCCACGAGTTCAACGAACCTTCATACAAACTCGCTACAGAATTACATCATACTTTGTTTAACTACCAGCGTAGACCTTTGATTACCCTACAAGTTAAACTATACTTTAATAGGTATAAATAGAGTCAAAAGTTGCTTGCTATGATACTTTAAATAAATGGTTTTGGTTGCGAGTTGAACGGACATGCTGGCTGGATGCCATGGATTCATTCGAAATATCTGTCCAGAAAGATTGATCAAGTTAGGAACAAATGCGTGATGAAAACAGACAGTAATATGCCGAGGTAACTTTTGTAAAGCTTTATTTTATTTCCTTACACTCAGTACACACCACAAACACCCACAACACCCCCTGGGAAGAAGAGTTGAGGTGCGAGGTCTTGGGACGCGTCGCCGAATGGAGGTCAGTGACCTATAACTCTTTCATATCATGCCTTTTGGAATTCCCTAAATTGGAAACTGCCTCATATCAGACGAGTAGGTATATACCTGAGCCATAAGGTGCCTTCGGAATATAACACCCTAATAGAATTAATCGACGGCAGAAACAACAGAAAAAAATGCGCAAGGAACAAAGGAAGCGTTGAAATTATCTTTCAATATTATTAGAATAACATAAAACGTTGAGGAAATAACTGTTTGTAGGCCTAGTAGGCTTGGTAACAAGTATCTTTCCACTGCATTAACCGCATTTAAGTAATCAATAAGCAAGCCTCGTATCATATACCTACCTACCTACCTACTATTAGATACAATCCCACTTGAGTCATTTGACAGCCCCGTTGGCTCATTGGTAGTATATCTGCCTTGAGAGCGGTAGGGCGTGGGTTCGATTCCCACTCAGGGCAAACATTTTGTGAATAAACAAATGTTTGTTCTGTGTCTGGGTGTTCTGTATGTATTATAAGTATGTATTTACAAAAAAAAAAAAAGAAAAAATTTATGTATTCTATCAGTTATATGACTTCCATCACACAAGCTCTGCTTAGTTTGGGACCAGATGGCGCTGTGTGTATAGTCCTACGATATTTATTTATTTATTTTGTTACGTACAACTAGATTAAAATTACTAACGGCTTTAGCTATCTCAAAAATGTCATAAATACAAAAAAAAAATCTATGTTAAAATAATGAGACGAACGAGACGCTCTCCTGGTGGTAAGAGATAACGCATAACCATTGTAGCGATACACAGAACTTTGAGTAGCAATACAAAATTCATGCAGGGTTTCGCTGCTTTGGCGTCCGATGGTTAGTCCTGTAATTTCAGTAGATGCAGTACCTACCCTTCTATGCGTCTATTATTTATATGCGTATTGCCGCTGTCGTTTAGCGCCAGCGTCATGTAACCCCAAACTAAAAGTAGCTTGTACTATAGAAACCATATAACTGTTAGGATACTTATATATATTTTTAATATATACTTATAATCATTTACGCTCTAAATTTGTTAAGCACAGACTTACTTTGGGGTCAGATGGCGCTGTGTGTATAGTCCTATGATATATATTTTTTTATTTTATTTTATTTACCGACTGCAACTATAAACTTGTTCAACACGTCGTAATAAAGAGCTACCTTCAAATACTCAGGCTTCAAGTGTTCCCCGTGGTGAAGGTCGACCAGCTTGAGTTCCAGGTCCAAATTGAGTGCCTTCGCAGCCAGCAGCACCGCCCTGCAAGGGGCTGAGCCGGGGACGTAGTACAGGGTCAGCGGCATTTTTCTGAAGTCAAATAATATTGTAAGTATATACTAAACTAAGTAAATTTTTCGCTGCACCATCGCTAATTGATTTGTCTTCTATTGGTAGTATAAACCTAGCGCATATTACTTGCCAATACTTATTAAATTTAAAAAATATGAATGTTTGCCCAAACATCTAGGTATATCTATCTAGTATATATAAACATTAGTTCTGGCTGGGAATCAAACCCTCGCCGTACAGCTCACTAAGTAGAGCTACTACGAACAGGGCAGGCTAACAAAGCTAGAAATTATTTATTTATTTATTTCATAACATACACAACAGAATGCAATAATATTCACAATAATACAAATACCTACACAATTACTAATAATACTTAATTAATGTCTAAACTAAATCTCATATTTTCAGGTATTTTATATAGATATAAATAAATAATAAATTAAATAGCCACGAACGGGAGAAACAACAGGCTAACCCATGGAATTATTACCTATTTTTAGGTAACCGTTTAATCTGTTGTAAATGTTTTTCTCAACGCATAGCTACGTAGGTACATAATTAATAAAACCTTTAACCTGAGATAAATGAAGGTTCAATCGAATAAAGAAAAAAAAATTAAATAAAAATATCTGCTTTAACATCTACAAAGGTTAGCATACGACCTGTTTGTTATCATACGATATCTTTTTTTTAAGGTCACGTCGAAAGTGAATGTTAACATAGGTAGGTTTTTTTTTAATTCAAAATAATTATGTTCGCGTTTGACCATACTGCCTGATGTTAAACAGTAGTGTAGTAGTGTGGTCTAAGATGGAGCACGCTTACCTAGAAGAAACTTATTTACTCTAGATTTGAAGACGCCAATATTGTACCTAACAGGGAACACAGACTCCGGCAGAGAGTTCCACAACCTCGCTGTGCGAATAAAAGCGTGGAATCAAAACGCTTTGTGCGTACATGGGGAACATCTACCATGTACGGATGACGTTTTGGTAAAACTTGAGAATTGGCACAATGCACGAATATGCCATGACCGAAGAAAAAAAAACATAGGTACCTAGAGATCTGTGGTACCTACTTACTAAAATAATTATTTATTTTACTTTATTTTTTAATTATTATATCTCCTTTTATTGCTAATTGCATTTTAAATGCCATAACGGAAGTATAATTTACATCGTTGGTTGAATGTCATTTGGAAGTCAAGGACACGAAAGGCGTGTCGAGTCTTTTACCGACAAAAGTTTTCAATGACACCTTGACTATTGCTGTTCCCTATAAAAACTGTTACAATTACTTTGAAAAAATGTAGATCTAGTTGAGGAGACTGGTGAGACTTTCAGCATACATCCTACCTATAATACCGTGATAAAACATTGCTTAACTCTCTCTCAGGTAAACCTTCGCTATTTATTAGGGTTGGGTAGGTATATTGGAAATATTGAAATTATCGAATCTCTGTTGAATCAGTGAAATTATTCAGCTAAGCAGAATAACATAGATTTTTTTGTTATTTACACCTGATCTATGGTATCTAAGTTTTGTTTTCATGTATTATGTGCTGGCCTAACTATAATGTAAATAAACAAAATACATGCAAATGTTTTTTTTTTATGTTGCAATGGTTTACGGTTTCCGTACAGTAATATAGGTATACATGCTAAACTACTGAATGGTACGAATTCTAGGTAGCATGACTTGCAAAATCTAGCCGGCCGGCGAAAATAGTATACAGCTATTGATCAACTGCCGGCCTTGGATTTGGAACGATGCATACCTACCCACATAGATATAAAACACTTATAATTATTATTTATTTTATTTTATAGCTTCCCAACAGTGAAAGAATTTTTGAAATCGGTCCAGTAGTTTCGGAGCCTATTCAATACAAACAAACAATCAAATCTTTCCTCTTTATATTAGTATAGATAGATAATATTATTACATATAATATAATTCAATTGAGTACAGTGTAGTAGTACACACATAATTTAATTATTTATAATAATACAATTTGCCTGGTTTTGTCTATTGTCCGAGTTTATCAACTCTGTAAACAACAGAAATTCATTAGAGGTTGAATAGGAATTCAATATTACCTTTTCCTCAAAGCATGATTTATGCTATAATTAAAAAATAAGTAAATAGCCCTAAAATCATAAATCTAACGCTTATTTAGCCATGTTACAGTGGAGTAGGTACAGACGCGATACAAAATCTACTTTTTAAACAGCACCTAAAGTAGGTGCCTTGTGCTTTTTTAAGATTACTTTAGATATATAACGTGAAATCAATGCAGCCGTCGTGACACAACAAACCTTCAGCATTGTGACTCAAGCTAAACATTTCGATATACGCACCTACCTCGGTATATGTACGAAATACATATTTGTAAAACCAATTGACAGTATCGTGAGAACGTGGGAAGTATTTTATCAGCATTGTTACATTTTGTTAGACTTCGACTAGTTATTTAAGTACCTATGTATTGTGCCAATCAAGCCGAAACTGGTTCACTTTCTTTTCACCTTTCACTTCCGACTTTACTTCGCGTTCTTTGTATCATACCACGGAATTATCTTATTCGAAATGCATGGGTGAGATAAATTATGGTATTTTAGAAAGTATTGATATTTAAAAGATTAAAACAATGACAAAGTAGGTACTCAGTAAATACCCGATTGATAGAAAAACCATCCTATTAAAACTAACCACCTTACTTAAAGGATCTCACAAAACATGAGCATATGAAATTAGTTAAGAGCTTATTTACAACACCAAAGAATAGAATGATGCCTACTACTTACATAATAATTAGGTAAACCTTAGTGATGATCAAAATACAACTGACTGATATAAATCTAACAATAAACTGCAGCGAGATAAAGTAAGACTTCTGATAAAAAAAATAACATTGTGTTAGCCCAAATAAATCTTAGGCAATGGATTTCAGTCCTACTTAAATACCGAACCAAAGGTAGACTAAACACAAACTTAGCCGTACCTACCTAGTTAGTGTCATAAGTTTTAAGTAGGTACTTATAACCTTTTAACGATCTGTGCATAATAGCCTAGAAGTTTAGCAAGCAAGGAATTCCTTTAACGACGAAAATAGAACAGGTAAACAATAAGTCTACTCGAAACATCTTAATTACTCAGGATAACTTAACTAACTTTATTAATTGACCCTACATCCAAAATCCATAGTAAAAAATTTCTTTGATGTTACTTTTATGACATTAATTTCCTATAATTTTATACCATATCGTTAAGTTAATAGAACATTTAATTACTTTAGCACAACACTATCACCAAAAACAATGAAAAAAAACTTACGGATTAATTTGACAGTTGACTTTTTTAAAATAAAGACAGGAGGGGAAGCACACGTTAGGCCAACACGCAAACCGGCAACTGAATAACCGCGAGAGGGGAGAGCAATAGTTTTATAGCAGAGAACTGTAGTACATGACGCATGTCGACTCGAGGACACAGTTCACAAGATTTCCCTTCAATGAATATACTGAAGAACAGGCTAAATCACCCTATTTTATGGTATCACTCATACTTTTCGCTGGTACATTGTAAACCGATACAATGCAGGCGGTTTGGTTTTTCGGTAATTTCAGTAAGTAGTTGGAAAGTAGAAATATTATTTACGGGTGCTATTCTAGTCGTAGTTGAAATATATAAATCACCTAGACATTTTAGATAAATCAAATAAATAAAAATAAATAAATATCGTAGGACTATACACACAGCGCCATCTGGCCCCAAACTAAGCAGAGTTTGTGTAATGGAAGTCAGATAACTGATAGAATACATAAATACTTTTATTTTGTAAATACATACTTAAAATACATACAGAACACCCAGACACCGAACAAACATTTGTTTATTCACAAAATGTTAATGTAAGTATGATTGGTTCTATGCGTCTATGTCGTTTACTTGGAAGTAAATCTCCTTAGCAGGAGGTCGTCTGGGTAGGTTACCCATTTAGAGGTCTGTGGTACCACCGCAGTACCAGATATTTTTCCGTCAAACAGAAATGTGTAAACATTACTATGTTCCAGTGTGAAGGGTAGTTACTGCAGCTAGCGAAATAACAGGGCTGTTGAGACTAACCATCGAAAGTCTCAAAGTAATGAGCGCCAAAGCAGTGATGCCCTGGATTTTGTTTTGAAGAAATCATGAGTTTGTGTGGAAAGTCTCGCTGTTATTTTGCGTGTATCCACGCAATATCTTAAGATCTAGATTTCTGTTAAACGATCACAATGAACATAACTGCAGCTTCCGCGGTGCAGTTAGTGAATTAACTAGGTATTTGGACCACAATGCCTTTTCTTTGTTATACTTTTATACTTACCTACAATATTGTGTTCTTACAGCAGCGTTATGGTTGGGGTTCGGATAAAATCTTTGTTAGTTGGAGTCTTAAATTACTTTCACGTTTTTTATTTAGGAAAGTTAAGCCCAAACAAAACTTAAGTAATTAAGTAGGTATAAATTTATTTTATCCAAGTTCAGGCCAATTTAAAATTGGTAAAGTACTTAGCAAATATTTTTTTAAGAAAGTTTCGCATATGGTCTTATACTCGTAGGTAGTGCCTACATAGCAAAACCACCCAAAATGTCAACATTGCAGACAAAGCGCCAGTACTTTGATTGATTATATCTTCAGATAGCGATGATAGCTTAGTGGTTAACTCTGTCGATTCACACACTGATGGGCGTGGGGTCAACCCCCAAGATAGAGCCTGAGCGGGCGGTGAAGAAAAACATCGTGAGAAAACCATAGCATGGTGGTAGGATATTTTCTAGTAAGTACTACTCGGTTGTATGACTAATATCCTCAAGTTGAAATTCTGCCGCCAAGCATCTAACGGTGAGATCCGGCAGCCTCACTTGAGAGCCATTTTCATTTCAGGCTAGATGTGTTTATCATCTTCGACCACACCGTCACTTAACATCAGGTGATCTGTGATCAAATGCCTAGCCGGTCAACCATGAATAGCAAGACGTAAACACAACTTGTAGGTATTTAAGAAATACAATAGAAAGATAAGGAGGCTCCCATAATCGTTTTCTAAAGAGGTCAGGGGCTTTCCAGTCCAGAACTCTAGACAGACGGGCGACCTTCCCGTGGCCGCTGCCTTCAGGCGTCGAGTTACCCGGCCTTCCAGCAAGGATGGCGACTTCTGTTCAAGCCGGATGACCGGCGCGTAACCATGACCATAACAATGGGTCAATAGAACGAATGGGACTGGACGTAACATCAACTATCCGTAACAGTTGTCAAATGATAGAACTAAAGTTTAAAAACCAGTTTTGTTTAAGAAAAACTATGGTGGCTCCTTTCTTCGACTTTACAAATGAGTCGGTCTAGTCCCACTGTAGCACAAATATAATCTACATAAACTGGCTGCGATGATTTCGACAGGTGAGTGCATGGTTTCAAATTTCTTAAATTTTTTTAAACTTTTTGTTACGCCGAAACAGACTGGAAACGAAAGAAAAACTCTGATCACATTACCAGCATAGTTGGCTTTGATATCATTTGATAACGGTTATAACTTCCAAAAGTCCAAGTATTCCTTATAAGTCAAAATGTTCACCGAATTTGTGAGTAATGGTTTACTTTGAGGCCATAGAATATGACGTTTACTCATTTTAATTCTGTAGGAAATTCTGACGGAAAACCCGGTTGAATCGAAAGAAATAGATACAAGGTCACCAAAAGTAATCTCGCCACAGCTTTGCGTTGACGCTCGTTTTCCCAAAGCTTATGTACCTATGATATACCTATGTATGAGCTAGGTATTATAATTATGTTAAGATATGTGACTATAGCTTATTACAGGGCTATTTATAACCTTTAGGTGTTCTAGGCTATTATACATAAGTATTATTGAATAACTTTTTCTGTAGGTACAACTCTCAAATCGCGAAAAAGTAAATTTTTTGGTCAAGGATCAACGAACTTTGTAAAAGTTTTTATACACGATTTCTGAGTTGCTCATATTAAAATAAATTGTTCATACTAATTAGTACTATGACCTTTTTCTTTCATCTCAAGTTTATAACTGTAAATCTGAATATACGAATTTACTTAAGGTATTCAACAATCTTCAAGATTTTATGTAGGTGAATGAAGGTATAGTCCTTGGTAGTGCTCGAAGTGCCATCGTATATATCGTAGAGAAATGGTGATTTAAATGGCGCGATGCCAAAAAGATATCTCCGAATTATGGCGCGAACGCAATAATAAAACTTTGCTGACCGACTTTTTTTATCTAAAGCTTTTTTTGTTGCTGTGATTCGTAGTCTTTGTCATCAAAATAGTATATCTGATTATTCGTCTTGAGTAATACATATTGTATAGATCTCCCGAATAATTATACCAAATTAATTATTTTAAACTGAAAATAATAAGAATAAATGATAATGTCTCTTTTTTCATGATCATCATCAGCCTGTACATATACCTACTATTATTGGGTATAAAATTATTTTCCCTTGCCCCATTATTGCTTGTTTCGAACAAAATCTCATCAACTTTAACCAGCAAAGAATTATGATTTACACTAAGGTACTCAGTAAGGCCAGTTGTTACACTTGTTGGGTAAGTTTATTTCTTCTGTATTGTATAATTTGTAGTGTGTACTATAAAGAGTCAATTGATCAATCAATCTACTTCCTGAGCATTTTATTCCATACGTTTGATCGAATTAGGACATTAAACATAGCAGTAAGACGCTACTAAGTAGGTAGAAACTACAAATGATGTCAAAATTTAAAAAAGAAAATCAAGCTTCGAGAGTGTGGGTAAATTACGTAATGTAATGCAATATGGTATTTTCGCGTAGATTTCAAGACCCCGAAGAAGCTTCTGGTAAAGTCATCTCTACTTTACTAGGTCATGGACTGGCTTGAATTTGATTTACTCAATATGATTTTGACTGTGACTGAGGCTAATAAAACATTATTCAATTTCATTATGACAATAATATTTATAAACTACTAGACACTGGAGGCAGAACGCACCAAGTGGGATTTCAAACAAACGAAAAAAAAGAATTGTCAAATGTCAATTGGACTATCCGTCAGTGTCATTTAAGAATGTCAATGTCAAACAAATCCAGTGCAAGTGGTTGTGGTTGTAGTTGTTGCAGAAACGATTGATTTCATTTCAACTTTCTTTTGTAAAAAGCTAAGTTTTTTTTCTCACGATGATGTGAATAATTGTGTTTATATTATTGGTCCGTGCGTTGTCTCTTTCCATTACAAAAATGGGTGACAGTAGTGATTCTGAAGAGTTTTATGATGCAGAAGAGTTCACACCCATCAAGGGTTCAAAGTAAGCTATGAATCATTACAACAATCAGTATTTATCTTAGATATATGTAACGATACAATCTCTAGAACTTATGAAGGTACCTGCAGCATCTTATGTACTAAATTTTCCATAAATTTAAATATCTAAAAGTCTGATTTCTAACAGTGGGTATGATATCACAAACAGATGCTTATAATTCAATCAATATACGTCCTTGATGAATGACTGGTCGTCAGTTACGAAAACATAGGCGCGACGTTACGAGGACGTTCGACTCATGTGGAACAATGAGTTATTAGACCAAAACAAATATAAACAATGCATGCACTGACAATCACAACCTGTTCTTTTGAACCTTCTCTGTAGTAAGCACCAACATAGTGTTCGTTTAAAATTAACTTGTAGTGCTTTGAGTTTAGGTTTAGGTTTGTGTTGCTTGTTATTAACCAGACAGTCATAATATGACTGTCTATATATGGTATTATATTATAATACCTGTGTGTAATATAATATAATATCAATAAGCTAGTGAAGTGACTTAAGTGATCTTGGATATACTTATTCATATAATTATATTATACAATATGCTCATTTACAATTTGTGTGTAGAATAATAAGTGATAGTATGTCTCTACTCTAATTTAACTTAACAATTTTCCTAAGTGGACTACCCTGGTATTCAGTATTGGTGAAATTGTTATGGCATCTTCATCATTTATAGCAGATCAGAGGCAAGGTGTTTTTACAAAAGCATGAGTATAATAGTAATTGCATTTCATCCCACTCACACTAGTTTACTTGCTCTAGGATGAGAGTGAGATGGCACTCTTCCATAATGAAGCTGTGGCTTAAAATTAACGATATTTAAAAAAAACTTTAAGTGAGATATACAAGTATAGAATTTTAGTTAATGTGGGATTATGTAATTATATTATTTAATTAAGCCTTTAGGATAGACAAGAAATCGTGTAGCAACCTAAAATGTGACCAGCTAAACTTATGGGTAGGCTTGCCCAAACTGCCACAAGTTGTGATGTTAGGCTCACAACAAAAGCAAAGCCTGTCTCAGACAATAACTAAGTTTAGTAGAAACTAAAGTCACAGCTTTAACATGGCACCAAAGGCAGACACTATTGTGATATTGCTATTGTGGCTTCCAGTTAGGTACCACAGCTAAATATGATTAAAATATAGAAAAAAATGCTGTGTAATTCCAGGAGATCATCTATATGCAAGAGTATCAGCTTAACGGACAGTGTAGACGGGCCTGACAAGAGTCAGACAAAGGAAATAGATTCCCAGCCTACTTCATCAGCAACTGCAGCGGGAACTATCGAAGACGATAGAACTAATGTTAAACAAGTTAGTAATTATACATATAACTAAGTGTTTTAGGTTTTTATTTGGTTATGACCAGATATTGGTTGATTAAATCCAGAAGGCCAGATCCTTAATTTTGTTACATGAAAATGCTGTTTGGTTTTTGTTAGGCAATAAACAAATCTTTAGACAATCATCATTGTACTTATACTAAACAATATTTGGTGTTAAAATTATGGAAAAAATTCAGCTGCTCCTTACATTTTGTGTCCTATAAACTAGTTGTGTTTTGTATGAAATAAAAGAGTTAGATAAACACTTTCCGGACATACATATGAGTAGTTTGACAGTAAAAGATGTGGCACGGCATAAGATACAATCCAAAATGTTGAGTGTGGTAAGGAAGTATTTAAATAAAATAATATTATATTAGTGATGTTTTTCAAATACTACTATTTAGTGATTCTTTCGCTATACCTTAACATATATACCCCAAAGTTTTAGTATAATAAAATAATTGAGACCAAATTGTAGTCTTAAGTTGACAGACCTTGTCAAATGAACTCCAATGAAAAGGAGCTATATTTTTAGTAGGTTTCGATAATATGTCAACTAAAGCCTTCAGAATTGGTCATATTAGATTACCTTTCTTGTGTATAAAGTAGACTTAACTGTATTCTGCGTCACAATGTTCACCTTGTTCAATAAAAGTTACCGATGTCAATAGAATGTCATCTAAATAGGTGTGATGTGTACAGCTGTGTACTGTGTAGTGTATTCAAGGCTTTGTGACAGCAGCAGTAAAAAGCAATTTTTAAAAAACAAGACACTATTGTATCATTCTAAATATTATGTGGGTATATAAATTGTGGGTTCGATTCCCACCCAGGACAAGCGTTTTGTGATATAAAATAAATGTTTGTTCTGTGTCTGGGTGTACTGGATGTATTATAAGTATGTATTTACAAAAAAAAAAGTATTTAAGTATTTTATCAGTTATCTGATTCCCATAGTACAAGCTTTGCTTAGTTTGGGGTCAGATGGCGCTGTGTGTAATGACCTACGATATTTATTTATTTATTTATTTATTATTACTGTTGAGTATGGATTTTAAGAGGAAGTTATTCTTAAAAAGATCAAAAAATCTTCATTTTACTATGGAAACTGATGTGATTTTGACAAAAAAAAAACTTCATTGTTAATAGCCTTAATGCTATAGTGTCACAGAATAAGTAATAGTATAAGAGTACTGTTGCTAGTACTAGCGTACTGGTACTGTTCAGGTGGTGCAAGGGCGGCTGCGGTTCGAAGAGCTGCGCCGTTGCATGCAGCATGAAGAAGAAGACGAGGGCGTGATGCCGGACGCCGCCGGCTCCGGACACCACACCTTCCAGATAGAACACCCCTTTAAGTTAGTAGTACTACTATTATCTTTATCTTACTATTGGAATGCATTAACGACTTACCCATGTTCTGCTCGATTTCGCTTCTAAAAAAGTTTGATTTAATTAATTTAAAATCAGTCGTTTTTTAATAAACTAAAGTTAAGTTTGTAGCAATGATAGCTCAGTTGTTAGCGCGGTCGGTTCGCATGCCGAAGGGCGTGGGTTCAAACAACAATGAGCTTGAGCTGGCGGTGAAGGAAAACACCGTGAGGAAACCATCGCATGGTGGTAGGGTACTTTATAGTACTCGGCTGGCTAGCTACCACCCTCAAGTTGAAAATCTGCCTCCAAGCAACTAACGGTGTGTTCCGACAGCCTCACTTGAGAGCCACTTCATTCCAGGCTAGGTGTGCTTTACCATCTTCGACCACACCTCTTATATTGAAATTTAATTTGATTGATTGATATGTGTTATGATTTTGTCATTTTAATGTTATGTTTAAATTCAATGTTTTAATTCAATTTAGGTTCGCGTTTGACCACACTCTGCCTGATGTTGAACAGTAGTGTGGTCTAAGATGGATCTGCAACTTTGGTGTTATCAATAAAATATTTGTACCTATTTGTATAAAAAATGTGTATAGTGTATATATAAGTTATATGTTATGTGATTGTTATGTGTTACTGTTTGTTTGTTTCAGAATAATAGCGCACGACACGATGAGTTTGCAGAGTATGACGTCGCTTGGCCGCATCGGTAGAATACTCAGCGGCGCCTCCGACTCGCACTGTGAGTGCTGACAGTTCTAAATTCTCCACGTTTTGCCAATTACGTTTTCGATCGTACGGCACTCAGTTGGAATTCCATTTTTTTTTAAATTAATAAATGGACCCCTATTTCGCCTGATGTTAAGCGAAGATACGATCTACGATGAATCACGCATGCCTAGAAAAAAATAATCGCTCGCGATTTGAAGGCGCAATATTGTATCTATCGCGAAATTTACGGGCACCAAATCCCATTGTTAAATGGTTTGTACGATAAAACTGGAATCGATAAAAAAAATCGAATCATTTTTCGGAGCTCTTTGCTGTCTGACACATTGTCTTTTTGAATCTATGTGCGTATTATTATTTGCCGCTTGTTTCTAACGATAAAACAAAGTTGATAGGTATATGTGGTGCAAATGAACCGGTGAGTGTCAATTCGCACTAGGCTCGCGTAACTATGGCCTTTCTCGTTCGGCATGTTAGTTTATAAAAACTGTTGATGTAGATTCTAGACATAGAAGATTTGTAGTGTTGTGCTGTATCGTACACTAGATGGCGCTGTTTCTATTTTATTTCACGAATACATAAAATTATGCTACTGTTTTTTTTAAAGCTTTAGAGCCGTGACTTTCGACCTTTTTTTATACAATTGGACACATTTTGGTAAATAGTGTGACGAACGTTCAAGCGTTATGTAAGCACCAAGGGGGGATCTTTGCTTTGCTTATTTTTCATGACATGGGCGATGCGGGGGATCTGAATGACAATAACGTTAGCAATGTCAGTTAAATTATGCTAATTGATTATTTTTCTTGTTATTGGCACTCTTCGTTTTTTGCCTAGAATAGATCGTTTTTATCGATATTTGTGGTACTAGCTCATAAAGTTAGACCAATGTTTACGTAAGCATAGGAGGGGGGAGTAGGAGCTTTGCTTACAAGGGGGAGGAGGACAAAACTCTGCTTACGTAATAATGAATGGCGCCAATTTCCAAAACGTGTCACACAAAATGTTTAAAGACGTTATTACGTTATTTTTGCGGACAAGTGAAAGAAACTAAAGTTTATCGTCACGGTAAGTAGTTTTTTTTCAGTAGCTTTAAAAAAAATCAGTTCACTCGATGTGACTCAATATAACTACATTATATATTTTTTATGTGGTTTCAAAACAAAATTTGAGCATTGCACACAGCGCCATCTAGTAAACCTTACCGTAAGATAAATCAGCGATAAGTTGTCATTATTAAATGTACTATTTCATTTTTAGCTAACATCCGAGATTCAGCCCCAATTCTATCAGCTTCATCGAGAGAACCATCGACCATATCGGACGACCCCTCTACCTCGGACAACAGACCCCAAAATGGTAAGACTGTAGAACTATCTGGCTAATCATATTGTTGCTTGATTTGTATAAAACCCTTATTGTACTACAATATTTTGTAAAATGCAAAACATACACAACAAACATTACGATGCCGTACCACTCCTTTGTTTGTCTAAGTAGGTATCAACGCAATATTAGTTATTCAACCGCCAAACAGTAGTGTGTAAACAATACCACGTTTTAAAATAAATAATTTTGCAAATGCGTACTTATAATACATAAAGAACACCCAGACACAGAACAAACATTTGTTGATACTTAAAATGTTTGTCCTGAGCGGGAATCGAACCCACGCCCTTCAGCTCTTAAGGCAAATATGCTACCAATGAGCCAACAGGCTGTTTTGATTCCAACTGTATCTAGCGAAATTACAAAGCTTCTCAAATTAATCATGCAATGTCTTAAAGTAATGAGCGTTGACGCGGTGCCCTGGACTTTCTTTTGTTACTCTTACCATCAGGAGAGTGTCTCGTTCGTGGTCGTATGTTCATTTTATTCGGATCAACCTTGTTTTTATAAACTTTCCCACTGCTGGACGCGGGGTTTTTATTATGAGTAGAGTAATTAGTCTAGCTGGCCAAGTGCGGGTTGGCAGACTTCGCATATCTTCGAGATATTTTTTTTTTTTGCTTTTTTTTTGGCGTCGCGTTTTAGCATTTGCCAGTGTCAAGTAATTATATATTTTTAAGTTTCAAAAGTTAAATAAGTGCCATCGTAGCTAGTTTTAGTCAAAGTCGTCTTTGTCAAGTCCAGTTCGTGTCAGTTAATTCCAGTCATGCTTTAGTAAAGTAGTGGCAACTTTACTACAAAGCTTCGATGGAGTTTTGGAAGCAACACGAAAACTCATGTTTCACCACATTATATGATTTTCCCACACTCGCGCTTGTAATTCGGCACTTTATGAATAAAACACCACCATTTTTATGCATAAACACTCGACAAAACACTAGTTTTGGAAAAAAATACAACGAAGCGACACGACTCTTCCCGCGTTCCCGCCAAAACTCGAGATATTTTTAATAACTTTTGGATGTGTAGGTTTTCTCACGATGTTTTCCTTTACCGTTTGAAGTTAGCGGCAATACTCTCATAAAGGTACCATTCAAGTATTACGTGAGCAGAATTCAAGTAATTATTAAACCCCCCTCTGCCTAAATAAGCAAAGTCTTTATGCCTCCTATGCTAACGTAAATATTAGTTGGTTTTGACTTGGTGGTAGATCTCCTTAGCAGGAGGTCGTCTAGGTAGGTACCACCGCAGTACCAGTTATTCTGCCGCTAAGCAGTAGTGTGTCAACATTACCGTGTTCCGGTTTGAAGGGTACTGCAGCTAGCGAAATTACTGGGCTGTTGAGACTAACCATCGAAAGTCTCAAAGTAATGAGCGCCAAAGCAGCGATGTCCTGGACTTTGTTTTGTTACTCAAAGTTCTGTGTATCGCTGCAATGGTCATGGACAGGCGTTATCTCTTACCATCAGGAGAGCGTCTCGTTGGTCTCATTACTTTTTTACATTAAAAAAAAAAGAAAAAAAAAGTTACTCGCGGAATTATCGCTAAAAGCGATCACCTAATATCGAAAGGATTCAAGAACATGTAGAAAACGTGGTGTGCCAATAACAAGGAAAAGTAAGAATCAACAATCAGGATATCACCATTAAAATCTTCCCATCCCCCATGTCATCAAAAATAAGCAAAGCAAAGATCACCATCCCCCTACGGTGCTTACGTAATACTTGAACTGCCTCTAACTAGAAAAGACAGGTGCGTGACGTGGGATTCGTACCCAAGACCTCCAGATTGGAAACTATTTAGTTCATCTTATATTATTCTAAGATAATTTTTAACGATATTTGTGGTACTAGCTCATGAAGTTCTTTTATTTTCTTAACATTTTTCTGTTCTCAATAAAGAGTGTTTATCTATCTATCACAATGAGATGATAATCGCTCCTAATAGGAGATAACACCTATTCGTGACTATAGCATTGGTATACAGAACTTTGAGTAACAAAACAAACACCCAGGGCATCGATGCTCAGGAGTTTACTTCGAGACATTCAATGATAATCGGCATTAGTTCTATACTTTGCTAGCCTCTATCTTTCAGTTCGTTACATGGCAATGTTTGCACATTACTGCTTGGGGTCTGAATGTATGATCACATCACACCACCCTGATTTACGTTAAAGCTACCTAAACAGCTAGTGTAAAAGACCTATCACAGTTCGAATATTTCCCAGTGCTAGCGATGGCTGAACCGGACGTGATAGCGAGTACCAAAGCGAACAGTCTGAAGCAGAATCGGAGCTCGTCGGCCGCCATTGTTGCCGTCTCGGGCTCCAGCGGCGCGCCGCAACCGGTGGCGCCACCTAGGAAGAAGAAACGAAGTAAGGCGTTGCAGCCCTAGCACAGACAATGTCAAAAAACTTGTGAAAAAAGTAGTTTGCGTTTAGTTGAACTTCAATCAATTTCATTTTAGTAGTTTTATTTTAAACTATTGAATACAGTTAACGTATTGATTAGCAAGTTGAAGTGGCAGTGGGCAGGGCACATAGCATGCAGAACTGATGGCCGATGGGGCTGCTAATTCTGGAGTGGAGACCACGGACCGGCAAGCACAGCGTAGGACGTCCACTCACAAGGACAGACGACCTGGTAAAGACCGCAGGAACGCGCTGGATGCGAGCCGCTTCTAACCGGTCTTTATGGAAATCAATGGGGGAGGCCTTTGTCCAGCAGGGGGCAAATAAAATAGGGGCTCACCCCAGCATACTTCTGGTCATACTAAACGGTATGACAAGCGCTGGTTTTCCGGTGAGCCCTTGTAGATAAAGTAAAATATGCATAGATATAAAATTAAAAACGAACGCACAATAAAAGTGGAATTAAAGCAATTCGTTTGAATTTTGCAACAGCTTGCAGCTTCTGCCCGTTCGATAGTACAATGTGCATGTGCAATGATTTGCTCGTATAGATCTGACGTACACTTTAAATGTATGCGAAAGAAAACTGAAAATAGTGAAGTGTATTTTAGACAAGCTCTGCATGCGGTTGCGGCTAAATTCGCGGCCGGCATTGCAAGCCGCACGCCAAGCCAGTGCAGTAGACTAAATAACCCTTAGAAGACGTATGCTCTATAACCTTCGAAAATAAATGTCTTTCCAGTCACGTAAACGAGACAGAATTATAAATATTCTAGTATTCTTTGACATTTTGAATTTAATGTTATGATTCAATTAAATTTTTTGTCCAACATGTGCTTGGGGATCGGTGGGTTGAATGAGCTGCCAATGGTGATAATAAAATCTGGGAAAAGAAATTAGATTTAAGAAACATGATTCAGAAAATCTAATGACCGAGTGAAGCCTCTAAGCCTCCACTGATAGAAATCTAAAACTTTGCTGGCGATTATTTAGACGACTATCCAATTAAGGTCAATTTAACTTTTACTGCTGGTAGATCTCCTTAGGTCGTCTAGGTAGATAGTCGTTCTGCCATCAAGCAGTAGTGTGTAAACGTTATTGTAAACAGGTTTGGAGGGTACTGCAGTTAGCAAAATAACAGCACTATTGAGACTAACCGTGGAATGTCTCAACCGTAATGAGCGCCAAAGTAGCGATGCCCTGGACTTTGTTTTGTTATTCAAAATTCTGTGTATCGCTGCAATGGTCATGCACACGCGTTATCTCTTACCATCAGGAGAGGGTTTCGTTCTTATCTTTACCGTTACATAAATAAAATCTCAGTCTGGGGAATTTTATTGAAACGCCCCCATCTAGTACCTACGCATAGCCTGTAGGGAAAAACAGAGTTGTTAAACTACAAATTTCACTGCCCTAGACGGAGTGCCGCGAGGCCTCACTTCGGGGTAGTTGCTAGTAATCGTTTTGTATCGTTCCAGACAAGTTGCATGGCTCGCAGTCGCTGTCGACGACGGACGGCGACAACCTGAGCATCTGTACCGTGGATACAGATGAGATACGCCCGAGGATAGCCATCGTCGACAAACCGCATCTACAAGCTCTTATACTGGTATACTTACTTAATTAATTAATTAAATACTATTTGTACAGTACCAATAGTACAACACTACTGTGTATGTGTGTGGAAAGTTGTGAGCGAGTAGTGTTGGATGGTATAATATATGGAAGTTTGGGTGGAAGAGTGGTATATCAGGAATGATACGAAAGATTACTCATCAATATAATTATGGCACTAGCTGCGCCTCGCGGTGTTACACGCTACATGTTTTCGGGATAAAAAGTAGCCTAAATGTTAATCCAGGGTCTCAGCCACGTCCATACCAAATCTCATCCAAATCCGTAGTAGTTTTTGCGTGAAAGTGTAACAAACATCCATCAATCCATCCAAACTTTCCCATTTATAATATTAGTGGGATTATTCATGGCAGAATTGCTTTCGCATTTTCAATACTAGTAGCACCCCGTGATTTCACCCGCTTTCCAAAGAGAACCGTCTTTCAGCATACAAATTAGACTATGTGCTAATCTAGGCCGTTAATTTTTGCCCTTCTCGTGCAATAAAGTCATACCGTAGTACGTTTCTATATGTGGATTGTAAGTTCTTTGTTATTATGTTTCGCAGGCGGCACCGGGTGTGGGAGCTAGCAGCGGCGCGCTACCGAGCCCCGCTAGCACTATAGAGTCTTTAACCAGAGAGTTTCAGGATTCACTCGAACTAGATACCTCTAAATATGGTAAGTACATCACTAGTGACGTAAGGATTCACAATAGACAATAGACAACACTTTATTTGGGATATTATACATATTTCAACATAATTAACAATACATTCATACAAAAAAATAAACACAAAACAATGAAAAAACTTATAGGTTTTTTTTTTTTTTTTATAGCTGACAGGCTTGGTGTTTGACCACAGCTCACCTGATGTTAAGTGACGGTGTGGTCGATGATGGTAAAGCACACCTAGCCTGGAATGGAACTGGCTCTCAAGTGAGGCTGCCGGAACACACCGTTAGATGCTTGGCGGCAGATTTTCAAAATATACTACTATTTCAAATAGTAGTATATATAGTATATATACTACTATTTGACTACTTTTCAGGCTTAGAATGAATATATATAAGTTAAGTAAGCGTGTTGTATTATATATCACTTCACCATTTAAACAGGGTGACACGCTGTTTAGACAGGGTGTTGTTAAACGCAAATCTATTTGTTTAGTTGGTATATAATATTAAGGTGGTTCGATTTCCATACAAACATTTTTTTGCCATTTATGGACAAATGGAGCATAATTTTACAGTGAAATCACAGCTACTGGCATTTATTTTGGTTTTTATTTGCGGTAAATCACAAAGGTACCACAAATGTTTCGTTATCTGTATATGTATATAATTTTTTTTCTTCTAACAAATGACTTGCCTGTAACCTATTGTCATTTATGGCCAATAAATACTATTGATTACTGATTTCAGCGAGCGATCGATCCATCAGTGTATCAGATTCTCGCGGCGACGCTAGCGCTTCGCGGCGGCCGCACGACTCATCTCTAGACATCAAACAAGTTAGCAATGGTAAGAAATTAACAAATTATTTTAAAAATTACAACCAATTAATAATAAAAAATAATAATATTTTTTATTTGAGCAAAATTTATACAGTGAAGTTAGTATTTCTTATAAATTAAAACACTAAGTTAATAAACTTAATAAATTTATTTCTTACTTCTTGCTGTGGTCCCTGAATATCTACTGAATTGAAATATATCTCCGACAATTCTGAGACTGGATTGTAACTCAAAATATGTGCATATTGAGAAACATGTTGTGTATTACTGTGTTCCGCTTTGAATGTGCATATTGAGAAACATGTTGTGTATTACTGTGTTCCGCTTTGAATGTGCATATTGAGAAACATGTTGTGTATCACTGTGTTCCGCTTTGAATGTGCATATTGAGAAACATGTTGTGTATTACTGTGTTCCGCTTTGAATGTGCATATTGAGAAACATGTTGTGTATTACTGTGTTCCGCTTTGAATGTGCATATTGAGAAACATGTTGTGTATTACTGTGTTCCGCTTTGAATGTGCATATTGAGAAACATGTTGTGTATTACTGTGTTCCGCTTTGAATGTGCATATTGAGAAACATGTTGTGTATTACTGTGTTCCGCTTTGAATGTGCATATTGAGAAACATGTTGTGTATTACTGTGTTCCGCTTTGAATGTGCATATTGAGAAACATGTTGTGTATCACTGTGTTACTCTAAATTTTGTATTTTTACTCAAAGTTTTGGGTACCGCACCTCTTACCATCAGATGGTCCGCTTTGTCTCTCGATAGTATTAAAAAATATTTGTAAATTAAGTATTATAATCATACTGCTAATCTATATTTAGTTTATTTAGTATTTTATATGGATATACGTTCATTGTATTGTTCTTTTTCATACGCCAACCTAATATTTATTTCAGCTTTTCTTTCCATCCAAAGGTTGTCTGGAAGAAATCGCTCTAGGCGATAAGACCGCCCTTGTACACCAAATATCTATTATATTGTTTTGTTATGTTAATTATCTCTTTTTATTTTTGTGTTTCATATTTGTATGTTGTTGTGATTTTTGTTTTGGTGTATAATAAAGTTATCTTCCTCCATCCTTAGCTTAAAATCCTTTCCGTATTAAGGTTGCCTGGAAGAGATCGCTTTTAGCGATAAGGCCGCCAATTTTTTGCATTAGCGTTAAGTTTATATATTTTTTGTAATTGGTGTAAACAATAAAGAGTTATATTATTATTATCTTCTATTCTATTATCACGCACAGGGTCGTCGGTAGTTCGTGCGGGAGACGAAGAGCGCGCGCGCGGCGGGCACAGAACTCACAGCGAGAGCCGCGCCGCACCTACTTTGGGCCACTCCAGCCTAGGCTCCTCTTCCAGGTCAGTGTCCCTAAGTAATTAGCAGTAGTGTGTAAACATTACTGTGTTCCGGTTTGAAGGGTACTGCAGCTAGCGAAATTACTGGGCTGTTGAGACTAACCATCGAAAGTCTCAAAGTAATGAGCGCCAAAGCAGTGATGCCCTGGACTTTGTTTTGCTACTCAAAGTTCTGTGTATCGCTGCAATGTCATCTCTTACCATCGAGAGAACGTCTCGTTCGTCCCATTACGGTTACATTAAAAAAAAACTTCTAGACCCCTGATATGCCACTGAAAATAGTCTGAGACCTTAGTACTGTTTTAGTATGGGGTTATGTATCTGTACTAGTATTATATTGTTTGTGTCTTTACGTCTAGGCGGAGTGTGAGTGGCGCGGGCGGGGGCGGCGGCGGTGGTTCGCGGCGGCGCTCCGCGGGCGATGAGGCGGCGCTCGGGCTTGCGGCGCTGCGCACGCGCACCACCTCCGGACACCATCTCACTGACATCGAGATACTAGAACAAGTCACCGTGCTTAACCTCGACACTGGTAATGTATCCAAGGGATATAAATATTGGCATAACATTCAGTTAGACCTGTCTTACTGTCTGTTAGATTTTTCTTATACTTTCTTAGACATGTCTTACACTGTGCTAGATATGTCTTCTACTGTGTTGGAGTCTTACTCTCTGTTAGATGTGTCGTATACTGTGTTAGATATGTCTTATACTATATTAGACTTGTTTTGTACTATGTTAGACATGTCTTACACTCTGTTAGATTTGTGTTATACTATAAAATAGGTATTTCAGAGCACAAGACATGTCTAAGTCTTGTGCTCTAAAATACCTATTTTATACTCTTATTTAGATAGATATGCATTGAACTCTGTTAACTCTCTTACAGTTTTGACGCCTGTTATACAATACGATCTGTTTGTAGATTTCATGTTGTATTGCACATATCTATTACATTGTTAAAGTTACATTTTTTTTAGATCTGCCTTACTTTTTGTTAGAACTTTGGTATATCTGTTTGCACTATTTACACCCTGTAATATATAGTGAAACCTATTTACGTTCTTACGCATATCTAGTAATGTCTAGGCGAATATTTTAATAAAATCTATCATCACATGACAGGTATCGATATCTTCTAGGCAAGCGTGCTCCATCTTAGACCGCATCGTCACTTAACATTAAGTGAGACGGCGGTCAAACGCAAGCCTATTTAATAGAAAAAAAAGGCAAAAAAAAATTTATTATTTTAAAATATCCGCTACAAATCTCTTGTTTCCCCAAGTAGTGATGTCTCAATAACAGCGGAAGGCGTTTGGTTCCCGGCAGGCGAGCGGGTGCCGCTCTCGGTGGCTGAGCACAAGCTGCCTCAGTGCATCAACCCTCTCAGCCTTCACATCATGCGCCTCACTTCAGAGTACATTGGGAGGGCCAATGACGACGATAACACTAGGTGGGTCACCGCAAGGAGGTCACACACGACCTTTACTATTCAATACATACATTGAAACGATTAGATTCCTCTGTAGTGGTATGCTTATATGGCACTTTTGCATGAAATAAATCAATTAAGCTAATACAGCTAACATCATTGTTAGCTGTATTAGCTTAAATTCCCTCTTGAAATGTTATTTAAAGAACAAAACATTTTTTTGTTTTAACCAAGTTAATTAGATTTCGTTTAATTTCTATGCATGAAAAACTTTTTTAACTATCTTGAGATTCAAACGAAACATTGAAGTTTTTTCATATATAGATGTACCTATTGGCTCGCTTATACATTGCATGAGTCAAGTGTATAAGTAGGGCAAAGATGTATAACGCGTGTAACCTTCCAGCCCGCCATCAAAAGTGAAGCAATCGTGGCGCAAGCGGGTTTCTCTTGTGATACACGCGTCGACTTTCATCAACAATACGCGCAGACTGCCCGGGCCCGTTGCATGCGCAAAAACTAACACACCAATTAGGTTATCATTGATACTAACTTTACTTGGTTTGGTATTTGGGTGAGGCTTGGTTTCAAATTCCTATTGATTGTTTGGGCCTTTGGTATTTGCGTGGGGTTTGGTTTAAATTTCCTATTGATTTAACTTGGTCTTCCTATTTTTGGTATTTGTTATTCGGTAGGGGCTTGGTTTAAAATGCTTAGTTACATATGATGCTTTGCTATTTAAGGAGCTTGATTTGTACTGTCCTTTGAGACATAGATTATATTATTTATTGTTTGTAAAATTAAAGGATTTAATAAATTAGTAATTAGATGGTTTCATTTTTGGATAGGGTTTAATTTTGGGTTCCCGATTCATAATTTGTTACTATGATACTTGGGTTAGGCTATCTGATTCTTTGGTATTTGATATTGAATAGCATATCCAATCACTGGAAGAATAATTAATATTCAAGCGGGACTCGATTCTTTGGTAATCGAGAGACGCTTATTTTTATTGTCTGGTTTTGGGTCTTTGGTATTTGGGTGATGCTTGATTTGTTGTATTTTACTAATATATTATTGGATATAAAGAATCTCTACCCAAATACCAAAAGACTAATCAATCTTCTCGAAGAGGGTAGTTTCCTTAAGGTGGTTCGATTTCCATCCAAATATTTTTTTGTCATTTATGGACAAATGGAGCATAATTTTACCGTGAAATCACAGCTACTGGCATTTATTTTGGTCTTTATTTGCGGTAAAATAATCTGCTGTTTTATTCAAGCCTTTTTGAGTTACCGCAAATTAAGACCAAAATAAATGCCAGTAGCTGTGATTTCACTGTAAAATTATGCTCCATTTGTCCATAAATAGCAAAAATTTATTTGTATGGAAATCGAACCACCAGTAATTTAATTCTAGTTTCGTTTCACTCAAGTTAGACGGGTGGTCGTAATTGCTATGCTGAGTTGGGCTGGATTGTGACAAAAAAAAGAAATAGTTTTTTTTTCTTGGTATTGTTTTAGTTTTTTATGTCACAAATACGTAATGTTTAGTGCTTTTTATAGGGAAACGGACGAGGAGAGCGAGTGTGTAACAGCTGGTGGTGGCGAGGAAGATGGCAAGGAAGCCAAGCGGGAAGCAAGCGATCGCACCACCACCATCAAACGGAAGACTGACAAGTTAGTACTACTTAATCTGCGTAGAACTAAATGTACGGAACCCTAATTGGATATCAGTCTATTACCAGTTCTAATTGCTCTATATAGTAGAATAGCGGACGCCTCGCCGTTTCACCCGCGTAGTTCCCGTTCCCGTGGGAATACACGGATAAAAAGTTGCCTATGTCACCGGGGGTAGGGTAGCTTCCCAACGGTGAAAGAATTTTTGAAATCGGTCCAGTAGTTTCGTAGCCTATTCAATACAAACAAACAAGCAAATCTTTCTCTTTATAATAGTATAGATATAATATACATTATATATATAATAATAATAATATACATTATATCTATATCGCAGTTGATCCCAGTTGACTTGATAGCAGTTGATAACGAATGTAGGAAAAGTAACTTTGAATTAGTATTTACAGAGTTATGTTTTTAATACCTAACCACGTAAAAGAAAATGATTCTATAAACAAAAAACATTATCAAGAATTGAACCAAAGTAGGTAACCACAGTTTTTCAAAGTTTATTACTATTTTTACAACAGCCTAGGCATGTCTTTGACCAATGTCTCATCTGTTAGAAAGTGACGATGTGACCGAAGATGGTGTACACTTGCCCATGAAATAGGTACTCGTTCATATTTGTAGAAGAAGCCCGGGCTGTATTTACATAGTTGGAAAACATAGACGCAGGCAACGAGATCCGAACATCACATTTTGTCCATAAAACCTAATATTAAATAAATAAATATCGTAGGACTATACACACAGCGCCATCTGGCCCCAAACTAAGCAGAGCTTGCGTGATGGAAGTCAGATAACTGATAGAATACATTAATACTTTTTTTTTTGTAAATACATACTTATAATACAGAACACCCAGACACAGAACAAACATTTGTTTATTCACAAAATCTTTGCCCTGTGTGGGAATCGAACCCACGCCCTACAGCTCTCAAGGCAGATATACTACCAATGAGCCAACGAGGCCAATAGAACTAACGGTTTGTTCTGGCTGCCTCACTCGGCCACACCATAATTTAACATGGGGTGAGATGTGGTCAGACACTTAGCCTGTGAAAAATATACACTCACATCATACTGGAAGCAATTGTCAGAGGTTGACATGAGAATTTTATCGCTTTAGGACGCCGACGCCCACTTTAGTGAAATGCCATTCGCAGGACAACATCAACGTCAGGTGATCCGGCGTTTTGCGACTAATATGCACATGCGCAGCTTTTTGCGATACTCTATTTATCACTACTTATTGCTTAGTCTAGAAATACTAAAAACTATCGTAAGTCATGAGTTTGCTATTTAATTTATAACGTGGATGCAGAACCAATCGTGTTTTTTTTATTATATTACTAGATGATATACTTCGTATCGCCTAACTAGTGTTATTGTATTTGTGAACAAACACGACAAGGTTTTAGGTATTTTGGTTTAAAAGTTAAATTACTATGTAAATTTTTATGAAATTTTAATGGAACCAAACTTAATCCTTTCAAATAAAACAAGATTTTTTCAAATCGGCCCATAAATGATGGACTTATGAATAATAATAAAAAACAACAGAAAAAAGTTTAAAATTTTTTGAAAGGAAAAATCTATTTTAATGTTTGATTGGAGTTTTGGCGGGAACAAGGAAAGAGTCGTGTCACGCCGTTGTATTTTTTTTCTAAAACTTGTGTTTTGTCGAGTGTTTATGCATAAAAATGGTGGTGTTTTATTCATAAAGTGCCGAATTACAAGCGCGAGTGTGGGAAAATGATATAATATGGTGAAACATAACTTTTCGTGTTGCTTCCGAAACTTCATCGAAGCTTCATAGTAAAGACGCCACAACTTTACTAATGCATGACTGGACTTGATTGACACGGACTGTACTTGACGAAGACTGGACTTGACTATATCTATAGCTACGAGGCAACTTATTTAACCTTTCAAACTTGAAAAGATGAAACACTTGACACTGGCAAATGCTCAAAATGCGACGCCAAAACCAAAGAAAAAAAATTAATAGATTTCACACAACCGATAAGTCCAACCTAGTTGATTCTGCTGCCTGCGATTGTGGAAGTGACATTTGTGATTTGAATCGTATATTTTTTTGCTGTCCCAATAATAATACTTCATCTTTTTATGAAAATCTTGTTTCTATCAAAGTTCCTTTCCCTACAGATATTCCGTGCTTACTTGCTACCCTAGATACAAATATTTATTATTCTATATCCTGTTTCCTCTTATCTAATAACGTAAAATTATAATCTTTCTTTCTTCTTTTTTCCAATTCCTGCTTTCCTGATCCTTGTCCTTTCAAAATTTTATTCCATAAACCTATTTAGTATTTTCTGTGTACGCGTCCTATGGTTTCCCCGTTTTCTCACTATATGAAATCAAAGCCTTGAAATACATGGATGTTAAGATAAAGAAGTTGAAGACTGAAGATTGTACACAAAATTAAGAAACATTGAAACTGGCAGAATGCACAAAGTGCGATGCCAAGAAGAAAGAACAAAAAAAAAGTCCAACCTGTCAAACGATAGCTCCGCTACGAACGCCATTTATTGAATGCAATACAAACAAAATTCCCATACAAAATTACAATTTTGATTTTTCGGCTGCTCCTTTCATTTCCTAATTCCCCTTTTTTTTTAAATCACTATGTTCAGGAGAACAAAATAAATTTAAATATTAGTGTAAACTTTTTTAAGCTTTTACAAGACTAACGCACGTCTATTGTTTTTTTTACAAATATAGTTGTGTTGTAGTATAAATATTGAAAACTAATTAAAACATTAATGAATGTGTGGTGTGTATGTATAATTATTATATTTGTAAATTGAGTGAGTGTGCTGTGGAGTTTTAGTTTGTGCGTCATTCATAATTATCATCAATTTGACTCACTATTATTTCATTTTCATGGCTTTTATTAGTCAGAGACGTTTTATGCAAACTAAATTGATGCTATTTACTTCAATTCAATTCAATTCTTGATGAATGGCCTTTGCGGAGGTTCTCCACAATTCCGCCAATGTCACGTAGAATGATTGACTGCCACACAAAGAGATTGGACTATGAATTGACTACTATTTTTGATGCTATTTACTTATTTTCACCCATAACTAAAATACTTGACAATGGCAAAAAATCAACGGCTGTCAATGTCATTTTATTTGAGATGTGTGCGGTTTGTTTTGGTTTTTTCTTTTTGCATAAGACAAACATTTTTTTTTCTGGCCGACGTTGCAATGGAGATAGGTAGGCGTTATCTTTTACCAATGTGCTTCGCACTGTCGCGGTTTGTGGTAGCAGCCATAATGGCAGCCAAAAATTTGGCATCGCGTTGCGGGAACAGGAACCCGTACAGTGCCAACTCTGCTTAAAATAACTATTTTCAACAATTAGTTTATAGATTTTGGCATGCAATGTCTTTTAGCAGGATAAAGAGATATTTTACTGGCAATCCTCTCGGTCCCACTTCTACAGCATATAAATTGACCATGTAACCATTTATGGTCAATTTATTCGTAAATTCATAATATATATATTTACCTTTATTTTCGTACTACGGAACCGTAACCCCGTATTGGTTCAGTTTCACCCGCGTTTTCCGAAATTATATTACCCATGTTTTATGCCATGATGTAAGGCAGCTCCATCCCAAATTCGTCCAGTCGTTACACCCAGTAGAAGTTACAAGTAGGTATAGATACAAGGAGATAAAATAACTTATGCCTTTATAGGTTGAAGCGTTTCTTCGGAAGCACTGTCCGGAAAACGGTCGACGCGGCCAAGTCTCTCGCCCAGGAAGTGTCGCACGCGCGGCACAAAGAAGACGTCGCCGATATAGCGGACGACGTGCGCGGGGAGCACAACATCAAGCTGAAGGCCAGCAACTCGCATAAAGGGCCGTACGACTTCGACGGGTGCGTGAGGCATGTTCAGGTTAGTTACTTTCATTGTTCAATAAAACTTCAGAACTTGTTCATACATGGTTATTGGGAACTGTCTAACAACATTTTGACTTCGACCCTTATGTATATATATGTAGCATTATTGTAGCGATGATAGCCTAGTGGGTAGCGTGGTCGATTTAGAAGGGCGTGGGTTCAAACCCACAACAATGAGCTTGAGTTGCCGGTGAAGGAGACATCGTGAGGAAATCATAGCGTGGTGGTAAGGTGCTTTCTAGTACTCGGCTAGCTAGCTACCCCCCTCAAGTTGAAAATCTGTCGCCAAATATCTAACTGTGTGTTTCGGTAGCTTCACTTGAGAGGCAGTTACGTTCCAGGCTAGGTGTGCTTTACCATCTTCGACCACACCGTCACTTAAAATCAGGTGAGCTGCGTGCTCAGCCTGTAAACCAAAAAAAAAGTTGTGGAGGGTTCCAGATTTTTCGCATGCCAGCCAAAACTTGATATAACTTCCAAGTTCGTTATGTCCTACAGGAGATGGGCTCGGGCCACTGCGGCGCGGTGTGGTGCTGCAAGTTCAGTGTGTGCGGGCGGCTGCTCGCCACCGCCGGCCAGGACAAGCTGCTGCGCGTGTGGGTCACCAGAGACGCCTTCCACATGTTCCAGGTAAGCCGCTTTCACTGCGGAAGGCTTTTCGGGTCAAGCTTGACGTGCCCTTGGATCACGATGTACTTTTGTAGTTTTATTTGTTCTATGAATTCGGATCACTAGCTTTTATATGTGTGCATTATTTGTAGTTTTTTTTCTTTGTTTTTGGCGTCGCATTTTTATATTTTCAAGTTTCAAAAGTTTAATAACTTGCCTCGTAGCTATAGTTATAGTCAAAGTCCAGTCTTGGTCAAGTACAGTCCGTGTCAGTCAAGTCCAGTCATGCTTTAGTAAAGTAGTGGCGGCTTTACTATAAAGCTTCGATGGAGTTTTGGAGGCAATACGAAAAGTCATGTTTCACCACATTATATCATTTTCCCACACTCGCGCTTGTGATTCCGCACTTTATGAATAAAACACCACCATTTTAATGCATAAACACTCGACAAACCACTAGTTTTGGAAAAAATATAACGGGGCGACACGCCACTTTCCGCGTTCCCGCCAAAAACTCCGTAGTTTTCTTCGTTGTAGTGTCTAGTGCAGGGTTTCTCAACCATTTTTGTGCCCTCTTGGAGTATAGATTTGATTTTATAGTTAGAGCAGCTAACTTTTATTATATGGAACAGTTGTTTTTATTTAAAGATTTCAGAGTTGTACCTTAATTAAGTTAAAAGTTGTTCATAATGATGAGCGCTATAACCTCCTTACGGCTTAATACACCCCACGCTTACAACCCTGCAATTCTTCTTTGCTTTTCTGTGATAACCTTCAACAAGCATTCACCACGATTCTTTTTCCACAGGACATGCGAACGAAATACAACGCCGAGAAGAAATCTTCCCCAACTCCCTCCCAAGAATCCCTCGCTTCCCTTTCCGCCCCTCCCCCTAGCCCAGAAGACCAGCCCGTCCTAGGACCGTCCGCCCCGTTCTGTCCCAAACCTTTCTGCGTATACTCCGGCCATACTTCAGATCTACTCGACGTGTCTTGGTCGAAAAACTACTTCATTCTATCCAGCTCGATGGACAAGACGGTCCGACTCTGGCATATTTCCAGAGGGGAGTGCCTGTGTTGCTTCCAACATATAGACTTTGTGACGGCTATCGTTTTCCATCCGAGAGACGATAGGTATTTCCTGAGTGGGAGTCTAGACGGGAAGCTGCGCCTTTGGAATATTCCGGATAAAAAGGTTAGCGTTTGTAATCATTGCACAATTAATTTTTTACCGCATGGTAATTTTTTTAAATGAAAAATGAAAAAAATCCTCTACTTTTGGCAGTAACAAAGTCATATATTCCAGGTGGCAGTATGGAACGAAGTCGACGGCAAAACGAAATTGATTACCGCCGCCAACTTCTGTCAGAATGGAAAATTCGCCGTCGTAGGAACTTACGACGGTCGTTGCATTTTCTACACCACCGACCAACTCAAGTACCACACGCAAATCGACGTGCGCTCCACGCGAGGGAAAAACTCAACGGGGCGGAAAATCAGCGGCATCGAACCGATGCCCAACGACGACAAAATACTTGTCACTTCAAACGACAGCAGGATTCGACTCTACGACCTCAGAGATTTGAACCTCTCTTGTAAATATAAAGGCTATGTTAACGTTTCGAGTCAAATAAAAGCATCGTTTTCGCACGACGGGAAGTACATTGTGAGCGGATCAGAAAATCAATGCATCTACATTTGGAAGACTTACCATGATTATGCAAAGTTTACGTCCGTGAGGAGGGATAGGTAAGTGTGTGCACTAGGATATCGAGAAGTAAATAAATATCGCAGGACATTACACACAGCGCCATCTGACCCCAAACTAAGCAAAGCTTGTACTATGGAAGTCAGATTAATTGGTTGAATATTTAAATACTTTTTTTTTTTAAATATAAGTAGTGAAAATAAACTTAATTGTCCAAATTCCTAGTCATCATCCCAGCCGTGGGACGGTCGCTGCTTAACATAGGCTTTCCCCATTGATTTCCATAAAAAACGGTTGGATAAGGCTCGCATCCAGCGCGTTCCTGCAGTCTTTATTAGGTCGTCTGTCCACCTTGTGGGTGGAGGTGCTACACTGCGTTTGTCGAGACTTTATCTGTTCGAGTTTTTGGAACATCGTCGATGTTGAGAGATATAAAAAAGTTTTTATTCAGTTTTAACTGCTGCTTTGAAAATATTATTTTAAAAAAAATAGCGCCTTGCCCCGTCTTCACACGAACATATAAACCTTTTAGAAAAATAATCTTATTTGTATATTTATTTAAGAATTCCTCCAACGCAGTGTACAAAAATACATTAAACATTAAATTACAAAATATCAAGATAAGTGTCACGGAAAAATAAGTGTCAAAAGGTCCAAGGAATGTTTGCTTTGTAGACTAAAAAGCGAAGTAGAAAACAGTATCCAAATCAGTTTGTTTCCAGTTATTTTAGTTTAAAAATCAAACTACTGACCGGTTTATAAATGACGGAGTTCTTACATAAAATACACCCGAATTGAGAACCTCTTACATTTTTGAAGTTCTTTAAAATCTCTCAAATTCCACAAAGATAGAAGAGAAACTTTGATATTCAAGATCTATTTTGATGTTAGGTAAACGTGATATTAATAAAATAATGGTTTTGCAGGAACGACTTCTGGGAAGGGATCAAGGCCCACAACGCGGTGGTGACATGCGCGGTGTTCGCGCCCAACCCTGATCACATGATCAGGATGATCACGGAGCGCGAGCAGGAGGCCAAGATGGCCGGCAAGGCCGGCGATAAGGCCGAGGAAGTGGTCAGTTATCATCCATTACTTTCATAATTCTTTGCTGGGTTTTCAACTATCTATTTATACTATTGCATAAAGGAAAGCTTTGATTGTTTGTTTGTATTGAATAGGCTCCGAAACTACTGGACCGATTTCAAAAATGTTTTCACCGTTGGGAAGCTACACTATCCCCGGCTACTTTTTATTCCAGTATTCCCATGGGAACGGGAACTGCGCGGGTGAAACCGCGAGGCGTCCACTAGTGTAATATATATATCTATACTAATTACAAAGGAAAGATTTGTATTTTTGTATGTTTGTAACGAATAAACTCAAAAACTAGTAGACCGATTTCAAAAGTACTTTCACCATTAGAATGCTACATTCGCCCTGAGTAACATAGGCTATGTTTTTTTAGTACTAGAATTTAATTAAAAATAAATGTTAACCCGAGCCGGAAGCCGGGACGGGCCGCTAGTATCTTATAATAAATTATCCTGGCGGTAAAAGATAACGCCTATCCATAACTATGGTAGCGGGATCAAAAAATAAAGTTCAGAGCGTCACTGCTTTGGCGTTTATTACTTTGAGACATTCGCTGGTTAGTCTCAACAGCCCAGTAATTTCGCTAGCTGCAGTACCCTTCAAACCAAACAGTAATGTTTACACACTACTGCTTAGCGGCAGAATAACTGGTACTGCGGTGGTACCTACCTAGACGACGACCTGCTAAGGAGATCTTTTTTTTTTTATTGTTGACAGGCTAGTTGTTTGACCACAGCTCACCTGATGTTAAGTGAAGGTGTGGTCAAAGATGGTGAAGCACACCTAGCCTGGAATGGAACTGGCTCTCAAGCGATCAGAGATCAGAGATCTACCACCAAGTAAAAATAATGTAAAATAATGGCAAATTTAACCCTGTTTGGTTCCCTTTCCAGGTCCCAGAAGGCGGCCTGGTATCGTCCTCAGCGCCAGGTCACGTTTTAGTGTCGGCTGACTTCAACGGCTGCATAAAGGTGTTCGTACACAAAGCCAAGCCCAAACATAGTTCACTGCCGGCGTCGGCACTCGCGTAGCTACACGTCACCAAGGTGTAGTATGGGTGGAATGTGACACTGCAACAAGTGAACACGATATGTGGCGCCATATGACTTGACTAGCCACGTGATATGAAATGAAGTGACACTTGTAGATGTGTGTATAGCTATGTAATTCGTGTAACTTGGTTACAATACGATACAAGTGAAGACGATTTTCAGAGGTAAGGGCGCCATATGATATGACATGAAGCAACACTTGTAGATGTATAGTTATATGATTCGTTTAACGTTGTAACGCGATACTATACAAGTGAAGACTATACACAGGGGTGAGAACGCCATATGATATGACATGGCACGTGATATGACATTTGTAAATGTGTACCAATTCGATGCTGCTTAGTAATTCAGCTGCGTGTTACACTTGAAATGTCACGTATGAATTGTCAAATGAAACGACTCGTAATGGCACTTCAAGTTGTGTTTCGATACATGTTAGTAATGTTATCACGTGACATAATATAAGAGAAGACTACACGTACAGCTAATGGCGCCATGTGATATGACTAGACGCGTGATACGATATGAAATGTCACTAGTAGATGTCTTCCAGCTCGATACAGCTTAGTAACGCGGCCGCGTGATGCAAGTGAAGACAATATGTAATGTTAGGACGCCATATGATATGACTGGCCACGTGATATGACACGAGATGCCACTTGTAGACAGCTATAAGATACGGGTGTTGAGCTTGACAGTGCTCTACGAACATTTGACGGGCATTCGTATAGCTATGTAGCCATCTAAACTTGTTTGGTTTCACTCAGAATACATTTTTAAAGTGATATTTCAAACTGCGTCTAATAACCCAGTGTAACTAAACGTTTTCCGGTTATTGTTGTCAGGTTAGGTATCTGATGTTAACACATACAATGCCGCCGACACGGCTAGCGTGCTCTCAATTTTTCATGGATTTGGGAATATTTTCCATCTGAAGCCGAAATACGACCTTTTATGATTTCACCTATAAACAGTGCCAGTGAATACGCCTAGCGTGCCCATGTCCATTTCATATCGCATTGCCAAGATCACGCCTGGCGTGCTCGCTTTTTATATAGGGCGGCATCACTGGGAACTACTCGAAAATAGTAGTGGCAATGAAAGTGTTAACTGACGGTGATTGTAGATGGTAAACATACCTATGACTGGAATAGGAAGTGGCTCTCACATTGGCCTTGAAACGACCCTGCTCTATTAACGGCGAATTTCAATGATTGTGGTTACGACAAAAATTGGTACACGAATTAGGGCAATTTTTCTTATATGCAAACTGGTTTATTTTTTTACAATTACAGACTTCGTATTTGTGAATCAGTATTCGTAACTGCGTTTAATTCGCAGTTTACCTTGATAACCTTTAGGTATTATAGCAGTTGCAGTTGTTACTGTCATATTGTCTGCTTTATCGATCATCACAAATAATGCAATATGAAAACTCATTTTTGTCGAGTGGATCGTGCAATAAAAAATGCTAACGACGGGTAATAATAGTTGAATTTAGTAAAGACGCACTATATTTCTTGCGCGTGTCGGAAAGTACTCTTATGTTATTTTTTATACAAGGTTATTAATAATTATTTATCTGATAAAAAAACGTGTACATATAACAACTTTAGTTTTGATTTCAATTAACTTGTTCATTGGAACTAAACGCGCACAAAATACTATTTTTTTTTTTAATTTTAGTGGACGTGATCTGAACACATAAAACAAATTAATAATTTGTATTATTTTCTACACGACTGCCCAAAAAAGTAGTGGAATGTTTTTAGGGTTCTTGTATTTGTTTCTTTATTATTTATTGCCTGAATGGGGCTATCATTACAATTCTTACGTCATCCCGATTGACAAGCGATAATTTTAAAAAAAAACGGACATTTATTATTGGGCATTCGTGTGTCAATCAATCAATCAATCTTGTTTCTTATAAAGATAAAACGCTACGGCAGATTTGTTGAATATAAAGGTCCTGGATTCAAATCTTACGGCACGCACCTGTCTTTTCTAAATTATGTTTTTTTTCACCTGATGTTAAGTGACGGTGTGGTCGAAGTTGGTAAAGCACACCAAGCCTGGAATGGAACTGGCTCGTGAGGGTGAGGAGAGAAAGTACCCTACCACCATGCTATGGATTCCTCACGATGTTTTCCTTCACCGGCAGCTCAAGCTCATTGTTGACCTTCGGCATGCGAACCACTGAGCTATCATCGCTACAAAATGTATGTACAAATGTGCATATTGCTGCTAGCTTTGAATGGTAAATGAAAACATCGTGAAACCTTTCATAACCTGAGAGTTCTTGACGTTCTCGAAGATATGTGAAGTCTACCAACCTGCACTTGGCCAGTGTAGTGATTAGGTCTTACCAATCCCAATGAGAAGAGACCCCGCACCCAGCAGTGGGAAGTTTATAAAGTATGCGATCTTATGCAAGTATTAAATATAAATATAAAAAAGAATCATATTTTTTTAGGTTAAGTTAAACGAACCTATATACGCGAACCTATTTTAAATTAAAAAAAAAAACTTAAGTCATGGAACAAAAGTTGCTAAGTATGATTTAGGAAACAAAGTTAAATAATTATCAGTAACCCTGTATGCAAAAGGTAAAAATGTCTTTTGTTTTACATACATTGTGCTTTTTTTAGTTATCGATGAATTATTGTTTTCTACATTTTGTTAAAATTAATGCGAGTATGGTTAGTGATATTAAAAAAAAGAATCATTTAATTAGATTTAAGTGTTTATCAATACAGGTTATTTTTCAAGAGACCATGTTTAGGCTATTGTATTTTTTTCAAATGTCAAAATTATAGTATAGTATTTATATTTTACGGTATAGTTATAGTTCTTGCCTTAAATATAAATGTGATTGAAAATATATTATTTTGTAAGTGTACATAAATGTTCCAGGTTAGTGTTGTATAAAAAAAATCGCGATGCCATTGTAATCATTATTGAAATATTATTATTTTTATGTATATTTATAATTCGCATTTATGTTCAGTAAATTGTTAAATAAAAAAAAACGTGTTTTATTTTTTTAATAATCTCATTTTATTAACGTATATTAGGAATGTCATATTTTAAATTACAATAGTTAATTAATTACAGATCATTATATTTCTATGGACACAAAATTCGTAGATTTTAACTTTTTACAAAAAAAGTTTACCACAGCCTTCCTTATCATTAAAATTACTCCAGTTTATCTTTCTTACAATAGAGAGAGAGATGATTCTATATCTGATTACGATTATGAAACAATCCAAGCGAAGGCTGTCATGTTCGGTGGGAAGTTTTAAGTTCTCAAGCAATCCCAACTTTTCGGCTCAGGTCAGATGCGAGGCGTGTATAGTAGTTTCTTTTATTAATTTTTGCATCATACTTTTCTTGTCTCCAATGTTTTGATGTCATAAAGTATTTTACATTAATCGCAGTCAAGGTAGAGTCCGGTCATGCCCGAGTAAAGTAGTGGCAACTTTACTGCAAGCTTTGATGGAGTTTTGGAAGTTATAGCGAGTGACGTTGAAGAACGTAAAGTTTAACCACACACACATCATTCGGCACTTTATGAATAAAACATTATTCTTATACATAAAGGTTAGGAAAGAATACGATGCAGGTGACTTAGTTTATCCGAAACACATTGTTGTGTTGGCTGGAATAACGTTAATTCAAACTTTATCCGATGTGATTGGCGCATACGACTTCATTGACCTTATTATACAAACGACAAACTGGGTGACGTCGCGCAAAAATACGGCACAATCGGTCATATATTTTATTGTCAATGCTTTGATCGCAAGTGAAATTCAACAAAATCACTGAAGATTTCTACAAAGTCTATTCGAAAGCTTAATTGGGAGACCGTCTGACTTGTAATCTGGAAATCCTGGTTCGGATCCCATAGCAGGTCTTGCTCATGGTGCCAGTGCCGTTCACAGCGGGTATAGTGCTAGGCCTTCCAAGGTGGTTTGCTAATGTTGAGAGTCCGCTTGGCAGTCTTATCGCGCGGCCTGTCGGCGCGGTCGCTGGTCGGTTCTTCTGTTTGTTCTGTGGCCTCGGGCCCGCCCGGGCTGTCGCCGCTTCCGTCCAGGTTGGCGGGCTTCGTTAGCAGCTGGAAAAAGGAAATATAAATGAATTCGGTATGTAAAGAAAAAAAAACTTTACCTTGATTCCAAAACCATTTCGAAATAGTACATTTCTATACAAAATTTTTATGTTTAAAACTCTGTAAACTATGAGGTGAGGTTTATTTTAATAAAAAACATAAATCAAACTTGACTTTCAAATGATGTCTCATGACGTCACCTCGTCGGGCAACTTTCATAGATTAAAGAAGCAATGGCAAACCAAAACAAAATTTGTCAATGTCAAGTCAACGGCGATCATAATAATATTTTCAATACACATACGTCGAATTGTTTTTCGGTTTATTGATACAAATATCTGGATTATTTTACTTTAAACGTTATTTGGACGCTGATATCGCTTTTATAACATAAGATTTGTTGATTGACTTCATGTCATGAATTGTAAAAACCGAAGACGTGACAGAATGGCTACAGCTTTAGCCTGCCCGATGGGGAAAATTAAAAAAAAAATTGTCAGTTCTGTTGTCAAACTTAATCAAATGTGTCAAACTTTTTTGTTTTATATGGCAAAGGCATATTCTACATATTCAGCCGACCTCATGACGTCATAACTATAAAAAGTTTGTAAACGTATTAAAATTAAACTACCGCATAGAAAGCCAAAATATTCAAATTTGTTTCAATAAGTTTTTACTGATAGTAAACTTTATTTAAGTTTACTATCAGTAAAAAATATAAAATAAATACAAAAAAAAAACTTTACATACCGAATTACCTAATACAATAGAGTTTAAGAATCATCGACGACATATGTATGTGTAGCTATGCCCAATTCAATTAAGATGTTGGAATAAATGAACCAAAATTGAAAATTAAATTCTTAATATAATGTTTCAAATAATGTTGTTGTTATAATGTTGTTTTGTTGTGTTGTTAATGTTTGTTGTTGTTTTTGTTTGTTTTTGATGTTGTTGTTGTTCTTAATGTTTTGCTTATGTAAAGATAAATACTATTTGCAATAACATGAGTAGAAGCAACTATGTTTGATGTTCGTAACTGAATTGATGAACTTCGCACGGCGTAGGTACAAATTGTAGATGGCAATACAATATTGGAAGTAATCATACGATTTTTCTTACGTCATATTTTTTAGTAAAACGGACTCAAAGAAAGGCCTCTGTCGCCCGGGCCTCGCAACAGCTTTTTTTTATGGTTGACAGGCTAGGTGTTTGACCACAGCTCACCTGATGTTAAGTGAAGGTGTGGTCGAAGATGGTAAAGCACACCTAGCCTGGAATGGAACTGGCTCTCAAGTGAGGCTGCCGGAACACACCGTTAGATGCTTGGCGGCAGATTTTTAACTTGCAGGTGGTAGCTAGCCAGCAGAGTACTAGAAAGTACGCTACCACCATGCTATGGTTTCCTCACGATGTTTTCTTTCACCGGCAGCTCAAGCTCATTGTTGGGGTTTGAACCCACGCCCTTCGGCATGCGAACCTACCGCGCTCACCACTGAGCTATCATCGCTATAGCAAAGGCCGCCGCTGCTTATTTATTTATTTATTTAATTATATTACACAAAACAGGATACAGTCTCAAGAATTAACAGAGGTGAACAGATTTTGGTTTCGATTCGAACTACATCCCTTACATATGTGTAAACAACAAGACTAATTCAAGCAGTAGTTAAGAATTAATAAAATAAAGTAATATGATTGAAATAAGTGGCCATAAAATGACCAAAAACGCAGTGAGTGAGTGGCAATTTCAGATAAATTTGCAAAATTCTAGCTGGTTAGGTACAAATGTCATACGCAGTAAACAATTTTTCTGACATTAGTTTTAAATGTACACAATTTCAAGTTGAAAATGTCAATAGACCAGTCTCAGTGTCTGCTTACCAGTTTGACGTAATGTTGGAGATCGGTGTCGCTGAGCGCGTCGAAGTTGAGGGCGGGGCGGTCGCGCGCGAGCGCCTTGTCCGCGAACGTCGGCATCGTCAGCGGCGGCACCTGCGGCGCCGGCGGCGCGTACTCTGCTGCAGCGTGTGTCGACGCTGGAATCACAACTTACTTTCAATTTACAGCCCTCTTGGTTCATTGGTAGTATGTCTGCTCCAAAAGCTGAAGGGCGTGGGTTCGATTCCCACCCAGGATAAACATTTTGTGGTATAAACAAATGTTTGTTCTGTGTGAACGAAGAACAACATGACGAGCAAGATGTAACATGACGGAACGACAGCTGTGCGAGAAACAAAACCAAACTAGTGAATTACTCAAGAAATGTGTGTGTTTTTAATATTTAAATGATGATCACACTAATATTATAAAGGCGAAAGTTTGTGTGTTTGTATGTCTGTTACTTCTTTACACTCAAACAGCTGGCTGCACTGCTGCAACCTGCTTCTGTTAGCGTTCCTAAAATTCTTAGAAACAATTTATTCAATCTATACTAATATAAAGAGGAAAAAAAAAAATTTTGTAACTAAAGTTGACAAAGGTCACGGACCCCAGCGTCTGTGGAGCGTATAATAAAAAAAAAAAAATATATAAAGAAAGATTTGATTGATTGATTGTTTGTATTGGACAGGCTCCGAAACTACTGGACCGATTTCAAAAATTCTTTCACTGTTGCGAAGCTACACTATCCCCGGGTGACATAGGCTACTTTTTATCCCTGCATTCCCCCGGGAACGGGAACTACGCGGGTGAAACCGCGAGGCGGACGCTTCGCGTTTTGCTAGTGTTTAAAAAAAACCATTTAAGTATTCTATCAGTTATCTGTCTTCCATAGCTTTGCTTAGTTTGGGGTCAGATGGCGCTACGATGTTCTACGATTTTTTTTTCAAATAAACTTTCTATTTAAAGAGAAAATTTACGATTTATGGGTGGTAACAGACCGTTTTAAGGCTTCCGTACCCAAAGGGTAAAACGGGACCCTATTACTAAGGCTCCGCTGTCCGTCTGTCCCTCACCAGGCTGTATCTCATGAACTGTGATAGACAGTCGAAATATTCACAGATGATGTATTTCTGTTGCCGCTATAACAACAAATACTAAAAAACAGAATAAAATAAAAATTTAACGGGCTCCCATACAACGAACGTGATATTTTTGCCGTTTTTACAGAAAACTAGCTGCGCCCCGCGGTGTTACCCGCTACATACTTTCGGGATAAAAAGTAACTTATGTCTGAATCCAGGGTCTCGGCTACCTCCATACCAAATTTGACTGTTTGTCTCTATTTGTTGTTATTTTTGTTTTTTTTTTGTATTGTTGCAAAATAAAATTATTTTCTTTCTTTCTTTCTTTCTTTCTTTCAAATCCGTTCAGCAGTATTTGCGTGAAAGAGTAACAAACATCCATTCATCCATGCGAACTTTCACATTTATAATATTAGTGGCATAGTGGGATGGAACGGTGGTGTTATTGACACACCCCATCTTTTATTCCTCTGATCCTATCCGTCCTAAGGTTGCCTGGAAGAGATCGCTTTTAGCAATAAGGTTTTTTTTAATGTAAGAAGTAATGAGACGAACGAGACGCTCTCCTGACGGTAAGAGATAACATCTGTCCAGTACCATTGCAGCGATACACAGAACTTTGAGTAACAAAACAAAGTCCAGGGCATCGCTGCTTTGGTGCTCATTACTTTGAGACTTTCGCTGGTTAGTCTCAACAGCCCAGTAATTTCGCTAACTGCAGTACCCTTCAAACCGGAACACAGTAATGTTTACACACTACTGCTTAGCGGCAGAATAACTGGTACTGCGGTGGTACCTACCTAGACGACCTCCTGCTAAGGAGATCTACCACCAAGTAAATCCAAGATCGCCAGCTATTACACCTATATTTAAGTTTATTTCTTCCGTACAATAAAGAGTTATCAATCAATCAATCAAATTTTTTTCTACTTGTGTTTGGTTTATGTTGTGCGTGGGTGTATAGGTACCGGTGTGCGGCCTGGTCAGGTCGAGCGAGGACACGTGCCCGCCGCTGGTGAGGATGAGCAGCGCCTGTCGCCACTGCGACTCCATCACGCTGTGCAGCTGCGACGCGATCTGGCTCCGGCGACGTTTGTAAGACTCCAGTTTACTCTGGAACATTACAAACATTCATTGAATCAGGCGTTACTTTGCGGAAGTCCATTTTGAATATTCAAAAAAATATATACTATATATTTAGTTTATTTCCGCTTAACAGTCGTTCCAGTTACAACAGTGATGAGGACTTCAATTCAACTAATTTGATAATAATAATATTAATTAGAAACTTAATCTTTACTTAATATCTAGAACTAATTTGACATTAACTTAAAAATAGAATTTAACAAAAATCTAATTAAAATAATTTCAAGTTTTTTTTTTTTTTTTTTTTTTTTTTTTTTTTTTTTTTTTTATGTAAAAGTAATGAGACGATCGAGGCGCTCTCCTGATGTTAAAAGATAACGCCTGTCCATGACCATCGCAGCGATACACAGAACTTTGAGTAACAAAACAACGTCCAGGGCATCGCTGCTTTGGCGCTCATTACTTTGAGACTAGATGGTTAGTCTCAACAGCCCAGTAATTTCGCTAGTTGCAGTACCCTTCAAACCGGAACACAGTAATGCTTACACACTACTGCTTAGCGGCAGAATAACTGGTACTGCGGTGGTACCTACCTAGACGACCTCCTGCTAAGGAAATCTACCACCAAGTCTTATAATCCTCCTCTCTCTGCAGTAACCACTTGCCAAGCGGCAAGGCAAGGATAGGATTTTAAAACCTAACTAAATTTTTACATATAGCTTGAATATTCAATTAGAAACATTGTTGTTTGTCATTGGTTGTATGTTTGCTGCAAGAGCAATCAAATGATCCCACCAGAAGCATGATCGAATCCCACCAGAAGCATGATCGAATCCCACCAGAAGCATGATCGAATCCCACCAGAAGCATGATCGAATCCCACCAGAACTAGATTCCGCTGCGTTGTCTCTGGGTGTTCTGTATTTATTGTAAGTACTAGCTGCGCCCCGCGTTGTTACCCGCTACATGTTTTCAGGATAAAAAGTAGCCCATGTGTTAATCCAGGGTCTCAGCTACCTCCATACCAAATTTCATCCAACCCGTTCGTTGGTTTTTGCGTGAAAGAGTAACAATCCTACAAACTTTCGCATTAGCAAGATTTATTTACATTTCGAGGAAATAGACAATAAAGCTTACCTCAAGTAATCCAATTTTCTCGCTGGCTTGCGCGAGTTGCAACCTATATAATTTTATTTCCTCTCTCTGCTTTTCTTCTAAAACGTTGACTTCTAATTTATGCCTGAAAATTTTCCAAAAAGGTTGTTAGAATTAATCAAAATCTCAATGAACACACTAACCACATCGAAATTTCAAAAAATATTGTATTAACTTATTAATAACAGGTATTGTATAACTTTTAGTATAAGCACAATACCGAAATCTGTAGTTTCTTTAGAAAAAGTACTATTTTTGAGCTGTGTCTGTTATTAATATTTTATAGTGTGAACAATAAAGAGTTATCTTATCTTCACCCTTTCGCCTTAATATGCCCTAAGCTTATAATCCTGTTTGAAGAATACAGTCGAATATAACTTAATACTCATTGCCCCTTACTGTTCTTCTATCCTGGATATTTGCTTGTTGAAGTTCTCGAGCAGCACAGTCTCCTTGACCCTGGTCTCCTGTTCCATCTCCTTCTCGGTGTAGTCCAGTTGTTTCTGGAACTCCTGCAGTTTGCTCATCACGGCTTCCTCCAGCTGCTTCTGGTAGTGGCACTTGAGCTCGTTCTTCTGGACCTCTAGATGCTTACGGAGCGATTTCACTTCACTATCTAAGTTGTCCTGGAATAAGATGGAAATTATAAAGAACTAGCGGACACCTCGCGGTTTCACCAGCGTAGTTCCCGTTCCGCGGAAATACAGGGATAAAAAGTAGCCTATGTCGCCCAGGGATAGTGTAGCTTCCCAACGATGAAATAATTTTTGAAATCGGTCCAGTAGTTTCAGAGCCTATTCAATACAAACAAACAATCAAATTTTCTTTACAATAGTTTAGATTGAATAACTTGTTTCTAAGAATTTGAGAACGCTAACAGAAGCAGGTTGCAGCAGTGCAACCAGCTGTTTGAGCGTAAAGAAGTAACAAACATACAAACCCACTCACAAACTTTCGCCTTTATAATATTAGTGTGACCATCATCATCATCATCATTTCAGCCGTAGGACGTTCACTGCTGGACATAGGTCTCCCCCATTGACTTCCATAAAGACCATGCAGCGCGTTCCTGCGGTCTTTACTAGGTCGTCTGTCCACCTTGTGGGTGGACGTCCTACGCTGCGCTTGCCGGTCCGTGGTCTCCACTCGAGAACTTTGCAGCCCCATCGGCCATCAGTTCTGCATGCTATGTGCCCTGCCCACTGCCACTTCAACTTGCTAATCCGTTGGGCTATGTCGGTAACTTTGGTTCGTCTTCGGATCTCCTCATTCCAGATTCGATCTCTTTTTTTTTTTTTTTATGTGACAAATAATGAGACGAACGAGACGCTCTCCTGATGGTAAGAGATAACGCCTGTCCATGACCATTACAGCGATACACAGAACTTTGAGGAAACTCCGAGCATAGCCCTCTCCATAGCGCGTTGTGCTACTTTGAGCTTACCAAGAAGGCACACAGTCAGAGACCACAGTGTGACCATCATTTAAATATTAAAAATACACTCACACATTTCTTGAGCAATTCACTAGTTTGGTTCTGTTTCTCGCACAGCTGTCGTTCTGTCATGTTACATCTTGCTCGTTCTTCGTTCACCTTCTCTTTCAGCAAGTCGCGCTCTTGCGTCATTATGCTGGTATCATCAGAAAGTGATTGGATTTTAAGAGTTAGTTCTGTTGTTTTGAGTTTAGTTTGTTCATGATCTAATCTCTCCTGCGGAAAAAAATAAATCAATATAGCATAGAATAGAATAGAATATTTTATTGGCCTTATAACTACATATGTTACACTAGGCACGTCAAAATTACAGTTATTAATATCAAAATTATATAAAGTTACAAAATGAAATAAGAACAATTAAACAAAATGTCACTGCCTAATATTAAAAAAAAAAAAAAGATGAAAGATGAAAAAAAGATACAATGATATTTTTGGACTGTGAAACTAGTCCATAATATAGAAAAAATATTCCAATGTACTAGTTTCTACTTGACTACACATACAACATAGGGCAGACAGTTTTCATATCACAATTATTATCAACCAACTATCATTTTGAACAACTATAGGATCAACCTTAAAAAATGAGTAAAAACATCAGCTTTTTTTTTTAAATCAAAATAGGTTCGCGTTTGACCACACTCTGCCTGATGTTAAACAGTAGTGTGGTCTAAGATGGAGCACGCTTACCTAGAAGAAACCTATTTACTCTGGATTTGAAGACACCCATATTGTACCTAACAGGAAACACAGACACCGGCAGAGAGTTCCACAACCTCGCTGTGCGAATGAATAATGTGGAATCAAAACGCTTTGTGCGTACATGGGGAACATCCACCAGGTACGGATGACGTTTTGGTCGCATTTGTCTGGCTGTCCGGTAAAAGAAAGGTGCTGGGTGAACCAAATTGTGCTCAGCTGTATACATTTGCTTGTTTTTCAGCTCAGCACCACCATTCTGTATAATTTAATTGAATCTCAAGTTACTTGGGGAACTTGACATTAAATTACCATAGACCAAATTACCTTTTCCAAAGCATCTTCCAAATTTTTAACACAATCCGTTGACTGCTTGTTCAGTCTCATAACAGTTTCATAGTTTTCCCTCAACACTTCTATTTCCTGGTCTTTACTACTAACAACGTCTTGCTTGGCTGCTAGCGCCTTTTCTGTAGATTCTTGCATTTCTTTTTTTTCCGATATTAGTTGTTTACATTTTTCCTGGTAGTCATGGGCCAGGTCTAAGGTTTTGTAAAGTTCAGCTTCAAAGTGATTGGTTTTCTGAAATAAGGAGCTTATTATACTGGCAACATAATTTTTTTTTTTTTAAAACTACCTCAAAGTACTATAAAGAGGTGCCTCTTTATTGTTCATACCAGAAATCAGATTCATACTATAAACAGCTTAAAAATACTCTAAAAACAAGCATCCTCATCAGCTTATCACTAAAAGAGATTTCATCTAAGCAATCTTAGTAAAGAAAGTTTTTGTGGAAGTAGGAAAGGGTAGGGGTGTGTTAAGGTGAGACAAAAGATATATAGAAAACAGTATCACACATATTTCCCTCTTATGCTGATTCAACCAACAATGAACTTTCACTTTTATAATAAGTTTTTTTTTTTTTTTTTTATGTGACAAATAATGAGACGAACGAGACACTCTCCTGATGGTAAGAGATAACGCCTGTCCATGACCATTACAGCGATACACAGAACTTTGAGTAACAAAACAAAGCCCAGGGCATCGCTGCTTTGGTGCTCATTACTTTGAGACTTTCGATGGTTAGTCTCAACAGCCCAGTAATTTCACTAGCTGCAGTACCCTTCAAACCGGAACACAGTAATGTTTATACACTACTGCTTGGCGGCAGAATATCTGGTACTGCGGTGGTACCTACCTAGATGACCTCCTGCTAAGGAGATCTACCACCAAGTCTTAGGTCATAGTAAAGTATTAGGGCTTAAAACAAAATCTATTTATGATAATTATATCCTAGCAAATTTGGTCTAGTTAACCACCCTCTGAACAATGGAGAGAAATAAAAGAATTTCATAAGCATGGTGTCTGCAAAGTCAGTAGCAGTAACTTTACCTTTTGTGCATCATCAGCAACTATCTTGAAATTCTCCACCTCTCTGCACATCTTTTCCAATGCTGATCTGTGCCGTTCTTCTGCCTTGTCCAAACTACTGGTAATTTTCAACCAAGCGTCTTTCAGGCGAGCAATGGCAGAGTCTTTTGTTCGATCCACCTTCAGAGCTACAGCTAGCTTCTCTTGCTGGTCAAGTAGCTTTTTTTGAAGCTGCTGAATTAAGGCTTCACAGTGCTAGAAAATAATTATGATAAGTTTCTTATTCCAGTCTTAAAATTTGTAAGAACCAGTCTACTATTATAGTAGTAAGAACATTTTTGAAAATATTGCAGAACTTTATTCTAGTTCTAGATATTATAACATTGTTAAATATTGAAATTACTTTTACACAAAGTCTAGTCTTGGAACTAGCTTTAATTTACATATAGGCCACATAAAGGTATTATTGTATATCAATGATAAATAATAATTGACATGGACAGTTCCTTTAGTACAATAGATTAGTCCTTACCTCTCTTTTCAGTCTTTCTTCTTCCAACTTAACACTATCAACCCTATCTGCCCTATCACCTCTCTCTCCCCACAAATCACTTAAGCTCAACAAATCAGTATCTATAGAATCTATCAACTTATGCTGCATTGCCGTCATCCTAATACCATCCTTATGATCGACAGGGTAAGGTCTCATTTGTGGCATTTTGAATTCTTCTTTAGACAAATAACTATCTGAGCTTTGAGTTAGTCTACTGTTTTGTGCTTTGTACTGTTCTAGTACTTTTGTAGCTCTGTCATAGATCTTGTTAGAGGTCGGCCTGAAAGTGTCTAAGTAACTTTGAGTTGTAGTTGGAAGTTTTTTTGGTGTTGATGTTGGATGAACATTTTTTTCCGAGAAACTCAGTCGTCTTATACTTGGAGATTTCATAGTTTCTCTTCTAGTTTTTATATCATGTCTTGGAGCCTCTATAGGCTTATCTACATTGTCATCGTACTGTTTACTAGTGGTTTGTAAAGATTCACTTAACTGAGTTTTGTACGTGTTTGAAGGCAGAGATTTTTCTGTCGGAGGTGGGTTGCCTTTCACCAGGTAAATGTACTTGTCTAACACATTACTGGAAACTATTCTACCACTTGGCAATTTTATTTGATCATCACCACAAAGGCTTGATTCCTTTGAGTCTAGTTTTTGAGTTATGTAGTCACCGGCAGCTTTGATTAAGTTCTCAGGGGTAAGACTATCATATTGATCCTTGTACTTCGTTTCAGGACTCTCGTAGGAATCTACTTTGGTGAGAAACTCGTCGATTTCGTTTAACAAGAGCTTATCATTCTTCTTACTGGGAGTTGAAACAATGCTACTGATGTCACCATCCATGCTTCTTGTATCATTAACAGAGTCTGTTTTCTTCCGGTTATGTGTTACTCTGTGTAATTTCAACGAGGGTATAGATTCGCGTGTACTCACAGAATCAAGGCTGGTCAGCGATCGATCTCGCTTGCAATCCCTTCTTTGTGTTTTACGACGCCGCTGTCGAGGAAATGTATAGAATTTTCGGTCTAAACTGTGACTATCAAAACTATCGGTTGTGTCCACCGTTTTATGTCTCGTTTTTCGTCCGGTACTCGATATATTATCGCTGCTAATTTCTAAACTTTCTAACCTCGATTCTAACGCGTGGACTTGGTTGACCAACTTGTCAAGAACTTGGGCTGTAACTGGTTTGTGTACGACGGTTCTAGAAGACTCCAGTAGTGAATCTTCGGAACCCGAGCTATGTACTAGAAAGAAATTTGGCGGAATCAACAAGAGAACATCGGTGTCGTCGGTCTCACTCATTACAGCAGAATATTAACTTATTCGCCGTAGTAAAATATTGTGCCATTATATAAGTTATTTCACAGAGTTCTTTTATACGTCGCGTCGGTAATAGCGATAATCATCACAGAACAACAAGCGCTCGTAACAATTCAATATTATTAATGAAAAACCTCGAAAAGAATTGTTATGTTTATACACAAACAAATCAACGAATGATTTTTTTTTTCTTTTTCGACCATAGCACATTTGAGCATTAAGCCAGTTCTCAAGTTAAAAATATTTTTTTTGACAACAAAACAAAAAAAAGCTGTGGCTTTTGGCGTCACACTATGTACATTTTGTCAGAGTCAAATATGCCCATATTTTCTCAAAAAAAATAAAACAAGTAACCAAATCATAGAAAATAAATAAAGAAAGTTAGTCATGCCAGACAAAATAAAGTAGTGGTGGAATTACTTTGAGCAGCAGCTTCGACAGTATTTTGGGAACAGCACGGCGCTCAGACGAATAATTAAGGGTCCAAGGTTTCGGTAGACTTTAATTCTTTTTGTTAGCCGTGTTTTCGATGTTCCTAATATATTTGAAAAAGGAAAGCAAATTTTTTGATGAAACAATTGATATTTCTTTGTGATTTCATGATCAGTTTATTAATTAAAGTTGTTAGGGAATAGATCCGCATTATTAGGTATTACTTACATATAATTATACCTACCCTTTAAAAATAAAGCAAACTTTTGACTATAAAAATAAACTTTTTATCACATACAATATTTTTCTTAAACTAATACGTATAGATCTCACATATTTCTACAAAATCCGACGTAAGTAATGATATAACGTCGTGATCATTGTATAAGTTTTTTCAAGTTTTCTAATATAAATCTTACAGCGGCAGCGTAAGTCGCCAGCGCGACTGCCATGGCATGGTCATTGCAGTTCTGCATGTTCGGCTTGTCAGTAGATTTTAATTTGTAGAGTTGGAAGCAGCCGCTTGGTTGTTGAAACTCGAGGAAGCTAAGGAGCCAGGACCGCCGTAGGAACTGGGCGTTGCCGTCTAAAGCGCAGAACCCAACTGAAACATGTACTAAATTTTCATTTTTTAACCACATTGTGATGTGTACTGTACCTACTGGTGAGATATCTAGCCTAACTATCATTAAAAAGCTAGCTGTGGCTGTCACGGGAAACATTTGTGACTTTGTGTCGTCATGATCATGTTTTGTTACCTGCGTAATATCATCTTTAATCATTAGAAACGGATTAATCCGTTTTATTAGTAAAACTAGCCTTTTACTATTATTAAATCATTATTTACTTTGCTCCAGTGGTAGGTCCGCCATCTGGAAACCGTTCGAGGCAATGTATTCCACTTCTCTGAAGGCTTTCTCGCAGAAATTAATCCTGTAGAGATGGTCCTCATGAGCGGAAAATATTGCGCAGTCACGGCCAAGTCGGGCATGTAGAAGCATTATAAGTCTAGAACAAACGAGCATAATTTTATAAATTCCCAGAAATGAACAGAATGTGGGTATTTAAGAAAATACCAAATTTCGACTCTGATCTAGGCATGTAAAGAATGTTTACACTCATTCATCAACTAGAAAAGTATTTAATAATCTCCAAACAGATATTATCAAATTATAGGTAAAATACTCGACGATACTTTTTAAACATAAAAATTGTCCGTCACGGGACACCAAGCAAATGTGAAACATTTTAAGAGTGCGCAGGTCACACATCGAAGTAATGTATGGTATAAGTATTCACACATATAAGGGATGAAGGGAATCGAGAGAAGTGGCGTAAACAGGCATGATGGCATAAATAAGCGTCACGCCGTTTGACGTCACGACATATACTACGTTTTACTGCAAAGACGCGCTAATATTTCATATTAAGGTGGTTCGATTTCCATACAAATATTTTTTTGCCATTTATGGACAAATGGAGCATAATTTTACAGTGTACTAATCACAGTTACTGGCATTTATTTTGGTCTACTACTGTTTTAGTGATTTACCGCAAATAAAGAGCTAATGACTAAATTTAATTAGATTTCTGAGTGACGTTTGTTTTTTTTTTTTTTTTGTCCGTCCTCCTCCACGAAAATTCCAGTGACGTTTGTTTACTTCCGAGCAAAAATGCGAGCAAGCGGTAGACTCTATATCCCTTATTATTTTATGATAAGAGAGTATACCTATAGCGTAGCGAACATGATATTTTTTTGAGGGAGCATGATTTTCGTATTTCCTAGAATTAACTAGGAAATGCCAAAATCTTGTTTGTACTACCTAAAAAATGTTCAAAGGCACATTATCCAAAACTTTTTTTTAAAGTAGTAAAATCTTATTTGGCTAACAGTTTGGTTTGTAACTTACCTGTGAACTAACCAATAACCGAAATCAGTCCCATTTATAATTGATTTGTAACATTCGTTGGGTAAGTCACAACGCCAATTTTTATCTTCTGAGAGGTTTTCTTGATTTTCTTGATTTTTTACCAAGGCACCCATGCATTGGTCTGAAACATAATTATATAATACCTGTATAAACACAATACATCGGATGAACTCTTCTTTCATATTGTGCTTAACAGAAACGATAAAGGTTTTTTTTTATTTAAATTTATAAGCTCCCTCCACAACACCGGGGTCCGTAACCTTTGTCAACTTTGGTTATTTTTTTTTTAACAATAAAGGACATTTATATTTATATACATAAGCTGAACAGTTATAGATATTTAGTAATTTCGGTGATTGGTTGTTTTTTTTTCTGAAGTTCAATAGGTAATGCATTCTAACGCTTCCAGGTGTACTACTTATTTAACAAGTATACGTAAAAATTGAAAAAAAAACCTTTTTTTTAATGTAAATGTAATGAGACGAACGATACGTTCTCCTGATGGTAAAAGATAACGCATGTCCATGACCATTGCAGCAATACACAGAACTTTAAGTAACAAAACAAAGTCCGGAGCATCGCTGCTTTGGCACTCATTACTTTGATACTTTCGATGGATGGTCTCAACAGCCCAGTAATTTCGTTAGCTGCAGTACCCTTCGACCGGAACACAGTAATGTTTACACACTACTGCTCAGCGGCAGAATAACTGGTACTACTGCGTTGGTACCTACCTAGACGACTTCCTGCTAAAGAAATCTACCACCAAGTAAGCTCATCTGCCATGCCCTAAAACAATATAAAAAGAAAAACTAAACAACCAGTTTATCTACTAAGCCTTTTCTAAGTCAGCGTAAATATATATCGTATATTAGACCACATACATCATCGCTTACCATCAGGCAAGTTGGTGAAGTGGGATTTTAGTACTTCAAACATGAATACGGCGCCCTGTGACATTGCCGCCACGTGGCAGATAGCCCGGTTTGCCCCCCCTGAGATCCGGGGCTGCTACTACTACGTGTACCTACACAGAGGTGGTGCGGTGTATGGCGTTGCTGTTCAGTAAAGTTTGTCAGATTTAGTAGTGCTTTACTCACCAGACAGTGTTGGATTTGGTATCCCTTTTTCTGTGGCGTCAACGGTGCTCTGGTACTTATCCCACTGCGGATATTCGCCACGCGCGTAAGTTTTTTTCAGCAAATCAAAATTGAGCTTTGGCACTCGCTTAGACCATGATGTGGCATTTGAGGCTAAAGAAGCAACTAAAACAATAACAAAAAAACTGTAAACACTGGAATTTGCGACACAGGGTTTTCTGATGAAAATCCAGGATACTTGTTAGCTTTTTGTAATTTTGTACTTTTGATTTACGCAACATGTAATAGATACAAAAACTAAAAAAAAAAGACGTGTGACACTCGGGAACTGCCGCGGTAAAGCTATTGCATAGCATTACAACCAATGTCACCTAGAAGCGAGTTGCTGAACTAAAGAGACAAGCGTGATATTTCAAAAAAGTCATTAAAAGTTCTGCTATTCATCGATAGATGGCAAAACTAAAAAGTATCACCGCTGTGCCGGTGGGAGTGGGGGGTGTTAGGTTATTTTCGATACGGAATTTCTGGATTCGGTCTCCACGCTCAAGGCCCGCGATAGAAGCTATGCAATAGCTTAAATATTCTTAAAAAAAATCATAAAATTTACTTATATTAAATAGTAGTTATCAATAGCAGATAATCATTAACAGTATTCACTTATTCATTAGTTAGTACCTATATTTTTTTTAATGGTTGACAAGCTAGGTGTTGTAACCACAGCTTTTTTTTTAATGTAAAAAGTAGTGAGACGAACGAGACGCTCTCCTTATGGTAAGAGATAACGCCTGTCCACGACCATTGCAGCGATACACATAACTTTGAGTAACAAAACAAAGTCCAGGCATCGCTGCTTTGGCGCTCATTATTTTGAGACTTTCGATGAGACATTCACCTGATGTGAAGTGACGGTGTGGTCGAAGATGATAAATCACACCCAGCATGTAATGAAACTGGCTGTCAAGTGAAGCTGCCGGAACACACCGTTATGTACTTGGCGGTAGATTATTAATTTGACGGTGGTAGCTGGCCAGCCGAATACTATAAAGAGTATAAAGTACCCTACTAGCATGCTATGGTTTCCTCACGTTGTTTTCCTTCCGGCAGCTCAAGCTCATTGCTGGGGCTTAACACGAAATTTCTTGCCGGAGTCCATGTTTCCCGAAAAGTATGAATGTCTTCAGATCCAGAGTGAACAGGTTCCTCTTAGGTAAGCGTGTTGCATCCTAGACCACATCGTAACATCATACAAGATGTGGTTAAAGGCGAACCTATTCCGTATTTAAAAAAAAGAGACGCTCACGTTCTAACGTGCGATTTGCTCAATCTCATAAAATACCTACCTACTTAAAGAATATCTAGTAACGTAATCTCTATCGTATCTAGTGTCATGTACAAGGTATAATATCTAACAGTATAATATATATTTACTGGTTTTTATAAATTTGCTATTCGTCGCAGAATTAAATCCAGTTTGTAGGCTATCAGCGCGCTTCAATAAGTTTTCGATTTCGGTTCGCAAAATATCTGGTATATCGTTGTCTGTTACAAATGGTCCCAAATGCACTAAAATAAAAGAACGTAGCACATATATTGATTTACTAAATCATCATCATCACCATCATTATCTCAGCTGTAGGGCGTCCACTGGTGGGCATAGACTATTATGATTATTTTTATATATCTACTTACCATAAATATATGTTTTATTTTCATTTATTTTTCTTATTAGTGTTACATCTCCCGTCTGTTTCTTATGTTATCTATCGTGTTTTTCTTTCTTGCCTGGAAGAGATCGCCCTTAGCGATAAGGCCGCCACTTGTGGCACTAGTACATAAGGTTCTTTTGTTCTCTGTACCTACTCTTTTCTGTTTATGGTGTGCACAAGAGATTTATCTATCTATCTTTTATACTACTGTAGTTCATCTGAAGTTAAATGAAGATGTGGCTGAGGATGGTGAGCACACCGAGCCTGGAATTAAACTGGCTCTCAAATGAGGCTTCGAGAACACATCGTTAGGTGGCTGCAGATTTTCAACTTGAAGGTGGTAGCTAGCTAGCGGAGTACCAGAAAATACCCTACCACCATGCTACAGTTTGCTCACGATATTTTCCTTCATTCGTAGAATATTTCTTGTAGGTATCTATTTTTAATTCCTTCATCAATAGATTCATAGAATTCATACCCTTCAGCGTGTTATCGGGTCGCGCTAACCACTAAGCTACAAATGTTTTAAAGAAGTTGTGTTAGTTTTGAACCCAATATTTCATGTGCAACTTACCACTCGTAAGAAACAGCCCATGAACCAAGTTAACTGACAAAATGGTATTATTTTTTTCACAAAAATCAATTACACGTTTCAACAAAGGTATATAAACCAACAAGTCTATATATGAAGGTGTGTCGTGTTTTATTACTTCTATAGTTTCAGGTTTTATGTACGTATTTTCTTCATATCCAAACATCATGTATGATGATATTACAAAGACGGGGCAAATAAATAGAAACACAAAACTTATGCCGTAAAAAATAGCCATAATTTATGATCTGTGAATAACATTGGCTAGGCGAACTAGGTCTTTCAGTGGCCAAACATAAATTCAAACTGTTGTTTTTACCACTGATCTCTGAGATTTTATTACCTTCACGATAAGACGCATAAATATTTTCGGTCAGTGGGCCATGGGATTGATTTTATTATATAGAAAAAAATGGCATAGAAGAAACTATACCTCTTCTATGCCAAAGGTTTCTAGGTATACATATTTTGGCTAAAGTTTTTATGTAACTTACTTTCGTAGCGATGATTACTCAGTTTTTAGCGTGATTGGTTCACACGTGAGTTCAAACCTTAACAATGAGCTTGAGTTGCCGGTGATGGAAAATATCGTGCAGAAACCATAGCATGGTGGCAGGGTAGGTACTATATAATATTCGACTGGCTAGCTACCATCCCCAAGTTGAATAGCTTGTCATCAAGCACTCTGTCAGCCGCACTTGAGAGTCAGTTCCATTCTAGGCCAAGTGTGTTTGCTATCTTCGATCGCACCGTCATTTTAACATCATGGGAGTTATGGTCAAACACCGAGCCTGTCGACCATACAAAAAGACTGAATTTTTATAACAGTATAAATTTAATAGGCTTACTGGGCGTTTTTTTAATGACATTTATAATGTAGGCGGCAATCGACAGACAATAGTAATAGGATTTTACCATGTACATAAATCTCACTAAATCCTCATTTTCATCAAAATCGGTCTCGCCGTTTTTGAGTCAATAGGGAGACATACACACATCGATTTCTACGTATTGAATTTGCTTTACCTAATAAATAAATAAAATAAATATCGCAGGACATTACACACAGCGCCATCTGACCCCAAACTAAGCAAAGCTTGTACTATGGGAGTCAGATAACTGATAGAATACTTAAATATAATTTTTTTTGTAAATACATACTTATAATACATGCAGTACACCCAGACCCAACCTGTCTTTATAAATTAAATAATATTGTACTAGATATAGGTAAGGTAAGTTTAGATATTGTGGTAAGTTTCACCAGCCTAGTTTGGACACCTGGCTTTCAATTAGAAGGCCCTAAGTTCGAATTCTACGGCACGAATTTTTTTTATAAGTGTTTTTATTTGTTTTTTTGCTGTTTGATCACAGCTCACCTGATAATTATAGCCGATAATTTCAAACTGTGAAGGAAAACACCGTAAGGAAATCTACATGTCTGAGTACTTAAAAAAAATGTCGCAGACATGTGAAATCTGCCAACTCGCACTTGGCCAGCGTAGTGGACCCTTCCCACAATATGAAATGACCCGCGCCCAGCAGTATAGAGACCTTGTTTTATGACATTGTCGAGTATTTCAAACTTAAAGATTTATTGAATTACTAGTAAGTAATTATGTTTTTTTTTTGTCATGTCATTTTAATATATTGACAATATTTTTTTATATTGACATGTTTGGATATTGACATACCTGATTTTGACATGTAATCAGTGTTTTAAACCCCATTTAATGACATCTTTGAAATTTTGAAGTGACTTGTTTGACATTGGTGTTACCAATAAAGTATTTGTATTTGTATAAAAACAGGGCTGACTCGGAGATATAGGTATATGTTATTTTATTTTTACATTTTAATACCTACATCTACAACGTATATCGTATTGTACTTAGTTATAAAGTGTTCACAGAACTAGATCTATCTTTCCATACATTTTTTTAAGTTATCCAATATAAGCCTTATAGCAGCTGAGAACGTAGCCAGGGCTACCGCCATTGCGTGGTCATTGCAGTCCTCTGTATTCGGAATGTCTGTTTGTTTCAATTTGTAGAGCTGGAAGCAGCCGTTGGGTTGTTGGTATTTGAGGATGGAGATCAGCCAAGATCGACGTAGAAATTGGGCGTTGCCGTCTAAAGCGCATAGAGCAACTAAAAGTAGAAAAAGTGTCTTTGTCTGAGTCAATTTTTAAATTATACATATACAGGAACCAAAGTTGTAGATCTTCTTAGAAGGTGGTCAAGGTCGAAGGTCACTTTCTTAGAAGGTACCGCCGCAGTCTCAGATATTCTTGCACTAAACAGTATTTTTTTTTAAGTTGTTTGACTACAGCTCTAATGGTAAGTGGAATGGAACTGGGTCTAAAATGAGGCTGCCGGAACACATCGTTAGATGATTTGCTGCAGACTATCAACGTCAGGGCGGTAGTGAGCCAGCCTACCACCATGCTGTGGTTTTCTAACGATGTTTTCGTTCAACGGCAGCTCCAGATCAATGTTGGGATTTGAACCTACGCCCTTCGGCGTGTGATCCCTCTGCGCTAACCACTGAGCTACCATCGCTACTACAATTGTAAAAGTAGTGTGTAAACGATTAAGTTTTTTGGTGAAGGCGTGGTTTGCCAAGTTTTGGCAAGGAAGGCATTCGACCACTGCTCATCTAGTGATTAAAGATAATAAACACACCTAGCCTAGAACTGAAAATGGCTTCAAACGAACCGCAGATATATATGTTCGGGCTATACTGATCTCGGCAGCTAGGCTAGCGAAGACGAGCGCCAGCATGTCATTATGTGCTTAGGTCAGTTTTTAAATTTCTTTAATGACGAAATGGATGACGCTAAGAACTCTTACTTTGTTCCATCGGTAGATCCACTATTTCGAAGTTGTTCATGGCAATGTAACCCACTTCTCTGTATATTTTCTCGCAGAAATCCATCCTGTAGAGTTGATCTACATTCGCGGAAAATATAGCGCAATTACGGCTAAATCGAGCGTGTAGAAACATTATGAGCCTGAAATTAAAAAAAAAATAGTGTTAACCTTCGGACAGGATATAGGACCTACTAGACTAGAAAAAATATAATAAAATGACATGACAAAAAAAATCATAATTACTTACTAGTAATTCAATAATCGTTAAGTTTGAAATACTATATCTTTTTTTTTAACGTTTGACAGGCTAGGCGTTTGACCACAGCTCACCTGATGTTAAGTGACGGTATGGTCGAAGATGGTAAACACACCTAGCCTGGAATGAAACTGGTTCTCAAGTGAGGTTGCCGGAACACACCGTTAGATGCTTGGCGGCAGATTTTCAACTTGAGGGTGGTAGCTAGCTAGCCGAGTACTAGAAAGTACTCTACCACCATGCTATGGTTTCCTCACGATGTTTTCCTTATGCTCATTGTTAGGGTTTGAACCCACGCCCTTCGGCATGCGATCCGACCGCGCTAACCACTCAGCTGTCATCGCTATTTTACCTATGGGTTAGCCAATAACCGAAATCGGTTCCATTTACTAGAGATTCGTAACATTCGTTGGGTAATTTACAGCGCCAGTTTATATCTTCCGAAAGGTTTTCTTCACTTTCGGCTAAGGCTGCCACGCACTTATCTGGAAAAAATATAGAGTATTTTTAACTTTGTCGTGTTAATTTATGTGTCAAAATGGTCTTCCAAAATATGTAAAGTACCTATTATTATGAGTAAGTATTACTTTGTCAAATTCGAATTGAAAGGTCTTAATTAAATTGAGTTTTTTTGAAAATGACAATTGTTTTACTCTACTGTAAACGACGACGTCGGTAGTGGGACGACTTCCTACTTGTCCTGTAGTAAAAAGAGGATGGAAGTAGCAGTTAGGTAGTGGTGTCCTTACGTATATTACACACTCACCAGACTGGCGTGGGCTTGGTATTCCTCTGTCTATGTTTTCAGTGGTGCTGACGTACTTTTCCCACTTCGGATACTGGCCATGCGCATAAGTATTTTTCAGCAAATCGAAATTGAGTTTCGGCACCCGTTTAGACCACGATGTGGCGTCTGAGGCTAGAGCAGCTACTAAAAATACAGCAAAATATCTAATGTTGGTTATATGCATACACATAGCTCACATCTCAATTAACATTTGCCTCTTGGAAGGAATCAATGAAGGAAGCCAGCTCTTTTATATTCAAAAGGAAACTTAAATCATTCTTAATCGAAAAGACATATTACTCTATAAAATAATTAATAAATTGCACTGATTGACATTTTGTAATAGACCTCATGACATATTTAATTAATATAAACTTGACATTATTGTTTTATCCAATTTGACATTCCAATATGTAGTAGCATTTTTTATCTAATTTTTGCACACCCAATTCTGGGTAAAGTATGGACTAAGCGACGTTTTTATTTATGTACCAACATTTTGACACCTGTACTGTACTTAGCAAATAAATACATTTTATGTATTTTTTATTTTGATTTTGCATTGGCATGTAGTGAATAAGTGGGATAACAGTTACTAAATATCAACTCAAATAAAACTCACAAACTTAATTATGGAAATAATAAAACACGAATTCCCACTAAAGAGGATTTTTTTTCTGCGCGATAAGGATTTGCGTTTGCGCCTATCCTGGACTTTGTTTTGCAACTAAAAGCTCTGGGTACCGCTCCAATGGTCATGGCCAGGCATCTTTTACCATCACGAGAGCGTATCGTTTGTGTTATTTTAGAAGAACTACACGGGTTTTAGTTTTTTAACACATCCTCTAGGTAGGTACCACCGCAATACCTACCAGTTATTCTACCGCTAAGCAGTAGTGTGTAAACATTACTTACTGTGTTACGGTTTGAAGGGTACTGCAGCTAGCGAAATTACCGGGCTGTTGAGACTAACCATCAAAACTCTCAAACTAATGAGCGCCAAAGCAGTGATGCCCCGGACTTTGTTTTGTTACTAAAAGTTCTGTGTATCGCTGCAATGGTCATGGACAGGCGTTATCTCTTATCATCAGGAGAGCGTCTCGTACGTCTCATTACTTTTTACAAAACATAATAATTATATCTTGTTAGAGTCGGACTATGAAAAAAAGTATTTAAATAACCTTTTTTTATGGTTAACAGGCTAAGTGTTTGACCACACCTCACCTGATGTTGAGTGACGGTGTGGTGAAAGATGGTAAACATACTTAGCATGATGGATCTATCAGTTATCTGACTGCCATAGTAACTACAAGCTTTGTAGAGTAAAGAAGTACTTACGGACTTTTTTAAATTTACTACCCTTCGCAGAATTGAAATCAATTCGTAATTTGTCAGTTCGAGCTATCAAGCTTTTAAGATCTATTCGTAAAGCTTCTGGTATAACGTCGTCTGTTACAAATGGTCCTAAATTCACTGAAACAAAAAAAAAACACACTAATAATACGTTTGTGAGTCTGTTTGTCACCTATTTCTTCACGCTCAGACGGCTGAACCAATTTTAAAGAAATTTCGTATGGAGGCGACACTCTGGATTAGTACAAAGGCTACTTTTTATCCCGAAATGTAGTGGGTAACACCGCGCGGAGCAGCTAGTATATATATATAAATTTCAAGTAGGTAGGTACATATAGGTACTCGGTGGTAGGTACCACCGCACTAACAGTTATTCTGCCGCCAAACAGTAGTGTGTAAACGTTACTGTGTTCCGGTTTGAAGGGTACTGCAGCTAGCGAAATTTCTGGGCTGTTGAGACTAACCATCGAAAGTCTCAAAGTAATGAGCGCCAAAGCAGCGATGCCCTGGACTTTGTTTTGCTAGGTACCTACTCAAAGTTCTGCGTATCGCTGTAATGGTCATGGACATGCGTTATACCTCCTTATTGTACAATCAGGAGAGCGTCTCGTTCGTCTCATTAGTATAACATAAAAAAAATATGAAAAATAGTACCTAAACATTTTTCATTATATTCCTATTTATGCACATACGTATAAATATTTTATTTTTTATTTAAATAATCGTATTTAGGTTCCGAATCATCTGTTTTTTAACTGTGAGATGGGTAAGATCATAGTCCACCACGTTGGCCAAGTGCTGGTTGGCACAATCCACACTTTTCCGATAACTTTTTTAAGGATTCTCAGAAGTAGGTTTCTTCACCGTTTGAAGTAATCGGCTACATGCACATAACTTAAAAAAGACAGAGGTGAGTGCCGCGGGATTCGAACCCATGACCTCCAGATTGGAAAGCAGACGGTTTCTGAAGTAAGCAGATACCTATGTATTTTTTTGGGTTTTAAATTACAAAGAACACTTACCGTCTATGAGGAACAATCCATGAACAAGGTTAATTGACAAAATCGTTTTATTTCGTTCGCAATAATTAACAATACGGTTCAACACAGGCAAATATACCATCAAATCTATAAATGATGGTACGTCATATTTTATTTTTTCGATACTTTCGGGCCTTATGTAGGTATTTTGTATATTTTGAGGGTTTGTGTAAACATTTTCTTTATTTTCAGGTCGTATGAATGTACTTTCAAAATTACGTATACGCCCAAATAATGCTTTGACAGAATGCGAAAGTGTTATATTAAATAGGAGCACACAACTAAATTTTAAAAAAATATCCATGTTTTATGAGGGAGATAAAACACTGAGTATTCACATGAGTGCAAGAGTGTTAGGTGTTTCGGTGTCTGAATTCGTAAGGAAACTGTGGCATTCACAACTGATCTCTGAGCTTTTATTGCTTTCACGATAAGATGAATAAATATGTTCTCTCAGCCATGGGATTAGGTACTTACAAAGAAAAATAAAGTGTATAGAGGGGACATCTTGTTTGTTATTTTTTTAAAAAGACCGCCAACAATACATTACAACATAAGTTAAGAAATAACAAAATGTCGAGTTAGGTAATTATCACTTATAATACCACAAGAGCTTCAAAATTATCGGGTATTTCCCGATAGGTTCGTTGCAAACAAATGAAGGAGTCAAGTTTTTCAGGTTAAAAAATCACGAGCGCGAAGAAGCGCGAGTGATTTTTTAACCTGAAAAACTTGACGACTTTATTTGTTTGCAGGGAACCTTGAGGGAAATGCCAGATAATTTTGAAGCTCGTGTGGTATTCGGGGGATTATTTTTCCGTCCCAAATGTCGGCCAATAGAATTGCACCATTCGACGTCACGTGGTACAACGAGAAAATTTTCAAAAAATTATCAGTATAATACCATGTAGGTTGTACCACGTGACGTCGAATGGTGCAATTCTATTGGTCGATATTTGGGTCGGAAAAATAATCACAGCAATTATCTTAGGCGAAGATAGAACAAATCAAAACATGAAATATTCAGTCAAAAGCAATAAATGTCAAAAATTTATTAAATATTCATTTCATTTAAAAGCTCTGTTTTGTTAAACAAATAAAATCTACAAATTCATATTCGTCGTTGTCGTACGTGGTCAATGATAAACTATGTAGGTAGATATATAAATTAACAATACCTACCATAATCTAAATGTCATGTCAATGTTTTTTCTTCAAAAAATTTAAAGCGACTGTCACTAGGTGTGATGTAATGATACTCTTTAAATCCAAATCTTTTCAGGCATTTAAAAATTACGGTAGAACTAGCGACCCACCCTTGTTTCGTACGGGTGCAATGTAGATGGTATCTACTAATGTCTCAAAAATAACGAAGTTTCATCTACATTTCAAAACCCTATTTTGCACACTTAAAATAAAATCTTTTCTTCCAAAATTTCATGTTTCTAGACCCAGCAGTTTCAACTGTGCGTTGATCGATCAGTCAGTAAATCAGTTTCTTCTCTTATCTAGAATGATATAGATAAACTCGCATACATACGTACATGCACCCTGAAAAGATTAGATACATTTTTTTGTAAAAAGAGAGCAAATGTCAATTAATAGTTTTTTTTACCTTCTCGTATTCATTATTGTGATGAAGGTATTTGCATAGTAGAATACTGTACTTTATTAACTCTGCACAAAAACAATTGTTACTCTTTGGTTTAGCCCGAGAGAAAGAAACAAAATTAGTTTGAAGCTTTGAAGGACCGCAAATAAATTATTGCAGGGATAAGCCTTGAATAAATAGCGCCGCGGGCGGTGCTTTCGAGAAATAGCCATCCAAGATGAGGGATGTAGCAGAATAACAATTACGAAAAGCAAAGTAAACATGGCAACGTGTATTTTTAGATTAGACTATAGTGTGTTTTAATAAAATAGGTTAAATCACAGGTTTAATTAAATTAATAAATATCATAGGACTATACACACAGCGCCATCTGGCCCCAAACTAAAAGGTCAAAACACGCTGGCTGATGGCTTTCAAAAGATGTGCATAGTTTCGTATATTTGGTGTTTTTTTTAATATTGTCTGTTAGTCGTTCTTATTGTTAGAACGCGCATCGCGCAAGAGCTACATATTAGGTAAGAGGATGCTGCGTGATTAAACGATTTTGCCACGATACCTATTCCAAATTAAATTAAGATCAATGTAAAATTTAAACGTGTTATTTAACAAACTTTTTTATGTCCTTTGTCAAGCTAATACATTATGGATATAAATTCACCCGATACTTTTACCTACCTTTTTTCTTAAAAATAATAAAAGTTACATAAAAAAAACAAAAATCGCGCATGCAATATTAATCATTATAACAAAATATTTTTTCGGAGACCATTTATTATTATTAGGTACCTACTTTACTCGTAATAAATGTAATTAGATTTGCAAGTTACGCTTGCGTACTTCCGAGCAACAATACGACCAAGCGGTAGACTCTAGTTTCTTTATTCTTTTATTATTTGGATATGGGCGGAGCGAACGTGGGATCTTTTGACGTAGCCTGCTCTTAAATTCAAAATCTAAATTCTAAAAACTATGATGCTTTCATCATCATTATCTAAGCAGTAGGACGTTCACTGCTGGACAAAGGTCTCCCCCATTGGCTTCCATAACGACCGGTTGGAAGCAACTCGCATCCTGGGTGTTCCTGCGGTCTTTATTAGGTATTTTTGTTGATACTACATACTACTTAGGTATTTTTGTTTAAACCACAAAATGTTTATCCTGGATGGGAATCGAACCCATGCCCTCCAGCTCTTGGAGCAGTCATACTATCAATGAACCAACAGGGCTGTCAACTGATAGAATACCTATATACAATGTACTTACTAAGTATACCTAAATTACTCGTGTTAACAAAGGGGTTAACAGCACAAAAAAAACCACCTATAGAAATTTTATTGTTTTATTTATACATATATTCTCAAATAATAATAATAAGATACACTTGAATTACTTCATAGTTTTCATAAGGTTTTACGTTTGCATTCATTCTAAACAAATTTAGATTGATGCAAAATTATTTACGTGCAATTATTTTTCTTGGACTGGGAACACTGCAGGGATTAAAAACATTTCGTGCAACCGGTAACATTCTGTTATTCGTGCTTCAATCCTCGAATTCGATGTATGTCGATGCGTATAAAACTACCAGAGAAATGTTTTTTATTTTTTTAATGTTTGCCGGGTTAAGTTTTTGACCACAGCTCACCTGATGTCAAGTGATGGTGTGGTTGAAGAAGGTAAACACACCTAGCCTGAAATGGAACTGGCTCCCAAAATGATATCTCTTAAAGAACCGTAATGTTTAGACACATCCATAAATGCAATTATTATTACCAGTATCTTTTTCAGCAGGTATATAACGTATAACTGAACATTTAGATTTTCTTCTGGTAACAAAACATTCAATATCTCTAAATTGTCACTTTGACACTGACATAATTATCTTGACATTTCTTTGTTTACCTTTTTAGTCTCTATGAACTTGGGTATAATGTACTCATCTTATGACTGAAAATATCAATGTAATGAGTTATTGGTTCTGGATAATAAGTTTGGTTTTTTTTCTAAAAGTTACTTATCCAGTAGTTGCCTATTAATAAATTGTTTAAAAATATTAACAACAATAAACAATTCATAGAAAAAAAACAATTCTTTGTTGATTGGATACAACAGCTTAATTTTATTTATAGTTTGACATATTTTTCATAACACATCATAGTTTAAGTAAATACTATATTATATACAATTTGCTATATTTTATCATGACGTTCTCACAGCATGTATGGGTGCCTGTTTTATAAAAGTGTCAAGCTTATTTTTGAACAGTTCACTAGTAATGGGCTCCCCAATACCACAAAGTGGGTTTCTTATAGCATACTTTACATAAATCTCTCCATAGATCTTTTTGAGTAGTTCCCTGACTCCTTGGGCCTGGTTATCTGTATTCAGAACGAACTTCAGTCCAGATGGTGTTTCGAGACAATGAAGTGTGTATTTAGATGTCTTGTAGTGCATAAATCCATCTTTAGGATCGAGTGGTGATATTTTGGCGACAAATGACTTGATAGAGAACAGCATGCCGTACATCAGCTTTCCTTCCTGAAAACATTGGGAGTACAACTCAATTATTTAACAATAGTGTTGTGTGTATGTTCAAATTATTTTTCTAAGCTACTCCAAAAGAGGTACTGTATTCAAGTCATATCGATGTGTACAATTAATAAATGGGTAATACCAAAGTCTACCACGTGACGCTAACCCGAGAATCCTGCATCGCGCAAGCGTTTGTCGCACTAACATTAGTGAGCCTTTGGACTGCGGTTCGTTAAAATGCGAACCTGGGGTTGTCCGATTAGGAGCCTTATATCGAGCTAATAAAGAAGTTAAATCTCGAAAGGTTTTTCTATCGGTTCATAGCCGAAACATCCCTCGGGGATAAGAGCGAGATAGCTAGCTTGTTCATGGTCCTTCGAGCCGGATTACCGAGGTAACCGAAGGTACAGTGGGTTTCGTCACAAAGCTGCGGGCAGTGGATTGCTGCCGCAACCGCAGTACTTCAGGAGTTTCGACCTTGACGGCTGAAGAGTCGGTCGAACTTCGGACGGCGCCGTGGAACAACGGTGCTCGTCAGGTCCAGTCAATCGCTTGGCGCGTGGGAACGCGACGGCGGGAGGTGTTTGGAGGATACAGTGATACCAGTCGCAAAGGCGCGACGTCACATCTACGGAGAAAATCGCTGCGGTCACGTGACCGTGGATGCAATCATCTGGTGAAGTAAGAAGTCAAGTTCTAATGGTGAGGTGATACAAACAGTGAGTACTTTGAAGTGATATTATTAATTATATTCTAACAATTTCTAGTGAAATTTTAAATTTGTAACTTTAATTAACTTTGTAAAATTCTTAAAAATAAATATTTAGTTGTCTTAAAAATTGTGCATGAGTGTTTGGGACTTAGAATAATTTGTGAAAAAACGGAGGTACGGGGAACCTATGCCCGAAATCTGCCAAAGTTTATAAATTCCCAAACACTTAGAAATTTTTTTTTTTTTTTTTTTTTTTGAGATTCTGACTGTTGTCGTTTGCGCACTTTATTTTAGTTAATCTTTTTGAAATAATGGAATCTTTAATATTCTTTCAAGAAGATATCAACGCGCGTATTTCCAAAGCCTATACAAACATTAAAAAGGCATCGAAAGAAAGGAAAACTAAGGGTTATTTGGAAGGTCGGCTCGAGTCACTCGAGCAGCTATGGTTTGAGTTCATGGCAGGTCATAAGAAAATAATGTGTGCAAGTGATCCTAAACAGTTAAGAAATTTGGAATATGTAACGAACGATTATTATGATAAAACTGAAGAAATTTATAGTGACTGTAAATGTTATTTAAAAGATCATTTGTCAGCGTTTGAGGCTAACCAACCAGGCCCATCTGGCCGATCATCAACATTTGAAAGTAAGGTTACACCTGAAATTAAACTTCCTAAAATTAATATTCCCACGTTTTCGGGAAACTACGCTGAATGGTCTACGTTCCGAGACTTGTTTGTGTCTTTGATACATAAAAATGACGGCATAGCGAATGTTCAAAAATTGCACTATTTAAAGGGTTACTTGTCAGGGGAGGCCGAGCAAATTATAAGGCATATTCCGATCGTGGACACTAACTATGAAAGATGTTGGAAATTATTGGAGGAACGCTTCGATAATAAAAAGTATATTAGTCACCAGGTTTTAAAAAGATTCCTCAGTCAACGAAATTTAAGCACTGAATCTGCAAGTGGCTTAAAAGACTTGATTGACACCACGAATGACTGCTTGGCATCGTTATCCAATATTGGGATAGATGTTAAAAATTGGGATATTTTGGTTATTCATATTCTCACACTCAAACTCGATTCGGAAACTAAAAGGCAGTGGGAGTTTAGCGTAAGTACCAACAATGGTTCCGATGAGCTTCCTACTTACAGTCAATTTCAAGAATTCATTACTAATCGTTACCGAGCTATTGAGTTTCTCGATACCAAGCAGAATTCGGGGAGCAAGGGAATAAATAACAATAAAATTCAAGGGAACAACTCAAGTCAAAATCTTCCTGTTAATAAATTTAAATCGCTTCATGTTGCACAAAAATTGTGCATGTTTTGTTCAGAACAGCATAGGTTAGGACAGTGCAAGAAATTTGTAATAGAACCGGTTGACGCTCGGCGCAAATTCGTCCGAGATCGTAACTTATGTTTTAATTGTATGGGTGACAATCACTCCGCCAAAGATTGCAGGAATACGGTTATGTGCCGTATCTGTAAGCGTAAACACCACTCTTTGTTACACCCCAGGGGTGAGGCTATTAATGAAGGTTCGAAAATAAATAGTCAACGGGATACATCCAATGAGGATGTTGCCACGTCGAGTGAGACAAAAGAGAACGTTGAAGGTGCAACGGCTTCAATATCATGTTTTTCGACAGGAACGGTATTTAATCAGGGCGTACTTCCAACAGCGGTAGTTACGGCCTCGTCGAAAAATGGTGTTAGTCATACGATTCGAGCTTTATTAGATCAAGGGTCGCAATCGTCTTTTATAACGGAGTCGGCTGTACAATACTTAAGGTTGAAAAGGTCTCCTGTAAGAGGAATCATATCACGTGTCGGAGATGAGCAAGAGTTCATATCCAAGGCTGTCGTGGATCTTGAGATAGGTTCTAAAATTGACCCCAAAGTTACCATCACAGTTAAGGCGTACGTACTTAAAACCATAACTGGACTCTTGCCATCGAATAACATAAATAGAATGGAATGGAAGGAATTTACGGGACTGCCACTGGCTGATCCAGAATTCCACACGCCAAATCGAATAGATTTGTTGCTAGGGGCAGGATTTTGCAGCAACATTCTGCAAACTGGCGTCATGAAGAATAGAGCTGGTACACTGGTCGCACAATCAACTACATTGGGATGGATTGTGTCCGGTGAGGTCTCAAATGCAACCATCTCGCAATCTGAAAATATGAAGGTGCTACATTGCAAGTGTGAAGAAATTGATCTGCTTAAACGGTTCTGGGAATTAGAATCAGATGAAGTTAAAGAAAAAATCTTTACTGAAGAAGAAAGGAGCTGTGAAGAATATTTTTCTGCCACAACTCAACGCAACTCAGATGGCCGATATGTGGTACGCCTACCATTAAATTCTGAGAACCCAGAAGTCACAGGTTCTCGAGAAATCGCTGAAAGCAGATTAAAAGCATTAGAAAAAAGATTAGACAAGGATAAATACTTAAAAATGAAATATAAAGAAGTGTTAAACGAATACCTAATGTTGAATCACATGGAATTGGTTCCGATGAAAGAAAGGGAAAATTCAAGAGCGGTATACTTACCTCACCACGCGGTGATCCGCGAAAACAAGACGACTTCCAAGGTCAGGGTTGTGTTCGACGCCTCCTGCAAAGGAAAAAATAAAACATCATTAAATGATTACCTAATGGTAGGACCTACCTTGCAGATGGAGCTCAGACATATTATCACGCGCTGGAGAACTTCGCCTATCTGTTTGTCAGCTGACATTGAAAAAATGTATAGGCAAGTTGTAGTTGCCAAACAAGATACTGATCTGCAACGGATTCTCTGGAGGGAGGATACTGCATCTGAAATCGAAGAATATAGATTACTACGCGTGACTTTCGGGACTGCTAGCGCACCATACTTGGCGGTGAAAGCTTTACAGCAAGTAGCTCTTGATGAAGGCGCAGCGTATCCATCGGCTTCTGAAAAGGTAATAACTGATTTTTACATGGATGATCTTTTAACAGGCTGTCAAAATAAAGAAGAAGGTATAAAGATATATAAAGAAATGAATGAACTACTGGGCAAAGCAGGGCTAGATTTACAAAAATGGACAACTAATGATGACGAGTTACTGGAAAAAATGATAGGAAGTGAAAAGAGTGGAAAAGGTAAAGACGAAATAAAAATAAAATCAGATAACATTACAAAAGTAGTAGGACTTACCTGGAGCCGCAGAGAAGACACGTTCAGCTACTCGGTGAAACTGCCAGACCTGGAACAACCTGTAACAAAAAGAAAAATTATATCCGACGTATCGCGATTTTATGATCCACTTGGCTGGGTCGGACCCAGTACGATCATTTCAAAAATGATGATTCAAAAATTATGGCTTGCTGGTATAGATTGGGATGAAGAAGTACCTGATGAATTACTGAAAGAATGGTTGACTTACCGTGAAGAACTTGCACTTCTTTCAAATATTCACATACCTAGGTGGATGGGAACTAAAGCAAATGATAAACTGATCGAACTGCACGGCTTCTGCGATGCTTCTAAGGTGGCGTATGCGGCGGTAGTATACATCCGTGTAGTCGATTCGAACGAACAGGTTCAGGTTGCTTTAGTTGCTGCAAAAACAAAGGTAGCACCGGTTAAACAAGTTTCGATACCACGTCTGGAACTATGTGGAGCGGTCCTAGTGACAAGATTGCTCAGAGAGATAGCCGGGGTCATGAAAATTGATCATACTCACTTGCACGCATGGACAGACTCAACAGTCGTTCTATCGTGGCTTAACGGGCATCCAAATCGTTGGAAGGTGTTTGTGGCCAACCGTGTCTCTGAGATCCTAGAAACTTTAGACACGCATCACTGGTCTCACGTTGGATCAAAACAAAATCCAGCAGATTTCGCTTCTCGTGGATTGCACCCCTCGAATTTATTAAAAAATGACATGTGGTTTAATGGCCCAGAATATTTAAACCAATTAACAATTAACTACGAGAAGCCAAAAATGCTATCGACTAATTTGGAAGAAATCATTATATCCAAAGCTCACTGCGCTACAGTGCAGACTTCCTTATTGGAAAGGTTCTCTTCATTGACAAGAATGGTCAGGGTACTTGCTTATTGCAGACGTTTTGCCAATAATGCAAGAAAATCCAAAGGCAGCCAAACAAATGGACACCTTTCCACCAAAGAACTAAACGATGTTCTTATCATCTGCATTAGACAAAGTCAATCCAGTCACTTCAGTGAAGAGCTAGACAAACTACAGAAAAAGAAAAACTTACCTGCTAACAGCAAACTCCGTTCATTGAACCCCTATCTGGATGAAACCAAAATTTTAAGAGTTGGAGGCAGATTGGAACATTCCCAATTAGGAAGAGATCGAATGCATCCAATCATCATGCCGAAGCAGTCGTATCTGACTCAACTTTTAGTCTCAGATGCACACAAGCAGACACTGCACGGCGGACCTCAGCTGACTTTATGCTACCTCCGGTCAAAGTATTGGGTAATCGGCGGTACACAATTGGTCAAAGCTCATTATCGCAAATGTGTGACATGCGTAAAAAACAATGCAGCCACTAAAAAGCAGCTAATGGGACAAGCACCTCCGGCAAGAGTCACGCCGACTCGTGCATTCGAAAGCAGCGGAACGGATTTTGCAGGGCCAATTCAAATTAGAACGGCCAAGGGGCGAGGGCATAAGTCATATAAAGGCTATATATGCTTATTCGTATGCATGGCCACAAAAGCCATACACTTGGAAGTAGTGAGTGATCTCACTTCACAAGGATTCTTACAAGCGTTCAAGAGATTTGTAGCAAGACGTGGCCATTGTTTGCATCTCTGGAGCGACAATGGCACAAATTTTCTTGGAGCTTCTACGGAAATGAACAGACAATTTAAAGCAGAACAACAACATATTCAAAGAGAAATAGCAGAGTCATTAGCTACAAATAATTGTGAATGGCATTTCATACCTCCCCATTCGCCTAATTTCGGTGGGCTATGGGAAGCGGGGGTGAAATCTGTAAAATATCACCTTAAAAGAGTCGTTGGTGATTCAACCCTCACATATGAGGAACTGGCTACAGTTTTAGCCCAAATTGAGTGTTGCTTGAACTCCAGGCCTCAATCAGTTCTGAATGATGACTCGAACAACGTCCATGTACTAACGCCAGGACATTTTTTAATCGGCGAGGCCCTAATTACGGCACCTGACTACACCTACGAATCGACAAATGTTAGCTCATTACGACGGTGGCAATATACTCAAAGGATGCTCCAAGATTTTTGGAGTCAGTGGTCTCGCGATTACTTGGCAAAGTTCTACCAACGATATCGATGGTCGTCAGTAACTTCTCAGCCAAAAATAGGCGACGTGGTTATTGTAAAAGAAGATGGGTTACCACCATCTCGATGGCTTTACGGTCGAGTGATTGATACTCATCCTGGAACGGACGGAATTGCACGAGTCGTCACTCTAAGGGTTAAAAATGGAACAATTAAAAGACCGTCTTCTAAATTGTGTTTGTTGCCAGTGGCACAATAATTGTATAAAAATAAAAATGTAATATTAGTTATAACTGTAATTAGCACCTAAAAGGCAATTTGTTATAGTTTAGTGATATTTAAAGTATTGTTGTGAGATGTTAAAATATAAAGTCCACATTCATATATGTAAGTGCAAAGGTTCACTTTGGTCTTGGTGGGCGGAATATGTACAATTAATAAATGGGTAATACCAAAGTCTACCACGTGACGCTAACCCGAGAATCCTGCATCGCGCAAGCGTTTGTCGCACTAACATTAGTGAGCCTTTGGACTGCGGTTCGTTAAAATGCGAACCTGGGGTTGTCCGATTAGGAGCCTTATATCGAGCTAATAAAGAAGTTAAATCTCGAAAGGTTTTTCTATCGGTTCATAGCCGAAACATCCCTCGGGGATAAGAGCGAGATAGCTAGCTTGTTCACGATGTATGTATGTTTATTTGGTGGTAGATCTTCTTAGTAGGAAGTCATCTAGGTTGTTATCTCTCTAGTAGGTACCAGATATTCTGCCTTCAAACTATAGTGTGTAAACATTGCTATGATCTGGTTTATAGGCTACAATAGCTCGCGAAATTACAGGTCTGTTTAGCATCATGGCCATTTGTAATTATTAATCTTACTATCAGGAGAAGGTCTTGTTTGTTTCATTACTCTTACATAAAAAAAACCTAAGTTTGTACACAATTTTTCACAAACTATTAGGTTTCTTTGTCTGAGTCTACATAAATATTATCAAAGTATCAGTTAATCATTATTTATGTTTAAAGTTATAGGCTTAGAAACAAATATATGTACATAATGTTATAATTAGGATTTGGTATTCGTGAAACATGAGTGCTAGTTAAATTTTTTTTATTTATAATAGGTTCACATTTGACCACACCCTGCCTGATGTGTATATTAAAAACTATATATAAAAAACATTTGAAGAAAAGTTATTAAATAAATGACAATTTCACACTTGAACATGGTTTTCCAAGATATTTTTTTTACAACAAAAAATAACACTGAACTCAGAATAAGCCTTTGTAACGATTTAGATTTAAATTTATTAAGATGTAGATTAAGCCAGTTAATAACATGGGAATGCTGAACATTAACGAGGTAAATAATCATTTTATCAAATGAATCCAGAGAAAGCGATGATAAGTAATAAGTAATCTTACTTCCTCTCTTGACATTCCCGCTTGATTTGATCTATTCCATTCTCCATAGTATAAGAGCGTACCATATCGATCAAATATGTATAAATTGTGAATTGTCATAGTAGAATTTACAATATCTTGCAAAATAAATTCAAGATCTTTGTTTACAGTTTTGTGAGATAAGTAACACTAAAACACCGACAATAAATCAAACAAGTCAGCTGTTTTGACAATGACACTCTTCTTGTTCGTTTATGACGTCACATTATGTACATTTGCCAGTGTCAAGTGTTTAGATATTTTTTAAGTAAGTTTGATCGATTTCGTCATGGCTTTGTAAAACAGTGGTGGCTTTACTGTGAATTTCGATGAAGTTTTGGAAGCAACACTAACAGCCATGTTTCACAACATTGAAGAATTTTTTTACACTCGCACAGGTAATTCGGCACTTTATGAATAAAATATTATTTTATGTGTAAGCGCTGGCAAAAACATTAGCTTGGAAAATATTACAATGCAGCACTACTTTAAAACTTTTCCGCGTTCCCGCCAAAACCCACAATTTTTTTATTTTTTTTTATTAATTTGCCCCTTCGGGCAGGCTAAAGCTATAGAGCCATACTGCCTTGTCTTAAGTGTTATTTCTGCTGTATCTTAACTATAGTTATCGTCAAAGTTGTCTTTGTCAAGTCCAGTTCGTGTCAGTTAATTCCAGTCATGCTTTAGTAAAGTAGTGGCAACTTTACTACAAAGCTTCGATGGAGTTTTGGAAGCAACACGAAAACTCATGTTTCACCACATTATATCATTTTCCCACACTCGCGCTTGTAATTCGGCACTTTATGAATAAAACACCACCATTTTTATGCATAAACACTCGACAAAACACTAGTTTTGGAAAAAAATACAATGGAGCGACATGACTCTTCCCGCGTTCCCGCCAAAACTCCCAAAACCCACAAGGGCAGCCACGCTTTTTGGCGGGAACGCGGGAAGAGTCGTGTCGCTCCGTTGTATTTTTTTCCAAAACTAGTGTTTTGTCGAGTATTTATGCATAAAAATGGTGGTGTTTTATTCATAAAGTGCCGAATTACAAGCGCGAGTGTGGGAAAATGATATAATGTGGTGAAACATGAGTTTTCGTGTTGCTTCCAAAACTCCATCGAAGCTTTGTAGTAAAGTTGCCACTACTTTACTAAAGCATGACTGGAATTAACTGACACGAACTGGACTTGACAAAGACGACTTTGACTAAAACTAGCTACGATGGCACTTATTAAACTTTTGAAACTTGAAAATATATAATTACTTGACACTGGCAAATGCTAAAACGCGACGCCAAAACCAAAAAAAAAAAAAAAAAAAGGGCAGCCACAAATAGAAAACAACACTGATAGAAGTGAAAGTGATAGTGATGTAGGTAGTTGAATGACACTGCTAGTGATTACCAGCTATTTTAGTCGATTATTTATTTTAAGAAAGATCCTCTCTTTTCTCTATGGTTTAATTTAATTCAATCACTGAAAACCCTCGCTCTTTCGAAAAAGTTAAACTTCAATCATGGTGAAACATTTGCAAAATTATTGAAATAACTCTGTTGCCATACAGTAAATACATAAACTTGTGCACTTAATTGTGTTTTGAAGCTAACCAGTGCGTAATCTTATTATATTAGCTTAAATGTGATGTTAGCTATCAAACAAAGTTTTGAGGTTATAATTATCTAACTTGTGTTTTAAGCTAAACAAATCGATACAGCATGGATGAATATACAAGAGAACCGTGCCCGTGGCGAATTCTCGATGACTCTGGTGGCGCCTTTATCATGGGGGCTATCGGAGGTGGTATTTTCCACTCTATCAAAGGATTTAGGAATGCACCAGTTGGTTTCAGTAGAAAAATGGTGAGTATTTGGTATTTTGTTCTTTTATACTAGGCCTACTGTATTCCCTTGCTTAAGGAGTTTATAGCAACTTTTGTGTTATTAATCTCAATAAATTTATCCATTCCATTAAACCAAAATTCTAGTAATGGCTATTGATACTACTGTACAACTTTGTCTTGCAGCTTGGCAGCTTAGCAGCAGTAAAAGAACGTTCCCCAATCACAGGCGGTAATTTTGCTGTATGGGGTGGTATGTTTTCAACCATTGACTGTTCCCTAGTGTACTTGAGACAAAAGGAGGACCCCTGGAATTCCATAATGAGTGGCGCTCTTACTGGAGGCATCCTGGCTGCAAGAAATGGTAAATTATTGTTATATTTCCAAGGTTACCAATGCTATATTGCTAATGTCCACTCATGTTACATGCATTAAAGCCTTTGTAATTTTCAACAAAGATACACATATTTACAGTGTTTGTTAATTTCAGAACAAAAGATCAGATAAATGTTGTAAAGATTTTTAACAATTTCCTTATCAATGGAACATTGTCATTCTACTTATGAAATTGGATCTTTTAAGTGTGCAACAATAGCTAAATTTGGCCATAATGCCTAGTTTAATGGAAGCTTTTTAATGATAAACAAATATATGTATATTTATGATAACAGTACTGTTCAGAAAACATTTAAGATTAAGTTTTACTGTCACAGTGAGTGAATGATAACTGAAATAATTGTACTGTTTCGTGAATTTCCAGGTGTTCCTGCCATGGCAGGCAGTGCCCTTGTTGGAGGCATCCTCCTTGCCCTCATTGAAGGAATTGGTATCATGTTTACAAGGCTCACTTCGGAACAGTTCAAGCCACAGCCCATCTTTGAAGATCCCTCCGTTCTTGGACAAACACAGGGCCAAAACCCTACTTTCCAATAGACATAAGATGATCAATTTATAGGATTGTACAGTTTTAACAAACAAATATTATTTTGGATATGAAAGAATTTAGGTCTTTAACAAATTACTACAGAGTTTTAAACATTTCTTATCTAGCATATTTACACATCCAAACTAAACATTCATGACAAATCATTTAGCACTAATGCTAATTTACTGTACAATCCCGACCTTATCTTGCCATATGGCATTGTATGTACATAGTGATGTACTTACCATTCTACCAAATTACATAATTGAATTAACCCGTAACAGAGTGGGTGATTGCATCTGTGATATTCTCAGTCCTGTACTGATTGCTACAACCACTCTTACAATAATTTCAATGATAATAGAGATTCCACTGATAATGCTACAGTTGAACTTTTTACATGAAAAGTAGACAATTGCACACTAATTCATGAGTATTTAACAGATTGGAGTTTAAAATCTCTATCAATGTTCTAATAGTTGTAACCATGGATTACCCTTATAAGTCAAATTGGACATCGCAAGATCTTTGTGCTAAACAAAAATCACTAATTTGACGATTGTGTGAGTTGTGGAGACATCGGTCCCATTGGCTATCACCAAGTGACGCAAGTGTACTAGCAATGCATGGTAGAGAACAATTTTTAAATTGCTTGATAATTTGCAGTTCTGTGATTATTTTAATTGTAAAATCCAAATGGGTAATCTGTGATTGTGAGTATTGCATATGTCTCAAGTTATTGTTCAGAGCTCAATATAATACTATTTATCGAAAATTTAATTTTAGTTATTTCATACAAGATTGCATGCAAATGTCACTTTCAACTTATTATTTGTTCCCCAAAGTTGACTGTGATTGTTGAAATTGCACTTGTGTTTGTAAGAAGTTCTAAAGTCTTTATCCCATCTTTAGACTTCTACAAAACTACATAATCATGTAATTTGAACATTATGTAAATAAAGTTTGTAAGTAATGTTGTGTGAAATATGGGAAAAATACAATGTTTTTTTTTTTAAAGTTATTTGGTTTTATTTAGTTGTAACAAAGTTGTTAACCTAGAGATACAGACTAAATAATATTTATTGGCAAATTAACTAAAACAATAATTATTGCTTAAAAAATTAATTTTGTTTACAAGTAGTGTTAGTTTTTTATTAACATATGAATTTGCAGACCACATACTAAATATAAAATGTGTAATTACATTTTACTATGGAAATTGATGTGGTTTTGACACATTTTACTTATGTGATCAATATTAGTGTGAAACAAGACTGTCGGCACATTGTCTCTGCTTTGACTGTTTGAAGGCCACCAGATATGGCCAAAACTACAATTGAAGTATCCAATATTATTAAAAGTGAGTAATCACAAATAAGTAAATCAAAGATGTGTATTTACATGTTAAACTCAGCATTTTACATCTTGTGATTTACATATTATATACAAAACATTGTAGCCAGCAGTCCAGTCTTATACAGCAATGGAATAGGGAAAGCTGTGATGATGATTTTATTACAACTTGTGTTCATCTGTTAAGTGACAGAGACTATCAAATGAAATACAATATAACCTTGACACAGCCACAAGGTCTTTCAAGACTGTGTCATGTTAATTATTATATGAAATATTTTTTGCTTGACCATGTTCAGATACAACAACCATGAATCATACTTAATGTTAGGGGCATACATTATAATGATGGTTGTTTATATTAAAGTATTAGTACCTTTTAGTATCTTCAAGAATAAAATTGATCACGCACTAAATAAAGATCACATTTTTCTCTATAAAATTAGGCACAATTTTTACAATATTATTAGCTAGTTCACTTGTAAATTAGCCGGTTTGTTGGCCACAGCTTCGTCTCCCATTTTCCGTATTTCCTGGATCACATAAGCCAGTACGTCCGGTTTGACTCCAAGCTCACACAGCCTGATGCAGATGGAGAGCGACTCTACATCAAGACCGGTGCTCAGCAGCTGTGATATTTGGTATATCTGTTGGAAAGCCTCGCGGGCCTGCCCGACTTGCGCATTTTTTTCCGAAGTCATTGCGGATATTGATACTGAAGTAGGTTATGTTGATAATTATTTTTTTTGTTATCGTGACTTTATTCTTAATTTTCAATCTAAATAGACAAACTGAAACAAAACAGAAATTATAATTTTTAAATTAAAACAGTAACGAGCTGGCGAACAAAGTGACATTTGTTTGACAACAACAGCCTCTGTGACCTGTTTTTTTTTTTTTTTTCGTTAATTTGCCCTTTCGGGCAGGCTAAAGCTATAAAGCCATACTGCCTCGTCTTCAGTGTTATTTCTGCTGTATCTTAACTATGGTTATCGTCACAGTCGTCTTAGTCAAGTCCAGTTCGTGTCAGTTCGTGCCAGTCATGCTTTAGTAAAGTAGTGGCAACTTTACTATAAAGCTTCAATGGAGTTTTGGAAGCAACACGAAAACTCATGTTTCACCACATTATATCATTTTCCCACACTCGCGCTTGTGATTCAGCACTTTATGAATAAAACACCACCATTTTTATGCATAAACACTCGACAAAACACTAGTTTTGGAAAAAAAATACAACGAAGCGACACGACTCTTCCCGCGTTCCCGCCAAAACTCCCCTCTGTGACCTGTCTGTAACTGTCTGTTGTCAATATATTTTTTTCTCTTCCTACAGGATTCTGGCGTCATACGTTGTATATTTGATATAGTGAAGTATTTTAATGGGTCCGACATTAAGTATTTTTTTATTATGTTACTGCAAGATAAAACGCAGGTTTTGAGAATTATTATTACATTACACTTCAACAATAACATTAACGATTTTTTTTTTTTCGTTAATTTGCCCTTTCGGGCAGGCTAAAGCTATAAAGCCATACTGCCTCGTCTTCAGTGTTATTTCTGCTGTATCTTAACTATGGTTATCGTCTAAGTCGTCTTAGTCAAGTCCAGTTCGTGTCAGTTCGTGCCAGTCATGCTTTAGTAAAGTAGTGGCAACTTTACTAAAGCTTCGATGGAGTTTTGGAAGCAACACGAAAACTCATGTTTCACCACATTATATCATTTTCCCACACTCGCGCTTGTAATTCGGCACTTTATGAATAAAACACCACCATTTTTATGCATAAACACTCGACAAAACACTAGTTTTGGAAAAAAATACAACGAAGCGACACAACTCTTCCCGCGTTCCCGCCAAAAAACCATAACATTAACGACGTATCATGTTAACGATAAAAACTTTGGTTTTTATAACTTTGGCTTAAGGGACCTTATGTTTTGCTCTCAGACAAATACGGGTGAATTCTATGAATAGTTCCAGGTTTTTCTGGGTTTGTTCGTTTGAGGTTTTGTTTTACCAAAAAAGCATTTAACGCGGCTACCAAAGTTTTCGTTTCAAAAATATTGTCAGTAAATACTTTTTCTACATTTTGGCTTATTTCGACGAGCATAGGTATTCTAATATGTAATGATTTTTTTCATAAATAAATTTTACTAAGATAATTATAGGAACTTCTGACATACTGCACTTACTTATGATAAAACGGGAACTTTTATTAATTTGAATTTACATCTACAGCACGTACTCTACCCATTATTCATGAGTAATGATGGATTTACGCAGCTGGATTGGCGATTGAAATTCAGGCGGGAAACTTTAGTAAATAACTCTAAACGCTACGGAGGTATTTTCTAATAATAAAACTCCACGTCTGCACTCCCGAAATAGATGCGTCTTGGAGTTTAGTGCGTGGTTTCATGGTAGTGAGTGCGCTGTGCATTTAAAAAATAATACAAACTCCTTGCTGGGAAATTATTATGGTGAGCAACTGCATTGTATTTTTTATTGATGTGCCAAAAACGTCAAAAATATGCTAAATTATTTGTATTTTATTTGTGAAGAAATACTTAAACGTTTGTGGAAGCGCGAAGGTAAATTCAGAAAGTTTAGCAATGAGGTCCATTTGGACTCGCGTGCAAAGTTCCGAACATGAACTTAATAAATTCTTCACGTTTTACCCATTCGCTTCACAAGAAGACCACGAGGTATCTCCTATTTTCAATAAATATCGCTTTTCTGTGAGCTATAAACTATTTGTAGGCTAGATAACTCTAACTAGGTATTGTATTTCATGTGTAATAGATATTTAGCTACCTACTTACTTCTTATTAGGTAATTAGTACCTACGTAGTTATACCAACAAGTATCATACTCATTGTTGGTTTTGCCGTGAAACAAAAAAATGATGCTTGATGATTGCTTAGGAACATACCTGCTGTTAAACATAAACACAAGTAGTAGGGTTTTTTTGGCGGGAACGCGGGAAGAGTCGTGTCGCTCCGTTGTATTTTTTTCCAAAACTAGTGTTTTGTCGAGTGTTTATGCATAAAAATGGTGGTGTTTTATTCATAAAGTGCCGAATGACAAGCGCGAGTGTGGGAAAATGATATAATGTGGTGAAACATGAGTTTTCGTGTTGCTTCCAAAATTCCTTCGAAGCTTTATAGTAAAGTCGCCACTACTTTACTAAAGCATGACTGAACTTAACTGACACGAACTGGACTTGACAAAGACGACTTTGACGATAGCTATAGCTAAGATACAGCAGAAATAACACTTAAGACAAGGCAGTATGGATTTATAGCTTTAGCCTGCCCGAAGGGGCAAATTATTAAAAAAAAAAAAAAAAAAAAATAAACACAAGTAAATGCGTTACTCTAACAGAAAACCAAAAGTTTGGGCTTTTCGCTGGTGCCTGTAAACTCGTAGTATTTAATATTATATTGGCATAAGACTAAGTATGTACTTATACTACACTATGTTAGATACAATAGGAAGTAGATACTTAGTACGTACTTTGTCATTATATAGGTATCTTTATTGAGGGTTTAAATAACAACAATACCTAATTTTTATTGGACTAAAATTCGTTTAAAAATAACTGCAAAACAAGTGAAAGGATAATTATCGGTATCATGACATGCATATGACGACACGGCTCGTATGTGGACGTGTTATTCCAAATTATTAATAGAATGCGATTTTGGGCGCATAAATTTATAAACACGTTGTTTCTGGAAGCCAGGAACAAAGACTAAAGAGCTATATAGTAATTTGCCGCGATTGTTGTACATAATAATTTACTTTGCGTCCGTGACCGCGATTTCCCTCGGGTATTTAATAGGTAATAGAGTATGTTGGATTTACATTGGTTGTTTTGTGTCTACGTAAAATGAGTTCATAAATTAATTTATATCTACAAGTATAGGTAGGTAAGAGAGAAGTTACTTACTTGGTGGTAGATCTCCTTAGCAGGAGGTCGTCTAGGTAGGTACCACCGCAGTACCAGTTATTCTGCCGCTAAGCAGTAGTGTGTAAACATTACTGTGTTCCGGTTTGAAGGGTACTGCAGCTATCGAAATTACTGGGCTGTTGAGACTAACCATCGAAAGTCTCAAAGTAACGAGTGCCAAAGCAGCGATGACCAGAACTTTGTTTTGTTACTCAAAGTTCTGTGTATCGCTGCAATGGTAATGGCGTTATCTCTTACCATCAGGAGAGCGTCTCGTTGGTGTCATTACTTTTTACATAAAAAAAAACTCAAAATCTTACTTTTATGGCGAAATACGTAGGTACAACAATGAACAACGGGATCTGAAGAACTCCTAATCTTAAGTGGGCTTCGCGGTTCTTTTACCGCAGTAACCGTTATCCCCTGAAATCACATCATCATAATCATAATATAGTTGATCTACTAAGTATGGAAATCACGATTCACGCGTTCTTTTATGCAATACATCTGGGAATAGGCATGATGACAAATTTTGAGAAACTGTTCTATAATATTTGGAAATATATATGAATTATAATAAACATAATATTTCTGCGGAAAATTTAGGTTTAGTACTTAAAAAATAATTTTTGATTCATAAATTTAAAATTTGCACCAAAACGCGTCAAAGTGTCATGGCGTCGCTTGCTTACGTCACTTTAGAGTACAAGGAACATTCGGTATATGTAAACATTATCTAATTCATATTTAATTTGGACATTTTACTAGTTTTTACATTAAAAACATGACTTCGAAAGCATATAGGTGGTGTTCCGTCCCTCTGTGTACTAATACGTCCATAAAAACTCCTGAGAAGTTATTTATTTTCGTTCCTTTCGATAAGAAATTAAGAAAGAAGTGGCTTAAACTTGCAAGACGTGATTTGGAAGGAATATTACCCACTACACAGCTTTATTTTTGTGAAGATCACTTTGACGTAAGTATTTCCTTTTTTATTTTGTAGAATTTTGTTGCTAAATTCATTATAAGCTAATTTTATGGGAAGAAGTAAACATTGATATACAAACTTTTTGGAGGTTATGATTCTCTTACTCACTGTTACTTATTGTAATCAAATCCTCAATGAATGAGCTATTAAAAAGGTATTTTATTTCATTTTCAGTTACCAAATTATATGGCAAACTACATGGAGTATCATGTGATGGGGTCAGTGTCGCAGATTCGCATGAAACCTGGGTGCGTTCCCTCAAAATTTGAATGCCAACCTGACAGAAGAAAACGAACTTCCGACTCAAACGAAAGGAAATATAGTGCGAAAAAGCAAAGAAGAGAAGTCGTTGCAGAAGCTGAGCAAGAATTACAAAATAAAACAACTACAACTTGTTCTGTTGCAACAGAACAGCTAGAACTTGAAGACCCAACCCCCGGAACATCAGCCATGCAGGAAAGTACTACAAAAGATGCACCTAAGATGGTAAATAAATCCATTCAAGTGTATATAACAAATAAGTTCAGAAGTAAAGCTGTTCAAACAGAAATAAAATCAGTAGATCAGATGACTTCACCATCGAAACCCTTTTGTCGTTCTGCTTTTACTTCACCATTTAAAATCACAAGTACCAAGCCATCTATATCCACCATACAAAAATGTTCCAAGAAAATAGGATTTCAGGCAGATTCTGACAGTGATATTTCATACACACCATCTGTAGCACATAGTGAATCACTATCAGTGACATCTTTAAAAATTAAATCGTCTTCAGACTGCAGTGAATTAATTGAAGACGATAAGAAACAAGAGGCATCAAGAATCTTGGCATATACATTGCAGAAAATAAAAAAGAACCCACGGTCTTACATTGGAGTTCCTAACAGTTGTTACTACCTTATAGATTTAATTGAAAAAAAGTTAAATATTCCCACACACCATATAATAATGTGCTTGAAAAAAATTAAATTAAATAGTAGTTTCAGAGAGCTTTCTGATGATTTTTCTATTGATCCGACATATGCCAGCAAGATATTTCTGAAAAATATACCACTAATAGCTAGTTTGATGCGACCTTTTCTTGTTGTCTTAGATAAAGATTCCATAAGAAAAAATTTGCCTATGGCCTTTAGGCATAAATATTACAATGTAACTTGTATTATAGACTGCTTAGAAATTGAGATAGAAAAGCCTTCAAAAGCAGTGAACCAGGCTCTCTCCTGGTCAGAATACAAAAAAGCTAATACGATAAAGTATCTTGTGTCTTGTACTCCTAATGGACTAATCAATTATATTTCTCCAGGATATGGAGGAAGAATTACTGACACATTGTTGGTCGAATTATATTATATTATTACTTATATTATTATTTATTTATTATTGTGATTTTATAAAGTGTTTGCAACCTGAATTTTTTTTTTTTAATACGGATAAGTCCGCGTTTGACCACCAACTCGCCTGATGGTAAGCGACGATGTGGTCGAAGATGAAGCACGCAGACCTAGAAGATACCTATTCACTCTGACCTTGAAAAGATCTTGATTATATCTATCAGGAAACAAGGAAGCCGGTAGCTTGTTCCATTCCTTGGCCGTACGGATGAGAAACGTAGAGTCGAAACGTTTGGTACGCACCCAAGGAAATTCCACTACGTATGGGTGGTAGTGGGCCGTCTTTCTACTTGTCCTGTGGTAAAAAGGGGATGGAAGAACAAGGTCGTACAGCTCAGCAGCACATTCTCCGAAATGAATCCTGTAGAAAATTGAGAGACTTGCTACCCTCCGGCGGTGTTCAAGACTCAAAAGTTTTTCTCCTACCAACTTTTCATCACCAATAAGTCGAACAGCACGCCGTTCTACCGAATCAAGAGCTTGAAGTTGGTACTTGGCTGAACCGTCCCAGAGGTGGCAGCAATATTCCACACACGACCGGACTTGTGCTTGATACAATGCAAGCAGCTGCCCCGGTGTGAAGTATCGCTTAACCTTACGCAAGACGCCCAGTTTTTTCCCAGCTAATTTAGCTCTTGACTCCAGGTAGGTCCCAAAGTTAAGTGTTGGGGTAAGGGTTAATCCGAGGAGTTCAAGGTGGTCTGCCAAAGGTACAGAAACATCTCGGAAAGTAGGAGTTTGTGTGAACGGAAACTTTTTGGCGGAGAAAAGACAGGCCTGGGTTTTACTAGCATTAAATTTGACTAAGTTCTCATCACCCCATTTAGACACGGAAACAAGAGCCTGATTCATACGTTCAACCATGTCTTCTCTCAACGCCTGAGTTTCAGCCCTACTGGCTCTGGGATTGGATATGTACCTCTCCACAACTGTGCTGTCATCAGCGTACCCATAGATACCGGGTATTAAAAGATCATTGATGTGTAGCAGAAATAGAGTTGCGGAGAGTACCGACCCCTTAGGTACCCCGGCATTGATTGCCATTTGATCGGAGGAGCAGCCGTCGACGACTACTCGAATGGATCGTTCCCTCAAAAAGTCTGCAGTCCAGGCACATAAACCGGCGGATAGTCCGTACGAAGGAAGCTTATTCAAAAGGCTTTCATGCCAGACCCTGTCGAAAGCTTTAGAAATATCGAGTGACACAGCTAAGGCTTCGCCGTGTTTTTCAATGGCCTCACTCAGTATGTGAGTGGCATACACGAGAAGATCCCCAGTCGATCGGTTTGGGCGAAAGCCGTATTGACGGTCGCTGAGAAGACTGTTGTCTTCAAGGTATGCCACAAGCTTCCTATTCAGAACACGTTCCATCACCTTACATAAGATGGAAGTGACAGAAATAGGTCTATAGTTGCCAGGGTCAGCACGACTACCCTTTTTTGGAACAGGTTGTACGTTCGCAAGCTTCCAACATACCGGGACTACCCCCGTCTCCAAGGAAAGGCGAAACAATCGATTCAGAACCGGAGACAGCTCAGGTGCACAGTGTTTCAACACCATTGCTGGTATACCATCAGGACCACTCGCCTTATTCACATCCAACCCACGGAGCGTTTTCAGCACCTCTTTTTGATTGATGCGAACGTCAGGCATAGAGGCATCACAACGAGGAACAGTAGGTGGTATTTCACCCGAGGTATTGAGACGTGAACTTTCAGCAAAGAGATTAGCAAATAAATTTGCTTTCTCTTCAGCAGTGTGAGCAAGTGAGCCATCAGGTTTCAACAATGGAGGCAGTGAGGGACGACAGAAATTTGAATAAAGTGTTTGCAATTGTGGAATGATTACCTTCCACGGTAGACGTATACGCGAAGTTAAACCATTTAGTTCTTTAAAAGGTGTGATACCATAGGCGACGGTGATTGCTTTTTTTTTTTTTTTAATAATTTGCCCTTTCGGGCAGGCCAAAGCTATAGAGCCATACTGCCTTGTCTTAAGTGTTATTTCTGCTGTATCTTAGATATAGTTATCGTCAAAGTCGTCTTTGTCAAGTCCAGTTCGTGTCAGTTAATTTCATTCATGCTTTAGTAAAGTAGTGGCAACTTTACTACAAAGCTTCGATGGAGTTTTGGAAGCAACACGAAAACTCATGTTTCACCACATTATATCATTTTCCCACACTCGCGCTTGTAATTCGGCACTTTATGAATAAAACACCAAACACACCAAACACCAAACACATAAATACTCGACAAAACACTAGTTTTGGAAAAAAATACAACGGAGCGACACGACTTTTCCCGCGTTCCCGCCAAAAACCACGGTGATTGCATGCCATCAGTCAACAGCAACACGTCATTTTTTTTTTTCTTTGGTTTTGGCGTCGCGTTTTAGCATTTGCCAGTGTCAAGTAATTATATATTTTCAAGTTTCAAAAGTTAAATAAGTGTCATCGTAGCTAGTTTTAGTCAAAGTCCAGTCTTAGTCAAGTCCAGTTCGTGTCAGTCAAGACCAGTCATGCTTTAGTAAAGTAGGGGCGACTTTACTATAAAGCTTCGATGGAGTTTTGGAAGCAACACGAAAAGTCATGTTTCACCACATTATATCATTTTCCCACACTCGTGCTTGTAATTCGGCACTTTATGAATAAAACACCACCATTTTTATGCATAAACACTCGACAAAACACTAGTTTTGGAAAAAAATACAACGGAGCGACACGACTCTTCCCGCGTTCCCGCCAAAAAAACTCAACACGTCATTTAGTTTGATACGTTGTAATTTTTTTTTTTTCGTTAATTAGCCCTTTCGGGCAGGCTAAAGCTATAAAGCCATACTGCCTCGTCTTCAGTGTTATTTCTGCTGTATCTTAACTATGGTTATCGTCAAAGTCGTCTTAGTCAAGTCCAGTTCGTGTCAGTTCATGCCAGTCATGCTTTAGTAAAGTAGTGGCAACTTTACTATAAAGCTTCGATGGAGTTTTGGAAGCAACACGAAAACTCATGTTTCACCACATTATATCATTTTCCCACACTCGCGCTTGTAATTCGGCACTTTATGAATAAAACACCACCATTTTTATACATAAACACTCGACAAAACACTAGTTTTGGAAAAAAATACAACGAAGCTACACGACTCTTCCCGCGTTCCCGCCAAAACTCTTGATACGTTGTAATATAAAAAACTTTTTTTTTTAATACTTTTTTGGCATAGCACGAAATATGAAACGTAAAACACTTCATTTTTTTGTCTAAATGACAATCATCTTATCATTTTAGCAAAGTTGCATCAGGTGTTTTTGTTTTCTATACTAACTACAACTTGCCAGCGCAAATTGTTCTTTTCAACGAATTATAATTATGTACCGCGGAACGTAAAGCAAATAACAGATCGTTGGTAATGATTTGTAAATAAGACAGATTCTGATTAATTTTAAGAAAAAAAATTATTGTGAAATAACTTCAAATCGTTGCTGAAATGGAGCGGAGGCATACTGTAAGCTCTTAATGCATTCGGATTAAGGGACTAGGAAAAAGGTTCAAGATTGCGAGCATTATTACGCGGACATACGTACGATATCGTCGGGGATAGTGCAAATCCGCGTAACTAGCATTGGATAATACCGCGTATCTGACAAATGTAGCCAATTTCATTTTTTGCGGGGAATACATGGAGAATTGTGATTGGCATCTGCTATTTTAACGGGAGTTTTATTTGGCCCATAGAAAGCGAAATATCCCCCAAAAACAATACCGCGTATCTGGGACCGGCAAATATCGATACCGCGTATGTGATCAGTTGTCATCTGCAGCGTATTTATGGTTTGTTTTATGTTGGTAAAATCAGTGTATAATTAAAAATAATCAGCAGAACATCAGGTAAGTGTTAATACAATGTTTATGTAATATTGAGTCAATAGTATATTGGTATTTAATACTATTTTAAGGAATTATCAGTTCATATTTTCATTCTAACCCTACTAATGACTAAACTTTTATAAACAAAATAGCTGAATATTGTAAGGGGAACACATGTAAGTTAGCCAGTTTATATAAATGCATTTTATGTTGAAAAATATCACCAAAATATATAAATTACATGAAAATTTGGCTATTTTTACTTAGTTAATTTACGTGTCACCCGAAGAGAGTTGATTAATTGGGTTTTTTTAATTTTTTAGGATCGAAATGGCGAATAATTGTGACTCTTGTCAAGGAGATGAAACAGTTTATGTTACGACATTAATAGATTTAAAGAAAAGGCGCGAAAAATTATTAGAAATTAAAAAAATGCAATCAGCAACCCATAAAAATACTACTGAATTGCCTGAAAATTTAACTAATATGATTTTTATGAACACGGGAATTCAAGAAGAGCCTACTGAAGAAAGTGTATATTTAGCTAACTGTGACACAACCACTTTCAGTACATCGTCTTTTACTCTGCTGGGAAAAGGTGATCTAAATTATGTGTCTGACCCTACTTTGACTTTGACGAACAATGTACCATATTTTTCTGAAGAGGTTGTACATCCTGAAAACAATAATTCACCAAGTGCATTATCAACTCTTGACTTTTCATCAGATGACTCTGTTGATGACACAAATTACGTTCCACTCTCTGAAAAAACTTTAACGTCGATAGACGACAATAATGATTTATTTCCTGAAAGGAATTTGGAATCCGAAGTTGCAAACGAATCTAGAGCACGGAAACGAAAAGCAGAACAAATGTCTTCAAAAAGGTTTAGGAATAAGAAATTGCGTATGTAAAGTCAGGAATACACAGGTTTTTAGGAAGACTTTATAAGACCTGTGCGAAAACTTGGAGAGGCTTGTAATTCAAGCAAATGTTTAAAGAGCAATGTAATTAAATGCGAAGAGTTGACGGAAAGTGTACAAATTAATATTTTTTAAGAATTTTAGGATACGAGCTGATATGGCTTCCAGAAAACTTTTTGAAGATATTTTATGTGGCAATGGCTGAAATTCATTATTGTAGTAAAGTTTATATTCAATTGTACCATTGGGATTTTACTGTATTAGATGAAAACATAGCTTTGTTTCAACCAAAAAAAGATGCATGCGATTTATGCCGTTGCTATGCTGATGGTTCATAATAATAACAATCTGGGCACTGATAACGTAAAGTGTTATTGGTTTGATGAGACCACTACAGATTTAAAGCATCAACTTACAAATAGATTATTTAAAGAAACTCATAGAAGAACCCCGTCAAAACGTCGTAGTTTTCACTGATGGCTGTATTTCACAAAATGGAAATGCTGTGGTTTCAAATGGTTTTTTAATAAAGGTCATACTCAAATGGAAGTAGATTCTGTTCATAACAATTGAAAGAAATTTTAATCGTGAAATGTTTTTACATAGTCTAGTAATGCTCTTCAGTTACCAAAGAAGCTAAGTTGAATCCATCTCCATATGAGGTAGCAACATTTTTACAAGATTATAGTATTAAGAGTAACCTTATTTACGATACAATCCGCCTTGGAAGAGGTACTGCTGCAAAAGTGCTTGGTTGATATCAGAGTCCTAAAATACAAAACCAATGGTAGGTGTAATTGAATATAAACTTAACTACATAAATGAATTTCAGCCATTACCACAAAGACCTAAAGGAGTTGAGCCAGTCACAACTGTTCACTGAAAGATTACCATTCATTTTATGACAACTTGCCTTATAAGAATAATTAATTTCCTTTTATTGTATTTAAACTGTGATCATGATAATTCCTCATAATATAACTAATCTTATAATGTTTATTTTTGGACAGCTGGAAGAAAGAGCGCTTAATGTGTTGGTGTTTTTTTATAATTTAAATGCGAACGAGAGAAAAAATTTTACGCAATTAAAAGGGCTTGGACAAAGATCTTTTGTTAGATAGCTAAAAAAGCTCGTTTACAGTTTATAAGTTTGTGATTCTATTTCTATATGATACTGTTTTTAATAAGGTAATTGAAAAGGCTGAGTAGAATGTAAGATTAAATGAAACTGCTATTGATTTAATTGTATTATCAATGTTTAAGTTGATGAAAATGTTGATTTTCTGTATTGAATTATTTTTCAAGTAAACTCTTGTGAAAAATAAAGTCTTTAAACAGACTTTGTAAGCCATGTCTTGATTTGATTACTAAATATTATATCGTAACAATATAAATAGTTTGATTTCAACACCGCGTAACTGACAATTTAGGTACAATTCTGAAAAGTTAGTGGTCAAATCAAATCCGCGTAATTGTCGTAGCGACTAAATTAACAACTTTAACATATATCTATTGTTAAAATTACACAGAACACATCAATAATAGCTCAATATGTAAAAATGAGCCCAAAGCCTGTTGAAACAAAAAAGATATTAAGTTTTAACCTTCTCCTGTAAAATTACTTAAAGTGCAGATACGCGCTCCCTACCTGTAGTAGTTACGCGGATTTGCACTATCCCCGACGATATGTGGTTTTTTTGTGAGCATATATTATACTAGAGGCCCGACCCAGCTTTACACGCACGTGTTTCGAAAACTCGATTAACAGTATAGCCTATATTACTCAGTGATAATGTAGCATTCTTATGATGAAAGAATTATTCAGATCCAGTAGTTTCGGAGCCTATTCAATACAAACAAAAATCAAAAATCAAATCTTTCCTCTTTATAATTAGTGTAGATAACTTTATTGACACAATAAGTTCGCGGTACCCTGGGAATGCCAATGCGTATTTTTGCCATTTAGTGGCTTTAAGTAGATAAAGACGATGTAGACGATATAGGTACTCCATATCTACATATTTATCTCTAGTAAAAAACAAAACTAATTAATCTACATCTACCATATTTTAATTGTTCCCCAACAACACAAAAGCGTAGGACGCCCTGAGACTCGATGGAGTGACGATATACGTAGGACAGCTGGCGGTGGATGGAAGCGAAAAGCCGAAGATCGGGCTGGGTGGCGTGTCTTGGGAGAGGCCTATGCCCAGCAGTGGACTAATATAGGCTGATGATGATGAACACAAAAATATCAGGGTACAATTTTCATAAGTACAGTATGTACTACTTATGTTAGTTTATTCCCTCATTTCTCTAAACTACTAATCACATTTTAACAAATAAGGTATTTTATGGCGATTAAGCTCTGCGCGTACCTTTTATAATGTACCGCCACAAAAACAAATATGGCGAACATTATAACCTATTGAAATGATTTTTTTAGCGATGAACATGCCGTTTAGTTTTTATTAAACGATATTAAATGAAAAGAGTTTTTCTTAATGTGGACATCGCAAATATGTATAATGTGTAAAAGATTGTCGTAGCGTAAGTTTCGTAGGTACTTACAATTAAAAAATGGCACACCAAAAGGAAATTAAGCTTGAGCGTTTTTGAGCTGCTGGTGAAGGAAAACATCGTGAGGAAACCATAGCATGGTGGTAGGGCACTTTCTAGTACTCTGCTAGCTACCACCCTCAAGTAAAAAATCTGTCGCCAAGTGTTCCGGCAGCCTCACTTGAGTTGAGAGCCAGTTCCATTCCAGGCTAGGTGTGCTTTACCATCATCGACCACACCGTCATTTAACATCAGGCGAGCTGTGGCCAAACACCTAGACTGCCAGCTATAAAAAAAAAAATATAGTTGATATAAAATACTTACCTAGGGTAGACCGAGGCGAATCGGATCATTTTTTCTTTGAGAATATGAAAATCATACTAAAGTTTAATATATGTAACTTTTATTGTCACAATGGTAATCAGTAATAATCTAGCTACGCATTAAACATATCCAAGCTTAAATTGTTCATATGTTCACCAACATATTCATAAAAAACTTCAAAGACAGAAATATCCGAATCGCCCCAATTTTGGAGGTGAATGGGATCATACATAACATGTAACTAAATTAAAATTTTCTTAACATTATAAGCTTTGGAATCATTAATAATATTTAAATAATGAATGATAAGACCAATATTAATTAGTAGCTCATAAATAATACATATATACGGGCCTTTCGCCTCCCAGATCAGCACATTTTACGATGCATCATTATTCGCATGCAATGATGATAATGTCAATCCTTACTCTTGACAAACCTTCTGGTTTCCGAATAGATAACTCCTTATTTCTTTTCATAAAGCAATTAAACCAGTCCTGACTAGCGATTGCTATTTTTCTGTTAAAATTGTGTTTAATTTTTCGATATTTTTCAAATTAAAATGCACATTTACGAACCGCCTTGGGTGTGATTTCGAAGTCATGACTCGCTAAGTCCAGTAAACGGTCAACTAAAATCTCTTCAGCAATTTCATCGAAGGTTGGCTGTCCACCACGATCTTAATGACACCACTTAAAAAAGAGACTCTTTTTTTGTAAATTTGTGTATGGTAATAATCTCTTTGGCCACTATTTTGCAGCTACTATTTTTTTTTCTTGGGGCCATTCTTCCGCATTTGTCTTTCTTTCGTATGTGCGAACCATCGACAACGAAATAAAAATGCATAGATGACCTCATTTATAAAATAAATCATTTTAAAAAAGTGATCCAATTCGCCCCCGATGACGCAATCCGAATCACCCCATATTAAAGACTTACGAAATAAATATTTTACTCATTACCTATATATATTGTGGTTAAAAACTAAAATGTTTTCTAAAATAGGCCCCTTACCACTCAATATAAGATATATAATTCAAAGTTTTACCACAAATCCTTAAAATGACACAAAGAAATGGTAAGTGCGTAACTTAGATGAGCGCCAAAATTGTAACGCACACAAAAATTCGACTCGCTAGCAAGCAGTGCTGTCACTGATGTACTTGTCGAATCGAAACACTACCAATGGCGGGAGGTGTGGGGTGGGTGAGTGTCATGAGACGCCAACTGCTTGAGTTCTGTGTCAACGCTTTTTTCAAAATATTAATGAATTTCTTATTTTGATCCGATTCGCCCACTGATCCGATTCGCCTCGGTCTACCCTATGTCTCGTTCTACATAAGTGCCTAAGTACAAATACAAAATACAAAATACAAATACAAATCATTTATTAATAACACCAAAGTTACAGGTCATTTTTCCATTCATATTTAAAAATTATTATCAAAATCATTACATATGTCAAAACAATGAAAATGAAAATGTCAATAAAGTAATATGTCACATATAAAATGTCAATAAAATTATGTCAATATAATTAAATGTCCATAAAAACAAAAATATTATAATTACTTACTAGTAATTCAATAATCTCTTAGTTTTAAATAATCGTCAAAGTCATAGAACAAGGTCTCTTGAAGCCAAGATCTTAGTTTGCTTCTAAAGCACGCGATGGAAGGTGCATCCCGGATGGAAGCGGGTACGCGATTGTAGACCGCGGGCCCCAGAATGTATGTAATGTACCTATATATATACTATACTCGGGGATGTAAACTTCACCTACTAATATGACCCATATAAATTACGGAAATTCGTAGAAAGCGGTGCTCCTTCATTAATGCGCAAACATGGCTCATTTCCGAATTCACATTTTCTTAAATAAATTCACTGTGCCGGAAACTCGTGAAAGTTGACTTTGGTTTGAGAGTTTGCTTTACATGCATTGGAAATGTTCGCACATATTAATTCTAAGGCAAAATTATAATGAAGATTGAATAACATCATCATTATCAATAATCATGCAATGGTATTTGCGCAACATTGACCTGATTTACTTCTGATTGGTTTATGGAACCCGATTACATCTTTTCAAGATTCAATTGCAGTACAAGGGCCATACATGCCAACCTTAATGAAATCAATAATGTAACATACATTGAATTGTAGGTACTTCTGTTTTAGATGTCTCAGCACACTAAAAAATAAGACAAAGATCAATGCTGCATTACAATAAGAATGTTTTATGAAATTAAGATGCGGCTCAAAACTTAAATCTTTCTTAAAATATACATATTTCAGGCTGACCAAGTCCAAACACCGGAATCGGGTGGCGGTGAAGGGTCGCAAATAGCACCTCAACAAGAATTAAAACAAGAAAATATTGAACAGACGAAACAAGAAAAAATAGAACCACAGTCAGAAATATCAAAAGGGCCAGAAGCAACTACAAATGTTGAACTGAATCCGGAAGTAAAAACAGAACTTCCAAAGGAAAACGAACCAGAGGAAGTTAAGCAGGCGGTGGCAGTGCCAGAAACTAAGGTTGAAGTGACGACAGAGGAGTCAAAACAAAATGCTGTTGAAGCAAAAGTGGAGACAAATGGTGCAGCAGAAAACACATCAGCTGAAGTAAGTTATTAATATTTATCACAATAATTTTACTTAGAAAAAGAAACTAAGTAATCTTATAAGCTCGTTTGACCAATATGCCATATTAGGTTATTAAAAGTCCTTCACGAGAAAATTGAATTTGCAACAAAATGTTTACTTTTTTAGGGAGACTGGCAACAAAGAGAATCTGAGCTTCTAAAGAAGATCGACGAGTTAGAAAAGGTCAAGGAAGAGAGAACACAAGACAGCTTGCTTTTAGAATTAAAGGTTTGTGTTATTTAAAATACATTTTTGTACATCTGTGATCTAAGGTAGAAAATATTAACTATAAATTATTTCGTGACAAAAAAGCTGCAAAATACAATAATGAAAACACGAGGGAAAGTCGGACTCTGAATTTAGGTAAATTTATTAAGACAAAAATATCCGCCAATTACTAGATTTAGTAAAGTCTGATGAACAGTGAAAAAATAAAAATGAAATCTTTTTTTATCTGGTTACAGGTCCGTGAAGAGGAAATAGACCTCCTTAAAGCGAGAGTAAAGAATTTGGAAACGGAACTTCAAGCAGCGCTTTCCAAACCGAGCGGGAAGAATCACGAAATGATAGAAAATATCAAACAGCAGCATGAGGAGGTACGGCACTTTTCAATGTTAACGTAAAAAAAGAAATATGAACTTCTTGTCGTCGATTTAGACCTGACTAGTAAATAAGTATATCTATAATTTGTAATATATAACATTCCAGCTTCTCAGCAAAGCTCGCGGTATGATCTTCGACAAGACGAAGATGGTGAAGAACCAAGAGCTGCAGATAGAAGCGCTCAGCTCACAGGTCACATCGCTCAAAGACATCAATCAGATCACCAAGGACCTACTCGAGATTAGAAACTCAGAAATCAAAGCTATGGAGGTAAAGTAACGCACATTATAAATATGGAGCCCTAGTCTTTTTAATACAAATACAAATCATTTATTAATAACACCAAAGTTACAGGTCATTTTTACATTCATATTTAAAAATATGAAAATCATAACATATGTCAATACAATGAAAATGTCAATGAAAGAATATGTCACGTATAAAATTTCATTATGTCAATATGATTAAATGTCAATGAAAAGAAAAAAAATATAATTACTTCCCAGTAATTTAGTAATAATTTATTTTTAAATAATAAAAAATATTGTAGTAAATGAGAAACAAACGAAACAAAACAAACCCACTCATAATTAAATTATTGTAGAAGAGATTTTAATTCAGCTATTCTTCTGAGTTTAATTTCAATAACAATTAGTGATCTTTATCGAGGAGTGAGAACAGAGCGCGACACGCGCGCTTCTTCATCTAGCGTCATGCTGCGGTCCGCTGCACTGCTACTATAATGTACATCACGTCGTCGGCGGTAGTGGAGAAATACTTTTCTTAATAAGACTTTTTTTAATGTTTTTTTTTATATAATTATACGCTCCACAGACACTGGGGTCCGTGACTTTTTTTTTTGTTTTTTTGGTTTTGGCGTCGCGTTTTAGCATTTGCCAGTGTCAAGTATTTATATATTTTCAAGTTTCAAAAGTCAAATAAGTGTCTTCGTAGCTAAAGTTATAGTCAAAGTCCACTCTTGGTCAAGTACAGTCCGTGTCAGTCAAGTCCAGTCATGCTTTAGTAAAGTAATGGTGACTTTACTATAAAGTTTCGATGGAGTTTTGGAAGCAACACGAAAAGTCATGTTTCACCACATTATATCATTTTCCCACACTCGCGCTTGTGATTCGGCACTTTATGAATAAAACACCACCATTTTTATGCATAAACACTCGACAAAACACTAGTTTTGGAAAAAAATACAACGGGGCGACACGACTCTTCCCGCGTTCCCGCCAAAACTCCGTCCGTGACCTTTGTCAACTTTAGTTACATTTTATTTTTTTTTATTTTTATAATTTTACATTACGAAAAGAGGATTTTTTTAATGTTTGAATACAAACAGCTCACTTGTAGTCGAAGATGGTTATAACAAATAGCCTAAGCCGAGTACTAGAAAGTACCCTAACACTTTGCTATGGTTTCCTCAAGATGTTTTATTTCACAACTAAAGATTTTAAACGATTTTCCTGTTTCAGGATCGGCTGCAAGCGATGGAGGCGCGCTTCAAGGCGGAGAAGGAGCGCTACGGGTTGGTTTTACAGCGCGCGCAAACCTCTTCCAACATCAACGACGACCTGCGAAAGGAGTACGAGACTCAACTCGCGTTGTTCAAGGTACCTACCTACTTACTTTCCAGTGTAGAAGTATCGCCATTTAATCAATAAAAGTATCATACTAAACCATAAGATCAATTAAGCTTTTTAATAACTTCACTGTACATTATTAGACTGATTTTATTTTATAGCTGTTACACAAGTAATTTACCTAAGTATCGTAAGATATTTCACACGGCGCCATCTGACCCCAAACTAAGCAAAGCTTGTACTATGAGAGACAGATAACTGATAGAATACTTAGATAGTTTTTTTTTGTGAATACATACTTATAGTACATACAGTATACCCAGGCACAGAACAAACTTTTTTATACCCCAAAATATTTATCCTGTGTGGGACTCGAACTCACGCCCTTCAGCTCTTCGAGCATACATACTACCAATAAACCAACAGGGCTGTCAATCAAACTAAATATAGCTTGTACTGTGGGAACCAGGTAGCTGATAGAATAGTTATATACTTGTCTTATAATACACACATAACAAACATGATGTATCAGCATATAAATGTTTGTCCTGGCGGGAATCGAACCCACACTCTACAGCTCTTCAAGCAGATATTCTATCAAATGAGCCAACAAGCCAAGACAGGCGATTTAGTTACTAATCCATCTGGTATAATGGTTTATTTATTGTTTTTGTGGTTGACAGGCCAGCTAAACAATATTAGTTAAAATAAAAATAGGCCTTTGTTTCACCTAAATGACACCTAGATAGTAAGGGATGATAATGCAACATGCGATTTAACACACACGCCTAAAAAAACGATTTAGTCGCGCGACCGCAAATTTTACCTATTTATTGAAAATACGCACTGAGGCGGCGTATTTGTGTCTACTAGTTCGTACAATGAAAGCGAAATTATAGGTTATTGTTTAGGTTTTTTGAGCATGAAACTTTGTTTGACGTTTTATAATAATAGAATTTTGTACTTACAAAATTCTCTTTATCTCTAGAGAAATTTGGTAATGACGGGAAAAACGTGGCTATATTTCCATTTAAGATTTTTTTTACAGTAAATAATTTTTATTTACAGCAACTCAGAGAGAAGTATGATCAAAGAGTCCAAGCTCTGGTGGCGGAGAACGAAAGGCTGAAAGGCACCAATCCTCAACCGACAAATGGCGCAGACGCTAGTACTTCGGGATAAAAAAAATAACGAAATAAAAAAAAAAAACAAAGCGTCGGTCGGACGTTTTAAAGTGGCTAGACATTTTAACAGCTTTTGTTTTCGATAAAAAAAACGTGTGAGATGAATCTGTTAGAACAGATGTACATTTATTTTCTTAAAATTGAGGAAACTTGCTATTAAAAGTTTCTGCTATAATATCTGCGAAATTTGACTCCATTGCGAATAAATAGATGTTAAAATATCGAATTGTTGTGTTACATGAAGACTGTTATACGAGTACCGATCATTTTGTAAGATTTTGTAGATTTTTATTTGTATCTAATAAAATAATATTGTGTTTTTAATGTGACTCTTACTTACAAAATGCTTTATCAACATGACCGGCTATATTCATTGGCCGCCATTTTGCTACGTCATGCGATGCGCTTCCCGCTATTATTTACGTTCCATTTGACGTGGCGCGTGTTGTCCTGTACAGAATTAATATCCTGCGTCCGTGATGATTAATAGCGTGAAATGAAACGTTATTATTGTGCGCCAGAAACGTGAGCTTGTTTTATCGTTGTAAGATATTAATTTTGTAATTTATGATAATGTTAATATGTAGGTAGGTTAAGTATAACGTAACCGCAGGTAAGATCTTGGGTTAATGCTATGGATATTACTAAATTGTCAAGTGGGCAGGAAGTTTTCAACTGCATTGTTTACCACAAAACATGTTTTTAAAACTGGTTTTTAGAGGTTAGCATTAAGAAATGGAAGCGGATATAGGGGGGTGGGAAGGGTTATATAAACCGAGATATCTGCCCCGGGCGATGATGTCACAGGGCGCCATATTCATGTTTGAAGTTATAAAATCCCACTTCCTCGTTCCACCAACTCGCCTGATAGTATTAAGCTATGATGTGGTCAAAGATGAAGTACACATAGCCTTATAAGATACTTGAAAAAACTTAAGTAAATTGGTTGTAAGGGTAGAAAGAAGAGAAGAAGAGGGCGCTTCTATGAACGTTTTGCCTCGGATAAGAAAAGTCGTAGATCCGGGGCTGATAGAGATAGGTACTTAGATAGCAAATCTTTGCTATGTACTATAATCGAATAATCTAATAAAATAAAAATCACTAAATTTTAGAAAAATAACCGAGAAATATAAAGAGTAAATTCTGTAAATAAGTACTCGTAATGTAAAAACAATGCCTAAGTAGTTATAAATTAATTGCTGGAAAGAGTATTCAAAGCAGCGTAGGTATGATCAAGCTAAAATGTTAAAAGTAAGTAGTCTCGTATTAAAGAAACAAAAATGAAGAGAATATTTAATTATAACTTTTAATATCTGCGTACCATTTAGGGGTCGCTAGGGTCAGCCTTTAGTAATGGCCCCTGATGAAATGAATGTTATGTGAAGCAGCGACCGCAAATAGTTGTCATCTAAAACCCGCATGCTTTGATATGACATGTCATCCCTCGGTAAGTATATGAAAGCGCTGACGAGGGTCCCCGGAACATCGGGTTGAAGGTCAGGGCTAAAGGCATTATGCTCGCGAAGTTTATCACTAAATCCACAAATTTATTTTATCCACACCCTGATATAACTTACCTGCTAGCAGTTGTACCTAGCGATCGACTCGTACCTATCCAGTAGCTCTCGATTACACCCTATGTTTATTGTCTAGTAGAAACTGCAAACATTTGTTTCCATAGCAAAAGTTATGTCGGTCCGGATTTTTTTTGCTGCGTGATGGAAGGATAAACAAAAACACACTTTCGCATTACTAAAAGTAGGAATGTACCTACATTACATACTACCTACCTACCTACCTACCTACATATATTGCACATAGCATATAGGTACTAGGTAGGTATAACAGTGATTTATAAATAAGGTTTAGTTTTTTAATAAATAGGTGTTTGACCGCTTTCGCGTCTGCTGTTAAGTGAAGATGCGGTCTACGGTAGAGTACGCTTGCCTAAATAAAAACCGATTCATTCGCAACTTGAAGGCACATTGTATCAATCGGGGGACACCCACTCGGGCAGCAAGTTTCAAAGTTTAGCGGTTCGTACGAAGAAGGTAGAATAGAACCGGTTAGTACGAATTTTTGTAATATCAACCGTAAAGTGGTGTCGTTTTATAGAGCTCTTTGCTGTCCAATAGTACCTATAATGGATAGGGTACAATAAGGCCATGCAGATCTAAGCGCACTCTTCAAAGTGTATCCGGTAGAAAACCGCTATACAAGCAACATAAGGTCGATGTTGAAGGCTAGCACGTTTCTCAATTGTTTTTTTACAATTTTTATTATTGAAATATCCCAGACTCTCCGAGGATTCAGTCAGCATTTTTCACATACATAATACATACAATTATATTATCTATACACTAGAGATTAAAAATCCAAAGAGCATCTAAAAGCAAAACTCTTTGCCATTTTAGTAGGTATTATATTTTAAAATACAGAGCTTAACAGCCAAATATTAAGTTGCCACCGTTTAACAACCAAAAGTTTATAATGTTTTTCTTCTGTATTGTGTAATGTCTGGTGTGCACAATAACAAGTTAACTAATCAATCAAACATCTGACACACAAACTATCGGAAAATGCGTAATTGAAAAATGTATGGAAATTGGGACAGTGGGTATCCTACCTATAGGTATAGGTATCCTTCCTACTAATATTATAAATGTGAAAGTTTGTGAGGATGGATGGATGTAATTACTCTTTCACGCAAAAACTTGGTGGTAGATCTCCTTAGCAGTAGGTCGTCTAGGTAGGTACCACCGCAGCACCAGTTATTCTCCCGCTAAGCAGTAGTATGTAAGCATTACTGTGTTCCGGTTTGAAGGGTACTGCAGCTAGCGAAATTACTGGGCTGTTGAGACTAACCATCGAAAGTCTCAAAGTAATGAGCGCCAAAGCAGTGATACCCTGGACTTTGTTTTGTTACTCAAAGTTCTGTGTATCGCTGCAATGGTCATGGAAAGGCGTTATCTCTTACCATCAGGAGAGCGTCTCGTTCGTTTCATTACTTTTAGACAACCAGCTAGTCTGTCGTAAAAATTGGAATAATCTTTGTTTGTACGCAATTATCGCTATAACTACATATATCACTCGATAGCAAAACTTTTCTCTTCACTAGAAATCATCAATTTTGTAAAGTTACGAAACAACTTTATGTAGTTAGTTAGTTTATCTAAATATCACCTTGATGACAACCTCGCCGAGTTTCTCTATCTAACTAATGGATAGGCCCCGATGGAATAAGCGCCTATTAAGCAATTCAAATGTAAAGATGGATTTAACTGTGATTCCAAGTGGATTTTAACCAGGCAAGATAATTTTGACCGTTGATTGATGAGTGAAGTGACAGATGTGTTTAACCTAGCCTTTAGAGATAAAACTTTACTATAAATTCAAACAGCGACTTTTTATTTAATACTAAACGAAGACTGATTCAATTCTAGATCTAAATAACCTAGTATAATAAAAAAAAAATACTGTACAACTTTCATTCACAAGATTTTTTGTCAATGTAAAAGTAATGAGATGAACGTGACCCTCTCCTGATGTTAAGAGATAACACATGCCCATGACCATTGCAGCGATACACATAACTTTGAGTAACAACACAAAGTCCATGTTAAAGCAGCAATGCTCAGTCTCAACAGTAGAAATAAAAAATATATTACAGGGCTGTAATATATTTTTTGTACAGCTCAGTAGCACATTCTCTGAAATGAATCCAGTAGAAAATACACGATGTTTTCTTTCACTGGCAGCTCATGCTTATTGTTAGGGTTTGAACCCACGTTCTCCGGTGAACCGACCGCGCTAACCACAGCTAACATCGTTACCAAACACCTACCAACGCTACCAACATTTCTGGTAATACAAGAGACAAACAAGACGTTCTCGTGCTGGTAGTAATGATATTTTGAACTAACGTATCTTCATGTCTAGGTAATCAGAGATAGTTAGCATAGAAGTTGTAATGAAGTGGACTCGAGATCGCCCGCTGTAATCACAGTTTAACGACTGTCGGGGTCAAGTTCTTAGTTACGGGTTTGACCTTACACTACTGGCCAGTATATCTTACGTACCTATGTACTGTACCTAAGCTTCATTCGAGTGGAGCATAAATAAATAACTATCACGATGGTAACAAGGTTGTTACATAAATTATTAACTTATGTACCCACCTACGTACATAGGTAAATTTTTGTGATTAAAAATGTTGTTATACATTTTCTTTCATCCAATTTTCTTTTATAAAATCTAACTTCAAATCAGACATAAAATATGTTTTTTATACCACGCAATACAATAATTTATTAATAACACAAAAGATCAAAATTTCGAAATCATGCATATATCTAATTAAAAATGCCACAATGGTATTCAACAGGTTGCTTGATAATAGGCTGATGGTAAATTACTGGATTATTTAGTTAGATCAACGAATATTTTAAAGTATGAGCGCCAAAGCTGTGATGGTTTGTTTTCTAACTCGAAGTTATGGATAACACTGCAATGGTCATGGATACTCTTTTTTTTACCATCAGGAGAGCGTTCCATTCGTCTCTTTACTTTTGCAAAAAAAAATCATTGTCGCCTATGGAAGTTTGTAATATCAGGGGCATTACAAATATGTTGCCAACCTTTTAAAATTATTCATAAATTATATTTTAAGTATTTTATCAGCTATCTGGTTCCCATAGTACAAGCTTTGCTTAGTTTGGGGCTAGACGACGCTGTATGACACGTTCTACGTTACGTACTACGTTTCTTTGGCAAAGGGGAGAAATCCCCGACACCGACACCAAATCTCACCACGTTTGACGTGGCACGTCAAAGAAGGTGGGGAAAGTACTAACTGACTGCTTTTGGTTTTTTTTGGCGGGAACGCGGGAAGAGTCGTGTCGCTCCGTTGTATTTTTTTCCAAAACTAGTGTTTTGTCGAGTGTTTATGCATAAAAATGGTGGTGTTTTATTCATAAAGTGCCGAATTACAACGGCGAGTGTGGGAAAATGATATAATGTGGTGAAACATGAGTTTTCGTGTTGCTTCCAAAACTCCATCGAAGCTTTGTAGTAAAGTTGCCACTACTTTACTAAAGCATGACTGGAATTAACTGACACGAACTGGACTTGACAAAGACGACTTTGACTAAAACTAGCTATGACGGCACTTAACTTTTGAAACTTGAAAATATATAATTACTTGAAACTGGCAAATGCTAAAACGCGACGCCAAAACCAAAGAAAAAAAAACTGACTGCTTGAACATGTTAAAAATAACAATAATAAAATTGGTCAATTTGAATTTTAAAGAAATATTTCTTTAAAATTAAAAGCAAATAACATCAAACATTCGAAAGCTATCCACAAACATCAATGGAAGCAATTAATTCTTGTTCAAATCTCACAATTGTTGAAACTGTAATTCGGCTTTAGGAAATTGACTGTCGTTTCATATGAGTGACGGCACAATCAAAACTTTTTGAGCTATTTTAAATTTCTTTTTGCAATAATCCAAAAGCTGCGCTGGGTATTTTATTTTAGTAAAATGGCATTTGAAGAGTTGTAATTTTTTAACTTTTGATACTTGAACACATAATTTTGTTTATCACCGAGTCTTAATTGCGCGCAAAAAATCATAATGAAATTAGTTTTGTTTATTTACCTCCACGGTTGCGGGCATTCGTAATTTTAGTAATTTTAAATAGACGCAAGTAAAATTTTAATTTAATAAAAAACATGATTTCTTGAATATTTCCTACTTTTTGAAATATATATAATGTCGATGTCATATTGTGTTAGAATGGTGGGTGATAAAAAAACTGATAACAAGTACGGGTTTAGCAGACATAAATACATTAGAGGAAAATTGGTTAAAAAAAAACTCGTTGTCCTATGTAATTTAATCATCGAATTTAATTAAGTGACCACTTTACGTGAGCGTGGTGCAGGCTACACGGTTAATTGCAGCATTACCATAAACAATGCTCGGAGCGTCACAGCCACGGTTTGATGGGTTTCCTGAAACGCATACCAATATTTGTTTATGTACCTACTATAAAAATGTATACCAAAATAACATTATTAATTACCTCAAACATTACAAATTATATAAAATTCTTTGAGTCAAAAATGTTTTGGTAAGTTGCTGAAAAAAAACCGTATGAAAGATACCAATCCGCACTTAGCCGCGGTGGTGGGCTCATGGTAGTCTCACCCTTCTAGCAATGAAAAGAGGGCCAGCACCAGCGCCTAAAAGCAGAGCAGCTCATTAAAACAAGGCTGATTTACAAAAGAGTTTTTGCTCCCTAATGATTTTTAAAAGATATTTTTTTTTAGCTGTTTCAAAAGAAATAATTGTACCTACCTATATAATACGTTGAATATAGTTATCTAAACGCATACACATGTCAAAAATGTCACATTTAAATAAATTTATTTAACATTATAGTTTAAAAGGATTAAATAAATAACACAGAAATAGTATATGTACAAATTGTCAGTAATTTTTTTTAAAATCTTTCTGCAATCAGCTCGGATGCCATATTCAAATTTTATAAATTAAATCAAATATTAATTGGTTTAGAGATATGCACGTCCTGTGATGTGTCATCTCATATAATATGTTCAACTCTAAATTGTGGCTAGTCGCGGACTTTTTAGCCGAAAGAGGCAGTCACTGGTGTCCAGTAGTGATGTAGCTAAGTGGTTAGTCTGTGCAGTCTAAGTCTTTGTTTATAGGCCTCGGAAGACATTACTATTTCCTCTTTGATTCTACAGATCTGCATGTATTCATGCAATTCCGTGTTTCGTAAATGCTTTTTTTTTCTTTGGTTTTGGCGTCGCATTTTAGCATTTGCCAGTGTCAAGTATTTATATATTTTCAAGTTAAATAAGTGTCCTCGTAGCTAGTTATGGTCAAAGTCCAGTCTTAGTCAAGTCCAGCCCGTGTCAGTCAAGTCCAGTCATGCTTTAGTAAAGTAGTGGCGACTTTACTATAAAGCTTCGATGGAGTTTTCGAAGCAACACGAAAAGTCATGTTTCACCACATTATATCATTTTCCCACACTCGTGCTTGTAATTCGGCACTTTACGAATAAAACACCACCATTTTTATGCATAAACACTAGTTTTGGAAAAAAATACAACGGAGCGACACGACTCTTCCCGCGTTCCCGCCAAAACTCCTCGTATATGCTATGGGGCATTGCTCACAGTTGTAGTAATAAAATGAAATAGAGGTCTAGCCATTCAAAATTAAAAATCTAACTTTTTTTGCAAGTAATTGGTATATGCTCAACTGCGCTCTGAAAATATTATGCAGACTGCGGATTCACTGAGGAAATTTACCACGTTTTGATGAAGTTTATACGAAAGAATACCTGTCGAAAAATCCGATTCAATTTAAAAAATAAGTGTAGTTGGTTAGTGGTTTGGCATTTCGACCTTAACGGGCAAGGCCAGGTTATTTTTATAAAACGCTAAATTAATGTACCTACTTACTTAAATAGATAGCGTATGGATTATTACTTAGATGGATAGATTATTTATTTTAAAAAGTGTTGGAATTTGAGATTCTTCAACATTTCAACCGGCTTTAATCAAATTTTATACAGATAACTATTTTTTATGCTAGATAATAATGAGAAGCGTAATTACAAAAGTTTTCTATCTTCTGGTTACTCTATCATAGAAGAACTCATCGGAAAACAAACACCAACCACCGGCAACTTTCCGCGGGAACTTCGGAAACTCAGCGAAAACTCCGTTTGTTGTAAAACGGCATAACTTCAATATGCAATCAACTCGCTTCTCTGAGCTTAATTGCTTTTGAAATGGTCAAGACAGTTCCATATTTGTTTTTCATTTAAAGATTTCTCTTTCGTCAGATCTGTTTTTTCATTTCTAGTAAAGACAAGGCTAATTTAATTTACCTACACTGATCTCAATGGCACGCGTGCAAGAGGCCTACGATCAGCAGTGGACAAAAAAGGTTTTTTTTTATGTAAAAAGTAATGAGACGAATGAGACGCTTTCCTGATGGTAAGAGATAACGCCTGTCCATGACCATTGCAACGATACACAGAACTTTGAGTAACAAAACAAAGTCCAGGGCATCACTGCTTTGACGCTCATTACTTTGAGACTTTAGATGGTTAGCCTCAACAGCCCAGTAATTTCACTAGTTGCAGTACCCTTCGAACCGGAACACAGTAATGTTTACACACTACTGCTTAGCGGCAGAATAACTGGTACTGCGGTGATACCTACCTAGACGACCTCCTGCTAAGGAGATCTACCACCAAGTAAAAAGCTGATGATGATGAATTTAATTTGTAGTACTTATAGATGGTATATGGTGGAGAACACGGACCGGCAAGCGCAGCGTAGGACGTCCACCCACAAGGTGGACAGACGACCTAATAAGCCCGCAGGAACGCGCTAGGGGCGAGCCGCTTCCAACCGTTTTCTAATGAAGTCAATGGGGGAGGCCTATATCCAGCAGTGGACGTCCTACGGCTGAAATGATGATGATAGATGGTATAATGTACTCACATCTGTTGCTTCCGCTTATTGCTTGAGACGCTTTCCTGATGGTAAGAGATAACGCCTGTCCATGACCATTGCAACGATACACAGAACTTTGAGTAACAAAACAAAGTCCAGGGCATCACTGCTTTGACGCTCATTACTTTGAGACTTTAGATGGTTAGCCTCAACAGCCCAGTAATTTCACCAGTTGCAGTACCCTTCGAACCGGAACACAGTAATGTTTACACACTACTGCTTAGCGGCAGAATAACTGGTACTGCGGTGATACCTACCTAGACGACCTCCTGCTAAGGAGATCTACCACCAAGTAAAAATCTGATGATGATGAATTTAATTTGTAGTACTTATAGATGGTATATGGTGGAGAACACGGACCGGCAAGCGCAGCGTAGGACGTCCACCCACAAGGTGGACAGACGACCTAATAAGCCCGCAGGAACGCGCTAGGGGCGAGCCGCTTCCAACCGTTTTCTAATGAAGTCAATGGGGGAGGCCTATATCCAGCAGTGGACGTCCTACGGCTGAAATGATGATGATAGATGGTATAATGTACTCACATCTGTTGCTTCCGCTTATTGCTTATTTAGTCACATGCGCAGATATACTTTAGACATAACATAAATAATCTCTTGCAGATAGGTCGGTATAAGTAGATATTGGCAGCTTTGCGTTTGATCATAACCTACCTAATGTCAAGTAAAAATGCGGTCTAAGATGGAGCGCGGTTATTTAGAAGAAATCTATCTACTATGGATTTGAAGACACCCAAACTATACTTAAAAAAAATTATTTAACTACCGTAGAGAGTTCCATTTTAGTTTCAGTTTCATTTTACTTGAAGGAAGTCAGGTTCGGAGGCGTGATTACTGCTTGGCAGTTCATTATATACTGTTACTATGTATGTGGGGATTATCAACCATGTAGGGATGACGCTTTGGCTGCGTCTGTCTAGCCGTCCGAAAGGAGCAGGCAGATACAAGTTGTGCATTTCCTAAGCACATTTTTTGAAATGTTTAAGGTAAAAAAACGCAATAAACAAACAAGCTAACGTCGGTGCTCAATCCTTCGAAAGTTAATAGTTCATCTCAAACTGTGACCTCTCGTTATCTAAATCAACCTTTTGTCCGATTTGGCACATATTTGAACTTGAAAATTATATTCGTATAAATTCTATTTTCAATGCATAGCTTTTACTTAAAACTAAATTTAACTTTTTTAATAAAAATCACTAACGAGCACATGAAACATGTTATTTTCAAGTTATCACCACAACGGTTGTAGGTCTCGATTATTTGAGATTATAAAGCAATCAGTCGCTATAAATTATAATAAATAAGTAAATATTGAAAAAATAATAATGTCTTCCATTGCACATAGCGCCATCTATCCCCAAACTAAGTAAAGCTTGTACTAGAAAATTAACAGAAAACTTGTTTCTTTTTTTGTAAATACCAGCGCAACACCTAGTGTCAGAATAAACATAACATAACGCAAATATTTGATCTGTATGGGAATCAAATCCACACTAACCATAGCTTCTGGGCTAGTATCAAATAAGCAAACAAAAGCAATAATGCCACATAGTAAATGGGCTTGGCATGGTAGTAAATTCCTTATAAGTTAATTAGATTTATTAGTATTAGATTCGAAGGCTGAGGTTAACCGTATCGGGTACAAAGTACCAAGCATTCAGTGATAAAGACTGATTACCTTTTTTTTAGTTTGTACTGCCGTTACGTTTAACTCTGTATACTTGAGATATTTTTACAAACACAGAAAGTTTTATGGTCCTATTTATAAGACTTTACTTAAACTAATATGAATATACGTAGAATTAGTATACAAAGCAAACAGAAGTTCAAAAGAATAAATTATCTAAATTAAATATAGCCCAAAGCTTCATTTAGCCAGTCTGCCCACAAGTCGACTACACGTGGATTAAGAACGCAAAGCTTTCAAGCTTTGTACAGAACTTCTGAGAACAAAGGACCTAAGGCAAGAACAATCTGAAATTATTCTCTAAGCGCTTTTAGCTCTAAGCGGTCGGTTTACTTTGAGACGATTTTTCGTTGGTAAAGTGACGTAAGGGAATCTTTAAAATCTTTGGAGCGTTTTATCTTTGATTTGTGGCGATATTTCATTTTAAATAGAACGTTTTGCGGAAGGGACATTTTACTACCAGGGTACACTTTGCGAAAGAGACATTCTGCGACAAAGCCTTTTAACGATATCAATCATTCGTACAATTTAATTAAAATATTTTTTTTTTTAACTTTCATGGCCTTTTACGTTTATGTTTATATTTCCCTATATGTATATTTTTGTTATTGACATGCCCCGTCTTTTTTTTCCTTTAATCTTTATCATCAAGAGAGATTAGATCGATGTTTGTCCTGTGTCTGGGTGTACTGTATGTATCATAAGTATGTATTTACAAAAAAAAAGTATTTTAAGTATTCTATCAGCTGTCTAGTACAAGCATTGCTTAGTTTTGGGCTAGATGGCGCTGTGTTAAATGTCCTCCAATATGTATTATTTATTAAGAGAGCAACTTTATCATCTTGGTTGTCTCATTAACTTAACACATAACAAGTCAAGTAACGATGGGGCTGTCGTAGACTTGCAGTTTAAAAGCATCAACAGTTACAGAAAAAAGAAAATATCTTAAAGTAGTATTCAAAATTTTTGATCATTAAGTACGTCAAAACCACGCACATTGTTAACTTGTGCAACTTTCCAAGAGGTTTTTGGGCTTTAACTTCGTAAGTTCATTATATAAAAAGATGTTGGGACTTTGTATTCAGTTCTCAAAGTGAACCGTTTGTTATCGACTTACTTTAAGCTCGAGGATCACAATACTTTTTCTGCAAGAAATCTTATATCTAATATGACCTGACCTCTACATGAGGTCACCACGTTACGTTAATATTTTTAGTCAAACTAGGTTCACGTTTGACCTCGATCTTTGACCTGTGTGTATGTATGTAGGCCCATCCCTATGCTACCTCGTGACGCATAAACGGCTGAACCAATTTTGAAGGGCGGAATGTCACTGGGTATATTAATTCTGTATCCGGATTATAGTTTTTCAAACTTTTTGTTTCTGACTTACTATACGGACATATTCGTGCATGATTAGGTTGGATACTCGAACTATAGTCGGTGACATTCGGTGGCCTTTTACAAGGAGTCAACAGAAAATACAACACGCGCGTGTCGTATTCTTTATAAATAAAACAAAGATGCGACAAAGCGTCAGATTTCGCAGTTTTTAAAGTACAAACGCAGTGGTTACTCGGTGAAGAATGAATTTTATTTTCATATACATACCGTCATAATGTTTAGATACTAGTTCACAACTTAAAGAGGAGATGTCACTAGTGTAGTGTAGTGTAGTGTAGTGTAGTGTGTGTGTGTAGTGTATTTTGATATTTTAATCATTGCAACAGTTTTCTGAAAAGTTTTTTTTTGGTTGTTTCACCACAGCTGTTAAGTGACGGTGTGGTCGAAGATGGTAAAGCACACCCAGCCAAGAATAGAATTGGTCTCAAGTGAGGCTGCCGAAACATACCATTAGGCGCTTGGCGACAGATTTTCAACTTGAGGATGGTAGCTATGGTTTCCTCACGATGCATAAAGTAGACGGAAAAATAGCTAATCCCTGGTTGATAAAACTAGAAAATATTATTCTACAGTAGTAGGGTGAGGGTAAACCTCTATAATTATCCCAAAAAGTTTCTCCTCATGCCGCGGGTCGCTCCAATCGTGCATAGTGGGAGGTAATGAGGCACGTATGAAGGCTATAGTAGATGTACCTGTAGAATGGTGGAGTAACTTCCTTGAGGCGTGAGATAAGAGCCGGTACGTGACACCGAACGAAGTCTCGTAATGTCTAGGTACTTGGTAACAGTACTTTACATTTTTCCATAGTGTCAAATCCACATCCTTCCTACTAATATTATAAACGCAAAAGTTTGTATGTATGAATGATTGTTACTCTTTCACGCAAAAACAACTGAATGGGGCTTCATGAAATTGACCACAGCTCACCTGATGTTAAGTAAAGGTGTAGTCGAAAATGGTAACTTGTAAAGCACACCTAGCCTGGAATGCAACTGGCTCTCAAGTGAGGCTGCCGGAACACACCGTTAGGTGCTTGGCGGCAGATTTTCAACTTGAGGGTGGTAGCTAGCCAGTCGAGTACTAAAGTACCTTACCACTATGCTATGGTTTCTTCACGATGCTTTTCCTTCACCGGCAACTCAAGCTCATTGTTGGGGTTTGAACCCACGCCCTTCGGCATGCGAAACTACCGCGCCAACCACTGGGCTATCATCGCTACTATTATTGTACTTTTTGGGTAATGGAGAGTCTGCTATAGAGCCCCACAACTACTTTGTATGTATTTAGCAGAAAGGAGTATTAATAACTTTGTCTGCTCTTGCCATAGCACTGTGCTGGGCGTATATGCTTATGAGTAAGAATAAACATACATGTCAGTAAGTATGTACGTGCTATACATCAGTCTAATTGGCTTCAAGTCTGGAAAGTTACCCCCAAGGGGTTCCAGCTCTATTCCGAGTGATTGAACACCCCACATTTAATTTTAGTTCGTGTGCTCTGAATCGTGCAAACGAAAAAGAAAAATAAAGTCTTGTTTTTTACTTAACTTTCATAAGCAATTATTTGAAGATAAAGTTGAAATTTCATTAATTTGTTATAATTGCTTTTTACACAAAGTAGGTACGAGTGGTCAAATTAGATATTTTTTTGAAAATATTTTTAATATTTTCTGCATAAACGTGTGTTGTAGATGGAAGTACCAAGATACTACGCAAACTATACAGCGCTGATAGCTCTGTGGTTAGCCACACTTGGAGTGGGTTTAAATCCCAACAATAAGCTTGAGCTGCCGGTAAAGGAAACATTATGGCTAGCTATCACACCGCCAAGCACCTAATTGTGTGTTCCGGCAGCCTTACTCGAGAGCCAGTTCTATTCCGGGCAAGGTTTGCTTTACCATCTTCGACCACACCCTCATTTAACATCAGGTGAGTTGTGGTCAACAACAAAAATAAAATTACTAAAACGATTGATTTCAGCTTATAGTCAACGTGCGATGCAGTGTCGATGCAATCGTCAAATCGCTAGTGTTAAAAGTCAAATACGGTTTTAGGTTTTCAGACGAAAGACTATGACTGGTGTTTAGAACTAAGCGTTACCGTACCATAGTACTTACATAATACCGTACCATACCGTAATAATATTTATGTGAAATTGTAGGATCGGTTGTTTTATATTTCTATAACACATAATCATCACAGTACTGAACATCTTGGAATTTAAAAAATGCAACAATTACCTACTAAGAAAGCCTTACCAGCCTTATCTGTGGTTGTAGCTATGTCGACGCTACGAGTGCACTGTCTACGAATAGTGCTACGAGCGTAGAGCTTGCTACAACGTGATGTTACATAAAGGTTTCTACGAATCGATTTTCAACTAGTTTTCTGTTTTCTACAAACAGTGTTCTATGTTAGTTCGAGTAGATTTGATGGGTCGCGTTCTCTTTCAAATTTCTGAAAGCAAATTTCAATTAAAAGTTACATTAAAACTTTCTTTGTGAGTCTTGACAGTCGGAGCACTCTTTATATCTAAATATCAGAATTGTGATTTCTTATGTTAGAATCAGTGTTTTACTAATTATCATCATCGTCAGTCTTCTTTAGTTCGTTGTAGATGAGTCTCTCTCAATGCATGTCATTAACGCGATTATCAGTTTCTTTTTAGTACCATACTACCGACAGTTTCATAGTGTGTCTTCAGCCGGTATCGAGTGGATTTGGAACTGTTTGTTTCGTTGTATTTTCGTTATTACTAAAACATCATTTATGAGGTTAATGTTTAAGATATTTAAGGATCCAATCTATATGTGATCTAATTTAGAAACACGATTACTTTTAGTTTCCTCGATAGAAAAAAAATCCAAAGTAACCCCAAACAATCTATAGAAAACCTCGATACGGCGTAAATACTGCACGGAAAGTCATCAGGCTTTGTATAACAATAAAATTACATTTTCTCTAAATAGTTATTACATAAAAATTACCAAAATATGATTTTGCTTGAACAAACGAAGGAAATACCTAAATTTTTGCGCGTTTCGTCCATTCTAAGCAGAGCTACCACGCTGTTCCCCTATCCGCTTTAGTACCGCTTCGACTGTCGGACGGGGAGGTTGTGTCGCTGTTGAGGTTGCTTTTACGTACGATCACAAAGTAAACGAACCGGATCAACAAATTTGCCACTTGTAGACATAGACAGGTGGCCGAGTGGTATCGGTACCCGATTCTAATCCGCAGTCACGGGATCGAAACCAACCAACACTCGAAGATTATTTTTGCACACAAATTTTGTTGTATTTTATTTTGTTTTTTTAACAGACTCTATTTTATAAATTATAATAAAATTAAATAATATATAATTATCATAGGACATTACACACAGCGCCATCTGACCCCTAACTAAGCAAAGCTTGTACTATGGAAGTCAGATAACTGATAGGTAATACTTCAATACTTTTTTTGTAAATACATACAGTACATCCAGATACAGAACAAACACTTGTTTAAGCTTGTCCTGGGTGGGAATCGAACCCACGCCTTGGAGCAGACATACAGGGCTGTCAATTTTAAAAGGAGGAGGTTTTCAATTCGACAATTTTTTTTTGTAATGGTTTGTTATGCTAGGTCTGCTATACTGTAAGTGTGTTCCGCGGAACCCTAGGGTTCCGCGATACCTCTGTAGGGGTTCCGCAAGAATTTAGAAAAAAAAATCAAAACACCTGTCTCTGGTCGAACGTTTTGACTCCGCGGCCGCGCATAGGTTTATTTATTTATTTATTTGTATAAACATGTGTTACAATAGCTGGTACAATATCTCATAAGTTTGGTTTTTTTTTTTTTTTAATGGTTGACAGGCTAGTTGTTTGACCACAGCTCACCTGATGTCAAGTGAAGGTGTGGCCAAAGATGGTAAATCACACCTAGCCTGGAATGGAACTGGCTCTCAAGTGAGGCTGCCGGAACACACCGTTAGATGCTTGGCGGCAGATTTTCAACTTGAGGGTGGTAGCTAGCCAGCCGAGTACTAAAGTACCCTACCACCATGCTATGGTTTCCTCACGATGTTTTTCCTTCACCGGCAGCTCAAGCTCATTGTTGGGGTTTGAACCCACGCCCTTCGTCATGCGAACCTACCGTGCTAACCACTGAGCTATCATCACTACAAATCAACATGTATACTTGTATACTTGTGAGCGCGCTGTCCCTTTGATAAAAGCCGCCTCTGAATTAGACGCTATAGTTGTCAACAAGCGACTTTCGACTCTAACTTTAAAAAATAAAGTCGAGATTGTTTACAACGCAATTTTTAAATTTCTCATTTTATTTTTGCTTTTTGTTTATCAAATCCCATTAGTTACTTTTTTTTAATATCTTCTATTATTGTACTTGCCATATGGTAAAGTAAGTAATAATTAGTAACTGTTACATTGTACTTTTATTATGCTTATTAATAAAGATTCTTTATTAAAGAACACACTTTTAAAAAGTATTGTTTTATTATAGGGTTCCATCAAGTATTTTGCTTCCCAAAAGGGTTCCGACACCAAAAAAGTTTGAGAACCACTGTGCTAGGCTATGTTTGACCACAGCTCACCTGATGTTAAGAGAAGGCGTGGTCGAAGATGGTAAAGCACACCTAGCCTGGAATGGAACTGGCTCTCAAGTGAGGCTGCCAGAACTCATGGTTAGATGCTTGGGGACATAATATTTTCAACTCTCATGTGGTAGCTAGCCAGCCGAGTACTAGAGAGTACGCTACCACCACGCTATGGTTTCCTCACGATGTTTTCCTTCACCGGCAGCTCGAGCTCATTGTTAGGTTTGAACCCACGCCCTTCGGCATGCGAACCGACCGCGTCAACCACTGAGCTATCATCGCTACAAAAATGTATATGTATGTTAAATAAATATAAATAAATAAATATCGTAGGACATTACACACAGCGCCATCTGGCCCCAAACTAAGCAGAGCTTGTGTGATGGAAGTCAGATTACTGATAGAATACATAAATACTTTTTTTTGTAAATACATACTTATAATACATACAGAACAGCTAGACACAGAACAAACATTTGTTTATTCACAAAATGTTTGCCCTGAATGGAAATCGAACCCACGCCTTACAGCTCTCAAGGCAGATATACTACCAATGAGCCAACGGGGCTGTCTGTTACGCGATAATTCCGCTAATTATGAATCGATTTTGATAATTTTTTTTTTGCTTGATAGATCCATACTTCTGAGGTGGTCTCATATAAACTTTATCGAAATCGGTCGAGCAATTTTTAAAAATCAACATAAATATAAAAATTGTATACGTCGATGACATTTTCGTTTACTCCGAAACCTCGCTGTTTCATTAGAGCATAAATAAATAAAATAAATGAAAAAGCAAATCCAATATGGCCGCCATCAAAATAGATGCTTACATATTTTTTCACAACTCCTATAATATGGGTATCAAATGAAAGGGCTTGACAAGCAGAATAGAGTAAACTTTAAAAAAAGCAAATCCAATATGGCCGCTAACAAAATGGCGGATTACATATTTTTTCACAATACCATCAATATGGGTATCAAATGGAAGAGCTTGACTAGTAGAATACATTATAATAAAAAAAAGCAAATCCAATATGGCCGCCATCAAACTAGAGGATTACATATTTTTCCACCACTCCTATAATATGGGTATCAAATAAAAGGGCTTGACTAGTAGAATAGAGTAAACTTTAAAAAAAGCAAATCCAATATGGCCGCTAACAAAATGGCGGATTGCATATTTTTTCACAATGCCATCAATATGGGTATCAAATGAAAGGGCTTGATTAGTAGAATAGATTATAATAAAAAAAAGCAAATCCAATATGGCCGCCAACAAAATGGCAGATTACATATTTTTTCACTACAACCTCAATATAGGTATCAAAATGAAATGAATGGGATTGACTAGTAGAATGGAGAATACTTTAAAGTTGATCCAATATGGCCGCCAACAAAAATTAAAACACACATCTATGTTTTTCACAAAAAAATTCGGGAATTGAACCCATGCCATAAAGCTATATTCTACTAAAAAAGAAATATTTATTATTATTTTATTTTAATTTAGTATTTTTTAAATGACTTCTCCAAAATGGATATGCGAGTAAAGCCATGGGTAAAGTAATAAACTATTTTTTTTTAATAATTATGCACGTCATTATTTTGAATCAATCAATTATGAACATACTAAAGTATACATAAACACCCAAACAAAACAAACATCTATGTTCTTCTCATCAAAATTTGCCCTCGGTGGGAATCGAACCCATGCCATACAACTCATGACGCAAACGTGCTGACTGGGTAGTCAAAATAATAATACTTTTTCGTCGTTTATTATTCGTCAGTGGAAAGGAAAAAAGTGAGGTGTATCGTAGGAGTTGCTTACGGTATGTCATATTCTTAGGTTCCATAGTGTTATAATAAATTAATTATTTTCAATAGATAAAATAGGGAATTAAAAATGTTCAGTTACATAAAAAGAAATACACAAATTTACAAACAAAAAACCTACTCCATGACCCTTAGGCCAACTAAACGCACTGCTTCAATGAAACAGCGAGGTTTTTTAATACTTGTGTTGATTTTTTTTTACTTGCTCGACCGATTTCGATAAAAAATATATGGGACCATCTCTGAAGTATGGATCAACCAAGCAAAAAAAAGAATCATCAAAATCGATTCATAATTGGCGGAATTAGCAGGAGGTCGTCTAGGTAGGTACAGACCACCGCAGTACTAGATATTCTGCCGCCAAGCAGTAGTGTGTAAACATTACTGTGTTCCGGTTTGAAGGGTATTGCAGCTAGCGCAATTACTGGGCTGTTGAGACTAACCATCTAGTCTCAAAGTAATGAGTGCCAGAGCAGCGATGCCCTGGACTTTGTTTTGTTACTCAATGTTCTGGGTATCGCTACAATGGTCATGGACAAGCGTTATCTCTTAACATCAGGAGAGTGACTCGATCGATTTATTACTTTTACATAAAAAAAAATTGTCGAATTGAGAACCTCCTCCATTTAAAATCGAGTCGGTTAAAAAAAATAAGATAGATAGATATAACTCTTTATTGTGGACATCATAAATAGAAAAGAGTACAGAGAATAAAGAACCTTATGAACTAGTGCCACAAGTGGCGGCCTTATCGCTAACAGCGATCTCTTCCAAGCAACCAAGAAAAGAAAAAATACAATAGAGAACATAAAAAACAGACGGGAGATGTAACACTAATAAGAAAAAATAAAATAAAAATAAAACGTATTATAAAAATAATAAGTATACAAAAATAATCGTATTATAATGTATTTAAAAAAAAACGAAATATTTATGTATTATATTTATTTAAAATAGGGGAGACCGGGGCTACAATTAACGAAAAACGAATAACTAACTGTAGTTTATAAACTATTTAACATTTAGACTTAATTTTTATGTTACAAATGCCTTCATTATTTAGCTATCATGTGATTATAAAAAATTGAGCATATCAGAAACAATGTAGTAAATATTTATTTTTTTCTCAAAAAAGTCAGTTGTTAATTCTTACCTCACAATTGGGGCTAGAATTAACAGGTCTGGGGTAAGTATTAACATTACGTTATACTGACTGATAACAATAAAAACAAATGTTTTTATTAAATTTTAAGTTTCATTGATAAAGACTTGTATGGAATAGGTTTTCTTATAACCTAACAACAATAATAACAAAAAAAAAAACTTAAACAAAAACTAGTAATTCTTCTAAATTTTTGGTATAATCAACGTACCTAGTAAAGTCTTTTTTTTTTCTAAATATTAATCAGTCTCACATTGATGATATTTTTTATGCTCAGAATTAAGTACCTAGAGAAACTAGTAATTATAGAACGATATGAGATGAGGTACAAAATGTCACATTTTTATCCTAAGAACTAGGTAATCATCAGTCTTTGTGATTAGTATTTTTTTTAACTTAAATATAAAATATGGTTTAGTATAAAATCAACAAAAAAATCAACGATCAGAAAAAATTTTAGGTGTCTGCTAAATATGTAGGTAGGTATCTATTCGTATTCATCATCTGAATCACAATTCTGACAAGTGAATGATGTGATGTCGCCTTTGATACACCCTGCTTGGGCCCACTCCTTGCAGGAGATACATTGAATCCAATCGCCACCTAACGTATCTTCATTATAGGAGGCCCCGCAAACAATGCAATAATATTCATTTTCATCGTCAGAGTCATAACCCCCAATCCGGGGTAAGTATTAACATGTTAAAACAAACCCCGCCGATTTGTTAATTGTAACCCCGAAGGTACATTTTGATTGTTAAAAAACATAACAAAATATTCGTCTATAGTTTCGTTAATTAACCAACACAGTATTATAAAGTATAAAATATGCTGCCAGGGAACACAAAAACCTTAATCGTAATGCTCATAGTTCTTGTACAAATCAAAAAATGTTAAAGTTTGAAATATTCGTTACCTGCATAAAAATTACGCCAACCTCACAACTCACTTGGATGACGCGCGGAGCGCAACTGACTAATTCTATGGTATGCGGCGTGAACTAAGCAACGAATTAAAACATGCACTACAGTTGTAGTGTGTATAGTTTTAGAGAAACTGGCTTGTTAATACTTACCCCCGTTAATTGTAGCCCCAGTCTCCCCTACCTATCAACAAAATTTGTGTGCAAAAATAATATTCCGTATTAATATGGTGTTGATTTCGATCCCGTGACTATGTGGCCGTACTCATACAGCTTGTTACCACTCGGCCACCAGTCTACTAATATAAGCGGCAAAATAGTTGATCCAGTTCGTCTACTTAGCCGTTTAAGTATTTAGCTCAAACCGATTTTCATTTCGCCGCCGTATGTGTATCGACAATGCCTGTAGCGCGTGGCGCCGACGGCGGCGCGCGGTACTAGCTGTTCGCTCGTGTGCCTTGCGCACTCACACACGGAGCGCACAGAATACCTAAAATCGACTAGAGAAATGCACTCGATAGGCCCTTCACTGCATCGAGCCACCGGGCGTCCTATTAAAACTGTTTCCGACGCGTGCCAGTATTGCTGCAAACCTTTTAGGTTAAATAATAGAATAAAGAATAGTGCAAGCGCCTAGTACTCCACACTTAGGAACCACTTCGTTTGAGCTGTAGTAGTGCTCAGTCACTTTATGTAGACGCTAAATATACTTTTTAGGGTTCCATATCAAAAAACGAAAATCTTATTGGATCATTTTGCAGTGTCAAGATCAGTTCAATCAAAACCTATAAAGTGACAAGTAGCAAAATCTTACAACACAAATAAAAGACAAAATTTGAAAAACATTAATTTGTGAAATAGGATTTAAAAAAAAATTGCTATTACAAACTTATATTTGCAGTTGAAGAGCCACGTTTTTTTACTTGTGACACAGGGAGTAAACGCCCCTAGCCTGGAATAGGAACTGACTCTAAAATGATGCTGTCGGAACACACTGTTAGGTGCTTAGCGGGATATTTTTAATGTGAATGTAGCTAGCCATCCGAGTACTAGAAAGTTACTATGCTATGATTTCCTCATAATGTTTTCCTTCATCGGCAGCCTAAGCAATGGTATTTTGATTTATGGGATATCTTTTTTTTTTTTTTAGTTTGCCAAATTTATCTTTTCGTTAAATCAACGTTCCGAGACTTTTATAGTAAAAATCTTTTGAGACTCGATTCCCTCGTAAGTCTCGCACTTGTTCAGTCTTACAGAAAAATGTCTTCTTCCTAAAATTGTTATTTTATATCAAACCAGTTACCAAGCGCCAAGTTAATCCAAAAGCGCTTTAGATTATCCTGATTAATTTAAAGCGCGTTTGTGAAATCATGAACCAAAAGAAATCGTTTGAAAGTTTTTAGGTAACTAGAGTACAATATCTCGCTAAAGAATTATATGGCTATATTGACCAATATCAGCTCATTTAGTAGAATATCTGTTTCAAGCTGTTGGGTGTGGGTTTGATTCCCATTAAGACAATTATGTGACGATAAATAAAGTTTTTTTTTCCTTTTTTTTAAAGTTAAAAGTCGATCGAATAAGTCGCTCTTCTGGATGGTAAGAGATAACGCAATGGTCATGACCATTGCAGCGACAGAACATAGAACTTAATAAAACAAAATCTAAAGTAACAAAATAAAATCCAGGGCATCGCCGCTTTGGCGCTCATTACTTTGAGACATTAGATGGTTAGTCTCGACAGCCCTGTAATTTCGCTGTACCCTTTACCCGATAACCGCTGAGGTAGACGTGTTCTAGAGTGGAGACCGCGAATTGGCAAATATTGCATAGGACGCCTTGAGTGACGATATACGTAGAACAGCTGGCGGTGGATGGAAGCGAAAAGCCGAAGATCGGGCTGAGTGACGTGTCTTGGGAGAGGCCTATGTCCAGCAGTGGACTACAAAAGACTGATGATGATGAGCACCCTTTAAACTGGAACACAGTAATGCTTGCACACTACTCCTTGGCGGCAGAATATCTGGTACTGCGGTGGTGGTAGTGTCTTATCAATATATTTTCGACTTCATTTTTGTTTTGAGTTAAAAATTACACAAAATATATATGTAATTTAATAAGTTGCAGGTGAAAACGTGTTAACAAAAGGTCAAAGACGGCTTTCACTCGCAGAAGGAAAAACGGGCGGACGGAATTCGTAAAAAAATGGTCCATTCTGCACTCACTCAGGCGAATATTCGTCTCCGCTTTATGAAGCAATCTTCAAAGGAGCTCAAGGTTCCCCATACAGGCGCGGTTAAACAGATATGCCCACAGACGAGTGCTTTGGAGATATATAGATATTTTTTTTATGGCATCTGACCTGATGTTAAGTGACAGTGTGGTCGAAGATAGCAAACACACTTAGCCTGGAATAGAACTAGTTCTTAAGTGAGGCAGCCGACTCTCAGACAAGTAGGTATTACTCAGAACTCCAAACGGCCAATAACTACTTGTCCAAGAGTACCTACTTGAAAAAAAAACGAATATCTGTGAAATCTGCCAACCCGCACTTGAGAAGAGGTCTGCGCCCAGCAGTGGGCTAGTGACGGTACATTCAGATTTACGGTAAATAAGAAAAACATTCTCACAATGACAGTGTATAATTACCATCTACTGTTACTTCTACGTCTTTGTGTATGTACACCTCTATTTTTGCAATAGTAGTTTTTATCTCAATAAACGATCTTTTTAGATCTATATACAGATTATTATGTATTTTTTAAGTATCTCATGTGTAATTTTTTTTACACCTCTAGTGTATTTTCCCTTTTTTTTACAAGCTAGGTGTTTAAGAAAGAAAGAAAGAAAAAAAACACTTATTTTGACACACACAACACTACAACAACAAATAAAAAAACTACAAATGAAAGATTAGAAAAGAAAAAAGAAAAATAACAATAATAATAAGTAGAAAGTAGTAGTAGTGTCCAGTGCGACAAAAAAGGTTAGTTCTCAGCATGAGTGCTGCCGATTTGTCAGCAGCGCTGGTTTTCAGAACTAGCCTTGTTTGACCACATCTCACCTGATGTTAAGTGACAGTGTGGTCGAAGGTGGTAAGCACACTTAGCTTGCAATAGAACTGGCTCTCGAGTGTGGCAACAAATTGTCAACTTGAGGGTGGTAGCTAGCCAGCCGAGTACTAGAAAGTACCCTACCACAATGCTGTGGTTTCCTCACGATGTTTTCCTTCACCGGCAGCTCTGGATCATTGTTGGGGTTTGAACCCACGCCCTTTGGCATGCGAACCAACCGCGCTAACTAGCTATAATCGCTACAAAACCAAAGACTTTTAACCGACTTCTTTAGTGTATCGAGTAAAGTTACGCTTCAAACAAGATCGACAAAATACAAAATGTAATCTAAATCAAAAAAAGCTTGTGTTACATAGTTATCGTGATCAAAATGCAACCAAAACCTTTTGAAAATAAGATGTAAATTCTAATTTCCATCTTGTTTGATCTCGAAACAAAGTCTAAGTAAGGCGGAGGGTGTGACAGTATGAAAATTGGGTTACAAGTAAACATGGTAATACGTTCAAGCGTCCCTGGCGCGCAACGTTAGATTGATGGGTTCTGATACGATAGAATTACTTTCAAACATCTTGATTACAGTTTGTGGATATGATTGGGTTGGTTTAGTGACCCACAGTCTCACCAGAACACCGAACTAGGAGAAAATGGGGAACCAATTTAATTCATAATCATCATCAATCATGATCATCGATCATCATGTGTTTTATGTCTCAAATAAAGTTTTGTCTATTGTCTGTCATATGTTATTTGAAAAATACAATTTATTTATTGAATTAATGGGATCCGATATTGCTATGAGAGCGGGGAATTGATCCTACTGATTAAAACCGGTTAACGCATTAAAAGGTTAATATCAATTATCAATAATTAATTATTTCCCAATTTATTTTAAGTAACACTTGGTGGTAGATCTTCTTAGCAGGTGGTCGGCTAGGTAGGTACCACCGCAGTACCAGTTATTCTGCCGCTACGCAGTAGTGTATAAACATCACTGTATTCCGGTTTGCAGGGTACTGCAGCTAGCGAAATTACTGCGCTGTTGAGACGAACCATTGAAAGTCTTAAAGTAATGAGCGCCAAAACAGTGATGGCCCAGGCTTTGTCTTGTTACTCATAGTTCTGTGTATCGCTGCAATGGTTATGGACAGGCGTTATCTCTGACCATCAGGAGAGCGTCTCGTGCCTCTCATTACTTTTTACATAAAAAACAGAACAAAGTAGTAAGCGTATATAATATCGAAAAGTATCAATTTGGGTTTTCGTTGACAGCTGTACTAGGTAATCCTGTGTTAGCTGCCAAAACATCATATACCACTAAAGTCAAAAACTTACGTTGTACGAGTATGTTCACACCAAAGAAACAACGAGGCATATCCTTAGGTATAAGATCCATTATTAACTTGTAAAAATGTGTTTGTTTTCACATGACATTGTATTGACTTTTAAAAATACGTTATTTTTTCATAAGACGACCCCAAATATCATAAAAACTTTGTTGAAAATTTAATAAGCCATTACGTATTTTGAAAACTATTAAATTGTAAAGTACCACTAAGCTTTATAAGTGTTTGAAGTTGTTTTGATAAAACTTGGTATCTCTACATCACACAACTTTTCTGGGACACATAACATAACAGTATACGCTTTATGAGAAAAGTTATAATAGAACCATTACATTGGCTGACGTTGAATAACAAATTAAAATTAATGTAAACAAGATAAGTTTTACAGTACACTGAATTTTTTAAATAAAAATAAGAGAGTTTGCTTTAGATTTACACGACCTAATTTCACCATAACCATCCTACTATAATCTTCTACTAGCCAGAACCAAATGCGACATTAGAAGATATTTCAAAACTCAAACGGTTCGATTCCACCTTCATCGTTCGTACCGCTAAAAAATAGAATTTGCAGCCCGAGTGGGTGTTCCCCGATAGATTTGAGTGACTTTAAGTCGCGATGGATCGAGTTCTTCTAGGTAAGAGTGCTCCGTCGAAGACCGCATCTTCACTTAACATCAGGCGAGAAGGGGGTCAAAAGCAAGCCTATTTATAATAAACAAAATCGCATTTCGCGTGTCTGTTTGTTTGCTTAGTTCTCCTAAACTTATGCAATAGAGTTTGACTTTATATATATTTTCATATAATTTTATTTAGATTTTTTGTTTTTATTTGTATTACGTTTTCTATTCATTTTTTTTAATTGTAAATCTGGATTTGTAAAACTATACTTATCAAAAATAAACGAAATGAATTTTATGGAATTATATCTCAGAATCAACACTTAAAAAAAATCAATAGTTATTTTGAATACGTACTGTTTAATTTAGGAATAACATGAAAACCGATAGAGCTTAAAACAAGTAATATTTTTTTAACTTTTAATACATTCTATGAGCACATTAAACTTCTACTTCAGGCCGTAAATTGTCTTTAAATTACATTTTCGTTGTAACTTATAGCTTTCACCATTTTTCATTCTACAACTTTAAACTCTTCAACCATCTGTTAAGAGCTGAAACGGGCGTAAAGTTCGCAAATTCGGTATTTAGTTGCCTAATTACCGAACAACTTTACCTGTTTACTGGTCGACCCAATGCGCAGGTCTTGGGGTGTCTCTCTGACTGAACTTCAGTACAGGAGCTACCGCCGCCCAGAGTGGACGTGTCGCCTGCGATTCTCTCATCACGCGTACGACTTCGATTATTACTGAAAAAATTTAACACTAAAAGTAGTGAATGAATCGTATGTTTGAAGGTTGAAAAGTAATCCTTGTATAAGGCTTTCCGTCTACAAATATTAAAATTTTAGCACGAAACTATTCTGAACACTAACTTAACTTTAGTTTTAGTACAATCATTTCTGAGGTTTATTGTTGAGAGTTTTTTGGCGGTAATTGACTTGAAATAGAAAAAATGTGGTGGATTCTGCGTCGTGCCCGGCTTACCGGCGCTTCCCTCTTCAGCCAGAGCTCGGGAAATAACAACAATTCTAAGCCAGGTTTGTAAACAATGCACGAGTTTGTTTATTTCGTTTAATTTGAATCTGCCCAGGTCACTCTAGAAAGAATAAATCGTTAATGAGCTATTTATTTCTACTGGTACTTTTTATGCTCAATTAGCTACATATCACCCCAAAATTAAGAATATTTCGACAATTAAGTATTATATAGTAACATAGACTTTAGACATTGTTAACCATACTGAAATGAAAAGCTTGTTTTAATTTTAAACTAGGTGTGCGATTGGACTTATGTATGACCAAACGGTCAATTACATCTGATGAGCTCTGGTCAAGGATAAGAGTCCATGTTTTTGAACTAGTTACCATTGCTCAATGAATGTAATTTTCGTGTTTGAACGAATGTTTTTAATTGTATGTATAACTTCATGTCTAAAGGAGGTAAAAGTAACAAGGCAGGACTGTGTTAGCACTGCTTGGTGATTGAATAACTGTTTGATAAGTAAAGCCTACACCAAATGGACGCAGTCAGCGGTAGTATATAGTAATTATTTGTATGCGGACAGCGAGAAGGCACGCTCGACACAATCACAGCCTGCGGTTTTGGCTAAAATCGCGGTCATCACTATAGACAATACCGTAGGCGACGTTATCATGAGAGTTATATATTTCTCCATACGAAAAAGGATTTTAAAAAGAAGCTATTTCATAACAAGGCTAATGTAGAAGTTAGTTACTAAAGTAGCCGTCTTTTATATCTGCATTTTACACTGGCACCACGATTAATAATTCAGCAAGATAACGCAGTATCTCGCAACAGCTAGCCATTTAGAAGGTCTAGACTCTAGACAGCTTATTCAAACGAGCTATCTAGTATTATGTAATTCTGTAGCGTACAGAACTTCTTTTTTCAGGTATTCTGCTTGCTGTTGGCAACATCGCTGTAATGTAGCAATTTTTTTGCTAGGTGTTTGACCACAGCTTACCTGATTCTATGTGATGGTGTGGTCGAAGATGATATGCACTGTTACATATACACTGTTAGATGCTTAGCGGCAGATTTATGACTCGAGTTGTTAGTCAGCAGACTACTAGAAAGAAAATACATATATTTCAGTATTATAGGCACACTAACAAATTTTAGAGTTTGTGTAGCTTATACTCAATTGTGTACATTAAAGCGCATTGAAACAAGTGACCTGATAACTAAGTACATGGGAGCCCAATATACAGGGGCTATTTCACCTAGTTTGGGCCTGTTGGGAGTTATAACTCACGGTTTCCTATTTTATGTATCAATTGCATTGAATTTAATCTCAGAAATGTGAAATTATTGTTCTATGTATAAATACGTATAACTTTATGGTGTGTTACAAATGTAGTAAACTTGCCTCATATTGACGCGGCCTTTGGCATTGGACACGAAATTACTCGGTGTTAGATTTCCTTAGTAGGAGGTCGTCTAGGTAGGTACCACCGCAGTACCAGATATTCTGCCGCCAAGTAGTAGCGTGTAAACATTACTGTGTTTCGGTTTGAAGGGCACTGTAGCTAGCGAAATTACTGGGCTGTTGAGACTAACCATCGAAAGTCTCAAAGTAATGAGCGCCAAAGCAGCAATGCCCTAGACTTTGTTTCGTCACTTAAAGTTCTGTGTATCGCTGCAATGGTCATGGACAGGCGTTATCTCTTACCATCAGGAGAGCGTCTCGTTAGTCTCATTACTTTTTCCATTAAAAAAATAATTATTATGATTATAATAATTAGCCGCTCACGTTTCACCGTTGATACTGCATCCGGCACCAGAAAAAAAAGAATCTAGGTGTTGATACGCGTGGGTAGTTTCTTAGATTGTGGGTATATTCTTCAAACTGTGCAAAAAACACATTTAGTATTCGTGATATGAGAGCTTTCGTTTCGCATTTTATCAACCAGATTTTTTAGCCGCGTTGCCTTCAAAAGTGAGTTTTCCTTATCCTGCACACTTCAAACAAACGAACCGTGGCTTTTCAGCGTTTCGGTTCAAATAAAAAATGTACAGTCCACTCCCCGTGAGACAACACTCTCTACCAATTGACTCTGGAAATTAAAAGAAAACCTTTGCTCTTTATATTCAATGGCGTAGAATAGATACCATATTAACTTGATTGTCATTTTGCTATAGCTGCTAAGCCATGTCTGAGGCCTTTAAGCAGCATCAATAAACTAACATTATGGCTGGCCACTTAATCTAATACTATTAAACGAACAATATTTGTATACTCGTACTTATTTTATTACCTAACGAGAGGCTCTCCCGATAGTAATAGATGACGCCTGTACATGACTACATGACAATTGTAGCGATATACAGAACTTTGAATAGTTAAACAAAGTCATTGTTGCCTTGGCGCTCATTACTTTAAGACTCGATGGTTAGTCTCAACAGCTATACAGGTATACTCGCTTGCTGTGAACACAGTAATATTGTTAATTAAGATAACAAATTAACACCACGTTTGATAAGCGCCATCAGGTAAGATCAAATATCAATATATATCTATGTATAATAATAATACAATCTATGTCAGACTCCATAAAACTTGAATAGTTTCAAATTAAAAAAAAATATCCAATACCACTTAAGGTGGTTTGATTTCCATACAAATACGTTTTTGCCATTTATGGACAAATGGAGCATAATTTCACAGTGAAAACACAGCTACTGGAATTTATTTTGGTTTTTATTTGCGGTAAATTACAATTGCTTGAATAAAACAGTAGATTATCAGCATAAAATCAAATTTATGAATGATTTATGATTTTTGAATAAACCTGTAGATTGTGCTAATAATCTACTGTTTTACTCAAGCAATTGTGATTTACCGCAAATAAAGGCCAAAATAAATGCCAATAGCTGCGATTTCACTGTAAAATTAAGCTCTATTTGTCCGCAAATGGGGGGAAAAAATTGTATGGAAATCGACCCACCTTAAGTGACACTTTCTAAACATTGAACATTGAGAAAATATAAAAAACGTAACACAAAGTAAGATTAACGTAGGAATAATTTTGCCAAGTAACGCTTAATTTTTTACCTTGAATTATTTACTCAAATTACCTGTAATGTTCTCCTGGTTAATTACTAATGATTTTCGAGAACAGCCTATTAGGTGAATGGATAGTAAATCCTTGCGTAATTTATTTTCCTACACGGTTCCCTTGCTTTGTTTCAGGTAAACCTACTATATCAGTGCCTCTCCTGAACTTTCCAGGGCGCGAAGTAATACATTTGTGAAACTAGACATAAACTTAAGTTTGTTTTATTGCTTACTAGGCAATAAGTTTCGTTAAGTTACTGGATTAGGACGATCTGTTAAAGTATCTATAAAAGTGATATGTTATAAAACTTAGTAGACACTTACTTAAGTGATAATTGAAATAATTTATGTAATACGAGTAAAGTATTGCTAGTGAATTACGTTGATATGATATTGATTAGAAGCAGTTTGAAAAGTTTGTACTTACTTTTTACTAAAGAGATAACTAGCTGCGCTTCACTGCATGTTTTCGAGATAAAAAGTAGCCTATGTGTTAATCCAGGGTCTCAGCTACCTCAATACCAAATTTCATCCAAATCCGGTCGGTAGTTTTTGCGTGAAAGAGTTACAAACATACATCCACACATTCTTACAAACTTTTGCGTTTGTAATTACTTTGTAGAATAGAATAACGCGTTCTTGTATTACGCTTTTAATTATCTCTCTAGATAATGAAAAGCGTATCTAATAGATTCTAGAACAACGTAAGATTAAAATTATCTGAACCGTAGCATTAAACATTATTTTTTGAACTTTATAAATTGGGCTAAAATATTTATTATTATGAAATTATAAAGCTATTCAGACTGCCATGTTAGCTGATTTGGTAGAATATCTGCTTTTAGAGCTGTAGGGCGTGCGTTCGATTCCCACCAAGACAAACATTTATGTAACGATGAGCGTTTGTTCTGTGGTTGGATGTTCTGTATGTATTATAACTAGGTATATATTTACAAAAAAAAGTATTCCATAAGCCACTTGATTCCGAAAGTACAAGCTTTGCTTAATTTGGGGCTAGATGGCGCTGTGTGAAATGTCCTACGCTATTTATTTATGTTTCAAAGTAACAAGTAACACGCTTCCTACGACTTTGTTTTGTTACTTGGCGGTAGATCTATTTAGCAGTAGATCATCTAGATAGATACCACCACAGTACCAGATACACAGCTGCCAAGTATTAGTGTGTAAACATTACTGTAGGTAGTGAAATTATAGGCCTAATGAGACTAACCGTCGAATACATCGAAGTAACTAGAACCAAAGCAGCGATGCCTTGAAGTATGTGTTCGCTACTTAAAGTTCTGTGTGTCGCTGCCATGATCATGGACAGGTGTTATCTCTTACCGTCAGAAGAGCATCTCGGTCGTCTTATTACATTTACATTAAAAAAAAACTTCAAAGATTAATAAGCGTCATGATGTGTAGCGATGATAGCTCAGTGGTTAGCGCGGTAGGTTCGCATGCCGAAGGGCGTGGGTTCAAACCCCAACAATGAGCTTGAGCTGCAGGTGAAGGGAAACATCGTGAGGAAACCATAGCATGGTGGTAGGGTACTTTAGTACTCGGCTGGCTAACTACCACGCTCAAGTTGAAAAATCTGCCGCCAAGCATCTAACGGTGTGTTCCGGCAGCCTCACTTGAGAGCCAGTTGCATTTCAGGCTAGGTGTGTTTCACCATCTTCGACCACACCTTCACTTGACATCAGGTGAGCTGTGGTCAAACACCTAGCCTGACAACCATAAAAAAACAAAAGATTTTTTACTATCTGGGCAATCTCTCGTTCGTCTTCTCTACCTCTCTACTCTCTATATCTACTTACCTCTTACAACCTCTTTTTACCTCTACTGTCTATCTCTACTTACTTACAATAAAAAAGATTAGTGAAGATTGTTTGAGACATAAAATATAGCGACTTGCGAAAAGGACAATGACGCCGTTAAGTGCCGATGTCTCTATCCAAGCACAAGTCTCTATCGCTGTAAATAAGGTCTCACTGAAACAGGTGAGTACTCAAGCGAGAGATAGAAAGCAGCCATCTGGTAAAATCCCCCGCGTACTGTGAAAGAAAGATTAATAGAATTGTCTTAGATAGTGTAGACTTGGAATGAGGGTCTGTAATTCTGTACCTTTTTTTATTTTGTGCCTGATCTCATCTTTACTTTTACGAAGTGGGCAATATACGTGGAAAAGTAAACAAAAAAGTTTTTTGACGAAATTTTTTTATATATAAGTAATGGGATGAACGTGACGCTCTTCTGATAGTAAGAGATAACGCATATCTCTGACTTTTGTAGCCATATACAGAGCTTTTAACAATCTGATAGTAATAATTATGAAAGTAAGTAAGCAAAGTTTCTTTTTCTTTGGTTTTGGCGTCGCATTTAGAGCATTTGCCAGTGTCAAGTGTTTTATATTTTCAAGTTTCAAAGGTTAAATACGTTGCCACGTAGCTAAAGATATAGTCAATAGGGCGACACGACTCTTTCCGCGTTCCCGCCAAAACTCCAATAAGCATAGTTTTACAGTTTTTTTTTCTCCAAAATTGAAAACACATTATACTTACATTAACCCAAAAATCTTTCAGTTTTAGAAAGCCCATACAAAATTCATTGTTTTTTGTCACATTTTGTTTTTGGACAAAAAGTGTCTTTCACTAGAGTGAAAGACACTTTTTGTCCAAAACCCCTTTTTGTCCACTTTAATCTTGCGTCGATAAAAGCCTATCAGAAAGTAAAACTACCGTCCCTGGGCGGAGCAGGTGCCCGGCAAGCTTTGATGGTCGGCTTCCATTAGGACTACGGCCCATTGTTACTTTAAAAATATAAAAAGAGAAGATGGTATAGTGCGCGCTAAAGTTTATGCCTACTTAGAAACGCATGGCATCATTTTGTACAAAATTTTACGTGAGGGCACATTTTGCCCCACTAGGTGCATATTTAAGGTTATTAGTAATTAACAATTAATATCTTAGGATCAACTTTTTTTTACAGAATAACACGTTGTGCTAAAACTACTAATAACTAGGTTAATACGTGTGAACGTTCAATAAAATTTTCTTGTAATACTGACCTAGTCTAAAGTTTCGTCCGTCAGACACTTAGACACCGTCTGGCTTCCAATTTGGAGGTTCTGGGTTCAAATCCAAAGGCCTGCACCTCTGTCTTTTCCAAGTTATGTGCGTATTGCCGATGACTTCAAACGGTGAAGAAAAACATCATGAGGAAACATTCATATATGTCTTTCGAGTTCTTGTGAAAAAAAATCTCGACTATGTGTGAAGTCTGCCAACTAATGAGAGGAGGCCCACGCCCAGTAGTGGGACAGTTTATAAAAATAGGGCTGATTCGGGGATCCAAAGTTAAAAATAGAACAAAAGTTGTTTGATATGCTATATAGAAAAGTTGATCCTATGATATTAACTGGTTATTGATAACACTGTAACTATTCATATACCTAGTCTGGCCATAAATACTGTTAAAACTAAAAATAAACAAAATATTACATTTGAATTTGGAATCTGTAATTTTTATATGATTGTTCATTGTGTTTTTTCATTTTGGCGCCAATAAATTGTACAATATTTTGCGATATTAAAATGGAGTGGGGTGATAAAGAGAACCGGATCGCTGTGATTGCATTACGCAAAGTAGGTATGGAGCCAAATGCAATTTTTAAAACTGTCCATACGCTTGGTATTAGTCAAATGTTTGTGTACCGGGCTATTAATAGGTACAATGAGACCTCCTCTGTTTGTGACAGAAAAAGATCTGGCCGTCCACGTAGTGTTCATACGAAAAAGGTGGTCTAAGCAGTAAGGGGTAGAATTCGAAGAAATCCTGCCCGAAAGCAAAAGATTTTATCTCGGAAGATGAAGATGGCACCTAGAACCATGTCGCGTATTTTAAAAGATGGCCTAGGACTTGTAGCCTATAAGAGTCGCACTGGTCACTTCTTAACTGATAATTTATAAAAGAATAGGGTGGTAAAATCGAAACAACTACTGAAGCGGTACGCAAAAGGAGGTCACAGAAAATTTTTGTTTACGGGTGTGAAAATTTTTACAATTGAGCAACATTTTAACAAACAAAATGACCGTATTTATGCTCAAAGCTCTAAGGAAGCTTCCCAATTAGTCGACAGGGTGCAACGTGGGCATTATCCGACTTCAGTGATGGTTTGGTGGGGTGTTAGCTATGAAGGAGTGACTGAGCCAAATTTTTGTGATAAAAGGTATCAAAACATCGGCACAAGTGTATCAAGATACCATTCTTGAGAAGGTAGTTAAGTAGTTAACAACACCATGTTCAATATCCAAGTATGGCCCTTCCAGCAAGACTCGGCGCCGGTCATAATGCTCGGTCCACGCAGTCTTGTTTGGAAGCGAACGTTTCGGACTTCATCAGAGCTGAAGACTGGCCGTTGTCTAGTCCCGATCTTAATCCGCTGGATTATGATTTATGGTCAGTTTTAGAGAGCACGGCTTGCTCTAAACGCCATGATAATTTGGAGTCCCTAAAACAATCCATACGATTGGCAGTGAAGAATTTGCCCATAGAAAGAGTGCGTACTTCTATTGATAACTGGCCTCAACGTTCAAAGGACTGTATTGGAGCCAATGGAGACCACTTCGAATAAGCTTTTTATATTTTAAATTGTTTTATATTTATGTATTAAACTAATACACTGTAAAAATAATAAATGTTATTTTCAAAAGAAAAAAATAAATTTTCTTTGTTACAATATTTATGGCAAGACTAGGTATATAAAAGTTTTTAGTGTATTCGTAGCCATTGTCACTTCTAAGGTTATACAGGTACTGGCAGCAACATTCTATAATACTTAGTGGATACAAACCTTAACATTTGTTTTTCTATGTGCGTATGGAAAACAGATGATCGTGTCAAATATTGTCTATCAATAACGTACATAAAACAGTAGCGGTGTATTGTACCTTACATGTATCACGAATACGGTCCGCAGCTGAGACGTGACCGACCTCCGTACGTGACCACTTCGCTGCGATCACGTGATACTACGTCGTATGCTATCCGCACGTTGTGTTCTAAAGGGCAACGCTCACAAGACCGAACAAGTGAGACGGCGTGGCGTCGACGTACTAGCGGACACGCGGGGCGGAAAAATCACCCTTTCTGGTCGACTGTAGTCCCAAAAGTTGTACCTCATTTATTTCCTTAAATTAAGCATCAAGTATGCAATTTTGAGCCTATGGTATACCGAGCAGAGTAGATTATTTTTTTTAGTCGACAAGCCAACATCTAACTACTGCGAAATAAATAAATATCGCAGAACATTGCACCCAGCGGCATCTGACGTCAAACTAAGCAAAGCTTTTACTATGGAAGTCAGATAACTGATAGAGTACTTAAATAGTTTTTTTTTGTAAATACATACTTATTACACACTAGCAGATGCCTTGCGGTTTCGCCCGCGCAGTTCCCGTTCCCATGGGAATACAGGGATAAAAAGTAGTCTATGTCACCTGCGGATAGTGTAGCTTCGTAAAGGTGAAAGAATTTTTGAACTCGGTCCAGTAGTTTTGGAGCCTATTCAATACAAAGAAACAATCAAATCTTTTCTCTTTATAATAGTACAGATACAGTACACCCAGACACAGAACAAGCATCGCTATTGCTTGTTTTCACTGCGTATGCTTGTAAACGCACTGAGATCGCACCCAGATGTTCTCGCTCGGATCTTCAATCTTCTGAGTGTAGTGTGTGGTAACCTGAAGTGGTGCAGAACATTATGTGGTAGTTGTATGTACATATATGTTTGTAGCTCGTAAGCTTGCAGGGTCTTATATGTGCTTTAATGTGTGCACATATTACACTTCATACGAAATACGTGTGTAATAGATCCACTATTTGTTCTACTACAATTTTACTGTTGATATAGTGAAAAACGCACAAACATACTTTGATTTTCAAGTACAGGGGCTCACCGGAAGACCAACGCTGGTCATACTTAGTATGACTAGTATTATGCTGAGGTGAGCCCTTATTTTGTAACTGTTTGTCTCTGTTCGTTCGTTTTTGTTTTTTGGGTATTTAAGTTACTAAATAAAATATTTTTCTTTCTTTCTTTCTTTCAAAAACTTAAAATTAAACAAAATACCAAACACTAGAACAATCTCGGTGATTAAGTGGTTTGACATAAACGTCATGGGCATATAACGAAATAATAACTAAATCCAGCGTAAGTTGGTGTCATTTCTTTTATAATTGTATTACAATACAAATGACAGTCATAAAGAACAAAAACAAAAAAATGTGTCAAAAACCGGCCACAACTCAGCATAATGCTAACTAACTGTCATTTCTTTTTTATTTGTATTGTAGTACAAATAAAAAAGAAATGACAGTAATGACAATGACAGTCATAATGTTGTTGAATGTTTTTTAAATGCAAAAAATAGAAGTTTTGGCGGGAACGCGGGAAGAGTCGTGTCGCTTCGTTGTATTTTTTTCCAAAACTAGTGTTTTGTCGAGTGTTTATGCATAAAAATGGTGGTGTTTTATTCATAAAGTGCCGAATTACAAGCGCGAGTGTGGGAAAATGATATAATGTGGTGAAACATGAGTTTTCGTGTTGCTTCCAAAACTCCATCGAAGCTTTATAGTAAAGTCGCCACTACTTTACTAAAGCATGACTGAACTTAACTGACACGAACTGGACTTGACAAAGACGACTTTGACGATAACTATAGCTAAGATACAGCAGAAATAACACTTAAGACAAGGCAGTATGGCTCTATAGCTTTAGCCTGCCTGAAAGGGCAAATTATTAAACAAACAAGCAAAAAATATTTTTTTATAAAACAAAGTGTTGTCTATTGTCTATTTAAAAAAAAAACTTGACACCAGTTAAAGAAGAAAACTAAATTTCGATCTATCTAACTATACTATTATAAAGTGGAAAGATTTGATTGTTTGTTTGTATAATAGGCTCCGAAACTACTGGACCGATTTCAAAAATTGTTTCACCGTTGGGAAGCTAAACTATCCCCGGGTGACATAGACTACTTTTTATCCCTGTATTCCCACGGGAACGGGAACTACGCGGGTGAAAACGCGAGGCGTCCGCTAGCATTTTATAAATACTTGCATGTTTTGAAAGTTAACATAAACTTAGTACTCTACTAAGTACTAATGTACGGTTACTACCCTGGCTGGTCGTACCCTTCCTTATTTGTTATTGGTATGGTAGGGATGAACACATTAGAGCTGAGACGGAAGTGTGCACTCGTTATTCATTACTACCTACTATTGAACAATAAAGTAGATAATTGTAGTGCGTTGTCCCGGTGTGGATTGTTCGTCGGGGTGCGCGAGTCGCGCGCGCGGGCGCAGGGGCGCGGGCGGCGCGTGCCGCTGTTCGCGCCGCGCGTCCCCGCGCGTACCGACACCGCGCGTCACGCACCTACACACCACGCACTCACACTACTAAACCAGCTCAATTCGCGCGATCCAGATATCGACGTATTTTATTCGGACCGTCGCATGGTGCTGCGTATCTGTTTAGCGCACCTACCAGATTTGTGTTGTTTTTATTCTTAAGTATTTGTGTATACATTTATTTATCTATGAAGTAATATTTAAGTGTAGTAATTGTATAAATATTTGTTGCTCGTCTTAGTATTGTTATGTAACTGTGTCCTTTTTTTTTGTATTGTACCTACTATAAATAACTCAAAACGTTTTGGTCTAGTACGACAGCCCTGTTGGTTCATTGGTAGTGTGTCTGCTTCGAGAGCTGAAGGGCGTGGGTTCGATTCCCACTCAGGACTAACATTTGTGTGACTAACATCGATGTTTGTTCTGTGTCTGGGTGTACTGTATGTATTATAAGTATGTATTTACAAAAAAAAAAAGTATTTAAGTATTCTATCAGTTATCTGTCTTCCATAGCACAAGCTCTGCTTAGTTTGGGGTCAGATGGCGCTGTGTGTAAATGTCCTGCGATATTTATTTATTTATTTATATTTATTAGTACTGTAAGTTTTGAGTGAATGAAATAAAATAAAATAAAATAAATAAAATAAGTAAATAGTAGTAGTAGTAGTATATATTAAGACCACAATTTTGTTTACCTATTTTGTAAAAAATAAATGAATTATGAAATGTTTTTAAGGTTGTAGCACGGCTCTTAGTCTATGTGTACTGATTTCATTTCCATAACGTAACCTTTTGCATTTCGCCACGCTAATCTCCTGAGCCGAAAGTAAGCTTCCCGACTTGACCTTTGGCTTCTGATATATTAAGCTCAATCCGCCTCTGTGTTTGACGTTAATGCTGTGTAAGCGTTCCGTCTACATGCCCTTGGACTACATTTTCTGCTGATTATGAACATTCATTTGTGATGTGACAACCTTGATGACAACGAGTCTTATCACCCTATTGTAATTTTTTCTAAAACTTGTGTTTGTTTTGAGTGTTTGTGTATATAAAAAGTGTTGTTTTATTCGGAAAGTGACGAATTACAAGTATAACATAATGTAGTAAAACAAGACTTTTCGAGTTGCTTCCAAATATCCATCGATGTTATAGTAAGGTCGCTAGTCGACTGTAGGTACTCCAACAACACTGAACTTCGACTGTTACTAAATATGTTAGACATACTCATAAATTTCAAAAACCGAAGTACTTATGACGATTAGGTATTAAGAACTCCGTCTTCATTAGCTGGTTAATAGATTAAAAAAAAAGCCGCCCTTGTCACATCAGCTTACCTAAGAAATTTTTAGGCAGCTTATTTACCAGCGAAACAAGCTAATCACAGATGCGATCTTTTTTTTATTTTCCAGCATTGATATTTGAAATACTGAAAGTATGGATATGTCATTAATAAGAAAATACATTTATCATCCCCCCATGTCAGAAAAAGTATTTTTGCTCTTCGATATCTGAGTGCAAAAGTCATTTTTATCCGCTAGAGGATAAAGTAAATCTGAATTCAGAACATCCTGTACTCTAAGTTTATGAATTCAGAACATCATTAAAACTATTTATTTATAGCTCCATGGTGCCGAATTTATCATACAACTTTTTTTAATTTGTTAAAAACTCAGACTCGGAACCTCCTTGGTGTACGTTTTTTTTAATTTGCTTTGCGCACGCAATTTTCTTTTCACGTCATATTGTTGATGTAGTAGTTAATACCTAAACTAAAATAAAAGTATCTTGTGATTGTACAAGATTTTTTTTGCATTTAGTAATTTCCTCGCTGAGGTGGGATGAAAAGATACGTGTTGCACTCGAGTGCGACTCATCAAAATTGAGCACGCGGTTAAAAAGTAAGTTTGCACTCTTGTATAGCAAATAGCTATTACTCCACTACCGAAGTAGGGTAATGTTTTTAAACTACCTATAAGTGTCTAATTATATTATTTGGGACGCTCTATAGCGTAAACCGTTTGTCAAATTTCCATAACAACATTCCAAACATATTATATTACGTGTATCTCAATTGTGGGAGTGATATGAGGTATGTAAAAAAATATTTTAAAAATGTTATGGTTATCAAATACAATATTTTGCTTTGACATTTTGTCAGCATTCTAAACACGACTGTAGGCAATAGAATCTGATTACATATATATCTACACTTTTGCATGCTTGGTTTAGGTTTACATGACGGAATTGCCCTCATTAGTAGTCGGATGAGATTTTGACAGTTCCCTAGATAGAAAAATAAATTCTAGCCATACGTTTCTTCCCGAACGTCGTCCTCGCAGGGCTTCCGGCCAATTTTCTGCTTCAAAAACCAGTGCTTCAAAATACGTTTCGTCGATTTCCGAACGTTTTCTTTGGCTTGGTAATATTTGAATTGCTTTTCAATACCATTTTCATATTAGACTCTATGCTTCTTAAAATTTATGTATTTTTAATAGTTACGGTTAGTTTTGTTCTCTAGTAGTTGAAATATTTAACATGATTCTAATTAACTGGTGAAGTAAAAATATTTTTCAGGAATGTTTAAAATGTAATAAATATGGATGGATCCATTCCAGGCTAGGTATGCTTTAACATCTACGACCACACCTTTACTTAATATCAGGTGAGCTACCTACCCTGGTAACCAAAAAAAAAAATTGAAGTGAGTTAGTATGAGTTGTATGATGTGCCGAAGGGTGACAGAAATTTATATAAAAACAGTGCTCATTAAGGGCATTCTCAATAATTTGTCATGTCATATCGGTAAATACTTGTCAAAAGCAAAGGCTGTTATGCACGACCTTCTAGAAGTGAACACTTGAATGCACGTGAATAAATACGTTAAGTCACACTACACGTAAGTTATTAAGTGACATGGTGGAAATTATTGTTAAATGATTTGATTTTTTCTGGTTGTAGTGTCAAAACTATTTCAATTGTTGCATAGTTTGTTCGAAGACGAGAACATAATTATGGTACATAGATACTAACAGCCCCGTTGGCTCATTGGTAGTATATTTGCCTCGAGAGCTGTAGGGCGTGGGTTCGATTCCCACTCAGGGCAAACATTTTGTGAATAAACAAATGTTTGTTCTGCGTCGGGGTGTTCTGTATGTATAGGCAACAAAAAAAAGGATTTATACATTCTATCAGTTATCTGACTTCCATCACACAAGCTCTACTTAGTTTGGGGCCAGATGACGCTGTGTGTATAGTTCTACGATATGTATATATAGATGAGTGTTGACTATACATGGTTCGACAAAAAGAAAAGCGGAATGTTTTTAATAATTTATACACTAAATTATCTACAAAACGAAACAACAAGAAAAACAACAACGAATGAATCCAAGTAATAAAATAAACACAGAACGGCCCTCTTTCCTGGAAACGGCCGGTACAGAACAATGGTGTGATTTACATTTAAAACACGACTCTATTTCATAAATTTAGGCAATAAATTACGATTCTCCAGAAACTTCGCTTAAAGCGTTCCGACCGTCTGAGATTGGAGATAAACGTTTCAGATTACGTAGTAGCATTAATATACGGATGCCTTCAAACTTATTGAAAGGCCTCAATTACAAACCGTTGAAGTATGCCGAACATCGGTACTTCAAGTCCCGGAGTAACGTCCTGGGAATAACCCGGGCTCGAGCCCTGAATAGGAATCTCGAGACATACACTTGGATAACTTGGACGGAGATTCCCCGGGGAGAGATGACCTTTCTGGGTTATTTATTGATTTATAGTTGCTTTTCTTGCTGGTAGTTTTTGCCCGAGTGTGAAATGAGGGCGTGTTAAATATACATACAAATACAAATCATTTTTATAAATAAATAATAATTTATTAATAACACCAAAGTTACAGGTCATTTTTCCATTCATATTTAAAAATATCAAAATCATAACATGTCAAACAATGAAAATAAAAATGTCAATGAAATAATATGTCAATATAAAATAATGATGTCAATAAAAACAAAAATATTATATGTAGTTACTTACTAGTAATTCAATAATCTCCTAATTTTAAATAATCGTCAAAGTCATAACACAAGGTCTCTTGAAGCCAAGATCTTAGTTTGCTTATTGTCGTAATAACACACGTAAATACAAACATACATAATTATATAGACAACTAAAAACATAACTTCCGTTGGTTTTGCCGTGGTCGGTTAGCAAATATAATTTCTACAAAAAACCGACTGTCCATTTGTCCATAAATAGCAAAAAATTATTTGTATGGAAATCGAACCACCTTAACCCAAAACAAGGCTAGGTTACATTGTTTTATTACGAAATTTCAGTGTTTACTTTCCGTCGCCATCAGACGGTAATGAAACAGGAAAGTAAGCGGTTCATTGTGATTATTCTAGTGACAATAAACACTGCTGAAAAATCACAGGAAAACAAATACGCAATTTCGTTTACAAGTTTTCTAGTTTTTTTGGTTTTAGAATCAAAGTATTCAACTACGAGTAATTATGATGAAATTTCTATAAAGCCAATTGAAAAAAAAGCAACGTCGCTCTGAGGTAATAAATATTTAAAAAACGACCGAATTAAGAACCTCCTTTTTTCATGACTGTTAAAAAGGCTGAAGTCTTGGGGACGACGATATCCGGGTAGAAGAATGAATTATGAATTTGAATTTTCTACAGTTAGGCTAGCTGTTAGTTATCTATGCCCCCGTATTATGAAACTCATCATCCATGTCAACCGAGATCCTGAGCAGTTTTCATTTATAACTTCGCAAGCCAATTTAAAAACAATATTCATACGTTGTTTTACAGTGGATTCTACACGCAACACGTTTAATTCCGTCTAAGGTGTGAACTTACGCCAACATAAGTGTCAGATAAATTGATAAATGAGATCCATTTATAAATCCACAGTTTGTATAACCTATCAATAGGTTCAGCTGATGCTCTAGAATTCCTACACAGAGCGTAATGGATCTCATGTGATCAATGAGGAATATGGATGGAAAGAAGATTATACAATAAAAGATAAGCTATCCAAACTGTAGGTGCTGATAAAACAAATATTCATGACAGCCCTGTTGGTTCATTGGTAGTGTGTTTGCTTCGAGAGCTGAAGGGCGTGGGTTGGATTCCCACCCAGGATAAACATTTTGTGTTATAAACAAATGTTTGTTCTGTGTCTGGGTGTACTGTATGTATTATAAGTATGTATTGGTGCTGTGTGTAATGTCCTACGATATTTATTTATTTAATTTGACATTTTATATCATTCACTGGACATTTTTGTTAATATCAGGCAGTGAAATGTGTTAATTTGTATTCTTTTAATTTTAACATAATTATGTAGTTATAAGGTCAATAAAAATATTCTATTCTATTATATTCATCGCCACAAAAAACTTTGCAGCATTGATCCAATCACCCAGCACCATATTTGTTAAAAGTAAAAGGTAAAGGGTCACAGCGTCGCCTCGGGCTGTGAATTTCCTATAATTTTCCGATCTACTTCTCTTGTCTCGCCTAGATGAGAATTTCGCCGGGTCTCGATACATTCGGTACTTTTCGGTTCTAATTCTTGTTTGGGATCGGAACACCTGTTGATAGATTAATCTTCCGAGATGTAATAAGGGTTAGTTACGAGGTTTCATTTCATTGTTCTATTTTCGTTTCGGAACTATTTTATGTTAGGTATTATATTATTCATGAAATTTATCTTAGGTATGTGTTTACTGAATTTTAGATACTTCGAATAAGAATACTGGGTAACAATGAACACTAGTTGTGTCCTGCGATTTTTGGTATAAAAGAAGTTTATATTTTAATTCAGTTTATATTTTTTAGTTTTTGTTTTTTTTAAGCTTCCAGCATCTGTTTTCATTAACACACATACAGTCATTCACATACTATTATTTTTGATATATTGCACATAATAAGATAAGATCTTGTCTTTAATTTTTAGATCTATTCAATTCTTTTTTATGATAAACAGGCTAGGTGTTTGACCACAGCTCACTTGATGTTAAGTGACGGTGGGGCAGAAGATAGTAAACACTTCTAATCAGAAATGGAACTAGTTCTCAAGTGAGGCTGCCGGAACACACCGCTAGGTGCTTGGCGGCAGATTTTCAACTTGAGGGTAGTAGCTAGCCAGCATAGTACTAGAATAATCTATCACCACGCTATGGTTTTCTCAAGATGTTTTCCATCTCCGGCAGCTCAAGCTCATTGTTTAGACGCCGAAGGGCGTGAGTTCAAATACTTTAGCGCGTGAACTGACAGCGATAACCACAGAGCTATCATCGCTACAGATTTTTAGAACGAAGTGCAACCTGCTCTGACGATCTCGATATTATTTGCTATAAGTACAGGATTTTTTGAGAACGAAAAATCGATTTAATCTTATCTGTGGATTTTTTTTCGTGTGTAAACACACCATCTTTTAAGTCTGATTTTGCATTCACCGAGCAAAGTTTGATAGTCTTGGTACTAACTATATTTATAAAAAGATATCTCAGATAGTCTTATAAAATAAGTCAACAATGTAACGATTTGTTTCAGATAAACTCAGATAACATTTAAATTGAACGAATAGAATCCACCACAATAGTTCAAGCATCTGTAGAATGTATAGCTGCCACCGTTTTATATTAGAACCATCTCACTAGAAAATATCTTTGGCTTCATTCAATGATATAAGGTGTCAAACTGTCTCTCACTCGTGTAATATGTGCGGCTTTAGGTTACGTAAGGTTGCTAGGTTATTTGAATACGTATACGTAAATGTATAGCTGTTTGTATTACTTAGTATATATAGGCGTATTATGTGCTGACATTTATCTGTATTCTGAATTGTAGAAGTCAGTGGCACTTTCTGCTATTAGTGCTAACTTTGTATCATATAACTTTATATTCAATAAATAGGCTCCAAAGCCTTGAACATCGACGGAAAGTTGCTTGTCTGTCGGTTTTCTACCGGATACATTTTGGAGAGTGCGCTTCAGATCTGCATGACCTAATTCCACCTTGCCCATTCTACTATCGGACAGCCAGGAGCTTTAAAAAGCGTCACCGCTTCATGGTTGATGTTCCAAAAGCTCGAACTAAGCGGTTTGATTCCACCTTTTTCATGCGTACCGCTAGACATTGGAATCAGCTGCCCGAGTGGGTGTTCCCCAATGAATATAGTTTGGGTACCTTCAAGTCGCGAGTGAATCGGTTTCTTCTAGGCGAGCGTGCTCCACCGTAGACCGCATCTTCGCTTAACATCAGGCGGGATGGCGGTCAAACGCAAGCCTATCTACTATATAAAAAAAAAAATCTTAGATTTTAAATATTAGTAACCCTGCTTCCAAATATATAGTTATGATGTATACACTTATTTAGGTATATAGTCTGGCTCGAAACTGTACCTAGCAAACTATATGTATCTGTTCTGTTTTGTGTATCAATAATTAAAATAAAATCTGTGTAAGAAAATGCACTATACAATGGAACGTGCTTACTAATATTATAAACGTAAAAGTATGTAAGTATGTATGGATGGATGTATGTTTGTTACTCTTTCACGCAAAAACTACCGTACGGATTTAGATGAAAATTTTTCATGGAGGTAGCTGACACACTGGATTAAACATCTACTTTTTAATCCCAAAAACATGTCGCGAGTAACACCGCGGGACGCAGCTAGTCTATATACAAAAAAGACCGACGTGTGTAACTGTGTATGTACGAGTATGCCATATGGATTCCAAAACGACGTGAATTTGAATGAAATTCAAATCAATTTTGTTGAAATTTGTAGACAATCTTTAGAATAGCCCAGTTTGGTAGCGATCGGATCAACGTATTTGAAAGTGCAGCCGTGAGAATCCCGGGCTAGTTGTTTATAAAAAAAATGCAAAGCGAAACATCTAATATAGATAAAATTAAATAAAACAGTTTAATTCATTTTTCTTTCCGCAAACCGCCAAGGCCGATACGCTGCCCGAGCTTTCTCCCGATATATGTATACAATATGATTTTCCCCTATTCGCGAGTGAAACGGTTTTTTAGGCAAGCGTGCTCCATCGTAGACCCCATCTTTAATATCCGGTGATAGTGGTCAACTGGAAGCTTCAATCACACCTTGTTTATCATTCTGTCACAGGAATTTGTTTTCTCTTCAAACACTTTTACCATCTTTGGCACAAAATTAGATTTCAACAATTTTCTATGTAGCCAGAGATTCTTACCCTTTTTTATAGTTCGACTATTTATTGACCACAGCTCATCTGAAGGTATGGTCGGAGACGGTGAACACACCTAGTCTGCAATAAAATTGGCTCTCAAATGAGGTTGCCGGAACGCACCATTAGGTACTTGGCAGCAAATTTAACTTGAGGGTGGTAGCTAGCCGCAGCCAAATAAGTAAAGTAAGTAAATTTTAATATTGGAGGATATTTAACACAGCGCCATCTAGCCCCAAATTAAGCAAAGCTTGTACTATGGAAACCAGACAGCTAACAGAATACTTAAATACTTTTTTTTTGTAAATACAATAATACTTATAATACATATAATACACCCAGACACAGAACAAACATCGATGTAAATATTAGTCCTGAGTGGGAATACTTCGAAGAGTCCTACATGTAAACCTTCACTTTTCCTTTGGACAACAGTATCATATTCTTTTCTTACGTTGTCTCATCTTTGTTGCTTTTATGTTTAGCAGAAAGCAGCGCTATTGCTATCATAAAGCCGCAAAAATAACACCACACAACATTAAAAATCCAACTCATCCTCTCACTTACATTATTAACTTTACGCTTCACAAGCAAAGTAAGACACTGGACCTGAAACCATCCGAAAATATCGACTTAATTTATACCATAGGTCATCTTCTTGAAATAATTCTTCTATTGTTTTAGTTTCGCCAGTTAGTTGGGGTTGACAGCCCTGTTGGTTCATTGGCAGTATGTCTGCTTCGAGAGCTGAAGGGCGTGGGTTCGATTCCCACTCAGGGCTAACATTTGTGTGATTAAGATCGATGTTTGTTCTGTGTCTGGGTGTACTGTATGTATCATAAGTATGTATTTACAAAAAAAAAAGTATTTAAGTATTCTATCAGTCATCTGACTTCCATCGCACAAGCTCTGCTTAGTTTGGGGCCAGATGGCGCTGTGTGTATAGTCCTACGATATTTATTTATTTATTTAATCTGGAGGTCCTGGGTTCGAATCCCACGGCACGCACCTCTATTTTTTCTAAATTATGTTCGTATTACCGCTGACTTCAAACGGAGAAAGGATTGGAAACTTATACGTTTGAGAGTTCGTAATAAAAAAAGTTATCGAAAATGTGTCAAGCAGTTGGTATGCGTTGTGAACTTTGGTCTTACCCTTCTCACAATGAGAAGATGCTTGCGGCCCAGCAGTGGGACTGTTTATGAAACGGCTGGATCGATATTGATGAAATTTGTTAGCTGGGTTTGAGTGGGTCTCTGGATGAGTACGACTCACAATCGGACCCGGTAGTTGGCGCTGAAATCGGGGAAGACAACGTCTTCACTTTCACATGAATTGGACTATAATCGAAATTATTTTTAAGAAAGAAAAAAAACATTTATTTTGACACACACTACAAATAAATGATAAAAAAAGACAAAAATATAACATTAAAAGTTGTCGCTGTAGTGTCCAGTGCGACAAAAAATTTAACATCAATTCAGTTTGGAAGACTCGCTAGCGTGATGTCACGTGTCACGTTCTTTATTTGTCCAAGTAGTACTCATCACATCGCGCCATGTGACAACCGCCTCGCCCCCGAGGGGTGGCGGGAGTGCTGAGTCATCCCCCCAGTGGCGCTTAACGTCGCTTAGCGCGCTAAATGAGCCGAGTGATTCCTACTAAGTAGCGGCGAGGGAATGCAAGAGGCATGGAGATACTGGTTCGTTTTGTTATAACTTAATTTTGACTATTCAGAAGACTACTAGAAACAGTATATTTATACTTTACTTTCACGAAAGAGCAAATAATGAATGTAAAGTATCTATAAAGATTTCTCTGGCTTGGAAAATTCTAAGACGAAAATTATGCTAAAGTTGCAAATTGTCATAGAAAATTAGCTTAAGTTTATTAGATCATAGATTTTACTGTTGCTCATTTTAGGATGATGAAATACAAGAATTTTCAGAAGTTTATAACGAAATCTTAATTATACAAGAGCGTTGATTAGGCCTAGATACACAGATAAAAGTCGAACTGAAATATTTTCTTGTGATTATTGGGCTTGGCGAAGATATTGTGTGAAATAAGGAATCTGTTTTCCACATGCTTGGTTGCCTTGATTTAGCGATAAAACCGCCACTAGTGGCAGTAGCTGACAAGTTTATTTTTCTATTTCTGGTGCGCACAATAAAGAGATTATATCTATCTAAATCGATGTTTACTTTTTCTTCAGTCATTACCCGTAACTTATACATTTTGTAACAAACAATCAACAGTAGATAGGGCATAAACGACGTACTAAACGTGGGTATATTCAGTCCGCCATTCAGTGGTGCTTTGTGGGTACGAATCCGTGACCTATTTACAATGTTGCACCAAATAAACACTAAAAACTTTTTAAGTATTCTAAAAAGTTTTACACAAAACATGTAGCACGTTACAGCGATTTTACGAGTAATTAAATTTGTCATTACCTCCCCGTCTACAGTTTTACTGCAGCTTTATGGTGTACATTGTAGTCTTAGCTGCTTAAAGGTTTAACGGGGTGGTCTTAAACTGTGACATTTCCGCAGGCAGGCATGGTCCGTAGAACAAGTAGGTTGCCGTGGAGTTTATATGTTATTATGCCCATAGCCGTGAAATGTTACATTAATCTTCTTTTTCAATGGAATCAAAAATTTAGTGGCATAATGCCAAAAGCGCAAATTGATAAACGCTCGCTACTTGTCAAAAGAGCAAAATATCCAAAACCTAAAGAGCGATAAGTTCACAGCGTAAAATGTCTAACTTGGACCTTGAGATGTCCAAGGTTAGAGTTGTGTTGACTGTCATGTCGTATCTACAGAGTTTATATTGGCAAGTCATAAATAAAGAAAAAAAAAGTTTCTAGAAAGGATTAATATCAAATATAGGTTTAAAGAAACTTTATTATCAGTAAAATATTGCTGTCATTTATGTGATAACATGATTGGACTTAAAAAATATATAATTACATTCAGTCTTAAATTTAATGAAAATAATATAAATAAATAAACTATCATGGCTTTACAAGATTTGAGGCAAAAGATTAGAATGAACAAGGCCCGTTCAAATATGTATTAACATTCTTGAAATAAACTCTACTTGAGTTTTGGCGGGAACGCGGAAAGGTCGTGACGTCAAATTATATTATTCTCCGAAACTTGTTTTTTCACTAGTATAAATAATAGTGTGGGTAGGTAAGCGATAGATATATAAGTGATAAAACATGACTTTTCGTTTTGGTTCCAAAACTTCTTTCAAGCTTGTAGTAAAGTAGCAACCACTTTAGAGCATGACCAAACATACTTTGTGTGACTTTGATTGTGTCTTAAGACTAATCTAGTAAAATAATATTTATTTTTAAATACCTGAAAATAACAAAATACTCAACTTACTTACTCGACTAGTGCGATGCCAAAATGACAGGAAAAAATCAAGTGAGTATTTTTCTTAAAATTAACATCATAGATCATGTCTTATTAACTTTTTCTGAGAGCTCACACCGCAAGTACATTAAATTTTCCTCTATCAGGTGAATTTTAACTTAACTATGCAACATATTGACTTTGATAATTATGGTTTTCACTTTCATTTAGATAACTTTTTCTTCATGACAAAAAATACAAAAAATTTGGGTGACATAGCCATTGTTACTAGCCAAAAATACTATGGTTGACTTTTTTTTTTTTCTTTGGTTTTGGCGTCGCGTTTTAGCATTTGCCAGTGTCAAGTAATTATATATTTTCAAGTTTCAAAAGTTAAATAAGTGCTATCGTAGCTAATTTTAGTCAAAGTCGTCTTTGTCAAGTCCAGTTCGTGTCAGTTAATTCCAGTCATGCTTTAGTAAAGTAGTGGCAACTTTACTACAAAGCTTCGATGGAGTTTTGGAAGCAACACGAAAACTCATGTTTCACCACATTATATCATTTTCCCACACTCGCGCTTGTAATTCGGCACTTTATGAATAAAACACCACCATTTTTATGCATAAACACTCGACAAAACACTAGTTTTGGAAAAAAATACAACGGAGCGACACGACTCTTCCCGCGTTCCCGCCAAAACTCCTATGGTTGACTTTATAAGTTGGCTTCCTCGTTTCCTATGAAATTAAATTGGGGGTTTTTAAGGCTATAGTGAATAGATTTGTTCTAGATCAAAGTGCTCTTTTCTCTAGCGAGTAAGCGGCCAAACGTAGATTTATTTCATGAAAAAATGTTTAAATTCTGATAACTGAGAGTTCCGTCTACTGAGGCATACCAAAATATGATTATAATATGAAAGGTTTCATTGATAAGCCACAAAATTAGACACCGTGTAATTGATAACCAATTCTGACAGCGGAGGATCAGCTTACCATTGTTCTAGCGCTTGTGATCCACTGAATAGTAATGAACGTGCCAGCTATGTTAACATGGCGGGTGAAGCCAGATCACAGATATATATGTACTGTATTTGATTAAACGACAGATATTTTTTATATGTCATTATTTCTTTAACAACTTTTTTTTTCTTTGGTTTTGGCGTCGCGCATTTGCCAGTGTCAAGTATTTTAGTTTTTCAAGTTTCAAAAGTTAAATAAGTGTCCTCGTAGCTATAGTTGTAGTCAATGTCCAGTCTTGGTCAAGTACAGCCCGTGTCAGTCAAGTCCAGTCATGCTTTAGTAAAGTAGTGGTGACTTTACTATATATAGTAAATGGCCAAAATGCGACGCCAAAACCAAAGGAGAAAAAATGACCCAGTTACCTTTTTCCACGGCACAATAGATGTTAATGTTAAAAATCTGGATTTTAAATTCTATTGTAAGTTCAGTAGAACACATTATTGATGCACGACTGCACAGATCATGCCGCCACTGGGGTTTTCGTGTTTTGTTTGTGTTTTTATGGTTTGGTCGTCGTAAATCACGTGTGATGGCCATGTAATGCTATTAAGCTTTTACCGGTTGGTTGCGTTAGTTGGTCGCTGTCCTCCATCGACGCTGTTACGTCATTTTTATTATACAAGGGTAAAAAGTCGCTGAAATTTTGGTCGGTTGGAAAACATAAGAATTATAAAGTTTATTTTCTTTGTAACTTTCTCGGTTGTTCTGTCTTTGTTATACGAAAAGTCAACTTTACTACTGAGCCTCGATCACGAACGACTTGCGAAAAAGTATTCGTATCGACATCGACAAAAATTTGTATTTTTTTTTATGGTTGGCAGGCTAGGTGTTTGGTACCCCAGCTCACTTTTGTACAGCTTTGTATGCTATCGAGGACTCTATACCTTTACGATACGAATTCGACGAATTTTCGTGATCGAGGCTCTGCTGGGCAGTGGTATTTAAGAGCCCACCATGTAAGAAGTAGATGAAAAGTTTAAAGGAGACGTGCTGTGCCAATGTAACGCAATATAATTATGATACAATTGTTTAAAAGTTTTGGTTTAATCTTTTATATGTAAATGTAAATACTTTAGCATTCGTAATACTATTGTACCTATTTTGTCGACAGTCTATCAAATATTTATCGTTGCATAAATGTTTGTTCTGGCGGGAATCGAGCCCACGCTGATATAGAAAACTAAATCTTATGAGCTAGTGCCACAAGTGGCAGCCTTATCGCGGCTATCCAGCCACCAACCATAAATGGAACACACGTTATTGATTAAGAACAGACGGGAGATGTAAAACTATTCAGTTAAATAAATCATAAGACATTACACACAGCGTCGTCTGACACTAAGCAAAGCATGTGCTATGGAAGACAGATAACTGATAGAATACTTAAATAGTATTTTTTTGTAAGTACATACTTACAATACATACAGTACACCCAGACACAGAACAAACATTTGTTTATATCACAAATTGCTTGTCCTGGGTGGGAATCGAAATCACACCCTTCGGCTCTTGGAGCAGACATACTACTAATGAACCAACAGGGCTGTCATAAAATTAATGTACAAAATTCGAAAGTTAAGAATAATAAATAACTATGTATAATACGTCACATACCTACAGCGATGGGTGATGGACATAAATTCGATCTCCATGAAAACTTGTATAGTGTTCGGCAATAAGCGCACATCAGGTCCTCCGATGAAACTGACAGCCTTATAATAAAGCCTGCTTACAATGCGAACATTGACATGGGTCCTTATAAGATACAAAATGGATTTATAGCCGAACGTGAACCAATAGCCTACCTGCTATACGATTCAATACCTTACCGTCCCAGCAATAATGGCCACATACAAACCTTAAGGAATTTAACTTATTGAAAAGTCACATCTAAGATTGAACATGTTTGCAAAAGTAACAAATTAAATAAAAGGTAACTCTAGGGGGAAAATTGTTGGATAGGTTGAATGATAAAAGTTTCAAAGTGCTGATAAACTGAGTGAAGTTTATTCGGAGAGTATTAGAGTTTGGGTCGTAAAAACGCGGAGTTCTTACACCTTGAGGCAAAGTTTTCTATTTATCTGTTTCATAAAAGTTTCACTATTTACCTACCATTATTATAATTTTGTAGCGATGATAGTTCAGTGGTTAGCGCGGTAGATTCGCATGCCGAAGGGCGTGGGTTCAAACCCCAACAATGAGCTTGAGCTGCCGGTGAAGGAGAACATCGTGAGGAAACCATAGCATGGTGGTAGAGTACTTTCTAGTACTCGGCTGGCTAGCTACCACACTCAAGTTGGAAATCTGCCGCCAAGCATCTAACGGTGTGTTCCGGCAGCCTCACTTGAGAGCCAGTTCCATTCCAGGCTAGGTGTGCTTTACCATCTTCGACCACACCTTCACTTAACATCAGGTGAACTGTGGTCAAAACACCTAGCCTGTCAACCATGAAAAAAAATTAAAAATTTGTTGAAATATTTTTATGCGCCGAATGACACGTAAAATTATTTATAACAGCATCTGATCATAGCATTAGAATATCATTCAGCAAGCCTATTTTTTATTTTTAAGTTTAAGGTGGTTCGATTTCTATACAAATATTTTTTTGCCATTTAAGGACAAATGGAGCATAATTTTACAGTGAAATCACAGCTACTGGCATTTATTTTGGTCTTTATTTGCGGTAAATCACAATTGCATAATACTGGTCATACTAATTAGTATGACCAGCGCTGGTCTTCCGGTGAGCCCTCGTCGGTCAAACAAAACAAACATAACAAATCACCAACAATAAATATAACAAAACGAAATAAAAATTCAAACAAACAAACTACTATGCAAATAACTCTTCTCAAAATATCAACATACAAATAACAAAACAAAAATGACAGGCTCACGTTTGACATTTTACTACTCAAAGTTCTGTGTATCGCTGCAATGGTCATGGACAGGCGTTATCTCTTACCATCAGGAGAGCGTCTCGTTCGTCTCATTATTTTTTACACAAAAAAGTAAGATGATAAAGAAAAGAAGTAAATCCAAAAATTTCCAGCACTTTTTCTATCTATATTTTCTTAAGATGTCCACAACCTGAATTCGTCACATCAATTGAGGGAGGTAAACATTGTTTTTTCAAGCATCACCTTGGATAGATCTCAATCATTCTGCATTCGTGACACGTTTTACCAGTTTGCTCGTAAACGGGTTTGTATATTAAATAAATAAAGTATCGATTATTGATGTTGTTATCCGAAAAACTTATATTAAACGTTAAACCTTTTTTTAAACAATGAAGAAAAATGGAAAAGATCATTTTTGATTTAGTTTTTTTTTAGTTGACAGGCTAGTGCTTTGATCATAGCTCACCAGATGCTAAGTGACGTTGTGGTCAAAGATGGTAAACAGATCTAGTCTGGAATGGAACTGGTTCTCAAGTGAAACTGTCGAAACACTGTTAGATGCTTGGTGACAGATTTTCAAGTTGAGGGTGGTAGCTAGCTAGCTGAGTAGTATTAAGTACCTTACCACCATGATATGGTTACCTCATAATGTTTTCCATCATGGGCAGCTTAAGTTGAGGTTTGAAAAAAAAACAATTAATTATGTACATGTAGATTAGTGGCGTTTAACACATTTCTGAATTGACGATGAAACGATTTAAGAGTTGACATCGTAAGTCTCAAAGTAATAAGCGACGCACAAGACTTTGTTTTGCTACTCAAAGTTCTGTATATCGATGCAACACATAGTTAGACATATGTTATCTCTTACCATCTAGAGAGCGTATTCTTTTTTTTTTAAATTATAAATGGGCTTGCATTTGACCGCCACCTCGCCTGAAGTTAAGCGAAAATATGCGGTCTACGATGGAGCACGCTTGCCTAGAAGAAACCGATTTACTCGCGACTTGAAGGTACCCAGACTGTATTCATCGGGGAACACCCACTCGGGCAGCAGATTCCAATGTCTAGCGGTACCTACGTTTGTCTCATTCCTTGAACAAAAAAAAATCGGCGTACCTACATATTTCTACGCAGATTTCATAAAATATAAATACTTACATTTCACGGCAAAATGTAATTTAGAATTGAAATGTTTTCACCGCGACGCGTGCGGTGGGTCGTTATGGCCCATTTTGTGAACTCAATGAGAATATATCTTCAAATTTCAGGGCATCCATTTGTTTTTATTAGCCTGCTATTCGACTTGGGTTATGCCCAAAATCCATTAAAAACCGAAGCGATCACTCTTTTTCTCTCACGTTTGAAATTCAATTATATTTTATGTAAGATAAAATAACTCTTTATTGTTCACACTTTTACAATAACAAAAACAGCTTAACAATATTATAGTTCAACAACCGGTGGGCTTATCGCTTAAAGTGATCTCTTCTAGGCAAGGAAAGGATTTGTGGAAGAAATAAAGTACAGTATGTGCTACAATCAGAAACAAACGGATTTTGTTACGGTTTTTAATGTCATTTAGACATTTTTACGGAAGATTTGTAAATACAACACGATGTATTTATAAGAATTATTAGGTTGAATATAGTTTTTTTCGTAGTAACCTGTGGTCAGAAGGAAACTGTGTACTTTGTGGGAAAAGCTGGAGGAGGCCTTTACCCAAAAAGGGGTCCATATTTGATAAAAAAATTAAATAATATTAAGCAATAACAATTTAAATGAACTCAAAATTTGGAATAAATGGGTTTTTTATTTTATTTATATAGTTTTTTTGTTTGACAAGACCTCACCAGATATTAAATGATAGTGTGGTTAACTTTTCACATTTTTAATTAAACAGTTTTTTTCACAGTACAGGGAGAGGGAAGTTAGTTTAAGTTATCTTAACCTCTCAAAAAGTACTATTGTGTGTGCCTGAAGCAGGCCAGCGACCGCAAGCAGCACCCAATCACGAGTATGTAAGTTCTATAGATTACAAATACAAATAATCTTTATTAATGCGTTATTTTAACAACATGGGTTTGCCCTCTCCTGTTAAGTTTACATAAACCTGTATTAGGAGAGGCCGCTCCTTCAAATACACTTTTAGATGATACATTTTCACATACATAATAACAATAGATTTATACAAAAATAATTCATTACACTAAATACAAACATAATAATCGCGAAACTGGACATGATATTTTTTTCATGGGTTTTTTTCATAATCACAGTGCACCTATTTTGTTATATTTATAACGCGAGTGAACCCACGGGGCGTTTCATATAGTTTTATATTATATTATTTATAGTTTTAAGTACGGGCTTAATCATCAATTCTGGAGATGTGAGAGTGTTCAAACAGACGCACATCCGGCGTCGGCTGAAAGAATTGGAGCTGCGAAAATGGCTAAAGTGACTGGAGTTAATGGTAACAGGATGTGGGCTCCGGTTACCAGCCCTTGATCGCAGGATGCTGGCTCTGCGAGAGCGCCGTGCGTACTCAGGGGAAGGGTCAAGAGCTCAGGAAAGTGACGGCTGTTTTATAAATATACTAGTTTACGCCGGCGACTTCGTCCGAGTTATCTTTAGAATTAGGTTCAGAAAGAAATGAAACATGGTGGAAGTAACAAATAAGCAATAGAAATGAAACTTGCGCTATTTTAAAATAAAATATATAAATATGATAGGACATTACACTTAAAGATTTTTTTATAAGATTAAGTTAAAGGATACCTTTTATCCCGGAATAATGTTCCATAAGACACCAATACCAAATTTCAAGTCGATGAGTCCAGTAATTCGTTTTTCAATAATCCCACAGGAACCTAACATTTTTCTGATATAAAAAAAAGTATCTTATATGTTAATAAATTACATATGTATATGTGTACCAAATTTCATTCAAATCTTTTAAGTCATTTTTGTGTGATTGAGTAACAAACGTACAAACATTCACATTTATAATGTTAGCACGATATATCGGTTTTTTATGGTTAGGCTAAGTGTTTGACCACAGCTCCACTGACACTGTTAAGTGACAGTGTGGTCAAAGATGGTAAACACACCTAGCCAGGTATAAAACTGGCTCTCAAGTGAGGCTAAACAAAAAGTAAGTATGAAAAAGTAAAAAGTTTATTAATTTCTTCTAGTACAAAAACAAGACAATGTGTACATAGAAATTATAAATCAATTAGCTGTATAACACACCGTAAGGTGCTTGGTGTGTACTCGTATATATTATATCTCTCAAAAGCTAGCTAAAGAGATGCCTTAATTAATCGAGTAATTCCAATAAATATTAATGGAACGCTTATGGCCCGTTAACTGGCAACATTATCCTTCGAACCTTCTGGAATGCGCCATTACTCCGAACTTAGTAATAACCTAAAGATATTATAATATCGGCTTCAAGCCTTTGATCTCGTGCCACTTCAGCCGTGAGAGGAAATCGGCAAGATATTTTGTAAATTCTATATCGGATATCGAATCTAGGTCTCTTTCCGCGCGGATTGAAAGCGAAATCTCGGATCGTAAAGAAGTTATGATTCGATATTGTTCAGATTTTCAGAAAATTTTAGCCCTGTCTTTCATAAACGTCACAATCTAAATCGTATTTTGACAAATGTCGTTTTTTTCTTAAACTTGACAGATATTATAAAACTATCAGTCAGTTGTTTAGAATGACGTTAATCGAAAAATTAAATGCATCTTCCTCCGGAACACATTTGATATTACGAAAACTAACTGGAACGAACAATCGTTTGCGTTTGTGTCCTACGGCTGAAATGATGATGATGATGATATACAGGTCCCGAAAATGAGACGTTATAAGTTTTAAAATGATACCTACAGGATTGTTTGTATAGCAAATTTCATGAATAATATAGATTTAAAGCACTTTAATCGTTGTGTATTGTAATAAACAGGTCATGTATACAATTATTGGTAATAATTACAACAACAATTTTCGGACAACTTATGGGCGCCATGCCTAAAAAATTTAATTCTATGAATTTTTGAGTGACTCTTTCACAAATGGAAAACTTAAATCTTTTCATGACGAACGTGTAACTTTAGAATGCAACCATAAATGCTTAGATACATCACAAGTAGGTATATTCTTCAAAAAATACAAATAAATATTTAACAATTTCGTAAATAAATGATTCCGGTTCACTTAACATTACCCTTTCCCGTTTAACTATTTATATGCCTGCTAAATATCTTGAATTTTCCTGAGGGTTTCCTCGGTGCGATCCCGTTCCGTTTGAGATGGACTCACAGTGAAGAAACAACAGAACAACACATTTCAATTTTTTTTTTTTTTTTTTTTTTTTTTTTTTTTAATAATTTGCCCCTTCGGGCAGGCTAAAGCCATACTGCCTTGTCTTAAGTGTTATTTCTGCTGAATCTTAGCTATGGTTATCGTCAAAGTCGTCTTAGTCAAGTCCAGTTCGTGTCAATTCGTGCCAGTCATGCTATAGTAATTCCAAAACTTGTGTTTTGTCGAGTGTTTATGCATAAAAATGGTGGTGTTTATTCATAAAGTGCCGAATTACAAGCGCGAGTGTGGGAAAATGATATAATGGGGTGAAACATGACTTTTCGTGTTGCTTCCAAAACTCCATCGAAGCTTTATAATAAAGTCGCCACTACTTTACTAAAGCATGACTGGACTTGACTGACACAGACTGGACTTGACTAAGACTGGACTTTGACTATAACTAGCTACGAGGACGCTTGTTTAATTTTTGAAACTTGAAAATATATAAATACTTGACACTGGTAAATGATAAAACGCGACGCCAAAACTAAAGAAAAAAAAAAAATGTTTTGTTTACTTTTTTGTTTCGTATGGCAAAGGCATATTCTACATATTTAGCCGAACTCATGACGTCATAACTATAAAAAGTTTGAAAACGTATTAGAATTAAACTACCGCATAGAAAGCCAAAATATTCAAATTAGTTTCTCAAAATAAAGTTTACTATCAGTAAAAAATATAAAATAAATACAAAAAAAACATTACATACCGAAATTGAAGTCATTTTACTGGTTAGCTATTGACTATGGCAACTCCCCCGGGAGACCATTTGGAATGTTTCCTCTATTGTTTCGTAACAAAAACTTGGAAACATAATGAAATCGTCTCGGCGTGTGCACTTGCTCGCGGTTCGTATAAAAGGGCCTTTACGTTACAAAACAAAGTTGCGAGGGCTGCGGGTAAATTTAATTTTAATCCGGTTACCTTCAAACTACGCAAACGTTTTAATTCACTTGCTGCCGGCTTACATGGCTTACTTACTTATATGATTTGTAACTTTGTGTGTTTCAACAAAATATTTGGATTTCTATTAACAAGAAAAAACAGAATTTATTTCTTTAGTGCTCTACATATAAGCAGTTAGTGATAATTGGTTTATTTGAATTTCTAACACTTATTTGGTGGTAGATCTCTTTAGTAGGAGGTCGTCTAGGTAGGTACCACCGCCGTACCAGATATTATACTGCCAACAGTTGTGTGTAAACATTGCAGTGTTTCGGTTAGAAGGGTACTGCAGCTAGCAAAATTACAGGGCTGTTGAGACTAACCATATAATAATATAATCATTTCAGATTGATTCCATAGAAATTTAATAAAAATCGGTTCTGTAGTTTGATTATTATACTAAATTACCTAAAATCTAGCTGTGTTTGGGCTTACGCGCATGGAGTCGGTTTTTTTTATCGTTGCCAAACATTTTAATTTAAGTCTTGACGGACTAAAAACCGGCAATAAAAAGCTTTAATTTACTTTTAAACGGCTCGTTCTAATTTCAGCCAGTAATTTTCTTGAGAAATTCCGTGCCTGCTGTAACGGGTAAGAAATAAATAGGCTAGGTTTTTTCATTACCTAAGTGGCGGCTTTTGCTAGCCAGTATCGCTGAAAAGAAAAAATGCAATCGTGAAATGAGGTCTGGTTACGTCGACTGAATAAAGGTTGTGTATACTTGAGGGCCGAGGCAGTAAAAGAGCAGCAATAAGGATCGAGCTCTGAATGAAGTTGGCCTCAAAGGAAGTCTTAATTAAAGCTTTGGTTGGCACAGGTTGTGAATGAGCCCCGGAGTTTGTTGATGACTTTCTTTTTTGGAGTCGTCGACATTTTTGTTATAAGATTTACGAACATGCTAGACTTTCAATTATTCATATCTTCTCGTAACATTCTTGGCTTGAAACTATCCAACTAGCAAAACTGTCGAGCATTTTGCTAGTATGCGTTTATGATAATGTAATGTGCTATAATATTCTGTAAGTATCAATAACATTTTACATTTTTTTTTTTTTTTTCGTTAATTTGCCCTTTCGGGTAGGCTAAAGCTATAAAGCCATACTGCCTCGTCTTCAGTGTTATTTCTGCTGTATCTTAACTATGGTTATCGTCAAAGTCGTCTTAGTCAAGTCCAGTTCGTGTCAGTTCGTGCCAGTCATGCTTTAGTAAAGTAGTGGCAACTTTACTACAAAGCTTCGATGGAGTTTTGGAAGCAACACGAAAACTCATGTTTCACCACATGATATCATTTTCCCACACTCGCGCTTGTAATTCGGCACTTTATGAATAAAACACCACGATTTTTATGCATAAACACTCGACAAAACACTAGTTTTGGAAAAAAATACAACGGAGCGACACGACTCTTCCCGCGTTCCCGCCAAAACTCCATAACATTTTACATTTATAACAAAACAAAAATCTTATTTTTTTCAATTTTTTTTTTTTTATTTTGGCGTCGCATTTTAAGCATTTGCCAGTATCAAGCGTTTTATATTTTCAAGTTTCATAAGTTAAATAAGTTGCCTCGTAGCTATAGTTATAGTCAAAGTCCAGTGTTGGTCAAGCCCAGTCCAGTCATGCTTTAGTAAAATAGTGGTGACTTTACTATAAAGCTGCGATGGATCTTTGGAAGCAAAACACTAATTTTGAAAAAAAAAATACAACGGCGTGACATGACTCTTGCCGCGTTCCCGCCAATACTCCTTTTGTTCATTTTTGGCACGAGTACTGTTTGTTTTTTAAATTCTAATCATAAGGTAATAGGTTCACGTTTGACAACACTGCCTGATGTTAAGCAGTAGTGTGGTCTAAGATGGAGCACGCTTACCTAGAAGAAACCTATTCACTCTAGATTTGAAGACGCCAATATTGTACCTATATATATATATTGTATCGTTAATATAGTTATAGTTAATATGTATTTACAAAAGGTTGATACAGTACATTTCTTTACACAGCAAAATATTCATTGCATTAAAAAAATACCAACTGGTGACGCCATCACACCGTCTTGTCAAGTCAAAAAGCTAGGGCCCGAAGTCTACAACCGCGTACCGCTCCTATACTACCAAGGAGCCAATAGGGTTGTCAAAGTTAGGTTGCTACATGTTATATTTATATCTTTAAAGTAAAAGAAAGAAAGGAAGAAAGAAAACATTTATTTTGACACACACTACACTACAACAATAACAAACTATAAATAAAGAAGAAGGAAGAAGAAAGGTAGAAGAAATTATAGTGGTCAGAATCAGGGGCCCCCCTGAATTTGAAGGCCCCGGTGTACGGCACCGGCTAGTCCTTTAGTAGCCATATGACGACGAATCAAACTTTATAATTATGTATGATTATTTAATTACCACCTATAACCTAAATATGTCAACCGATATTGATAAATGGGGTTATTGTTTGAGCTGGTTTAGGGGTGGTCCTGGGAAATAGATGACGTCATCATAAATACAGAATGGCGTATAATATAGTCGATAAATACGTATAATCTTTCTCATTGTTTTTTTAAAGGTTGTCATGCAAAGTTTCACCACAGCATACTTCTTGCTAAGGGATGGAACGAACGGACTGTTTATGCTTAGCAGATTTGCAAGTTTAAATTTTGTAGTTTCAACTTTGTATGAGACAATAAAAACAATTCGTCAGCTCTGTTGGCTCATTGGTAGTATATCTGCTTTAAGAGCGGTAGGGTGTGGGCTCCATTCCCATCCAGAACAGGCATTTTGTGGCGTTTGTTCTGTGTCAGGGTGTTACGGCATCATCTTCATCACCACCACCATCATCATCATCATCATCATCATCATCATCAGCCTTTTGTAGTCCACTGCTGAACATAGGCCTCTCCCAAGACACGCCACTCAGCCCGATCTTCGGCTTTTCGCTTCCATCTACCGCCAGCTGTCCTACGTATATCGTCACTCCATCGAGTCTCAGGGCGTCCTACGCTACATTTGACTATTCGCGATCTCCACTCTAGAACACGTCTACCCCAGCGGTTGTTGGTTCTGCGACAAATATGTCCAGCCCATTGCCACTTCAGCTTGCTAATATGCTGAGCTACGTCTGTTACTTTAGTTCTCTGGCGTTTACGTAAGCGTGGGTGTTACGTACGTATTATAAATATGTATTTACAAAAAAAAGTATTGAACTATGATATCAGTTATCTGACTAACATCGTATAAGCTTTGCTTAGTTTGGGGTCAAATGGCGCTGTGTGTAACGTCCTACGATATTTATTTAGCTAGTCATACTGTCACACAAATTAAATCGTTTCAAAATTTAATCTAGGGATTTAAATTATTGTCACTATTTTCAAAATATTTTAGTTAATGTTCAGTTATTTTTTTCTACAGAATGAAAACCTGAATTCAATACGATTGATTATCAAAATAAAGCTGACATAGAAAGGTTCGCTCCGTAGAATAATCTGGTAAAGTATTGACGACTGCAGTAAAACCGGCTTTGTCCATATTTCTTTTTGATATATTTTACGGGTCTCTAAGAGGATTACAATGTTTTAATACGAATGCTTCGTCGATTGGCGGCGAACCCAAATCGATTTGACCGATAATGCGACTCATTTTTGTAACGTAATTGAAAGGATCAATTGAAGGCTTCTTGAGTCATGATTGAGCTATTACACAATATTGTTTTTTTTTTCATATTTATTTGGAATACATTTTTTTCTTTGGTTTTGACGTCGCGTTTTAGCATTTGCCAGTGTCAAGTATTTATATATTTTCAAGTTTCAAAAGTTACATAAGTGTCATCGTAGCTAAAGTTATAGTTAGTTCAGGCTTGGTCAAGTACAGTCCGTGTCAGTCAAGTCTAGTCATGCTTTAGTGAAGTAGTGGTGACTTTACTATAAAGCTTCGACGGAGTTTTGGAAGCAACACGAAAAGTCATGTTTCACCACATTATATCATTTTCCCACACTCGCGCTTGTGATTCGGCACTTTATGAATAAAACACCACCATTTTTATGCATAAACACTGTCGAGTGTTTAAACACTAGTTTTGGAAAAAAATACAGCGGAGCGACACGACTCTTCCGGCGTTCCCGCCAAAACCCCAATTGTATGGAATACATACACTCGTATATTGAACAATATGAAGACAAGCATTATTTTTCTTCTTAGTTTTTGGCGTCGTACTACCAAGTGTTTTGACAATTGCAACTATCATGAGTTAAATAAGTCTAAGTCACACAAAGTAAGTCTTGGTCGAGTCCAGTCATGCAACACAAAAAGTCACGTTTTACCACGTTATATCATAATAAAAAGTAGCCTATGTGTGTAGAGTAACAAACGTCCGTCCATCCATCCATCCAAACTTCATAGATGGATGGTTTCGTTGGATGGATGGCTGTTACTGTTTCACGCAAAAACTACTGAATGGATTTGGATGAAATTTGGTATGGGGGTAGCAGAGACCCTGGATCAGCACATAGGCTACTTCTTATCCCGAAAACATGTGGCGGGTAACAACGCAACTACCAACAATAATAAAGGGTTGGTGAATCAAATAACAAATATTTCGAGTAATTTCTCTGTTATGACAGTAAATTTATTTAAAACTAAATATTAATATTTTCAACAAAACTAATCTAAACACAAAACAAAGTATCGCTAAAACATGTTGTTTTGCACAACAAACTGCAAAGTTTTAAATTAAAGCTAGCATTTAATATAGAATACAGGCAAAATAGGAGGTTTTGTACTGAGGAACTTTTGACTCGAATTTAGTCATTATTTCATCGTAACTAAGGTATCTTCGCTATTGCAAGGTCGATCCAGGTTTTACTTCGATACCCTTACATCGAAACCTAAAGAGACATGGGTCCCCGGAGAGACGGTTTCTCGCCTTACATGACCTTTCACTTCTAAAATCTAAATTGTAAGCTCTCAAGTAAGCTGACTCTAGATACTTGTATACCTTCACCTACTTTTCAGAGCACGGAATCGTAGCAACTGGAATAAATCATTCATCGACAGCTGTATTTATGTCATTGAAGTGCTAGGCAAGTTCAGATTCGATTCAGCTAGCGAAATTACTGGGCTATTGAGACTAAGCATCAAAAGTCTCAAAGTAATGAGCGCCAAAGCTGTGATGCCCTGGACTTTGTTTTGTTACTCAAAGTCTTGTGTATCGCTGCAATGGTCATGGACAGACGTTATCTCTTACCAGCAGGAGAGCGTCTCGTTCGTCTCATTACTTTTTACATAAAAAAAACACTCAATCTTTTCAATGTATTTTCAGTCATACTACGAAAAATAACATTCCCACCTAAAAAACTTTGTATTTAACATAAATTTCTCAAGTGTTAAACTACCACTAGTGTTTAAATGTTAAATTATTTATTCGCGGTACCAAAACTTTAACTTTAAAAGGTCTGAGATGGAAATACGTACGCAGAAAGGTGTTTCGCAGAGTTGGGAAATTTCCCCAATATGCCCGGTCGGTGGAAACTTCGGCCGCGGGCACGCCTTATACCTTTGAATATTTTATTGGGCGCGGTTAAGGAATTCTTTCTAAAGATGTTCTCAGGACGATGAATGGCTCTTGATTCCGGAGAATGGTTTCTCCAGTTCTTTATTAAAAAGTTTGCAGATTATTACACGGCTTCAGGGATACTTTTGTACGTTTCTTTTTATTATCTTTCACAACAATAGAAAAACATGATTATTGGGTATTTGAGATAATCAGAAAGGATGAAGGGAAATAAACAGTGCATTTACAGAGCTCTGACATTGAGTAAGGTGGATTGTTTAAACCTAATGTTAGAACATACTGCTGCCAAAAGGTATTTGATCTACGTCAGAAATCTTGGGGAAGCTCAGAACAGGAACCGGTTTTGTTATTTTAAAGTTAACATAAATTAACCATAGCTGTACCTACTGAGCCAAGCTAGTGTATGAAGGACGGCTTTGCTAAGTACTAACTTGAGGCATTGGAGTCGATCGAGAGCCGCGCCAGGAGACTAATTGGTAACGACACTTCACTGGAGCATCGGCTGCAAAGCCTTGAACATCGCCATAGAATTGCTAGCATGTAGGTTTTTACTGGATACATTTCGGAGCGTGTGCCCTTGAACTGCACAATTTGATTTCACGTGCACTGAAAAGGAGACCACCGGACGGTCAGACAAACACGTGACCAAAACATCATCATCATCCCGTCGTGGTTTACATTTCACAAAGCGTTTTTATTCGCACAGCTAGGTTGTGGAACAATATGGGCGTCTTGAAATCTAGAGTAAATAGGTCTATTTTAGGTAATAGTGCTCCGTTTTAGACCGTACTATTGTTTAACATCAGACAGGGTGTGGTCAAACGCAAACCTATTAAGAATTCTAAAAAAACTGCTGAATCCGATAGCCTTATAGCTTATTCGGTACCTATTCTGCTTTCTGAGCTGTGGGGCTTGGATTCGATCCCCAAACATTTGCGAAACGAAAATAGATATTTCTTATATATCTGGGTGTTCCATATGTTTAAAAAAAAATGTGTTATATGTTTTACCAGCTATCTGGTTCAGATGACCTTCAATATTTCATAGTTTTTTCAAATTATTCGACTCACGGTGGCATTTGATTTAAAACCTACTCGCGGTTACAAATAAGACTGATAGGATCGTAAACATAAAACATTACTTGTATTTTTATCTTGTCTTAGTTAAAAAAATAACGACCAGTTTTATTTTTCTTGTGACAACTCTCAATCCCGTTTCAATTTAATTGAGAGCGCGAAAGCCATCCCAGAATTAAGATCATTCTCAGATCTTCCTCATTTCCAGCGGCATTTGATCCCGATGCTTTCTTAACTTTTTTTACCTTATTTGAGTGAATTAATTCATTCGTATCAAAGCGAAAGTGGGTTGTACTGATGAAAGTACCTCATTTGCATTTAAAAAGGGACTGAACAGTTATTAACAAGCTCGGAAAATAGATAATATGGAGATTGGATTTGCGAGGGCTCATTTGGTGAGTTTAATTTTTGAAGAGTCGATTGGATAATGCCTTAATCCGGTTCCAATCTACCAAGATTTATTGCCTGATTTTATTTCCAAGGGAAACCAATCAATTTATAGCAGATATATACTGATCCTATTAGACATGCCTAATGGTCATGGGCAGACGTTATCTCTTACCACCAGGAGAGTCTCGTTAGTCTTATTATTTATTAATAAAAGAAAGTAAATAATTTTATTTTGTAACAACTGAACACACAAAAACAAACAGAGACAGACAGTTACAAAATAAGGGCTCACCTCAGCATAATGCTGGTTATACTAAGTGGTATGACCAGCGCTGGTGTTGCGGTGAGCCCTTGTAGTTCAAACAAAATACATATAAAAATATTGAAAACAAATTACCAATAGCCAAAACAATTTACAAAAACAAAACTAATGAGACCTGGAATCAACAATTGAATGATAAATTAATACAAAAAATTACGAGCAATGGTTATGATGAATAGGGATTCACCATAACCAGGCTAGGACTGGTGGACATAGACTTCTTCCAAGATTCCACTTGTAACAATACAAAATCCAGGGCATCGCTGCTTTGGCGCTCATTACTTTGAGGCATTCGATGGTTAGTCTCAGCAGCCCCGTAATTTCTCTAACTGCCCTTCAAACTGGAACATATAGTTTGGCGACAAAATATCTGGTACTGCGGCAGTACCTACTTAGACGATCCCCTGCTAAGAAGTTCTACCACCAAGTAATTGATTGATTTCCCCTCGTGATCGTATGGACTCGTGAGAGCGTCTCAAATCGTTATCTAATTTCCTTCAAAAAGTTACCCAGCGCCCATAAAAACACTTAGCGCGTCTCATCTGTTTGCTTTCACTTGAACCCATCAAATTAAATTTTCATAAAACATTTCGTCGTCGGAATTCTGCGGAGTCGCTACTCTGAAGTTGGGGACTCCGGTAGCTGAAACTTATGTAATTGTGATAAATATTACCGCAAGATACAGTCGTAGGGTTATCAAAGGGGAATATTTGTACGCAAATTCGCTGCTAACTTCGCTGTTATTATTTAAAAAGTTTTTGAGCTTGTGTTTGACCGCGTCTTATGAACTGTTTTACAAAATTTGATACGAGAAATATCTGCATTAAAACAATGATATATGTTTTGTTGCGGGGAACGCAAAGAGTCGTTAACTAACGGTGAAAGAAAACATCTTGAGAAAACCTGCATCCTGAAAACTCTTAACTTTCAAATACAAATACAAATACAAATCATTTATTAATAACACCAAAGTTACAGGTCATTTTTCCATTCATATTTAAAAATTATTATCAAAATCATTACATACGTCAAAACAATGAAAATGAAAATGTCAATAAAGTAATATGTCACATATAAAACAATTATGCCAACATAATCAAATGTCCATAAAAACAAAAACATTATAATCACTTACTAGTAATTCAATAATCTCTTAGTTTTAAATAATCGTCAAAGTCATAGAACAAGGTCTCTTCAAGCCAAGATCTTAGTTGGCTTCTGAAGCACGCGATGGAAGGTGCATCCCGAAATGGAAGCGGGTACGCGATTGTAGACCGCGGGCCCCAGAATGTATACCGACCTCTCCGACTTGACGAGCCGATGCGACGGCGTTACTAGTTGGTCTTTCTTTTCTTCTCAAAGATGTGTGAAGCCAACTCGCACGTGGCCACCGTGATTGATTATGAGTTTACCCGCCCGCACCCGCAGTGGAACAGTTTATAGAATCCAGAGATTTGAATTATCTATGAACAAAATAACAATGTCATAAAGGTAAATGACTCTTATTGTATTCTATCCTTGTTCTCATCCGTTGTCAATATCGACATGACCTAACTTGGCTTCGAGTGCTCCGAAGAACGTACGTTATTGAGGCCGGCTTGACACCTAAATATGCACATAAATTTATTCAACACGTACAGACCTGCGACCTTATTCTTATGTTTTGCGATGATATTTTACATCGACGTAAAGTTTTTTTTATTCTTTTTGCATTAAATGTAATAAGATGATCGATACGCTCTCGACGACCATTGCAGCGGTACACAGAACTTGGAAAACAAAGTCCAGGGCATCGTTGCTTTGACGCATACTTTAAGACTTTTGATGTTTAGTCTCAACAGCCCTGAAATTTCGCTAGCTGCAGTACCCTTCAAACCGGAACATAGTCCAGATGTTACTGTTACTGTTAATGTTACTTTGTCTAGACCCCTAGACAAAGTAACATTCGATAACGCTAATAGAAACGTAAAAAATGTCCTAATCCATAAACATAAACTGTCATAATTACACGTGGACAGTTTACGTCAATCCCGTAAATTTTGGATTTTTTATTAGCGTTATCGAATGTTACTTTGTTTAGGCCCTCTGGAACCAAAGTCAAATATAGTTACTATGATAAATTTAACATTATTTTAATATTATGCGTACCTAGAATACCAAAAGTACGTCATGATACTCAAACATGGTATCACAGCACCGGTTGAATTTCAAATGATCTTAAAGCGGATTCCAGGCAAATGGAGCTCGTGCCGAGCCGGTAATGAACGGGGGATGGCGTGGGCATAATGCGGAGTATATTTGAAGAAAGGTATGTCAGGATTGCCGAAACAATATTTTTGGGAAGCATTTTTCTGTCCATGCGGTATTTTTAATTTATATATAGATTGGCGTCTGGCTGCCATCTCGCCTGATGTTAAAGGGTACAGTTTCTTACAGTAGAAACTTGACAAGAGCGGCAAACTATCTAGAGTTTAAAAACAAAGTTTGACCACTGATGATGAAAAGTGGCGTTATAACGACCACAATAAGAATAGTTATTTATTTGAGAAAAAAACAAAAGCACTTAATATATTAGAGATTTACTACGATAACATGACCCGCCCCTCCAAAATTCAAAACATTTGAAAGTATTTACAACGCATCACCACGCATGTGCGCTTACTGGTGCTGCCGTCAAACACCTAGTCGAGCTAGCAAATCCATGGATTTGTGTGTCGACTAGTGGCGTTCATTAATCGCTCTTTGTTATTACTATGGCGCTGCACTGACGTACTCTATGAAAATGACACGTGCGTTGTCTTCCGCGGTCAACTAGTTATGGTAAGTTGACAAACAAATCTGGTGCTACTGAAGACGAATAAATAATTACAACTACATAGGTACAAACTCTTTCTTTAAAGATGTGACTACACACATTAAAACAGTAATTTGGAGGGGCGGGCCATGTCATCGTAGTAAATCTCTACTAAGATAGTTTATGCAGGATTTCATGTATATAGCCAAGGCATTTAAGATTTTCTACCACAGGTGCTTACACTAACTTCTAGCTGTGGACACTGAAATTCACGCTAGGGAGTCTCGTGTCGTGAGGTTCAGCGATTTCCACCTTTATCGACTCGACACAATATTAATACACAAAACTTTGGTAAATATCTGCTTTATGAGCTGTAGGGTGTGGGTTCGATTCCCACCAGAATAAACATTTATGCAACGATAAACATTTGTTCTGTGTCTGGGTGTTCTTTATCTAGTATCTGTGGGTGGGGCTAGATGGCGCTGTGTGAAATGTCCTACGATATTTATTTTATTTATTGACAAAGTATTGTAAGTTTTATTTTTCTTCAAGTAAAACGAAAACGTAATTAAATTAGTCTGTACACGTACTTAAGTTTTGTGTTGCAGATTCTAAATTTTAAGGGGTTTGAAAAAATCTTGTAATTTTTGTTTAGTAAGATATTTCTTAATCTAAAAATGAAACTATGTCGTCAACTTTCACAAAATTTGTTACAGAGTATTTACGCGTTTCCCGCCCAAGCAGGCTCTTAACTTTTGGAAAACTTGGCAATACCGTCACGTATGCGATAGTGATAAAAACTGAAACTTTTTTATGAATTGAATAAATTTTCTACGCTTTATCAAGATGTTTCTGGAAAGGTCTAGGTTCAACCTTCAACATGAGCAATATAAAATGTACCTACTAGGTATGAGTAGGCGCTTGAAAATTAATTGAAGCTCTTTATCGTTTATTCACAAAAATTAATTAAAATTATAACACAAATAAAAAACTATTACCATTTACTTAAAAATCTTCCAAATAAGTTAAGTTGTTACAGCGTGAAGAAGTAGAAAACATTTATAATTTTGTGATTTCTAGTATACCTATCATCACTACATAGTATAAAATAAAGTCGCTCCCCTCTGTCCCTATGTATGCTTAGATATTTAAAACTACGCAACGGATTTTGATGCGGTTTCTTTTAATAGATAGAGTGATTCAAGAGGAAGGTTTATATGTATAATACTTGCGTATGCACCACATTAGTATCTACATTGTAACCGTGTGAAGCTGGGGCGGGTCGCTAGTACACAATAAAGAGCTAACAGTGCTAGCATTTGGAGATCATCAAGAGACCAGAATTCTGGAGCTCGGAGCTCTAAAAATCGACACCGCTTTATGGTTGATGTTCCAAAAGCTCGAACTAAGCGGTTATAAAAGTATAATAGTTACCTACTTAATAAAGTTTGGTTTCTCAATGTTTCGTTGTGTAATTATTTCAAACATGATTAATTATTCGGGTCGTATATTTAGCGCGTAAGTAACGCTGGAAGTCATGTTGTGTCTCTACAACATCAACGTGTATCAAGTTCCCGATTGAATTATCACTGTAATTACACTGAGACCCACTTACATCAAAGCGAAACACTTAGCTGTGATAACGTCGGAGAGTTAAAGGAAACCGGTTACTTTAATAGGTAACTTTACGAAATTCGGAGAAGGTATTCTAACGTAAACTGTAGTCATTGAACTCTTTAGTAATATGACTGTATTCGGGAAGTTACACATTAAGTTTTTTATAGTTCAAGAACTAGGAATTTGAACAATGCAAAACTCTTAATGTTAAGTGAAAGTAAATACTAGAGATATAAGTAAAAAAAACAGTTTTATGGAGCAATCGTCTTACTAAATTGAACTCGTGAACCTTCTCCTAAGCTTCCCTTTGTCAAAAATACCCCTAAAGGTCGACCACCGAGACTACGTAGATTGAAGAAACCATACACGGTACCTACTATAATTATATAGAAGTAATAGTTGCCTACCATTTATGGATCAAAGTTAGAGTGCTTTCGAGACTACCTATCGAAAGTTTCAAAGTAATGAACACCAAAACAGCGATGCCTTGGACTCTGTTTCGCTACTCAACGTTCCGCGTATTACTGCAATAGTCCCATGACGTTTGTAATACACGGAACCATTTCGTTATGCGTTATCTCTTACCATCATGACATCGTCTCGTTCGTTCCATTACTTCTTGAGGTTCCTGTTGCTTGGCGACAGATTTTTAACTTGGGCCAGCCAGCCGAGTACTAGAAAGTACCCTACCGCTATGCGATGGTTTCCTTATGCGGCAGCTCGAAATCATTTTGGGGTTTGTACCTTGGTGTGTGGACCGGCCGCGCTAACTAGTATCATCGCTACAAAATATGTATACGTAATTTCAAACTTAAAACTAACAAGTTTGCATGTTGGTGAGCGTGATTCATCCTAGACTCGTAAGCCGTATTGCTTAACAATAAACAGGTAAACGTAATGTAAACAAGAAAATTGCAGCTATTAACTCGACTCCCAATAAATATGTACAATGTGAAACCCGCGCGCCGTAATTCCCCGATCAATATGTAATTTAAGCAGGGAAATGATCCCGACCCCATGGGACGCTGAGCATCCACGTGATGCAAAATGCCGATGGAAGGACCAAGGTTAGGCAATAATTATATCGAACCATGGTAGGAAATGCCAGGGGAAATTTATGGGAGTACGGGTCGGATTTTCGATGTGCGTCACGGGTTGAAGTCGACTGAACTTTAAACGTATTAGCAGATTTCCTTTTCAAAAGTAAAATTAACAAACTACATGTTGTAAAACATATTTTCAAATATATACTAACCAATAACAATATACGATTTAAATTAGAAAATAAGATTTACTGACGCGAAATGGATAAGTAGTTTCCTTAAATAGTAATAGTTGTAGATCTTCTTAGATCCAGGCTAGGTATGCTTACCGTGTTCGAACATACCATCTCTAAAGATCGGGTGAGCTGTGGTTAAACACCTAGCCTGTTAACCATACAAAACCTGCCGCAAGCTGTTGTGTGTATTTAAAAAATTTTTTTTTGCGATTTTTTGTATAAAAATGTTTTTTTTTTTGCGATTTTTTGTGTAAAAAGGTTTTGATCGCGTATAGAACAGTATAAAATTTGTTTTGTTTATTTACGTCGATATTTAAGGCCATGTTACGAAAGTCGTAGTTAAGAAAATGTTTTTTTCTTTCTTTTTGAAAGCGTTTTCGTAACTATACAACATCATCTGTGATAATTGGAAAAATATTTAGAATTCATTACAAATTGATGTCGAGGCTACATCCACCTTTTTAAACCCCTATTTTCGGTACCTATTTATTTTATAATTTTCAACTTGAAAAGAAAACTTACGGCTCGTTAATTTCATTTAAAAACAGCACGAGAGCGTGATGCTCAATTTAAAAATAGTTTATTTTTTTAAAAACCGTTCTCAGAATAACATGAATCTTTATTAAATTTGATGTTAGAATAAGATAACCATAAACATTATTTTGTACTTTTAGTTAAATAAAAATAAATAAAACAAATTGGTTTGTTTTACTGATAGTGTATTTTGTATTTTTCGACTTATGTATTTTAGCTTTTCCACTACTCCGTACTCTATTCTAATATTTAAGTTCACAGAAGTTTTTTTTTGTTGACAGGTTAGACGTACGACCACAGCTGACCTAATATTAAGTGACGATGTGTACGAAAATGGTCAACAAATTTTAACCGTTAAAATCCGTTACAGTATGGAGAGTGCGCTTCAGATCTGCATGACCTAATTCCCCCCTACGCATTCTACTATCGGACAACCAGGAGCTCTAAAAAGCGACATCGCTTCATGGTTAATAAGCGGTTTGATTCCACCTTCTTCGCACGAACCGCTAAACATTAGAATTTGCCTTCAATTCGCGAGTAAATCAGCTTCTTCTAGCAAGCGTGCTCCATCGTAGACCATCAAACCCAAGCCTGTATAGTACAAAAAAGCTGGAATAGAACTCTCAAGTGAGATTGCTGCAAAACACGCTAGGGGCAAGGCGGCAGGTTTTAAATAGAATCACATTTGTAGGAAGTGGCTCCAATAGGTATTTACATTTTCTAGCACTGTACTTATACTGTGCTCCTTTGGGCGGTAGTAGCGTAATCCAACACGCGTTTGTAGCTAGCGCTATTAAAGCAAGCAGATAACAGCTAGTGGAATTACAGGGATGTTATGTATAATCAGTGAAAGTCTCAAAGTAATGAGCGCCAAAGCAGCGATTTCCAAGACTTTGTTTTATTTTTCAAAGTTATTTGTACCGCTGCAATGATCATAGACACGAATTATCACTTACCATCAGGAGAACGTCTCGTTCGTCTCATTATTTAAACAAAAAAAAATTGTTCTTAAGACACTGTACTAAGAACTCTTATTAATTTTACAAAATAATAATTTTAGAATATATTTTTTAAATGACTTTATGTAATATACATCTTTTATTTATTGCAAAATGTCAAATATAATTTTTAATTAAACTAAATAACCGGCCCTTGACCGTTCCCGGTGCAAAGGTGCCCATCAGACCCGCCGCATTCCCACGCTGAATGGCCATTACCAACCTCTGCCCCAGACGAGGACGAAGGACGCGCGTAGGACGCCCTAAGACTCGATGGAGTGACGATATACGTGGGACAGCTGGCGGTAGATGGAAGCGAAAAGCCGAAGATCGGGCTGAGTGGCGTGTCTTGGGAACCTATGCACCTGGAACGAGTTTTACAAAATATTTGTATTAATCACCCTTTGTTCGTAATCACCTTACTCAGCATTATGGTGTTAAAAACTCAAAGTTAATACTTTAAAGTTCTTAAAAACCTATAAAAGTATCACGGCTTCGTAAATGGTAGTGGCGCAGTGCATCCGAAGTGAAAATAACACTGCATAATGGAGGTAGGTTAGTGCTAACATAAAACACCCGAGTTTGTACGACCTAGGTCGCGCACCGATCCCGTGCCACGCGGGGTCGGACACGGCCGTTGTAAGGCGAACATATAGTCTTGAAAATCAATGACGACCTGTAACTTAGCGATGATAGCTCAGTGGTTAGCGCGGTAGGATCACATGCCGAAGGGCGTGTGTTCAAACCCCAACAATGAGCTTGAGCTGCCGGTGAAGGAAAACATCGTGAGGAAACCATAGCATGGTGGTAGGGTACTTTCTAGTACTCGGCTGGCTAGCTACCACCCTCAAGTTGAAAATCTGCCGCCAAGCATCTAACGGTGTGTTCCGGCAGCCTCACTTGAGAGCCAGTTCCATTCCAGGCTAGGTGTGCTTTACCATCTTCGACCACACCTTCACTTAACATCAGGTGAGATGTGGTCAAACACCTAGCCTGTCAACCATAAAAAAAACAAAACACATAGAAACGCTTGTTCATTCCAATTAGTTTTCCTAAAGTTATTAACACACACGCTTGTGTGTGTGTATGTGTGTGCGTATATATATATAAGTATGACTAATTATTACTCTAAGTTTATTTTGTTATTATTTAATATGTATTTTTTAATTTAAACCGCATCTCAAATTCTGTAATTAATAATATTTAAATATTTTGACCAAAATTGTTTGCCCTAATGGGGTCATAATTATGTACACTACAAAAAAATATTACATTGATATTTTTTGTAATCCCCTTTTAATTTTCTTTGTTTAGATACCTACTTGAAAGGTTTGGTTATTTTTTTTTAAACTAACGTTTTACTTCTTTTTATTCCTTTCTTTTAGCAGAGTGGTCGTTGTCAACATGTTGTTTGGTTCTGAGCGGCAGGCACAGTTCGCCGTACGATGTCCCGCCATCTCTGCCTGCAGCTTATGAAGCAGAGCTAATACCAAATGAGCAGTCAAGCATATAGTACACTTGGGAGTTTTAAGTCGATGAAGACAAATTTTATAATATGAAAAATTCTTCCTTAAAATTTAAACGGTGGAATAAAACATTCGGCTTAAGAATTAAGTCATGAAGCATGAATGTTTAAATTTGCAGAGATCAGGAAGTTCGCAAGTCTCAAGTTTGTTGGACTTTGATCGGATTTAATTACACCGGAGGTTACGCGTTTAGGATGAAATTGCGCGGAAATCGATTGTAAAATGTTTTTACGGAAGTATCTCCCCATAGAACTTTTTAACCGAGTAAATCGAAACGTCTCAAAATGGCATGGAGCTCAATTGGAGTTTGTATCGTCATTTTTTTAAAGGAAATAGTTTTAACATTAAAAAAAACAGGTTAGCGGTTGTAATGATATAAAAAGACCGCAGGAATGCGCTGGATGTGAGCCGCTTCCAACTGGTTTCATGAAAATCATTTGTTGAGATGATGATGAATAATATTAGAGTCCGTATGACACCTTTTCGCCCGAATAGACTACTAATAAAACTAGCGTTTAACAAATTATAATTATTTAAACGCTAAACCAACATTGCACACATGGTCTGAGTTGCAATCCCGCTCTGATCCAACATTTCTGTACTCTAGTTTTCTAATTATTGTAATTTGTTTTGTGTGTTTGAATAAATAAAAAAAAAAAACATATTTTTTACAACAAAAGTTTGTAATAACATTTAATTTTTAACAGAAATGTACAAAGAACATAAATCAATAATAATTAAAACAAAATGCCATGCATATTATTAAATGTACCCCAAACTAAATTTTACTTGATAAATCTAATTTGTGTAATAGCGTAGCTTTAGCTACAAGTCTACGACGTAGCACGCCATACATTTATTAAAATGTACATTAAATATAATTTTACTTGATAAATCTAATATGTACAATAGCGTAGCTTTAGCTACAAGTCTACAACGTAGCACACCATGAATATTATTAAAATGTACATTAAACTTCATTTTACTTGATAAATCTAATTTATGTACATTGGCGTAGCTTTAGCTACAAAACTACGACGTAGCATGCCATGCGTATTATTAAAATGTACCCTAAACTTATAGTCCAGGGTCGATAATTTTTAAAACCAAAAAAAATCATAATAGGATGAAACCCATTAGAAAAGGAGGGAAATATGATAAAAATGAAAGGAAAAATAATTTACGGGCGATCTGAGGTTGGGAAGGGGATGGGGGTGAGTTTTTAAGGGTAAAAACGGTTTTTCTCGATTTCCGGCAAAACTAAAAGTCCTATCGAAAAAAGTCAAATAAAAAAGTTGTAGATAATAAAAAGATCTAAAACTTTTGTATTTACACTTTTTTCACATAACCTCAAAATTTATGTGAAAAATTCAAAAAACCAAGTTTTTGGTTTTTTATTTTTATCTTTTACAAAATTTTTTTTTTAACGAAATTTTGTGAAAACTTACCTTTTTATGTCCCAAATACGCTGTAATTTATTTAATTAAAAATATTTATTTTTTCACCTTATTTTGAATTAATATCGAAAAAACACCCTAATTTCCAATCGAAAATTCACCCGTCAAAATATCAGCTTTTTTCAAAAAGTTGGTGTGGTTTCTGTTCGTTGGAATCTCTACTTTCCGATGGTAAAAAAATAAATATATGTTACTATGGTAAATCTTCTAAAAAAATTTAAAGAAATCAATGTCAAAATGTATAAATAATATATTATAAATCTATAAAAAAGTATAAAATATATATGAAAATCGGCCAAAAGTTTGTTTTATTAGAAATATATTTACGATATATATTTTATATATTTTTTATAGATTTTAAATATATTATTTATAGATTTTGAAATATATTTTTTTTCATGGGATTAACTAAATTTGTTTGTGCAAAATTAAGGAGATAATTATTTTTTTATCTTGTACTAAAATATCATTTAATTTCAATCTTTAGGTTATGTTAAGTTAAGCATACTATTTTTTAAAGAAAATATTACGATTTTTATGGTTGAGTTGATTGATACAGATAAAAATAGAGATAGTATTTACCTTCCTATGCAGATTCGAAAAGTTTTATTGTTTTTTTAAGTAAACTTGTCACAATTATCTTCAAGAAACTCAGCGTGCACGTGTATTTTTATAAACGATGTTGTATACTGTACTGTATTTGGAATACTGGTTAGGCTAGCGGTTGTAACAGCTGCTACGAAATATATAGTATATAATAGTAGGTATGTATGTAGTAAGACCCAGACCCGCCTAGCCCCTTCCCCACTTCTCCACGAAATACCTTTTGATGGGCTACAATTTTTCGTAGGTCACTCAGGTATATCTACTCAGGTATATATATAATTTATCTCAAAATAGTTATAAATAAGCATCTACGCATATAATTTAAAGAAAATTAGACAACTTTCTCCAAATATTGTAGATGTCTTATTAAATATTAGTTTCATTAACTTATTTGTTTGTTAATTATAGTAGTATATTTTTATTTGCAATTTTTTTGTTATCAACGTCACATGTAATCTAACGTTTTTCGAGTAATTAAAGTCTAAATTTTAATAAATAGCTCAAAATGATTTATAATAACTAAAAAAAATTTTTCGAATTCTAGTTTTTTTTGAATTTTTGCATTTTCTGAGAAGATTTACCATAGTAACATATATTTTTTTTTTACCATCGGAAAGTAGAGATTCCAACGAACAGAAACCACACCAACTTTTTGAAAAAAGCTGATATTTTGACGGGTGAATTTTCGATTGAAAATTAGGGTGTTTTTTCGATATTAATTCAAAATAAGGTGAAAAAATAAATATTTTTAATTAAATAAATTACAGCGTATTTGGGACATAAAAAGGTAAGTTTTCACAAAATTTCGTTAAAAAAAAAAAAAAATGTAAAAGATAAAAATAAAAAACCAAAAACTTGGTTTTTTGAATTTTTCACATAAATTTTGAGGTTATGTGAAAAAAGTGTAAATACAAAAGTTTTAGATCTTTTTATTATCTACAACTTTTCCATTTGACTTTTTTCGATAGGACTTTTAGTTTTGCCGGAAATCGAGAAAAACCGTTTTTTACCCTTAAAAACTCACCCCCATCCCCTTCCCAACCTCAGATCGCCCGTAAATTATTTTTCCTTTCATTTTTATCATATTTCCCTCCTTTTCTAATGGGTTTCATTCTATTATAATTTTTTTTCACTTTTCATTATTTTTAAAGGCTTCTACCCTGGTCTATTAATTTTACTTGATAAATCTAATTTGTGCAATAGCGTAGCTTTAGCTACAAGTCTACGACGTAGCACGCCATACATATTTATTAAAATGTACATTAAATATAATTTTACTTGATAAATCTAATATGTACAATAGCGTCGCTTTAGCTACAAGTCTACGACGTAGCACAGAGACGTCGTAGACACCATGTACACTTAACACGTTGCTCTTTATCCGAGACGTATTTGTCTACGTTTGAAGTTTTATTCACGAAGTAGACTAGCTTCTAAGACATTACTTGAATTTATTCTAAGTTATTTAACTTACGTTTAACTTGCGTAGGTGAGTTAAGAAAATGTATTAAGTATTGGATAACTTTAAGCTACGTTTATTAGTAACCCTGAATCACAAATATATAAAAACAGTAGTCACAACTACATCGTAGACTTTTTTTTTATCTCGGTTTTTGGCCTCATCTCACCTAATGTTAAGTGACGCTGTGGTTGAAGATTGTAACGTTCCTCTATCCTGGAATGGAACTCTATCTTTCAAGTGATGCTGCCGGAGCACACCATTAAGTTAGTGATTTATTTATTTACCACCATGCTAAGGTTTCCTCAAGATGTTTTCATTGACCGGCAACTCAAGTTCATTGTTGAGACTTGAACCCAAGCTAACCACTGAGCTATCATTGCTACAAATATTTTTCTCTTAAGACTGGTTTACGAGACTGTCTATGTAGAAAGCATAATATCGATGACGCAAAAGGTATCTTATTTCCATTCCGATTAACTTTTCAATAACATTTCTCTTTATTCCCAGTGATATTTTCTGCATAATAGGTATTTAGAATTTTTCGATTCCCGGTTGGCCTTTTGCACAAAAGGCTACAAAGTTCAATACCGGCTTTGATCCAGCGCGAGCCTGGATATTAATCGAGCCAGGAACAAAAGCAGTGTTGTTGAACCTTTTTGTTGTTCATATCTACTAAAGAGCTGTTGTTGTTGTAATAACTGTATGTATTGTGAGAATACCTTATTACAAATCTCGTGTTTACAGCGGGTAAGTAAATGTTTGCTTATGGCGGTTGGAGGCCTTCGGCCGGCATTTATTATTCTGATAATACCTGAACAGCGGGACACCAACTTGCTAGACTGGTTTTTGTTTATTGCTATTTTATTAATCATTACGTTACTGCCCGCGGCTTCGTCGTATAGTCTGTCGTATAGTATTATTGTACAGTCGAGTGATTTGCGATTTAAAAACGCGGTTACGGCATGTCATTGTTGTCTAGACCGCAATACAATAGTTTAAAACATAAACTAAACACAATCTCTAAATTATTGTAAAAATGTTATACCTACAGTCAAAGTCTAACTATTTTTTATAATAAATCTACGTTTGGCCACCAACTCGCCTAGTGGAAAGCGACGGTGTGGCCGAGGATGAAGCAAAAAAATAATCTAAAAGCAATTTGTTCACTGTAGCCTTATAAACGTCCACATTGTAGTTTATTGGAAACGGATGCAATTACGCATCAAAAAAGTAGAGCCGAATCGCGTACGAATAATATAATAGTGATAAGACGAACAAGACGCTTTTCTGATTTTTTTTAAACGTAAAAAGTAATAAGACGAACGAGATGCTCTTCTGATGGTAAGAAATGACACCTGTCCACGATCATTGTAGCGATACCTGTGTATCGCTGCAATGGTCGTGGACAGGCGTTATCTGTTACCATCAAGAGTGCGCCTCGTTCGTCTCATTACTTTTACATAAAAAACGTCATAGAAATTAAATTATGTTAACTTTGAGTAACAAAACAAAGTTCAGGGCATCGCTGCTTTAGCGCTCATTACTTTGAGACTTTCGATGGTAAGTCTCAACAGCCTATTAATTTTGCTAGCTGCAGTACCCTTCAAACCGGAACACAGTAATGTTTACTACTGCTTGGCGGCAGAATAACTGGTACCTACCTAGACGACCTATTTTACTAGCTCTCCTGCTAAGGAGCGCTAATAATAATAATAAATATCGCAGGACACACAGCGCCATCTGGCCCCAAACTAAGCTTGTACTTGGAAGTCAGATAACTGCTAAAATACTTTACAGTACACCCAGACACAGAACAAACATTTGTTTGTACCACAAAGATTGTCCTGGGTGGGAATCGAACCCACGCCCTTCAGCTCTTGAAGCAGACATTCTACCAATGAACCAACAGGGCTGTCGAACCTACCACCAAGTAAAAGTTCTGATGGCAAGAGATAACTCACGCCGACGAGGCGTTTTTGTTTTTATCCTTTTAAGAGTTTAATTCGATAATGTATTTAGTTACACTTTAATTGTTATACAAAAAATATGCCCCTCGTTTTCCAAAGATCCAGTATACATGAGTGTTTATGTGTGTGCGGTGTGGTTAGATGGCCGCACTCGAGCGTGTTGTTGCCTCGATGGGAAACCTTTTAAATTGAAATACAGTGTACTTGTAAAGTGTATGGAATGGGATCCAATGCATTTGTCTCTAAAAGGTCCCGACGATTGTGGAAAGATTCGAGTGCGGGTGGAGTGTTAAGCTATTTATACTCCATTGTGTTTCATTATTTAAACCGTGGTTTATTACTTTCACGTTTCTTTATATTTTCATTACATATGCTAGAAAAAGTAGTATGTACTGAGAGCTCATTTAAAAAAAATATCGCAGGACATTACACACAGCGCCATCTGACCCCAAACTAAACAAAGCTTGTGCTATGGAAGTCAGATAACTGATAGAATACTTAAATAGCTTTTTTTTGTTGTAAATACATACGTACGTAAACACACAGTACCGTAAAGTAGTCAGTAGATATTTAGTAGAATATCTGGTTCAAGAGCTATAGGGTGTGAGTTCGATTCCCACCTGAACAAACATTTATGTGATGATCAATGTTTGTTCTGTGCTTGGGTGTTCTGTATATGGTTTAACCCTTTCACGACCATGGGAAACATTTTTCCCCATTGAAAAATAGACAATTGTGATATTTAATTTAATCTATTACATATTTTTTTATACAAAACAACAAAATATAATATATGCTGAACGCAATTACGTAAACAGGATTACATAGAAAAAAAAGTTCTTTCAAATAAATTGGCACCAAAATTAGCTTATTCGCGTGCTCTACTTTATTTAGTTATGGATTATTGTGGGGTGTAATTATGTATATTTATTGTGTTTTCTCATATGTTTTACATTATTTGGTAAGTATATTTTTGTGTTACAATGAAGTTTATTTGAATAAATGAAAACAAATGCCTTATAATGACAAATTATTGTATGGGAAAAATAATTCCCTGTGGTCCATATGTAAAACTTTTCTAAGCTATTGGTGTTTTGTTTCTTTGTATCATAATGATTGTTGTTTATTTTATTTTTTTACCTATTTATTGTTTATTTTACTTTTTGGTAGTTTATTTTGATTGTTTGTTGCTGAAATGGCCAGAAAAGGGATATAATGAGATATTGCAGTAACTTTTGGCAGATAACAGTGATTATAATGAGCTTCAGTTGAATGAAGCAGATCAACAGTTCATCGCTGACACCCTGAGTTTCAACATCCTGAGGTCCACGCAATTGTTGAAATAGAAGAATCTTTTCAGAAAACAAATCAAATTGCTGCTCCATGTACTTTATGTGAGAATTTGGAAGACGTTCCTAAATTTCGATGAAGAAAGAAATTTTATGTTGCTCATATAATCAACATCCTTCATAAAACTGGCCAACTGTAGTCACTGCAGAAAAGCAGCGGGTTGGTACAATAAAGATAGATTCCTATAGATTTTGGAAAAAATTAAAAGATGTGCAATTTGCTCTAACTACCGCACAGAAATAAGGACACATGACATATGTACCATATGCAATGTACATTTATGCTTTACAATAAAAAGAAATTGCTTCGCAGAGTATCATAATTAGCTTGATCTCGATACTAGTAGCTGTATTTCAATATTTTGTATCACTTTTTCAGCGTAGAAACAAATAAATAAAACACATTTCAAAATAAGCCTTACTATTATTTGCGTTACCTTTATAGACCATTGGGAAAAATATTTCCCTTAAAATTCCAAAAAATCTAAAAGTCGTCATGTAAAATCCTGTTGATTTTTATTAATTTTACATCTAAACGAACTAAAAAAAACAATCACATATTACAATTTAGTCTTAGCAACCTTATGGTCCTGTAAGGGTTAAGAATGTTTATTAATCTCAAAGAAATTACAAATAATTTATTAATGAGATTACACACCTGTTAATTCAAAAAAAAAGTATTTATGTATTCTATCAGTTATCTGACTTCCATCACACAAGCTCTGCTTAGTTTGGGGCCAGATGGCGCTGTGTGTATAGTCCAACGATATTTATTTATTTAACTAGTAATCATTATTGTGCTGTTAAGCACTGCATGCAGACTTAGTTATATTATTGAAAAAACAAATAAAACATAAACGTTTAGAGAAGGCTTCAGGTGACTTGAATGCTGGTATCTACTTTGGTCAAAAGCTAAGCATTGCCATCCAGCGTGGCAATGCTGCCAGCATTCTGGCCACATATCCCTCCTCTGACGGTTTTTTAGACTAAGTTTTTTGTATACATTTTGTAAGTAGTATAATTTAAGGTCTTTTTTATTTTGTTTAATAAATATAAGTTAAGGTAAACATAACAAAGAGAAAACGCAAGAACAAAAAACCAACCATCAGTTTTTATAAGGCAAAGTAGTTCTGAAACACAATTTGTATACAATCCGCTTTGCCGGTAAACAGATATTAAAAGAACGTAAAACAAACAAAATAACTAAGTTATCTTTCTTCTATCAGTTATCTGGTTCCCATAGTACCTACAATATTGAAGCAGATACTACAGGTACCAAATGAGCTAACATGGCAGTTTGGCTGTTGTTTCGGGCAGTGTACTTTACTAGTTGAATTGTTAATTACTAGATGCCAACGTTGCAGTGCTAACTTCCTCCCCGGGCAGTGAGTCCGTTTGCGACAATACAAAATACACACCGGTACCTGGAGGAGGAGAATTAATTTCAGCACTTAGTAGGAAATTGCAGAATGGGTTTGTTTTTTCGCGACCTAAAACTATGCAGATGGTATTCTTTAAAATGAAAAGCAAGCAAATTGACAGCATCTCGCTATTTCACTTCCTACTTATCTCATTAACAATGATAGTATAATTTTTTATTGTTCACACCAAACACCCCGTTAATATTATAAAAGTGAAAGTTTGGATGAATGGATGTATGGATGAATCGATGGATGTTTGTTACTCTTTCACGCAAAAGCTATTGAACGGATTTGGATGAAATTTGGTGTGGAGGTAGCTGAGACCCTGGATTAGAACATAGATTTCTTTTTTTTTCTTTTGATTTCCACGTTTTACATTCGCACAGCGAGGTTGTGGAACTCTCTGCCGGAGTCTGCGTTTCCTGTTAGGTACAATATTGGCGTCTTCAAATCTAGAGTGAATAGGTTTCTTCTAGGTAAGCGTGCTCCATCTTAGACCACACTACTGCTTAACATCACGCAGAGTGTGGTCAAACGCGAAGCTATTTTGAATAAAAAAAAAAACATGTTACGTGTAACACCGCTGGGTGCAGCTAGTAACAATATAAAACTTAACACTAGTGGAACAATTGACTCATCGCTAAGAACAATTTCTACCAGATCACCTTAGTATGGAGTGGATTTTAATAAGTTGAGTATGGGGTGTGCTGACAAGAAAGAAAAAAATTAAACAATACATAAAAGACGTATATTCATCTATGTTATAGAATAACGATACCTAAATATACATCATTATCGGGCATAAGACCTACCTTCGAATTCTAACTCGGTGTGTTGAAAGATTCGTTAATATTTTTTGTTTCGTGTTCATTAGTTAAACATTTCCCTTTGGCGGCATCTATCTGGTATCGGCTATCATTGCTAATTGAGATATTTTTGTTGTGGAATGGGTTTCCGTGTTTACATCAGTTGAACAAATTGCAAAAATTTAGTTCTCAGGTAAGTTATAGGTAACCTAAATTTAATCCGGAATAAGAATTTGTTCAGGATTAACGGAAACAAAAGTTATAGCTGTAATATTCTTCGTTCACAAATCAGAAGTAAAAACAGTACAGCCGGTATCGTATATCTAAAACTATCCAATTCCAGCTAAAGTGTGAAACTGAACAAGCGCCACCGGCCAAAACAAACAGGCCCGAAGCGATTGTAAATCACGACGCCGGAACTTCCAATAAAACAATGTAATTTAGAGCTCTGGGAGTAGTTGGTACTAGTGCGGATAATCGGGCCGAATGCTGCTTCATTATACTGCGCTTTAGTGATGTAGCTTCGTATACAAAAATGGCGGAGTCTGTAATATAGCAAATAAAATAAATAAATAAATATCGTAGGACATTACACACAGCGCCATCTGCCCTCAAACTAAGCAAAGCTTGTTTGATGGAAGTCAGATAACTGATAGAATACATAAATACTTTTTTTTTTGTAAATACATACTTATAATACATACAGAACACCCAGACACACGCACGCAGAGCTGATGGCCGATGGGGCTGCAAAGTTCTGGAGTGGAGACCACGGACCGGCAAGCGCAGCGTAGGACGTCCACCCACAAGGTGGACAGACGACCTAGTAAAGACCGCAGGAACGCGCTGGATGCGAGCCGCTTCCAACCGGTCTTTGTGGAAGTCAATGGGGGAGGCCTATGTCCAGCAGTGGACGTCCTACGGCTGAAATGATGATGATGATGATGACCCAGACACAGAACAAACATTTGTTTATTCACAAAATGTTTGCCCTGAGTGGGAATCGAACCCACGCCCTACAGCTCTCAAGGCAGATATACTACCAATGAGCCAGCGGGACCGTCAGCAGTAGTTTTTACTCTGAAAAGTATGAAGGCACTGGAAGTTCCTAGAAGCTTTGATCTGTCAAAAGCATTAGGCGCTCTTAGAAAATCATCTAGTATTAAAATTATTTAGAAATTGTATTTAAAAAAAAATATGTTTTAGACCTTTATTTTGAAATTATAAATCATCATGATATTAGAAATGCAAATATGTTAGTGCGGAAAATGGTGTTAAAGATGCTGTGGCAGATTTCTTTAGCCGGAAGTCGTCTGCCTAGGTACCATCGCAGTACTAGATATTCTGCCACCAAGCAGTAACTTAAACATTACTGTGTTTCGGTTTGAAGGGTACTGTAGCTAACGAAATTACATGCTATCGAAAGAGGTTATACTAACTATCGAAAGTTTTAAAGTAATGAGCGCCAAAGCAGTGAAGCCCTAGACTTAGTTTTGCCACTCAAAATTCTATAAATCGCTGCAACGGTCACGGACATACGCTATCTCTTACCATTAGGAGAACATCTAGTTCGTCTCATTACTTTTACGTTAAAAACTTATAAAATACGAAGAGTTTATCATCTACGTGTAATAATAAAACACGAAGACTGGTAAACGTCATAACAACATTTGTGGCAAGTTCGAGCCAAGCGGAACTAACTAGCCACTACGCGGCGACAATGTCATTATGTCTAGGAAGCGGAACTTATAATTACGTCAGGGTAAAGACGTTACGTGCTCCGCTCACCATTCTCTGATAGTAAGTTTGCGTGAACGGTTCAACGCGTCCAATCCGACACGAGTGTGGGACATGTCTTTAGTATTAGTTATAAGACAGCCCTGTTGGTTCAGTGGTAGTATGTCTGCTTCGAAAGCTGAAGGGCGTGGGTTCGATTCCCACTCGGGACTAACACTTGTGTGACTAACATCGGTGTTCGTTCTGTGTCTGGTTGTACTGTATGTATTTACAAAAAAAAAAGTATTTAAGTATTCTGTCAGCTGTCTGGTTCCCATAGTACAAGATTTGCTTAGTTTGGGGCTAGATGGCGCTGTGTTAAATATCCTCCAATATTTTATTTAATATAAGTAGATACTAGCAGTAGAATGCAATTTTTTATACGATCTCACCTTATGGAAAGCGACGATGTGGCCGAGGATGGAGCACATTTGCCTTGGAAATACCTATCAATTAGTTATACTAGTGAAATGGAATGCTGTGATTTTTTGTGATGCTAAGTGACGGTGTGGTCGAAGATAGTAGAGCACACCTAGCCTGGAATGGAACGTTTTAGTTCGAGTTTTTTCTTTTATTTTCCGATAGTAGAATGTGCAGGGTGGAATTAGGTCATGCAAATCTGAAGCGCACTCTCCAAACTATATCCAGTATAACACCGACAAACATGCAACTTTGCGTCGATATTCAAGACTTTGGAAACTTTTCTAAGCAAATGTGTTTCTTAGCACGTTTTTCAATGGACTCTAACGCCTCTGTAAATTTACTTTGCCGACTAGAGAATAATATAAAAATCACTTTCTTAATTATAATTTGTAATCTCAAAATTGACTTGTAGTTACATAAGTACATCCTTATTTTCTTTTCATAATTTTATTCTTGTTCTCAGAACGAAGTAACCAAAAGTTTCAAACCGACCTTTGAATGTTTTATCACAACTTAGCGGTAGGTCAAAGGCAGCTATGGTGGAAGATCAAAGAATCTTTCCTGCTCGACAATTTCACCAGAATTTCTTCTTTCAATTAGAAATGGGGCGGTGGTTATTTATGACGGACATCATATCCGTCCAGTAAATAACAGTCCGTTAGTACGTGTTATGTGCCATGTGCCATGTATGTGTGCTACGCGTTTTGGATGCCTGGGTGTTAAGGTTAGACCTGCTCCACACTGACGCGGCCTGCGATCTAGAGTAAGCACTATCGGTCATAGTTCTTCATATTCTGAAGGAAAACGTTTGGATATTTCATATCAGTTTTATATTGCAGATATATGAACTTACGTCAAATAAACCCAAAACTACAGTTTTTATAAAAAAATATTTTATATTTTTACAGACTCCGAGGTCCGTGCCCTTTTTTTGCATTTTACATTTTCTTTGTTAACTATTATACAAACCTCAGAAGTAGGCTATCCTGAATCCGAATCAGCCCCGTTTTTATAAGCTGTCACTGCTGAGCGCGGGCCTATTCTCATTGTGAGAAGGTCAAGACTAATCTACCACACTAGCCAAGTGCGGGTTGGCCGACTTTAATTCGAGCATGTAGACCGTCTGACTTCCGATCTAGAGGTCCTGGGTTTGAATCTCACGGCACGCACCGCTGTCTTTTCTAAGTTATTTGCGTATTGCCGCGGACTTCAAACGATGAGGGAAAACATCGTGCAGATACCTTATACGTCTGAGAGTTCCCCGCACTTGGCTAACTAGACTATGGCCTTAACCTGCTCACAATGAGACAAGGTACGGGCGTACCCAGCAGTGGAGCAATTTGTAAAAACAGGGCTGAATCGGATTCGGGATAGCCTAGTTGTGAGGTTTGTATAATAGTTAACAAAGAAAATGTAAAATACGAAAAAGAGGCACGGACCTCGGAGTATGTAATTTTTTTTTTAATAAAAACTTCTATTTTTATCTTTTTTATCGGATTCCTTCGGACAGAGTTACGCGCGGTTATGGTCCTTAATCTAACACTGCCAGTTGTTTTTACGCTAGATTAAGAAAAAAACTGCAAACATTTCACGCAGTTACAAAAGGGAATTCCAGCAGTATTTGCCGGCCATTTCCAGATATTTCAGACCCTTTCTGTAAAACTTATGAAAGTCCGCCATCCACCACGGGAGCATTGCAGCCGAGTTTGCTTTAATTTTATTTGTTTAGGACGCCTACGGACCTCAAATACGCTAAGTCAACAGGTTTGCAATTACAGAAATGCGGGATGGCTTTTCAAAATCCTCGCGCCAGTAATTTAACTTTAACGTGGGATAAAAATAGCAGCTCACCTTTAATACCTTGCGTGAGCCGCTTTGAGTAAACGGAAACTCATCAACAACTTTGGGACTAAACGAATATTAACATTAACATGAGAATTTATCGGTGTTACTTAAAAACTTGGTGATACAACTCTTTAGCAGGAGATCGTCTATATAGGTATCACCGCTGTACCAAATATTTTGCCACCAAGCAGTAGTGTGTAAACATTACTGTGTTCCGGTTTAAAGGGAACTTTAGGTAACTCAAGTCAAAGTCTCAAAGTAATGAGCGCCAAAGCAGCGATGCCCTGGGCTTTGTTTTGTTATTCAAAGCTCTGTGTATCGCTGCAATGGTCATGGACATCCGTTATCTGTTACCATCAAGAGTGCGCCTCGTTCGTCTCATTACTTTTACATAAAAAACGTCACAGAAGTTAAATTATGTTTTTTTTAATTAAGTAACGAAAATATAATCTTGTGGGGAAAATATTGCCAGCTGAAAACACGGCTAGGCCTCACTAAAGCTGCCACGATTTGTGGCAATGGATATTGCAGCAAGCCGTGAAATCCTATCAACAAAAGTACAGCCTGTGGTAGCGAATAAATTTCTGGTCACCACTAAGCCCATTACCGCAGGTCGCGTCACTTTGGGATAGGCTTTAATATCGTTAAATGTCAGGTTTCTGGAATAAAGTAATGCACCAGAGAACTAGTCACAGACATAACTCAGCGTGTTAAGTGGTAGTGAGCTGGACATATCTGTCGCAGAACCTTAAACCGTTGGAATAGTAGAGAACGCTTATCGACAAACGTAGCGTAGGACGCCTTGAGACTCGATGAAGTGACGATATACGTAGTACAGCTGACAGTAGATGGAAGCAAACAACTTAAGATCGGGCTGAATTGAGTGTCTTGGGAGAGGCCTATGTTTAGCAGTGGTTCATTGTATTAACATAATTATGTTATGATTTTGATATTTTTACATAATATGAATGGAAACATGACCTGTAACTTTGGTGTTATCAATAAAAGATTTGTATTTGTATTTGTATGATGATGATGCATTTCAGGTACACGATAATTTGTATACAAAAAGTTTAAGAAACATTTGTAAGTGTAATGAATTTCGATTTCGTAGGTATTTAGAACGAAATCTAACCCTGGGTATCTCAATGAGCTCTAGAGCCAAACTGGCTTTGTTCTGCCTTGAGAACAAAGGCCGCGGAATGTTGTTCGAATTATTAGGTATCCGATGAACTGATTACAAGTTCCTAATCGTCTTTCGGGTGACCAGAGTCAAGCCCAATACGGATTAGCCGCAAACACAAATTCCAACTGTAAGGTATAAGGTGTAGTTTTTTTTTCTATTATTGGCTTCGATCAAAAATAACCCTGATCGAAGGTTTTTGGTGTGCACAATAAAAAGTTTTTATCTCGCTATCTATATACTATACGAATATTGACTGGTAGTTTTTCTGGTTAAATTATACTCATAAACCTTTAGATTATGTAATATACTTATATACAAAAAAAAAATAGAAATGTAATCATGATCATAATCATATTTATTGATAAGAAGGTACAGGTCAAGAATTATCATTGCGTGGGTTCAATTCCCACCCAGGATAAACATTTTGTGGTAGAAAAAAAAACCTTAACCTTAAAAGAGAGACAACCGCAGAACTTGTACACAATTCCGCTTTTGACTAGTTAACAAATGTCTCTATCTCCGAAGCGACATTACCCTGACTCGGTCGAAGCAGTAGGCATTTTAATGACAGTCTTGACCCCAATTATGCGAAGCTTTGCCGCCACGGTAATGACTGCGGTTGATCCGTAATTGGACATTCCATCAGGGGAGACGTGTCAAGCCGAGATTACCTACTAACTCGTATGCAGGGTAGCATATTTGGCATAGGTACAAGTACCGGGGGCATTCTAAAACAGCACACATTTTATACTCGTATATAGTTCATTGGACGTCGTACATAAGAGTAAAGAAAAATAATATCAACAGAATTGCCCGTGCCTAGACGTCGATGTGGATGTAATTTCTTTTCTATTTGTTGCTTTAAAATTGCTTTTGCACGTCGCCATTTTGCTAATTTAAGAAGGAAAGAGGAACTTTATTGACAAATGAAAAAATGTACGTACGAATATAAATAAAAGAAGAAGAAATCAATTTTATATTTTATATTAACCAAACAAACATACAAAGAAAAATCGGGGGCTGTTACAAAATAGGGGCTTACTTCAGCATAATGCTGATCATACTATGTGGTATGATCAGCAGCGCTGATCTTCCGGTGAGCCCTTGTCGGTATCGCTAAAACTAAATAAATATCGTAGGACACTATACACAGCGTCATTTGACCCCAAACTAAGCAAAGCTTGTACTATGGAAGTCAGATAACTGATAGAATAATTAAACACTTTTTTTTTGTAAATACATACTTATAACACATACAGTACACCCAGACACAGAACAAACATTTGTTTATACCACAAAGTTTGTCGTGGGGAAAAATCGAACCCACGCCCTTCAGCTCTTGAAGCAGACATTCTACCAATGAACCAACAGGGTTGTTATATATATTTGTATGGTTAGAGTTTTCGGAATGTTTTTATCCGTTTAGTTTATCGAATCGTATAACAACATATTCCCAATATCATTTCACGTTATGTACACGATATAAAGGTCTTAATGTTATTCTGTAGTTAAACAATAGATTCAGAAACCAAACAAAAATGTGAAAACATTCTGGAATTTTCCTCTTATTTTTTTAGCATTAAAGTAATATTTACCTAAATTATGTATATGGAGTTGAATGAAATGCGCAAAATACTATCAAAACCCTGCGAAGAAAAGCCAAAATAAGATGAGGAAATCAGCATCTCCGCATTATCTCTGTCGGAAATCAAGTTTCGGAAAACTCCGATTATTTATTTGAGGTTTTGTGGATGCTTGAAGCGATATCCGAGAGTAAAACAATATCAGAGATATAGCTCCTGAAATGTAAATCTGATAATACGTATTCGAATATGTAGGTAAGTATTCTGTAGGAATATTTACACAATAACATAATCGACTTTTGTCCGTTAACTCTTGCAATTACTTGTTACCAATTAACAATGATTAAGCCGATTAAGCCGATTCGTAAAGCAATTTAGCTGCTTTTTTATAACTTTATACTTTTTTAAAAATTATAGGTATTTTGCGATCTAAACTCCCACCGAGGCCTACATTCATCTGATTTGACACTGAAGTGGAATATAAACCACAGAGTCGGTATTTTGTCTTATTCTAATAGAAAATGCTTAGTTGAAAAAGCTGACTTGGCAAATCTTCAACCAGCTATAGTAGATACTTTGTTTTTGTTTTATAAATGTTCTTTGTTACATTAGCTTTGCAGTAGTTTTAACCAAATACCTACAATATTATGAATTGTTTTGTTTGTTGTGATTTATAGTCATGTTTTTTACTAAGGTATTTATTTCCTGTTATAATGTGCTACAAATGACAGACTATGAGTGAGTGAAAAACAATTCTCCCTGCAAGATAAGACAGACAAACCAAACGAAGTTTGTTAAATTGCTATGATAGCTCTGTGGTTAGCACGGTCAGTTCACACGCTGAAGGGCCGTTGTTCAAATCCCAACAATGAACTCGAGATGCTGGTGAAGAATAAATTCGTAAAAAAAACCATAGCATGGGGTAGGGTCTAGAACTCGGCTGGCTAACTACCGACATTAATTTGTTGACAAGTTAGGTGTAACAGTTGTTTTAACTTATAATAATTCAGCTCATCTATAATAATAATTTAATTGCTAAAAATATTATTTAAAAAACGGTATATTTTTGAATGCTTGTAAGGTGTTTTCTAGTAGGTACTCAACTGGCTAGCTACCACCTTCGAGTTATAAATCAGCCACCAAGGATCTAAAGGTGCATTCCAGGAGCCTCACTTTTCCATTCCAGTCTAGATAATTATGTTAACCATTTTCGACTACGCAGTCACGCTGTAGTCAAACACTTAGCCTATCAAGAAAACTTAAGCCACCGCAAGATATTAGGAATAATTTCTTTGTTGGTGTAGTTGTCTGCCACTCTGTGCTTATCAGCTTCTTCTGGAGAGTTATCTAAAAGTTCTGCTTTTCTTTCTCGCTAACGGCTCATTTATTAGAGTACCGCGACTGACGGAAAAACAAGTAATTACTTTTGCTATTGTATTGAAAGACGTTTGTTACAGTCGTCGATGTGACTAATTGACAAACGGAATTTCACAATAGGCACATTCTCCAAACAGTACAAAGGAAAATAATACAATACAAGAAAGTCGAACGGGGATTTTAGAAGTAAAATAAATTCTTTACAATAATAAGACTCAAACAAGCTATCAATGTATAGGTACATAAGACACAGACAAATCATTATGCTGTTCAAATTAAAAAACCCAGAGATGGAGGCTTTTTGTTAACTTTTTGACGGTAAATAATTCGCGAGATAAAAATAAAGTATCATTAAAAATTTAATAAACAAACTTCTCTTTTTTAAGGTCTATGTACACCCAAAATATATTTTGTCTGTGCTTTTAAATGCATTGACAACTATTTCACCTTCGGAGAGGCCAACTTAGAAAATTTGCGAATCAATTTACACTTCACTTAAAATCGGATGAAGTATGGAGATGATACCATAGCTTTGTTTTACTAAAGTTCTGTGTATCGCTGCAATGGCCATGGACAGGCGTTATCTCTTACCACCAGTAGAGCGTATCGTTCGTCTCATTAAATTTGTTTACATTAAAATATAAACCAAATAAAATTTGTCAGTTAAGACAAAATTAAGTTACACCCTTCTTTTGATTATGCAATAAAACTGACTGCAACTTGAAGTAAAATATAAACTACACTACTTCAATCTAGTTTGGAAGCGATTTAACCCTTAAATTGACCCATCAATTGAGCGATATAATGACGATTTCAACCAGGCGCTTTTGGCCCGATTAAGTGCGACCTGTAAAACTCTGAAATCCTGAAATAGCGCTAACTCATAGCATTAACGGTTATGTAATCTAAGCGAAAATGTAGTGAAAATATGTCTAGAACGAGTAAAATTCTGAAATGATCGAGTAAATAGTGTTGGCATTTTTTTCGATATCGTCACTGAAAATCGATCAAATACGACATGGAACAACTGAAATGCTACAATTCCTGTAGCTAGTAGCTACATATACTGAAAACCAATATAATTATGTAGCTACACAAAATAATCATGTACCGTTCTTTAACTAAATAAAAGAAGTTTACGTTCAAATTAATTTACAAACAGCTACAGTTGGGTGGAGGCACCTGAGGTCTCCCATAACTTAGCCATGAATTAAGCTGGCTGAGCTAGGTAGTCGGCAGGTGGGGCTGTGATACACTTAGTTAAGCTGCATTATACAATGAAAGCTTATCACAGTGGTAAATACATACATAATGTTAGCTGGCCATCTAGTCCTGTCTCTATGTAGGTTCTTTTGAGTTGGTTAATTTAATAAGTTCATTCGTTTTTAATGGAAAACAATTTAATTTAATTAAAATTAGGTGGCACAACAACAATGATGAGGACAATTTTTAAATTAAATCAAAATAGTTATTAAATAAAATATAAATAATTTTATATTATATAAAACATTTAATTATTGTTTATTTATTTTCAATTCAATCTTTGTCACTGGTGTAACCAAAGAGACTTTTAAGCGGAAATACACAAAAATATATAACTTGAACAATCATTTTTCAAACCTTGAACACTCATAATGAACTTCTGAAAAGTAACGCCTAAATCAATCAATTATCTGAAAAAAATGATTTAATTCCTAAGGATTATTTTTTACCAAGAATTCCTTCCTCCAACAAAGTTTTTTGCCCCTTTTCGGTGATAAGTTGCTATGTTGCACTTTTGTTATGCCGTTTCTGGTATCGTATGTTATTTCTGGTGTGAACAATTATTTAATATATTATATTAAAATTTTAATTTGTTGACACGTAATATTGTAACCAATAAAACATCGGCATCATATTTACATACAAACAGGTAAACTAAGCGATATTGTGAGCGGCGCGAGCTTGTAGTATTTGTCGGAAATAGATCGTTATCCGAAAGCGATCCGGCTTATATCCGGTAATGCGGCCGATCCGGCCCCGTCCGGGACATATCCGGGTGCTGAGGGATAGGCTTCAACAACTGGCTTTTGAGTTGATTGAAGGACAATGGTTGTATTGTACTGATCAAGGACACGCGAGCTATAACTGTAAAGGTGAACGACTTTATTTTATGTAAGCATGTGTTTTTATTAGTTCCCTTTTTTATATATATATGTAATATGTATATGCATTAAATGTTTAATGTGTATATCTTTAGTTTATTTCCGCTTAACAGTCGTTCCAGTTACAACAGTGATGACGATTTCAACTAAAATTTAAGTAAACTGACGAAAATTTTAAAAAACTTATTTGAAACATTAACTACATAATAACTAAAACTAACAAACTACTTTCTTTTGTTGCTTCAAGTTCTGTGTATCGTTGCAATGATCATGAATATACGTTATCTCTTACCATTAGGCGAGCGTTTCGTTCGTCTCATTACTTTTACATAAAAATAATACATAAGAGTGTAGAGAAGGAGGACTTATAAATTAAATGTTGACATCCATCCAAAATTGTCCAAATCCATCCAAAAACTCCAGTAAAAATTGTTTGTTGTAATGTATAGGAGTTAACCCAAAGGTGTTATCAGACTTCAATAGTTTTGTAGAAATCTCTAGTCGTAATGTTTCCGACAAAAAAAGAAAAATATTAATCTATAAAGACACATTTGTAGACTATCTGAACAAGAATCTACGCAATTGATTTTATCCGGTAACGGATCTCAATCGGCTCCAACAGCTCTCTCGGAGACAAAAGGGTCCTTAGCTCCGGGCTGTAGAGGGTCCGTCTGAGTGTCTATTTCATAAATATTCAGAAAATGTGCCCGTTCACGCGATTTACTCGTATCTAACAACCTGCCAGACGGATCTAGCAAGCCATTCATGTAATAGAAAATACAAAAAAAGGATCAAAGAAACGAAGTACTAGTTGACCTTTTTTTACTGAAAAACACCTAACACAAGTGACGGTGTGGTCGAAGATGGTAAAGCACTCCTGGCCTGGAATGACACTGGCTTTCAGCAAAGTTCTTAGTGGCAGATTTTGAACTTGCGAGTGGTAACTAGCTAACCGAGTATTACAAAGTACCCCTACCACCTTGCTTTGATTTTCTTGTGAAGTTTTCCTTCACCAGCAGCTCAAGCTCATTGTTAGGATTTGAACGTGTTAACTGTCGATGGAGTTTTGCCAGAAAAAAAACATTTTTTCCAAAAGTTTTCAATTAGTTATGGTTAAACATAATGATATTTTATTCATAAAGTGCCAAATTATATGCGTGACTGTGGGGAAGTTGTATCGTAATGTGGTGAAACATAACTTTTCGTGGTTTTCAAAACTCCATCGGAGCCACTATGGCAAGACTGGACTCAACGTTAACTTACTTTGTGACTTAAATATATTTAACAAGGTTTTTCATGACATACGCGTAAAAACATATAATAGATACTTGACAATGGCAAAAAAAAGACGCCCAAAAGAGAAAAAAAATAGAAACATGTAAATGTCGATAAACAACTCAAACGTCAAAATATAATTAATAAAAGGAGGAAACACATAAACATACTTACACATATGTACGTAAACATGTAACAGAAAATACTTTTCAACTGTGTGACTAACGTTAATTTTCAGCGAAATTACCAAATACCGCTGGTCATCTTTAGCTAAATTGAAAGTTGAGCTAAACGTAAACTTTGCAGAAAATACTTTTTAATGTTACGTAGACCTTCACGAGCTCCATAAACGCCAAGTTTTATTACAGAAATCCGTAATATTGTGGAGATAGCTTTACAACCAGACTTCCACAATAAAATTTTTTGGTGCTCTCTGGACGTTCATGAAATCCAAATACTTATCAGGCAGCGGAGGTAACAAACTAGAGAACTTTGGAAATAGGTGCTCAGACTCGAGCGAACTGAGAAACTGACTGGAGACCTTTTGTTTGTATTAAGGGATATTTGGCAATAAAGCTAGCCGTGGTGCTCGAGATAAACCAAAGTTGTGTTTATTTAGTAGCTCCATTAAACAAGCCTATTTATAGTATGGTAATAATTTCTCAGTAGCAGACATCTTGAATATCCTAGACTCAATATCAAGCACAAGTTCGGTCGTGTATAGAATAATGCTGCCACCTTTTGAACGGTTTTGCCAAGTTCCAACTTTCAGCGCTTGAATCGGTAGTCGTGCTGTTCAAGTAGGAGAAAAACTTTTAAGCCTTGAACACCGCTAGAAAGTAAGGCAGTAAATTTTTTACAGGATTGTTTTTTTTTACTTTTTTTTTGACAGGTTGACAGGCTAGGTGTTTGACCATAGCTCACCTGATGTTAAGTGAAGGTGTGGTCGAAGATGTGAAGCACACTTAGCCTGGAATTGAACTGGCTCCCAAGTGAGGCTGCCGGAACACACCGTCAGATGCTTGGCGGCAGATTTTCAACTTTGGGGAGGTAGCTAGCCAGCCGAGTACTAGAAAGTACCCTACCACCATGCTATGGTTTCCTCATGATGTTTTCCTTGATCGGCAGCTCAAGCTCATTGTTGGGGTTTGAACCCACGCCCTGCGGCATGCGAACCTACCGCGCTAACCACTGAGCTATCATCGCTACAAAGATCTTAATGTGCTACTGAGTTGTACGACCTTGTATTTTCATGCTTTTTTTCTATAAGACAGCTAAAAAGTCGGCCCACTACCATCGACATAGTGGAATTTCTTTGGGTATGTATACAAGTTCGATGAATCGATCCCACACTCTACAATTTTCAGAGCACATATTCTAGCAAATTGTCCGCAATAATTCGTGAATAAAATATTGTGTATTGTCTGTGCCTTTATTTAACTTGTACTGAGCTCCTAAAATTTCGCCCTAATGCCACCATTTCTACGCTAGTTCTTATAATATTACTGTCCTGGCAGGTAAAACATTTATTCTGAAATTTAAAAAGTTTCGTAGATGCTCCCAGAAAAGCTAAAAAGGTTTCTTCTTTACGGCCTTATTCTACATAAAAACATAAAACGGGCTCGAATAAAGTAGATTCCTAAGGCGTAATCATTGTTTGCCAGCCTTAAAGATCGTAAGCATAGATATTTTATGAGATATTCACTATAAAATACAGAGTTGAGTAGACTAGAGAGAAGGTTTAAACAAAGATCTCATATTAGGTGCAAATGTTATCTCATGAGCAAGGTGTCTTACTATTGTACTCCGAAAGGAAAGACGTTTTCAGTGAAATTACTGATCATGAAAAGATTTGACATGATATATCTCTCAGGGCTATTCTTGTTTTTTTTTCTTTCAGAGTACCGATTACAATACGTGGTTGCTTTTGAGTATGTAGCCATCTCAGTTTCAAGCCCATATAATACATTTGTTATGGGTTGTATACTAGCTGTTATCCGCGACTTAGTCCGCGTGAAAGTCAACTGAAAAATGCTTGTTCAGTTCGCAGAGTGTACGAAAATATGAATTCTGTAATTCTTGCAAAAAAATACTTTAATCTTTGGTAACCTGACATTTTCCTATATGAAAAGTATACTATGTGTTAATCCAGGAAATAAAATTTAATCCAAATCCGTTTAGTCGTTTTTGCGTGATTGAGTAACAAACATTTAAAAACATGCAAACAAAAACAACATACCTACAAACTTTCACATTTATAATATTAGTAGGATTATGTTGTAATTTTTTTTAGTTTAAGGACATCTTCGTATCTTCACAAAGTTCTATCATCGATAAGCATTACCGAAAAAAATATAAACTATGTAAAATTTTAGTTCAAATAATTTAATTTAAATACATAAAAAATGTTTCTATTATTAAACATAATTTTGTTGTAAAGCCTTAATTGAACGCCCACGATTACCAAGTTTAGCTTTGTATAACAACACAGGTAGCAATAACAAAGTTGAAATAGAATTCAGACTATAATCGAGCTAGTGTTGGAACTTCACCCGTCTTGGGAGCAATCTGGACCTCGATCCACCTTGAACTTGAGTATCTGAAATCTGTCCGTTTAATCCGAATAGGTACAAGTCGGTCGGGATTCAATTCAAAAACTGTACACGTTTACGTCGCGACGCCGATGCGTGTGCGATGCTCCCGCAGGCGCGTAGCATCTTGCTTTGTGTCCGTGAAAAAGATATACTTTATTTATAAATACATATAGAACACCCAGACACAGAAGAAACAATTATGCTCGTCACAAAAAAATGTTTGTCTTGAGTGGGAATCGAACCCACGCTCTACAGCTCTTTTAACAGATTCACTACCAAAAAATATATAGTTACGGTATTTATTATAAGTATGCATTTACAAAAAAAAAAACTATTAAAACTATTTAAGTATTCTATCAGTTATCTGTCATCCATAGCACAAGCTTTGCTTAGTTTGGGGTCAGATGGCGCTGTGTGTAATGTCCTATGATATTTATTTATTTATTTTAGTTAGGTAAATATAAAATCATGTAAGCTTTTCAATTTCGACTTTATTACTTCAGTGTTAACGTCATATAGTTGTTTTTATTTTAAAACTGAAAGACAAAAATTAAAATCCTTCTTCGCCCTTTTTACAAAGAAGGGACCATATAAAGGTGACGGTTCCATCGAATTACCCACACTGCTCAATAGTAACCCTTCCGAGTACAAGAGGTTTTTGTGAACGAAGGGTCCAATATAAGGTAAGGTGTATTATGGTAAACAAAGACTAGATTACAAACATGTGTTATAAACATTCCTTTTGCCACAACAAAATATTATTAGTCTGTTATTTTCAATGGAATATTTTGATAGTTATCTTTATTATAAACAAAATTTAAGAACTGTATATAGTTGTAAAATAGATTTTTCTGTCCCAAAATTGAAGAGGTTTTTATGTACTTATAAAACTTGTTAGCTCAGATGAAGTTTGTATATGTGACATCGGTTCTATGACTTCTTTTTTTCATGTGACTCGGATTTTCAACGTATTTCAATACGGTTAAAATCCGTTGTTTAAATCAAATCATGGTGTTGGTACATATAATTGTGTTAGAATTTAGTAATATTCAAGATTATGGTTATATATGATATTATGTTAGTCATCATCATCTTAATCTTGTCCACTGGTGGACGTAGGCCTTCCCTATTGATTTCCATAAAGAGCGGTTGGAAGCGGCTAAGATAGAGATTATTAAATTACTAGTAAGTAATTATAATATGTTTGTTTTTATGGACATTTAACTATATTAACATAATTATTTTATATGTGACATAATATAACTTCATTGACATTTTCATTTTCATTATTTGACATGTTATGATTTTGATATTTTTAAATCTGAATGGAAAAATGACCTGTAACTCTGGTGTTATTAATAAATGATTTGTATTTGTATAGCAGATAAGTAAAATAAATAAAAATAAGAGTGAATAAATCCCTTCACTGAGAGTAAAATAAAACGCATACAAATATACTTTTGACCTTAAATGATTAACCATAAATATAATATATCGATATTTTCTTGATTTGAATTCACGTCAAATTGCGTCTCCGTCAATTTCTCTAAATTGGCTAGTTACGATGTGATGTATTTACATAATCTCTACGACTTTTCGTTCTACAGTCACTGTAAATCTATTATCGCTTCAGTTTATGACTGGGACCTCCAGTTGGGATCGCAGTATACGGATAATCGCTTTCCACGCGGCCGCAAGAATGCTTCTTCTTGATTTATGTTCAATACCGCTCAAGGTTTTACTGGACGGTTCCTTTTGTTTCATCCGCCCACGTCAATAAATTGGTCCCGGTATCTTTATTGCAGAAATGGATGACATTAACGGAATGATAAAGGCTAATAGAGTTGTATTCTGCGGTTTGACTTGCGGGATTAAGATTCTAAATTTGATTTTACAAGTGTTCCATGAAAAGCAGATATTATCGTAAAGACACGTGTTTAATAATTAAAAAACAAAATGGCGGATTTTTGGCGCGTAATACGTTAATAAAAAAATCACTAAACCTATCGAGTAGGGTATCAAAATAAAGGAAATTAGAAAGGGATTACAAAAATGTATATGAGTTTTATATTTAAATTTAATTAGGAGTAATAAATAAGTTTCAAAAGTGATTTCCCCCCTTTAATTACAGCTATTTTATTCACAGCCGGGTTCTTATTCTTATTCGAAGTGGGGGCGATGAGTCCTGCACTGACGTCCCGTTTGGGGTGTATTGTGCATTTCCCCCTACCAGCGTCTACCCGAGCCAACCCAGCTCCTTGAAGTACCGGAGCGAGGCTCTGGGCCGCTGGCATAGTAGCTCCAGTGGGTGAGATAGAATTGTTAACAATGATGAAAAGCAGTCAGCACTTCGCAGTGACATAGATGAAGCTACCTCATGCAATTTAGTGGCAACTCTAGTTTCTGCTGTGCAGTTCCGCAGCCGGGTTATAGATTTATAAACTTTTCAGTTTGTTTTATATACATATTTATTGTTAACTGATAAAGAGGCAGGCGGATGGTAAGATGTTGTGACATCTGCAATATCAGAACCATTGCCGGCGCATTGCCTACTCTGCAGGGCTAATAGATCAGGGTGTTCACATTTCTATAATTCCAACAATGAACTTAAACTGCTGGGGAAAGAAAACTACGTGTCATAGCAGCTACCACCCTCACGTTTTTAAGTTGACAATTTGCTAAGCGGTGTGTTCCGGTTCCCACTTAAGAGCCACTTCTCATTCTCATACCTGTCGTCATGCACCTAACAGCCACACTTGAGAGCCGGTTTCATTTCTAGGCTAAGTGTGTCTACCATTTTCGACCACAAAGTCACTTAACATCAAGTGAGCTGTGGTCAAACACCTAGTCCACAACAGTAAAAAAAGAAGAATAAAACATTTGACTTGAAGTGCTTCACATTAAAACTCTACAGAATGATCCCGAGGGAGAGCATCTCACAGAAATATACAATAAAATAACAATTACAAGAATTCGTAAAATGTATAATTCATAACTGAATCCAGGATATGTGAAATGTATGGACGAATATTCAGTCTCTGTAGGTCTGATAAGTTACTTATTAGAAACGTTTTTATTTAGTACAAAATCAATAAAAACTATACAAAAGTCCTTATCTGATCCAAATAAAATATATACTACGAGAGATTACTTTATCTTGTGTTTGCCGTGAAGCAATTCATGTAATAAATTTTATACTTTTAAAGGTTATAGAATTGTAATATCATAAAGTTTCATTAGTTAATATTTGGTTTAGAGTTGGATAAATGTTGGTACTACAGTAATCTAAGCCCTTCCTGTTTTTGGATCATAACTTTTCGGCAGAGGGCAGAAAGCACTCAACACAAATGAACATTTTACAAAAAACACAAACGCAAAGTTTTGATTAATCCGCAAATAGAGAGGCAACTTCGAAGTCACGGCTTCTAAATAAATGAAGAGGTAATTTGAAACCGAGTGGATGAAATATGAATTCAAATTTGGAGTTGTTTGACAAATCTTTTGAATAAGCTTTCGTCGGATACAGACTTTTAGATTTCCAAAAATAGGCGGTGGTACGAGTTGGGCCGTTGGCACACTGGGTGACGTAAACATTTCAGTACTCAGCGACAGAGACGTTGAAGGCTAATGACACTGGGATTTGTATGGCTGTTTCAAATCAAATCTAATAATTTTTTTCTATTAACTTTTTTCGCAAGAATATCCAAACTTAATATTTACTTTTTTATTAGGATCAATATTTATGTATCAAGAAAAAAGTATTTAAGTATTCTATCAGTTATCTGTCTCCCATAGCACAAGCTTTGCTTAGTTTGGGGTCAGATGGCGCTGTGTGTAATGTCCTACGATATTTATTTATTAGGATCTTTGGATCACTATTTGTGCAATGTTTATTTTATTAATCTTTGCATAGAAATAGGTCGATAGATAAAAATAGGTACGTGTAGTTATTTTAATTAAATACTTTTAAATTTATTTAGATTTCAAGTTTATTTAGGATTTTAATTTTAGATACTGCGGTATTTCGGATAGATAGATATTTAAAAATTGTTGTTGAGTAAAATAACTAAACATTTAAATTTAGTTAAATCTTCGTCACTGTTGTAACCAAAACTTCTTTTCAGCGGAGATACACTAATATACTCAAAATGAACTTCCGCAAAGTAACGCCTGAATCAAATAATTATCTAAATAGACTATTTTCAATACTTGCTTACCTTTAATTACAATTGGCTTGCTCGTAATTATCGAGTATTATCGTAATATTAAAACTACGAGACAAAAACTTGATAATACCTACTCTATCTCCACTTGCGTTTGAGACAATTTACTAAAAAAAATAACCAATTATCTACTAGCTGTTTTATATTCTCAATTTTTCAAACGTATGAATATGGTGCCTTTCACATCGCTGCTAGAGAGAGTTACCCCGGTTTGATCTCCCTTAGATTCGTGATAATATCTATCTGAATTTAGACTACTTACTAATATGTGGCAGTTGATAACAACTCACTCACATGACATGTGAATACTGTGCGATGTAGGCAAGTGTACATATTCGTATACCAGACCCGAATGTGCTCTTACCTGTTCCGAGTGCGTAATATTGTATTCTGTAAACAGACTAAAAGGTTTTTCCTGTATTTTTTTATGTAATTGTAATGATACGAAAGAAATTCTCCCCCGATGAGAAGAACGCATTTCCATGACTATTGCAACGATACACAGACCTTTGCTTAACAAACCAAAGTCACTGCTTTTTTTTAAATGTAATAGTAATGAGACGACCAAGATGCTTTCCTAATGGTAAGAGATAACGCATGTCCATGACCATTGCAGCAATACACAGAACTTTGTGTAGTAAAACAAAGTCCAGGACATCGCTGTTTTGGCGCGATTACTTTGAGACTTTCGATGGTTAGTCTCGACAGCCCTTTGAACCGGAACACAGTAATGTTTACACACTACTGCTTAGCGGCAGAATACCTGGTACTGCGGTGGTACCTACTCAAACGACCTCCTGTTAGGGAGATCTACCACCAAGCTGCTTTGACGCTCATTACTTTGAGACATTCGATGGTTCCCAACAGCAATAATTTCGCTAACCTTTTAACCAACCTTTCAGTACCAACTTGAGGCATAAGAGTTGATCGAGAGATGTCCCAGGAGGCTAATTGGCAACGACGCTTTACTAGTGTCTCGGCTTCAAAGTCTTGAGCATCGTCGTAGTATTGCCAGCCTGTCACTTTCTACCGGATACATTTCGGACAGTGTGCACTTGAGCTGCACAATTTGGTTCCCCCTGCACCTATATTTTACCGGACGGCCAGACAAACGCGACCAAAACGTCATCCGTACATGGTGGATGTTCTCCATGTACGCACAAAGCGTTTTGATTCTACATTTTTCATTCGCACAGCGAGGTTGTGGAACTCTCTGCCGTAGTCTGTGTTCCCTGTTAGGTACAATATTGGCGACTTCAAATCCAGAGTAAATAGGTTTCTTCTAGGTAAGCGTGCTCCATCTTAGACCACACTACTGTTTAACATCAGGCAGAGTGTGGTCAAACGCGAACCTATTTACATACTACTGCTTGGCAGTAGAATATCTGGTATTGAGGTAGTACTTACCTAGACGACCTCTCACTAAAGAGAGCTACGACCAAGTAAAATAAAATAATTATCATGTACAAATGTTTCACATATACAAGGATAACATCACACGTCGATTTACTCTAGGTAATATTCATCAGCTTTTACAAGTATACGCGTAACGACGTGCTCGAGCGAGCGAGCACTTTGAGCGAAGTGGGAGCGCGCAGCTTAAGCGACTCTCATGAGCGATTCAAGCGATACACTAGCAGGTGTATGTAACGATATAAGTTGGCCCGGAGTTGTTATTGTCATTAGCCCTGGAGGCAAATGTGTTGTTTCAATTGTACATCTACATTAGCTCTGTGGATAAGTTGGAACCGAAATTTTATTCAATGTCGTTCAGTGATTCTGTGTAGGATTTTAATCTGAGATTTTTTTTGCGAGTTTTTATGTACAATTTTGTTAATAGGACTATTTAGCTCTAAGAGATCGTGTGAATGATGACAGGCATTGATAAAATATATAGATAAATGTTGTATGACACACAGCGCCATCTGACCCCAAACTAAGCAAACCTTGTACTATGGAAGTCAGATAACTGATAGAAGTCAGATAACTGATAGAATACTTAATTATTATTTTTTGTAAATACATACCTATAATAAATACAGAACAAGCAACGTTTACAACTTTACGTTTAAAACTCTGTAAACTATGAGGTAGAGTTTAAACATAAATCAAACTTGACTTTCAAATGATGTCTAATGACATCACCTAGTAGGGCAACTTTCCTAGACTAAAAAAGCAATGCCAAACCAAAAAAAAATTGACAATGTCAAGTCAACGGTGGTCATAATAATCTCTTCAATACACGTACGTCGAGTTGTATTGGTATACTTTTTTGTTTTATATGGCAAAAGCAATATTCAGCCGACCTCATGACGTCATAACTATAAAAAGTTTGAAAACGTATTAAAATTAAACTACTGCATAGAAAGCCAAAATATTCAAATTAGTTTCATAAAATAAAGTTGACTATCAGTAAAAAATATAAAATAAATACAAAAAAAAACTTTACATACCGAATTGCATGTATTATACACAGTCACCTTCATCTCGAATCACTCTGTCTATTGATAATCCGATGCGTAGTTTAAAAGATCTAAGCGTACAGACGGCGGAAAGTGACTTTGTTTTATACTATGTGGAGATTCATTCCGCGTGTTTGCAACATTTAAAAAACATGTCGACTGCCGCAAGTGCTTGTTTTTAATATAATCTAAGTACAGCGTGTCGCGTAGAACGTGTGTAATGAAAGTGTCAAGTAACCACTCACGGAGTCACGTTTGCGGAATCACTCCGTGTAATTCGAAACATAACAGACGAAATTAGAAACAGTCTACTCGAAATTACATCTGCGTGAACATTTTTCACAAAATGTCATGTAATTGTACGCAAACAACTTTAAATCCGAGCCGAGCGTGAAAACGGGAAATAAATTAGGCTAATTTAAACTTTTACCAGACATTTATATTTTCTCATCATATTTCAGAGATTGCTAATTTTTGGACATCATGGCATGAATGTTGGGGTAATAAGGGTTGACAGCCCTTTTCTACGTTTACGTTAATGGACAGTTTAACATCTTTTGGTAATTAACAGCTAAGGTATGTACGATTTAATTTGCTCCTAGTTCGTATTTGGGATGATTTCTCTTTGCAGTCCTGTTAAATGTTTAACGTTACATGTGTACTTGGTATAATGTTATTATATATACACACTGTAGGCGTTTTTATGTTAAATTAATGAGACGAGCGAGACACTCTCCCGATGGTAAGAGATAACGCCTTTTCATGACCGTTGCAGCGATACACAGAACTTTGAGTAACATAAAAAGCAAAATTAAAAATTTTGTAGAAACCCGCGACGAGTTTGTCACCGTAACACCTAATTAAGAACATGCACCAATTAAATCTTCACTCATCACTGAAAACTGCATCAAAATCAACTTCGTAGTTTTGGAGAAAATTGGCAACATGGATTTGCAAAACAAATGTCATCTCACCTCAAACGCATATACCGTCTCCGTTCCGTCGTGGGTGAAAAAACAAAACTGGGCATCGCTGCGTTGGCGCTCATTACTTTGAGAATTTCAATGGTTAGTCTCAACAGCCCAATAATTTTGCTAGCTGCAGTACCCTTCAAACCGTCTACTAGCTTTTTAGCTTCAAAGGAATTTTGAAAGCAGCACAAAAAGTCACATTACACCACATTCTATCACTTTCTCATACTCGCGTTTTTAATTTGTACTTTACAAATTAAAAAAAAACACTATTTTTGTACATAAATACTTGAAGTTTTGGAAAGTAACAAAATGGGACGATACGACTTTTCCGTGTTTCCATCAAAAGCGTCCATCGTGATCGCTTCATAAAAATAAAAAATAATAATAAGTCTTTCATATTAATTGACCACAGACAATTAATAATTATGTGACTGAGAAGGACAGATTAAGATAAGAATTTTTTCAAAAAATAAAAATAATTAATTAAAACCTATCTTAAAATCCTGTATTAATAAAAAAGTAGGTTAAACATTCAGTCGCTCAGAACAGAATTCAGGCTTGTAATAAAGGTTCATATTCAAAGTCGTCCACTTGCAAATTACTTTGAGATGCCGTGTCGCCAGTATAATACCGGCCAAAATAATATTAGGTATTAAAAAAGGTATTTTTTGCGAAATAAAAAAAACGTTTGGAAATTTGTTAAACAAAGAATTAAAAGTTACCGACATAGCTCAGCGTATTAGCAAGCTGGACTGACAGCAGACTGGCCATATCTGGCAAAACCGATCACTGCAGAGTTAGACTAGTTCTTTAGCTAATCGGTAATCGTACTGTATGTATTTATTATAAGTATGTATTTACAAAAAAATAAGTATTTAAGTTTTCTATCTCTGACTTCCATAGTAAGTACAAGATTTGTGGTCAGATGGTGCTGTGTGTAGTGTCTTATGATATATTTATTAATTTACAAGATCGCATAAAGTTATTTTATACGTAAGGCAACTTGCAGTGTCTGAAAACTGATGTGTAAATGTAATGAGACGATCGAGACGCTCTCCTGATGGTAACAGATAACGCATGCCCATGACCATTGCAGCGATACACAGAATTTTGATCAGCACAACAAAGTCCAGGGCAGCGCTGCTTTGGCGCTCATTACTTTGCGACTATCGATGGTTAATCTCTTAGTAGCGATGATAGCTCAGTGGTTAACACGGTCGGTTCGCATGCTGAAGAGCATGGGTTCAAACCCCAACAGTGAGCTTGAGCTGCCGGTGAAGGAAAACGTCGTGAAGAAAAGCATAGTGGTAGGGTACTTTCTAGTACTCGGCTGGCTAGCTACCACTCTCAAGTTGAAAGTCTATCGCCAAGCATCTAACGGTGTGTTCCGGCAGCCTCACTTGAGAGCCAGTTCCATTCTAGGCTTGATGTGCTTTACCATTTTCGACCACACTTTGACATAACATCAGGTGAGCTGTGGTTAAACACCTAGCCTGTCAACCATAAAAAAAAATCTCAACAGCCCTGTACTACTTTCGATAGCTGCAGTAATTTTCAAACTGGAACATACAGCAAATTTATCGCTTTGTTTCGGTTGAAGCCAGAGTAAATTTCATAGATGCATGTACCCACTAAATGTTAACAGCATTTTGTACCTCTTTGTTTTAAGCGCACTTGGATTTTCTCTCGCAGCAAAATAACAGTACAGAGATACCGAGCTATGAAAAATGCTCACTATGTCGCTAATAAAAAGTCTGTGTTACTGTAATTTCTATACAAAACCGGCCATATTCCCGCCGGCTAGTGCACTCGGCATTCAAAGCTTAGGTAAGTAATCTCTTTATTATTCGCTATGAATATTTCTGGCTCTTGTGAGTGTTTCTACTCAGAGCCGCGGCACGTCTTATCTCGGATTCATTCTACGCAAATTTTTTGTTTAATTCAGTACTTAGATTAGGTTATTTCTTATATAATTGGACTGAAATATATCAAAATACCGTTGACGTTCCACAGTGCCTGAAGACTCGCCTTTACAATCAATGTATACTGCCTACCATGAGTTATGGTGCCGAGTTATGGGCGCTTACACATGAGGCTGTGACAAAATACAAGTTACACAGAGAGCCATGGAGCGCGCCATGCTCGGCAAGATCGACTTAGAATTGTTGATACTCGTAAGCATGTATTTAGAAGAAAAAAAATGTATTCTATTAGTTATCTGACTTTATGGTACAAGCTTGATTATTATTTATTCGTTTTGCAAAATTCCAATATATTGCACTTGAGAGCGTGTTTTATTGTACGAGTTCAATCACTTTCTCCGCAAAAAGGTTTGTACATAGTAACAACAAGCATGATGTATCGCCTACGAGTAAGTCGTAGCAACGTAGGGCATCGCAAAAAATACGGGCCTATATCCTGACCCTTGTAACTTGTAACACTGAAGCCCAATATCGCGCACTAGTAAACCCGAGCGAGCCTATTTTGTGGCACAAACACATGACACCGTTTTTGCCCAATTTGTTACACTAATTAAGTGACGGGTCTCTCTTATTTTGTGCTTTGATATCTTTGTGATACAGATAAAAAGGGTTAGGGCTATTGACCGCCGTATTAATTGAGAAGTTTCAGTGTAATTGGATGGTCAAGAATTTTCATCGTCAGCGTCATTTCAGCCGTAGGACGTCCATTGCTGGACATAGGCCTCCCCCAATGACTTCCATAAAGACCGGTTGGCTCGCATCCAGCGCGAATGAATCCAAGAATTTTACTTTTTTATATTTAAAGAAATTTCACTATATATTTATCTATCTATACTATTATAAAGAGGAATGATTTGATTAATTGTTTGTTTGTATTGAATAGGCTCCGAAACTACCGGACCGATTTCACCTTTCTTTCACCGTTGGGAAGCTACACTATCCCCGGGTGACATAGGCTACTTTTATCCCTGTATTCCCACGGGAACGGGAACTACGCGAGGCGTCCGCTAGTGTATAATATCTTTATTTTTTATTTCAGTATTAGGTACCTACTTTTCTGTTTCTCGAGAAAGTTTTAGTCTGTTCCAAATTTAGCTATAAAGTGCTTAATAGTGACAAATGTGTAAAATATATAACTAAACAAGTAAATTCAGTTAAACTATTATAGCATTTTAACGAAGATGTGGAACTCTCTGCCGGCGTCTATTTTTCCCGCGAACCACAACTTGGCTGTCTTCAAATCCAGAGTCAAACACAACCCTAATTGGTAAAAAAAAAACTATAAAAAAGTTTAGAAACGAATAAAGTAAAAGCTCTCAGAAGTTCTATCTGCATCCAAGGGATTTATTAACGATATTAATATTTGAAAAGCTTTAATGGACTCCTAATAACTTCATGAATAATACGTGTACTGCCAATGAGTACGGAAATGAGAAAAACAGCTTCTAATTTACAATAGAGACTATCGAAGGTTTTTATTTAATGTCACACCAACAAAGCAAACCGGAACACAATAATGTTTTCACGCTATTGCTTGGCGGGAGAATACCTAATACTGAGGTGGTATCACCTTAGAGGATTTCCTGCTAAAGAGACCTCCTACCAAGTGTTTGGTACATAGAGCCTGAGGCTCATCATCATCAGCCTATATTAGTCCACTGCTGGACATAGGCCTCTCCCAAGACACGCCACTCAGCCCAATCTTCGGCTTTTCGTTTCCATCCACCGCCAGCTGTCCTACGTATATCGTCACTCCATCAAGTCTCAGGGCGTCCTACGCTACGTTTGCCAATACGCGGTCTCCACTCTAGATTACGCCGCTGGGTTAGCCCAGCGGTTATCGGTTCTGCGACAGATATGTCCATTGTCCAGCCCATTGCCACTTCAGCTTGCTAATACGCTGAGCTATGTCTATGACTTTAGTTCTCTGGTCTGGTATCATACCCTCCTACAAATATAATCTATATTTTCATGTATAAATTCAACCCTTCTACATAGGTCATTAGGTATGTTTTAGCGTGTCATCTATCACGGGTACAAGTGGCGGAAACTTTCCGGGTAAAAGCGCGACGCGGCGCGAAATGATACGAGTTTGTAACGTTAAAGAAAACGTCGTGAGGAATCCATAGCATGGTGATAGGGTATTTTCTTGTACTGGGCTGGCTAGCTGCCACCCTCAAGTTGAAAATCTGCCGCCAATCATCTAATGGTGTTCCGGCAGCCTCACTTGAGAGACAGTTCCATTCCAGGCTAGGTCACTTAACATCAGGTAATCTGTGGTCACCTAGCCAGTTAAACATTAGAAAAACTATAACCACCGTAGCACAGTCACACTGGCAAGAGTTGTTAGTTCAGTCACAGTCACCTACATGTAATATGTTACTCTTATATAAAATATTTTTAAAGTAAATCTAAGAAAAAACTGTCACCGTTGGCTGTAATTTATGTATGAAAGATTCGAAACATACGATGAGTGATGTTGCGGGGAATAGGTAGCTTTGCTGCTCATACGGCGCGTCGTGGTGTGGCGTGGCGTCACGTCGTAGCAGCAGGATCACGGGTAGACCCTGACCTACTTGCAGGTGTTCAGTAACAATGAAACGCGGTTATCTCTGTTTGTTGCTGCAGAACTTTGTCATAGAGAGCAGAGCTTTGCTTAATTTGGGGTCAGATGGCGCTGTGTGTAATGTCCTACGATATTTATTTATTTATTTATTTAGTTCCAGACTAAAATGCAATGTTTTAAGTCGTATTAGTCAATAAGTTAGTTAAGGAAAAAAAATTGACACTTCAGTCATGGAGGCACATATATATCTATCTATCTATATTATTATAAAGAGGAAAGATTTGATAGTTTGTATTGAATAGGCTCCGAAACTACTGGACCGATTTCTAAAATTCTTTCACCGTTGGAAAACCATACTATCCCCAGGTAACATAGGCTACATTTTCCCCTAAATTCCCACGGGAACGGGAACTATGCGGGTGAAACTGCGAGGCATCCGCTAGTACTATTATAAAGAGGAAAGATTTGATTGATTATTTGTTTGTTTGTATTGAATAGGATCCAAAACTAGTAGACCGATTTCTAAAACTTTTTCACTGTTAAGAAGCTACACTATCCCCGGGTAACATAGGCTACTTTTCATCCCTGTATTCCCACGGGAACGGGAACTACGCGGGTGAAGCTATGAGGCGTCCACTAATGTACATATATAAATACAACAAACATATAAACATAATCAAAAACATAATCTTGCTAAAAATAGAGTACAACGTTTTTAGAACACAAATTTTTAAGACAAGTTTGAATCGGCAAAATGCTAATAAAAGTAAAAGAAGCGAAAGATGTGTGGCGGGGTAGAAAAATATAGCCTCCGCCTACCTCTACAGGAAAAAGGCATTATAGCTCGTCTAAAAAAACTTTCATGTCAAGATTTTTTTTGTCCATGTTTGTTGTTTTATCATTTTCATGTAGGAAAATGATAAAACAAATGAAGGGTAAAGATTTCTCACAAAAGAAACAAAAATGCTTGCATTAAATTAAAATAAACATCATAGGACATTAAACACAGCGCCATCTGACTCCAAACTAAGCAAAGCTTGTACTATGGAAGTCAAGTAACTGATAGAATGCTTAAATACTTTTTTTTGTAAATACATACTTATAATACATACAATACACCCAGACACAACACAAGCATTTGTTTATATCACAAAATGCTTGTCCTGGGTGGGAATCGAACCCACGCCCTTCAGCCCTTGGAGCAGACATACTACCAATGAACCAACAGAGCTGTCAAAAATTAAATAATTAAATTAAATATTCATTAATATGAACAGTTGATCGAAGGACAGTTTTTTTGCTTGCCCCGGGAAGCACGAGATTAAGTGACATTGTGTATAACCCCTGTAGACCGGGAGCCCGTATCATTGATACGGCTGATATGGCGGTAGATACGCCCATGAGTGTTGTCTATTGTATTGCATTATTGTTGTAATACACTAAAAAAACTTCAACAATCAGATTAATACGACAAATAGATATGACTTACTATTTTGTTTTTTCTGAGTATTTCTTTTAAATATAAATATTAGGCAATAATTTTAATTTAAGAGATCATTTTAGCTCTAAGGCTACCACTTACACTAGGTCATAAGATTTTTTTTTTTTATATTTCTGGTGTACCTACACAATGAACAGTTTCGATTTAACCTGTTTTTTCTTTTCAGGTACTACTGTGAGCTGAATGAAAAACAAAGGTCAAAGGTCAATCCGCATATCCGCCATCATCTTACCTCCTTTGTTATTTTCTGTAGCTTCTCCAAATGAAACACCACTCCAGATTTTATGCCAGATTTGCTTGCCCGAGTGGGTGTTCTCTAATAGGTACAATTTGGGTGCCTTCAAGTCACGAGTAAGTCAAATAAGGCAAGCGCCATCAATACTTCATCGTAGACAGCTGCAGGCGAGTTGGTAGTTGTAACATTATTAGGCGATTATTGCGTGGAACCAAGATATGTTCAGTGGAGCTCTTCAGTGGCTAAACTCCTCGAGTTTAGAGTCATAGGATTCGTTTTGATAAGTCCAATATAATGCACTTTCTACTTTAGTTCAATTTGCTGTTAAAACGTGCTTTATTTTTTACTAATTATATTTTTTTATTTTATGCGTACGTTAAATAAATTCTTTATATGTAAAATAATGAGACTTACAAGACGGCTTTCTTGATGGTAAAAGATAACGTATACGACCATTGTAGCGATACACAGAACCATGAGTAACGAAACAAAGTCCAGGGCATCGCTGCTTTTGTGCTCATTACTTTGATGATTAGTCTCAATAGCTCTGTAATTTTTGTAGCGATGATAGCTCAGTGGTTAGCGCGGCAGGTTCGCATGCCGAAGGGCGTGGGTTCAAACCCCAACAATGACCTTGAGCTGCCAGTGAAGGAAAACATCGTGAGGAAACCATAGCATGGTGGTAGGGTACTTTCTAGTACTCGGCTGGCTAGCTACCACCCTCAAGTTGAAAATCTGCCGCCAAGCATCTAACGGTGTGTTCCGGCAGCCTCACTAGAGAGCCAGTTCCATTCCAGGCTAGGTGTGCTTTACCATCTACGACCACACGAATGTGAATAACATCAGGTGTCTCTGCCGGAGTCTGTGTTCCCTGTTAGGTACAATATTGGCGTCTTCAAATCTAGAGTAAATAGGTTTCTTCTAGGTAAGCGTGCTCCATCTTAGACCACATTATTTTGAATAAAAAAAAAAAAGGTGAGCTGTGGTAAAACACCTAGCCTGTCAACCATAAAAAAATATCCGCTAATATTTACACACTACCGCTCCGTGGCAGAATATCTCGATAAGTTTGTATAGTCTTAGTACCTAAGTCAGTTTTCGGCTTAATAAGTTAGAGAACATCAAATAACATTATCCTCCAACTGCGCGAGTATGAAATTGCTTTCTCTTGTTTATTTGCTGTATTCAAACATAACTTGCATCCCTTTTATCTCGTTAGGACGTTCTGCAAACATTCATGTTCGCAAGTTGGGAAGTCGCTGTTTATTTGGTTTTGTACCTCCTTTGGACCTGTCTGTGTTCATGGAGTGTTTAAGATTAAAATATTTATATTCTTCTTTGCATAATAAGATGGAATAAACAAAATAAATAAGTGAACAAATTCTGTTTACGATGAGTTGATGAACGTTTTTCGGCAGATTGTTATTTAAATTTCTTATTATTTGCCGAAATATTTAAAATGTAATCAGCCTTTTAAAACTTAAGGTCATGTTAAAGGCGTTTGGGGAGACCGGTTCATTCAACCAAGCAATCCCCTGAGAAACTATATTTTTAACTTTTGGCTATGATAGCTCAGTGGTTAGCGCGGTCGGTTCGCATGCCGAAGGGCGTGGGTTCTAACCCCAACAGGGAGCTTGAGCTGCCGGTGAAGGAAAACATCGTGAGGAAACCATAGCATGGTGGTAAGGTACTTTTAATACTCGGCTGGCTAGCTACCACCCTCAAGTTGAAAATCTGCCGCCAAGCGCTTAACGGTGCAGCCTCACTTGAGAGCCAGTTCCATTCCAAGCTAGGTGTGCTTTACCATCTTCGACCACACCGTCACTTAACATTAGGTGAGTTGTAGTCAGACACCTAGCATGCAACCATAAAAAAAAAAACTAAAAATACAAACACTAGGGCTGGCTACTAGTATAGTATCATTTACTTTACTAAATCTATAAAAATGATAGAAACAATGACGGAATATTATAGGTATTTTTATAGATGATAGGTAATGCATTTGACCATAGCTCACGCAATTTTAAGTAGCATAGCATGGTTGTAGGAACTTTCTAGACTAATTACTACCCTCAAGTTAAAAATGTACCGCTAAGCACCAACAGTGCATTCCGACAGAGCCAGACTTAGCCAGTTCTATTTCAAGCTAGATATGTTTACCATCTTCGACCACACAGTTACTTTATATCATGTGAGCTGTGATCAAACACCAAGCCTGACAACCATAGAAAAAACATTGCGGTCAAATGTAATGAATAGACATAGCTTGGAATCAGAACTGTTTCTCAAGTCTTAACTTCCTTCATAACTTCCGTAACTGAATTTTGTTTTCGTGGTATATTCTAAATAGGTTTGTGTTTGACAACTCCATGCATGATGTTAGTATCCTACCATCACTCGAATCTTATCATTGGGATTTATCCCAGGCCCTGAGGCGTGCGAATACCTCATAACAATATGAAAATGAGCTAATTATAACTTAACTGATATTTATTACAAGTACCCTTGAAATCACCCTTTTTATGTACAAGAGGCAAACTAATTGATAAAGCAAACGACCTTTTAAGGTCTCCGCCGGAAGGTTTTCATTAAAATTCCTCCATAAAGGGGGATTTTGTGTGATAATATCATTGTTATGACCCGAAGGGGCTAACCCGACTTTGGGCTAGAGAAGCCCAGGATTTATCGAAGGTAAGCAGAACGGAACTATTGAAGGTTTTAAACGTAGATTTTTGTATGTTTGATAAGCTAGGTGTTTGACCATAGCTCATCTGATGTTAAGTGATAATGTGGTCGATATTAGTAAAGCGCAACTAGCCTAGAATTTAACTGGCTCTCAAGTGAGGCTGCCGGAACACACCGTTAGCTGCTATGCGGCAGATTTGCAACTTGATAGCTAGTGGTGGCTAGTTAGCCGAGTACTAGAAAATACCACCACCATGCTATTTTTTTTATGTAAAAAGTAATGAGGCGAACGAGAGGATCTCCTGATGGTAAGAGATGACGCCTATCCATTGCAGCGATACAGAACTTTGAGTTACATAACAAAGTCCAGGGCATCACTGCTTTGGCGTTTATTACTTTGAGAGTTTCGATGGTTAATCTCAACAGCCCAGTAATTTCGCTAGCTGCAGTAATCTTCAAACTGGAACACAGTAATGTTTACACACTACTTCTTAGCGGCAGAATAACAGGTACTACAAATACAAAAATACAAAATGTAAAATACAAAAACATTTATTTACCAGAATATATGTGTACAAAGATCGTAATATTTTACCATAGCCCCCGCACAAGGGCTAGCCTGTATCGCGGGAGGCTGCACTGTTTTTTTAACTATATAATTTGAAGCTAATAAATTAATAAGCAAGAAATGCAGTAAGAACTGCGGTGGTACCTACCTAGACGACCTCCTGCTAAGGAGATCTACCACCAAGTAAATGATATTCTCACGATAACAAACAATATAAATAATACGCTGCGCTGGTCATGGGCAGGCGTTGTCTCTTACCATCAGGAGAGCGTCTCGTTCGTCTCATTACTTTTTACATAAAAAAAAAACAATATAACAAATAAATTATCTTTATCTCTACGATGTTGTCCTTCACCGGCAGCTCAAGCCCATGTTTTTCATTCGCTCGTTTTGAACCCACTTAGGTTACGATGCCGATTCGCGTCAGTATTTACTCAATAAAGCAAATACCAGACTAACGTAACCAAAATATCGGAAATCAAAAGAATACGTATCACGTGTCTAATATCCGCTAAATATTCTGTATATTCAATATCAAAGCCAACCCATATTCCTACAGCGCATTATTAATAGATCGACGAGTCATGTTTTCATCGTTATTATATGAAACTGATCTTTATTTCATTTCTTACTAGCTTCTGGCCGCGACTTCATCCGCGTTGACTTTAGAATTGGGTCTAGAAAGAAACAAAACATGTGTGAGCAACAAAAGCAATAATAGTTTATTACTAAGACTTTGGTAAAATCCTTTCCTTCATCCCTTAGATAAGATCCTTTTGTCCCAGAACAATGTTCCATCATAATCATCATCCACAGCCTTCTTTATTCCACTGCAGAATATAGGCCTCTTTCTTATTATGCCATCTGCCACGGTCCTATGCCAATCTAGTCCAAGTTTGAATCCCGACGGTGACGATATCAACGCTCCATCTTGCGGCTGGACGAACAACGCACCGCTTACCTTGTCTAGGCCACCACTCTTTTTCTTTTTTTTTTAATGGTTGACAGGCTAGTTGTTTGACCACAGCTCACCTGACGTCAAGTGAAGGTGTGGCCGAAGATGGTAAAGCACACCTAGCCTGGAATGCAACTGACTCTCAAGTGAGGCTGCCGGAACACACCGTTAGATGCTTGGCGGCAGATTTTCAACTTGAGGGTGGTAGCTAGCCAGCCGAGTACTAAAGTACCCTACCACCATGCACTAATGCATGCACTCTGTTGCAACCTTACTCCTCCTGTCTTCAATTCATCTAGCGGCGTGTCCTGCCCAGCTCCACTTAATGTTCATAACAGCTTGATTGATGACACATTACCCTTCAAACCGGAAAGAGACCTACTTCATAGCTTATATAGCTATAGTGCTTTTATGGAATATTCGCATATATCTGTGGTAGCCGAATATCAATACATTTGTAAATATGATCACATAAAAATCACAGCCCACGAGTAAAATCTTAAGATCTTCCCGCCTTTATCATAAAACGTGAGGCTCTCTCATGAAATAGCTCCACCCGGGTGTTGAAATCGCAAATCAAATCTGCGTCGCGTGGCGTGAGAGCTTCAATCCCAACTCAGTTAGGTTAGGGAGGTAAGCTTCCCAGATTTTATTACCGGAGCTAATCTCGCGCCTATCGGGCACCCCGGCCATCGCATCGGCCGATAGAATCTAACCGCGCCGATGTTGCTTCAAAACTTCGGCAATTTGACGCACACTTCGCTTCAAATTATGTCGTTCCAAGGTTATTATTTCAAGGGCATGAACAAGGCGCTATTCACACTGGGATTGGAATTAATCTTGGTTCTTTGTCTTAGTCGGACACTCTTGGCAGAGTGGTCATGGCTGTAGATAGACAGGGTTGCGTCTTGACGTCACCACTGGTTCCCAGGGTTGCTGCACTTCAAATACAAATCTTTTATTAATAACACCATAGTTACAGGTCTTCGCGCGATGTCTCTCCACTTGTGGCGACTTTCATCACGAGCTCATCGTGTTGCGGTGGACTGCGTAGCCTTTTTAATAAGGTCAATGCAGCGAGTCGGCGACCGAACACGATGTGATCTTGACTCCTGCCTTGATTTATTGATTGATAACTCTTGATTACGATCTCTTCCAGGCAACCTTACCACGGATAGGATCAGAGGAAGAAAAGACGGGGTGTGTCAATAACGAGCCTGCCTTCTATGTAGTCACGTACCTACTACAAGTATCTCGATTGAGTCCTCATTTCTGGAGATATGTCCAACGAAACGCAACAAACAAACAACACCAATAAAGAGTTAAACAACAAAGACAAAAATAGAAACTCAATTTATCTATACCCATCTTTATGATCAAAAAATGTTCACCTTCTGAGTTTCAACTGCTGATGTCTGAAATTCATTACTTACCGTTCCAACGAAGTAGGTATAACCCAGAGCTTACAAAAACTTCCTCAGCTAGCGTGCTCCATCGTCGGTCACATCGTTACTTGCTCAGATGAGATCGTGGTTAAATCTAATGAAAAAAAAAAAATTAATGGCAAAGTAGTGAGACGAACGAGAAGCTTTCCTGATGGTAAGAAATACGCATGCCCATGACCATTGCAGCAAAACACAGAACTTTTGAGTAGCAAAATAAAGCCAAGGCTGCTTTAGCGCTCATTGCTTTGAGACTTACGATGGTTATTCTCGATATCCCTGTAACTTCGCTAACTGATGTACCCTTGAAACCAGAACATAGTAATTCTTACACTGCTTGGCGGCAGAATATCTGGCTCCTGCTAAAGAAATCTAAAAAACTAGAAAACCAAGAAAAAATTGAATTTTAATAAAGTCATTCATTCATACTTGCTAGATTATTATCACGCAATCATCGTCAAATTTGTTTTATCTAGTGGCAAATGAAGTTATCCTCTCCAAGGCCAATCCGCGCCAATTGTGCCCAAACTTTGGCTTTCGACTGCACGCTTCGTCTGTTTCGATTCTAAATCAAGTCGTTAAACAAACGTTCCAAACTCGGTAAATAAGATAGCGCTTCCAGTAACCGTCTATATATAAATAACTATACCAGACTTTTTCAAAGACTTGATTTGATAGAATATTTTTGTCAGTCACAGATAAAATATTTCTTTCTAACACTAATACTTTTGATGGGGAAAAGTCTCAAAAAAACAAGCTTATAAAGCAGTTATCATAAAGTTCTGTATATTGCTGCATTGTCATGGATATGCATTATATTGTACCATTAGGAGAGTGTTTTGTTCGTCTCAATACTACCAGATATTCTGCCACCAAGCAGTAGTATGTAAACATTACTGTGTTCCGGTTTGAAGGGTACTGCAGCTAGCGAAATTACTAGGCTGTTGAGACTAACCATCGAAAGTCTCAAAGTAATGAGCGCCAAAGCAGCGATGCCCCGGACTTTGATTGACTCGATGTTCTGTGTATCGCTGCAATGGTCATGAACATGCGTTATCTCTTCATCAGGAGAGCGCATCGTTCGTCTCATTACATTTACATTAAAAAAATAATAATAACGTATCCAGCACCTTTGATTAGAAAAAAAAAACAAATCTGTGCTCATACTCGTAACTAACCAATATGGCATTTAAAGAAAATTAATGTAACAAAAATAAACTGCATAAAAAAATGCAATGCTCAAAAACCTTGTCAAATATAACAAATGGAACAAGCTTAATCAAGAACATTAAAAAAAAACCAATGACTACTATTTTTTTTTAAATATTACGTACAGTGACACGGGGTGATAAGGATTTTAACGATCCAAGTCTGTTCAGGAATTTAATGTTATGGTAAAATAAAGAAACTCATGTCTATACATACATGAACCCTGAAAATACTACACTACTTTTTATGGCAGTCGCGTAAAACGAGCCTGTTCCAACATCAGACGTTATCCATACCAACCATCAAACTACGTTTCTATAACAAAAGTGAACTACAGTGAAACAATACTATATTTTTTATGAATACGTACATGTATAGCATACAAGCTGAAAACATGGCTTTAATTTGCATAAATGTCGGAAAAAACGTCAGTCCCATAACCGTGACGTAACCGCGTAGAAAATAAGGTCGTTTTTGAAGTAGGCCGTGCGAAGCCGTGGCCACAACGTGGGGACAAGTTTGATTTCCGCGGGGAATATGTGTTTGTATGTGTGCTGTTTTTGTTTATTGTACGAGTTGTCGGATATACATACACAATATGTTCTATAATAACAGTACACTTCGCTCTAAAAGGCTTATTAGTACACAAAGTTACACGTGGCTGCCTTGTTAGTTTATTTGTCTACTAGATAAATGTTTGTTCTGTGTCTGGACGTTCTGTATGACAAATAAAAAGTATTAAAGTTTTTTATTAGTTGTCTGGTTCGCGTAATACAAACATCGCTTAGTTTAGTGTTAGATGGCGTTGTGTGAAATATCCAACGATATTTATTTAAATCTATTATTATCCACTTAATATTTTTTTGTCATGTCATTTTGTAATATTGACAATATTTTTTTGGTATTGACATATTTTTAAATTGGCTTATTTTATATTGACAATTTTTTTTTTTTATATTGACATGTATATATGTTGGCATATCTCGTTTGGTCGACGCCACACGTGAACAAAACGCTGGCCTTTATTTTGCTCAGCGTTTGAGTATTGCCATACAACGCGGCAATGGGGCCAGCGTTTTGGGAACTATTCCCATTGATAGCGGTCTTTTAGAGTAGTTATTATTTTAAATTATTTTATTTTAGGTCAATTCTTGTGTGTATATTATATCTGAGTGACATAAACTATATTTATATTGTTAAAAAGAAATAAAGAATAGGCATACCTTATTTTGACATTTTTGTGTTGACATGTAATCAGTGTTTTAAAACTCATTTAATGACATATTTAATAATTTTAAAGTGACTTGTAACATTGGTGTTATAAATAAAATATTTGTATTTGTGATTTTTTTTTTAAACGTTTTCGACGTTCTTTTAATTTTTGTTCCTTTTCGTAAATATTTTTTAAGTGTAAATTTCATTTGAATGAGATTTAGTAGATTAGATGTTTGTCTTAGTGGGAATTGAATCCACACCCTACGACTTTTGAAGCAGCTATTCCTCCAAATGAGCTAATAAGGGAGAATGACCTTGATATAATAACACTAGGAAGCTACTTATCAAATATCGATTAATGAAATAGGATAACGATACGAAAACGGTAATATTTTAGTTATTCAAATAAATAGGAACTTTGAGCAAAGAGGTTAAGACTAATAAAACAAAGTACTCACTTTGTTTCGAATATTCGCGACGACTCGCATGACAGTTGAACGCAGCCAAATAGAATTCAAACCGTTGCGGTTTTGGCCGATGGTACATACAATATCTTTGGTTTATTTAGTCGCAGACATCGAAATATAAAAGGGCATGGCATCTTAAGAAATTTAAAATATAAGCAAAACACGATTACTAGTTGATTTTTTAATAATATATTTGAAACTTCAGACACTAAATGGGTAAAATTTAACTCCAGTAAAAGTGACAGTAATAAATACCTATTCTAATTTAGGTACTTATTTGCGTACACTGATATCTTTTATTATTTATTTAGTATATAATTAGTATGCAAATGCAATTATTTTTTTATTTTTTAATCAAAGCCATTTCAAACTTTAAAAAAATCCCGTTCAATTACTCTCCCTCATTTTTATAAAGTTTGCCGGTTAATTAAAATTTTGAATTGTGTTGAAAAAAGTTTTAGGGGTTACTAAATTAAAGAGGGTCTATTTTAAGATAACAAGTTAAATAGAAACTAACAAATTTAATTAAAAAAATATTTGAATTTTTTTGTCTGACTCTACGGCAATTGAACTAATAATGTACGTAGGGCGATGTCTAGGTTATTCTTACAATACGCCAATAATATTTTTATTTGAAACATAGGCCTTATTAATATGTATATTGATCTTTGTTATTATATTGAAAGTAACATTCCGGCTCACTTATGGGATATCTTAACAAAATAAATTGATATTTTTGGACAGTAGGCATCTTAACAAACTTAATAACGTAACTGGAATACCATTTACTTTATTCTTATGGTTGTCGTCTAGGTTGTTGGTTAGTTGTTTGTGTGTTATTTAGATATAGAGTAATATAGCGTATATGATTTTTTTTTAAATGTAAAAAGTAATCAGACGAACGTGACGCTCTCCTGATGGTAAGAAATAACGCCTGCCCATGACCATTGTAGCGATACACAGAACTTTGAGTGACGAACCAAAGTCCAGGGCATCACTGCTTTGGCGCTCATTACTTTGACTTTCGATGTTTAGTCTCAACAGCCCAGTTATTTCGCTAGCTGCAGTACCCTTCAAACCGGAACACAGTAATGTTTACACACTACTGCTTAGCGGCAGAATAACTGCGGTGGTACCTTTTATTAATTATTCTTTGACCATAACTAGTTCTAGACTTTCTCAATTTCATTCTTTGTTGTGAACATTCATATGTTTTTCTTAAAGTTTAATTGTGTATTTGTTTAAAATATTTGTACTAAAATGCAATTGTAATACGTAAATATTAAATTCTTATCTTTTATGTAAAATTAGAATATCATATGGAAACCGTCGTAATCGACATCGCAATTACATACAAAACGAAACAAATTACATCATGTCAACATTATTTGAAAGAAAAATAATTCTAAATTTCGTTGGATGGCAATCCAGAGCGAATCTCGCACCGAAGTGACGTAACTCGAAGAATCTGATGATATTACGGAGCGAAGAAAAAGAGGTATGAAAGCAATCAGCCGGGAAATATCGGTGAGAGAGTTGATTTCATTACTTGAACCAATATCGAGAGACGCGACGGGTAAAAATTAATACTGAGCTCCGCGTACCAAGCTTGCAAAGTAAATCCATTAAAAGTAAATGTTCTATTAACCCAATTTATTAAAATCTAGCCTGAAAACTACATTTTAAACGAAGCTAATAATTTCAGGAAAATAATTATGTCTTGAATACTCAAAATGAACTTTCGCAAAGTAACGCCTGAATCAATCAATTAATCTTCAGTTCAGGCTAGTTGGGAGACTGTCTGGCTCAGCCTAGTTGGGAGACTGTCTGGCTCAGCCTAGTTGAGAAATCGTCTGGCTCAACCTAACTGGAAGGACGTCTTCGAATCCCACGTCACGTACCTCTGTCTTTTCTATGTTGTGTGTTTACTTCTGCTGCTTACTTTAAACGGTGAAAGAAAACGTAAGGAAACATACACTTTAATAAATAGTTCATAAAAAAAAGGTTCTCGAAGAGTGAGGTATGCCAACCTGCACTTGGTCAACGTGGCGGATAAAAAATTACCTAAATAAAATGAAATCAAAACACAATGTTGAAAATTGGTTCATATGTGACTGCTGAATAAAGAATGACGCGCGTCGTTTTTTAAAATAGTAATCGTAGATTTTTTTCTTTATTTTTTGGCATAGCAATTTGTGCAGTTGTAATTTTAAGTATTCCTATATTTTATGAACAGTAAGTCAAAGTCACATTAAGTCTCGGTCGTGTACGATCATTTCCTAGTATAGTAGTCACCAGACTTTATTACAAGCTTCAATGAAGCTTTGGAAGCAGCGCGAAAAAACATGTTGCACCACATCACATCACATTCCTACAATCGTGCTCGTAATTCGGTACTTTTTGAATAAAAAAGCTCTACATATAAACATAAACAATGAAACATAAAACTTTAACTTTTTTTCTATTTTATGTTTTAAATATAAACATTAAAAAAAACACAGGTTTTGGAAAATAAAAGGTATAACGCCGCAACCTTTATGCGTGCCGGCGAAAACCCCTCGAACATGATAGTATGATATGAGATGTAGCGATGATAGCTCAGTGGTTAGCGCGGTAGGTTCGCATGCCGAAGGGCGTGGGTTCAAACCCCAACAATGAGCTTGAGCTACCGGTGAAGGAAAACATCGTGAGGAAACCATAGCATGGTGGTAGGGTACTTTCTAGTACTCGGCTGGCTAGCTACCACCCTCAAGTTGAAAATCTGCCGCCAAGCATCCTTTACCATCTTCGACCACACCTTCACTTAAACATCAGGTAAGCTGTGGTCAAACACCTAGCCTGTCATCTATAAAAAAAAAAAAAAAAAACATGTCTCGTGTTATTCTCGTCCTGCTAAGGACCTACACCAAGTACTGACATGCAATATTCTCTACGTCTATAATAAATTATACAATAACGTGCCTAATGAAATTCTTATACGATAAACAATAACGGTTGTCAAGACCTTTACTTTCCATCAACCATCGATTTACTTGTCAAAAGATTATTAGGTTAGGTTCGAAAAGCCATCGATATTGCTTTTTGATTGAAGAATAAATAAATATGCTTACTGTTCTCGATTTTATATTGAGTTCCTCAGTATTATACCTAAAGGCGGGGAATTTTTTTGTGATTTCATTTGACATTAAATCGAAAAAAGGCAGATATTATAGACGACGTTTTATAAAATTGGGGCAGTAGGTTTGAGCTTATTGTATATCTGTCAAACATACAAATATGTAGACAATGTAAGTTCTCATTACGTTGGGAAGTGCAGTGCACTGGCGATTAATACGGTTCATAGTATTTGTAGACATTGACAGCCTCGCTAGTTCATTTTCTAGTATATCTGCTTGAAGAGCTGTTGGGTGTGAGTTCGATTCCCACCCAGAATTTTTTTTTTTTACATTACTCACAGCGCCATCTGACCCCAAACTAAGCAAAGCTTGTACTATGGAACTCAGATAACTGATATTACTTCAATACTTTTTTTTTGTAAATAAATAGGTACTTATTATAAATACAGTACACCCATATAGAACAAACATATGTGGTGATAGATAAATGCTTGTTCTGTTTCTCGGTATTCTGTATGTATTATAAGTATCTTTTTACAACAACAAAAAAAATATTTTGACTTGTAACACCAAGTTATCAATAAAGTAAGACGGATGCAAAATTGTTATCTATCTGTACTTGTACACAGCGTTCTGTCTTAAATAATTAAGCAAATTATACATTATTTTTAATAAATCCAAAGCAATCAAGTACAGATAACGTCTTTACTTACACTATAAATACGCATTTTACACGTAAGTTTTTTTTTACGTGTGTTACCACTTTGTATGACCAGCATTATGCTGATGTGAGTGTTTATTTTTGAACTGTCCCTGATTTGTCTTTCTGTGTTTGTTTTTTGTTACAAAATTAAACATTTCATTCTTTAATTTTTTAAAATACCGCGCGAGAATAGAGTTGGTTGAGGGGGTTGAGCCAAATCTCACGACAAATTACCAAAAGGGGAATGGATGGATGCCCCTTTCGGTTTAGTACACCCGAAGCTTAATACCCTGTATAATAATAATAATACTTAACTCTTTATTGTTCACACCAATTACAAACAATTATAATAATATAAACTTAACACTAATGGAACAATTGGCAGTCTTATCGCTAAGAGCGATCTCTTCCAGGCAACCTTAATATGGAGATGATTTTACGAAGCTAAGGACGGTGTGTGTTGACATAGATAGAATTTTATTGTGCACACCAAAAACAGAAAAAAAAAATACAGAAACCAAAATAAATAATCATCAGTTATCATTTATCTGACTTCCATCACACAAGCTCTGCTTAGTTTAGAGCCGGATGGCGCTGTGGGTATAGTCCTACGATATTTATTTATTTATTTTTTTATACTGTAATATAAAAAAAAAGGTTTCCATTTCCAACTTTAAAAAAAAAATAGAGTTACGTACGTATAATACCATAACGTCTTGGTAAATCTGCACTGACCCTCGCAGTTTCAGTCAAAACCCTAACATTTTAATCTAAAGGATCATTAAATATCGGAAAACAATTAAAACTGTCATAACAGTGAAATTAATTAGAGCATATTCTTGCTAAAACTCACCGGTTATTTCGATAAGCCAGTAACTTCTAAAACTTTCAAAGGCGGTGAAACTTAAAATAAAATTTATTGGCGACTGAAAAGCCTAAGTCTTATTAGTCGATCTGAATAATGTTTAAAGTTTCTTGTATTAGGGCGCTCGGTGAGACTTTTAAAGTCTAAATATTAAGCTTTAAGTTGACTAAAAGCTTTTTAAGTGTTGTGCTAATTTTGGTGCTATACGGAAATTTTAAAATAGATTCGTGAGAGGAAACTTCTTTACTTTACATGCATCGCTTAGTCAGTCCATTATTAGGATATAAAATTAAAAAAAATTAAGACACGATATAAATAAATAAATAAATATCGTTGGACTATACACACAACGCCATCTGGCCCCAAACTAAGCAGAGCTTGTGTGATGGAAGTCAGATAAATGATAACTGATGATTATTTATTTTGGTCACACACGTCAAACTTATAACACACCGTTGTTTTTGCGACGGAGGTTAAAAATGTAAGCAGTTTTATTTGAACAATAAAGAGTTTATCTATCTATCAATTACTTCCGACTGTTAAGACTATAAAATAAAAGCACCAGATCTCAATTTCGATATCCGTTACATTAGATATAACTCCGGTACAGACACCTTGATATCAACATTCCAGTCTTGGTAACTGTGACAAAGCGAGGCTATGAACACGTCGTTTTTCATGCGAGATACCGCGCGGTCACGTTTTTTATCCGGCCCTGCTAATAAATAACTTGTGCGCGGACACTATTCCCGTTATTGCAAGCCGAGCCAAACTCCTAAAACCTTATGTGACACTTCCCACTATAAGTACAAACTCATGAAACCTTATGTGACAATTCCCACTATAAGTACAAACTCATGAAACCTTATGTGACACTTCCCACTATAAGTACAAACTCATGAAACCTTATGTGACACTTCCCACTATAACTACAAATAAATTAACAATCATAAAAGTGTATTTAAAAGTAAGTAGAAATATCTAGTCTTAATTAATTGATTATAATTATGTATTTTATTTATAAGCATCACAACAAAACATCTGATTACGAGGATACATTGTGCGTACAAAATATATATAAAAGATAATTTTTAGACTAGACTTATACCACGCTGCTGTTTAACATCAAGGAAAGTGACGTCGAACACAAACCTATTTTGATTTAAAAAAATGTTGTTAAATGTACAGTTTTCCTAAAGAAAAACAGAGTCGGGAGTTTTGGCGGGAACGCGGAAAGAGTTGTGTTGTATTTTTAACCAAAACTAGTGTTTTGTCGAGCGTTTATGCATAAAAATGGTGGTGTTTTATTCATAAAGTGCCGAATCACAAGCGCCAGTGTGGGAAAATGATATATTGTGGTGAAACATTACTTTTTGTGTTGCTTCCAAAACTCTATCGAAGCTTTATAGTAAAGTCACCACTATTTTACTAAAGCATGACTGGACTTGACTGACATGGGCTATACTTAACCAAGACTGGACTTTGGACTATAATTTTTGCTTCGAGGACACTTATTTAACTTTTGAAACTTGAAAATATAAAAAATACTTGACACTGTCAAATGCTCGAAATGCGACGCCAAAAGCAAAGAAAAGAAAAACAGAGTCGTAAGTTGAGTCCGAGCATTATACCAAGCAATAGAGATGTATGACAGACAATTTGTGCAATAACGTTAAAGAAATCTCTGTAACATCGATAAAAACCTCAAATATTATATGATTACTAGCTAGATATTCAAAGATGAAAATATTACTGTGATCAGGCATTTTGCTATTTTATTTATTCTGTGGCGCGTGGTGCTCGGGATCTTATAAAACGCATCACGGCTGATTCGTCTAGTCTTCCACAAGTTTATCTCAATAGATAAGTTTCTCAATCTCACCGGATGCCCCGTGCTAACTAATCGGATTCACGTGCCGCGCTCGGTATAAAGCCACCTGTTCACTGAACTGGAGTAGAGCGAAAGATATACGCTGTCAAATGATGTATTTTATACATTTTGATATTTTTTTTTATCAAGCGCTCTTTACTAATTTGTTTTCGATGTCACGGTCAGTGCATTCTGTCAATGTCAAATATTGCACACGCCCCTGACCGTAGTAAAACAGTCCCTGACCGCAGTCAAATAACCCGCCCCTCATTGTAGTCAAATAACCCGCGCCTGACCGTAGTCAAATAACCCGCCCCTGACTGTCTGACCGTAGAAATAAATGAAACTAATTTGACTGAACTGCACCGCTCTAGTACGTCGTAGTGAATGTAGTGGATAAACCCCGCTAGTAAAGTTTCTTCAGCTAGATACCGGGTACAACGGTAATTCTTCACCCGGATCGCTGGCTTATCTATCCGGGCGCGCGACACATTACCTCTGTAATCTGTCTCACGACTTACACGATTTACCCGCTATGCCCAATATAGCCGGATATGAGCCCGGTATATTGCAACATAGTTCTGATACTGATTTATAATAAACACATCTTCGCAGGCGAGTTGGCGGTCACACGCAAGCCTATATGTAATATAAAAAAAACTAGCTGTGCCCCGCGGCGTTTCCCGCTACATGTATTCGGGATAAAAAGTAGCCTATGCGTTAATCCAGAATTTCAGCTACCTCCATACCAAGTTTCATCAAAATACATTAAGTAATTTTTGCGTAAAAGAGTATCAAACATCCATCCATCCAAACTTTCACATTTATAGTATAGTATTAGTGGGATTAGTAGGAAGTAGGATTTCGTAGCAATAATAGTTCAATGGTTAACGCGACCAGTTCAAGCACCGATGGTCATGGGTGCAAACCCCAACAATAAGCTTGAGCTACGAGTACCAAATATTCTGACGCTAAGTAGTACCTAGTACCGCCGCTTTTGTCTGGTGCTTACAGCATTCGACCTTGGTCTCCAAGTGGCTTACGTTATCGGCTGAGTACACAAACGGAGTGGAGCGATCGGTGCGGCGTGATGGATGAGAACGGAGCGAGTCATCCGCGTCGCCGCGATAACAAGTCTTTCGCACTGCTTTAAACGATTGATCGTCGTCACGGAGACGCATCATTAACAAATATGATTTAAACATTTTTATAATATTTCTTAAGAGTGCAATCGGAAAGATTTTAGCCGTGGCAAGGCATTTCAAAATCCTTACCGATGTAACTTTAGTTAATTTCTTAGATTATTATAGAGGACAGAGTAGTCAAACAAGCAAATTTCGATGCTAGTCTAAGAAGTACGTACACCTTGGTACGTACCACTTGGTGGTAGATCTCCTTAGCAGGAGGTCGTCTGGGTAGGTACCACCGCAGTACCAGATATTCTGCCGCCAAGCAGTAGTGTGTAAACGTTACTGTGTTCCGGTTTGAAGGGTACTGCAGCTAGCGAAATTACTGGGCTGTTGAGACTAACCATCGAAAGTCTCAAAGTAATGAGCACCAAAGCAGTGATGCCCTGGATTTTGTTGCTCAAAGTTCTGTGTAACGCGGCAATGGGCATGGACAGGCGTTATCTCTTACCATCAGGAGAGCGTCTCGTTAGTCTCATTATTTTTCACATAAAAAAAACACCGTATTTATTTGACTAAAAAAATTAATTTAATTTTGCGAAAATGCTAAAACGTTTCCAGCCGCCAGCGTCCTGGGAACCCTACCGCGCGGCAGCGATCTCGACGGCGGCGTGTTTATTTTATAGTACTATAGTTTATTTGTTTTTGATTTTGTTTGAATATTTAAACTATTTGTTAAATATTAATAAAAACGTTACAAACGTTTTTAGTTTTTCTATACAATTAGATCAACATTAACTTTTTTTACTCTCATTTATACAAATGCCAAAGTTAATTTTGTATGAGCAATTGTGATTCAAATTTAAATAACTTTTTAAACGAAGTGCTCATAAAACTTTGTAACTTTTTTACTAAATTTAGTTTGTCTACGTAAAACGTGAAACTAGCAAACTTAAATTGTACCTACATTTAAGCCAAAATTAGCCGCAGGAAACTAGACATGTAGTCTAGTGGTTTCACTTGTCTGAAGCGAAAACATAACATCTAATTTTATGACTCATGTTACAAACAGATACAAAACCCATTTAATAGTATCTACTTATTAGTTTAAACTAATTTTGTTTACAAGCTTGGATGGGTATTCTTTACGATGGATGCTATTAAAGTTTTTTTTTTTTTTACTTTTAATAGATCTACGTTTGGCCTCCAACTCGCCTAATGCAAAGCGACGGTGTGGCCGAGGATGGAGCACGCTAATCCAGAAGAAATCTATTCACTCTAGCCTTTAAAACGTCCAAATTGTAAGTTAGATGCTTGATGACATATTTTCAATTTGATTGGTAGTAGTTAGCCAACCGAGTACTAAAGTACCGTACCACCATGCTATGGTTTCCTCACGATAATAATTTGAACTGATTTTGGGTTTGAACCCACACCCTTCATGGTGTAAACCGACGGCGCTAACAACTGAGCTATCATCGTTATAAAACAGTTTACTTTTAATTTAGTTTATCGTGACATCTATTTTCATTGACATAACTACTCCATTTATCTAAACGCAGTATTTACTAAAGTTTACATAGATTTAATTCGATAATAATTTATCTTGCAGAATACGAAAAAAGCCTCACAAAAAATGGCTAATCCTTTCTCGGCGATGACGTTAAGATAAAGCGCGGTAATTAATTAGTTTTGATGTAATCTTAATGAAGGTTCGGAGCAACGATGATTAAAAACCTTTCAAAGATGTTTGACTATTCACAGGTATTTTCGGTTTCGAACGCCTGATTTGGATACCTTGGATTGTTTGCTGTATTATTGTTCAGTAAATGTCAACAATCGCGCACCCGCTTCCATTCGGGATGCACTTTCCATCGCGTGCTTCAGAAGCAAACTGAGATCTTGGCTTCTAGGGACCTTGTTTTATGACTTTGACGATTATTTAAAAATAAGAGATTATTGAATTACTAGTAAGTAATTATAATGTTTTTGTTTTTATTGACATTTAATTATATTGACGTAATTATTTTATATGTGACATATTACTTTATTGACATTTTGATTGTTTTGACATATGTAATGATCTTGATATTTTTAAATATGAATGGCAAAATGACCTGTAACTTTGGTGTTATTAATAAATTATTTGTATTTGTATCAATTCCATTTTACAATATGCATCATACAAAAGGCGTATTTGGTTGTTTTGAATACCCTTGTGGGATACTACTATGTCATTCCGGAATATAGTAAGTAGAGTTGATGAAGATTTAAAGTTATGGCTTATATGAATAATAAATTGACTTTGCAAGTGAATTCTTGACTTTGGCTTTAGGTACTAAGTGCTGAACTAATGGTCATGATTTACATGTTTAGATGTCTACATGTAAATATGCTCTAAACCTAAGACTGGTGTAAATAATAAATAAGTAGATATGCTTGTTTTCGTCCTAAATTTCACGAATCTAACTTAAAGGACATTACACACAGCGCCATCTGACCCCAAACTAAGCAAAGCTTGTACTATGGAAGTCAGCTAACTGATAAAATACTTAAATACTATTTTTTTGTAAATACATACTTATAATTTAGACAGCCCTGTTGGTTCATTGGTAGTGTGTCTGCTTCGAGAGCTGAAGGGCGTGGGTTCGATTCCCACTCAGGACTAACATTTGTGTGACTAACATCGATGTTTGTTCTGTGTCTGGGTGTACTGTATGTATTATAAGTATGTATTTACAAAAAAAAAAGTATTTAAGTATTCTATCAGTTATCTGTCTTCCATAGCACAAGCTCTGCTTAGTTTGGGGTCAGATGGCGCTGTGTGTAATGTCCTATGATATTTATTTTGATATAATAAACACAGAAACCCCAGACACAGAACAAACATTTGTTTATACCACAAAATGTTTACCCTGAGTGGGAATTGAACCCTCGCCCTACACTTTATGGAGCAGACATGCTACCAATGAACCAACAGGGCTGTCAAGAAGAACTTAACAATTATCTAATATCAAAAACGGTAAAGCTTGAGTTATATTAATGAATAGCTGCGCCCCGCGGTGTTACCCGCTACATGTTTTCGGAACAAAAAGTAGCATATGTGTAAATCCAAGGTCTCAGTTACCTCCATGACAAATGTTTCGGTAGTTTTTGCGTGAAAGAGTAACAAACATACATCCATACATTCTTACAAACTTTCGCGTTTTTAATATATCTATACTATTATAAAGAGGAGAGATTTGATTGTTTGTTGGTATTGAAAAGGCTCCGAAACTACTGGACCGACTTCAAAAACTCTTTCACCGTTGGGAAGCTACACATCTCCGGGTGACATAGGCTACTTTTTATCCATGTAGTCTTACGGGAACGGGAACTACGTGGGTGAAACCGCAAGGCGTCCGCTAGTATATTATAAGTAGGACTTTCTGTAATCTGTGGCAACTTTGGCTGGCTTCTACTACTAAAAAATTTAACTAGATATTCACGTGTTCCTTTTTTACTACAAAAACATATTATGTAATTGCTTCTGTTTTATTTTTAGAAGCAACATAGTAATGAATACAAGTAGAGTTTGCCCAAGTGGTTTTCGTGCCCGTAATCGGTTAAAGGTTATCAATCAATCACATGTAACTCAAGTTAACTAAGTTCACTCGGTACTAATTAACTTATGTAGACCGTTTAATCAAGTTGTACTACCGCCGCTAACTGTGTGTCGGCTCGAATTATACCCACACCCTCTTATGTTTTATGGATATTAGTATCCTAAGCAAACTATAAAGAGAATCCACCGCGTCTGTTAATAGGAATTACGTTATTCTAAAGGGTTATACGTAAAGGGTTAAGCCGAAAAAGGATCATGGTTATCATTATTAAATACTAGCAGACGCCTCACGGTTTCACCTGCGTAGTCCCCTTTCCCGTGAGAATACAGTAATAAAAAGTAGCATATGTCATTCGGAGATGTAGCTTCCCAACGGTGAAAGAATTTTTGAAATCAGTCCAGCAGTTTCGGAGCCTATTCAACACAAACAAACAATCAAATCTTTCTTTCTATTCTTTATAATAGTATATAGTATAGATAGATAGATAATAATTCACTTAACGAAATTTAATTGTATTTATAGCATTGTTCTTATAACGTTTTGTAGCGATGATAGCTCAGTGGTTAGCGCGATCGGTTTACACGTCAAAAGGCGTGTGTTCTAACCCCAACAATGAGCTTGAGCTGCCGGTGTAGTTAACACCGTGAGGTGAGTGACACCTAGACTGTCGACCATAACAAAAAAAACATTAGTCTATATCTATCTATACTTTTAGTATATATTCCTGTATTTTCACGAAAACGGGAACTATGCGGGTGAACCCTCGAAGCGTCCGCTAGTTTTTTATTAAAACACGACGTTAAATAATTTAAATAATAATTTCTATGTACATTAAATTAAGCAAATAACTATTCAATTTAATCCAATAAGAGTCTCAAACTACCCCAGAGCTATAACCCGAAATATTAATTCACCAATTAAAATTTCAATGAGTGTCGATTTCGCTACAACCGTCTACTTTAATAATTCATATTCTGGGAACACGGAGAATGGCAGAGCGCGCAGTTAAAGTTGTTATCAGTAACTCGAGAAAGTCGGCCGTCGTAGCTCCAGATTATAATGTCACCCTTGAGATACCGAGACTGGTTTTATACTAAGACCTAAAATACGACTTGGAGTCTGAGATATAAGATAACATTCACTGACTTCGGTTGGACCCAAGCAGCCATCCTAACTTTTAACATTGTATTGTATGCGATGATAGCTCAGTGGTTAGCGCGATCGATTCGCATACTGAAGGGCTTGGGTTCAAACCCCAACAATGAGCATGAGCTGCCGGTGAAGGAAAACATCGTGGGGAAACCATAGCATGGTGGTAGCGTACTCTCTAGCATTCGGCTGGCTAGCTACCACCCTCAAGTTGAAAATCTGCCGCCAAACATCTAACTGTGTGTTTCGGCAGCCTCACTTAAGAGTCAGAACCATTCCAGACTAGGTGTGCTTTACCATCTTCGACCACACCGTCACTTAACATCAGATGAGCTGTGGTAAAAAAAAAACAATTTTAGATTGGGGCATTCATTCAGAATGTTGTAAAGTAAAAACAAAATAGGTAGCCATGCAGACTGCAGACAGAAAGGAAAATTAAGACATGTCACATTGGCATACATACTTAGAATACATGGGGCTGCAAAGTTCTGGAGTGGAGACCACGGACCGTCAAGCGCAGCGTAGGACGTTCACCGACAAGGTGGGCAAACGACCTAGTAAAGACCGCAGGAACGCGCTGGATGCGAGCCGCTTCCAACCGGTCTTTGTGGAAGTCAATGGGAGAGACCTATGTCCAGCAGTGGACGTCTTACAGCTGAAACGATGATGATGAACACATACAGTACACCCAGACACAGAACAAACATTTTTGTTTTACACAACACAATGTTTGTCCTCGGTGGGAATGGAACCCACGCCCTACAGCTCTCGCAGCAGACATACTACCAATGAACCAACAGGGTTGTCAATAAGTGACTGAATTAGTTTACAAGTCGCAATTATATCTAAATTGCAGATAAATAATTTCGCATGGCTAGTAATCTATTTTTTTGTTTTTGTTGCTATCAAACAGAATTACAGTAAAACTCCGCTTAATTCGGTATTTCGTACAAATTAGTCAATTTCATTAAACTCGCCTGTTGTTTATGGGTCTCAGTTCGGTATTTTACACTTATTTCATTACAAGCCGCGAGTCAGTGCTCCCATTCGTCTCCATTATTGGTACACCTACTCTTCAGAGACGTGGTTCAACGGCGCCATTATGCATTATCTTTTTCATAATGCTCATTTGAGACCTCAGACGAATTGAAAGGTCCTAGTTTGAGACCGTAATGGACCCTTGATTTTATTGACACTCACATACGGTTGTCAAACTTAGAGATACAAAACCAAAATAAAAACTAAGCTTGTGACGTGCCAGAGAGCGATGATAAGAAGTATATCTATCTATCTGTCTATACTATTATAAAGAGGAGAGATTTGTTTGTTTGTTTGTATTGAATAGGCTCCGAAACTACTGGCCCGATCTTAATAACTCTTTCATTATTAGAATGCTACATTATCCGTCACGGGCATAGGCTATATTTTATTTTAAAAACGATAAGGGATCCGTATGGAAAATTCAATAATGTAACCCTGTGCTGTGAAAAATTTGAAAAAACCCTTACCTAGCATGCGCAGCGAAAACTTTTGACAATCGAATAAAGTGACGTTTTATAAAGCAAATCAAAAAAGTCCGCAATATATGCTTTTTTTTTTTTTTTTTTTTCTTTGGTTTTGGCGTCGCGTTTTAGCATTTGCCAGTGTCAAGTAATTATATATTTTCAAGTTTCAAAAGTTAAATAAGTGCCATCGTAGCTAGTTTTATAGTCAAAGTCGTCTTTGTCAAGTCCAAGTTTGTGTCAGTTAATTCCAGTCATGCTTTAGTAAAGTAGTGGCAACTTTACTACAAAGCTTCGATGGAGTTTTGGAAGCAACACGAAAACTCATGTTTCACCACATTATATCATTTACCCACACTTGCGCTTGTAACTCGGCACTTTATGAATAAAACACCACCATTTTTATGCATAAACACTCGACAAAACACTAGTTTTAGAAAAAAATACAACGGAGCGACACGACTCTTCTCGCGTTCCCGCCAAAACTCCCCCAATATATGCTTAAATATTACAGTTGTCATCTACCTACACCTACATTAATTATAAAGAGGCAAGATTTGATTTTTTTTTCAAATTCAAATATTTTTTTATTTGTTTGTTTGTATTGAATAGGCTCTGAAACTATTGGACCGATATCAATAATTATTTTATCATTAGAATGCTACATTATCACTCAGTGAGATATAGGCTATATTTATATTGTTAATCGAGTTTTGTTTTCCCGTGCGAACCCGGGGCGAGCTGCTAGTTGAAAATAAAGAGTATACACAGAATAAGAAACGAATACATAAGAAGTGAAACAAAGCTCATAGATGCTCTACAATACGCTTTAACACTAAAGTGGCGATGGGCAGGGAACCTAGCAAGATACAGAGACAAAAGATAGACATTACAATCAACGATATAGAAAGGACCAATTGGAAAACGGAGCTGAGAGCGCCTAAAGAACTGATGGATTAACGAAATAATCGCCACAGCAGGAAAAGAATGGCAAATAAAAGCGAGGGACAGAGAGAGTTGGAGTAAACTGGAGGAGGCCCATACCCAGACTGGGACTCCAACATTAAATAACACAAATTAATATACACCGTCACTTAACATCAGGCTGTGGTCAAATACCTAGCCAGTCAACCATTAAAAAAAATGTGGGCATTACACTTACTTTCATGTTTAAGTTGATACTTTGGTTGATATTATATACTTTATTCTTTTGATTGTTAAGTTTACTCGAGTGCAAATCTCCTAAGCAGAAGGTCGTCCAGGTAGGTACCACCGCAGTACCAGATAGGTGTGCTTTACCATCTTCGACCACACCTTCACTTAACATCAGGTGAGCTGTGGTCAAACAACTAGCCTGTCAACCATTAAAAAAAAAAAAAAAAGATATTCTGCTGCCAAACAGTAGTGCGCAAACATTACTGTGTTCCAGTTCGGAGGGTACACCAGCTAGCGAAATAGCATGGCTGTCGTAACTAACCATCGAATGTTTTAAAGTAATGAGCGTCAAAGCAGCGATGACTTATTTTACTAAATGATCAGTGTATAACTGTAATAGTCATGGGCAGGCGTTATTTCTTACCATCGGGAGAGCGTCTAGTTTGTCTTACTTTTACATAAAAAGGTGTAAAGAAGGATTTCACAAAGATTTATACAATTGTAGGTTAAATCCTCTTTGAAAATCACTCGCGTGTTATTTTGAAAACATCAAGGTATCCAAGTATCAGTTAAAGAGCGTCAGATTGTTTCTTCAGTTATTTTCGACCATCATTGTTGTTGTTTGTGCCTTAAGCTCCGTTTTCGTCCTTCGTAAAGGCTTTTAGATCTATTTACATTGAACGTAAGTACCAGCTGTCTGGAGTTTTATTGACATAGCAAATATTTCACTTTTGAATATTTTAGAAAGCTTCTGAGAAGCGTCTTGAGATTTCTGAATAGTTTCAATAGGCACTAAATGAAGTTTCATGTTGAAAGTTTCACAGTTTTAAAGGTTAAGTTGTGCTTTGTTATATCTACTCATATTTAAATAGTTTACTTTTTTGATATAAAATTAATAAGATAAACAAAACGCTCCCTTGATGGTAAGAGATAATGTCTGTATACCACTTACTTTGCGGTTACTATTTTGTTGATTAAAATTGGCATTGAAAAATAATATATCATGACTGCTATTTGATATATCTGTCTCAAGAACGTGTATTCAAATCCAATCCAGAACGAATATTTATGTTACTTACAATAAAATGTTTGTTCTGTGTCTGGGTGTTACTGCTCTGTAAGCTCATTTGGTGAAATATCTGCTTCAAGAACTGTAGAGCGTGGGCTCGATTCCCACCAGGACAAACATATAAGTAGCTATAAATATTTGTTGGGTATTCTGTATGTATTATAGATAGATAGATAGATAAAACTCTTTATTGTGTACACCATAAACAGAAAAAGTGGCGGCCTTATCGCTAATAGCGATCTCTTCCAGGCAATCAAAAAAAAAACACGATAGATAACATAACAAACGGGAGACGGGAGATGAACCACTAATAAGAAAAATAAAACATATAGAAAGTATGTAAAAAAAAACATAATAATGTATAAAAAAATTAATGTGTATGTATCATAACATGCATTATATAATATCTGGTATCTACTTTGGGCAAAAGCTTAGCATTACCATCCAGCGTGGCAATGCTGCCAGCATTCTGGCCACATGCCCCTCATCTGACGGACTTTTAGATTAAGTTTTTTGTGTAAATTTTGTAAATAATATTTATTTAAGGTTTTTGTAAAAAAACGAATTGATGTATATAAACTTCTGACAAACATTGAAGAGTTTGCATCTCGCTAATTGTGGAGGGTGGCGCCACACGCGAATTTATAATTCCATTATCAAATTGAGTATGCTGTTTATAAAGTCTCACCAGTCCGCACCTGCAGCTACAAATCTAATAAGCCGAAGTGGATTACCAGAATAATTCAATTTGAATTGTGTACCGTGTCCAAAGCCGAGCTAGTTCAGTGCACGGCACTAAGTAAATCCATTTCTAGGCTGTCTAGGTTGACCTTGGCTAGGCTAACTAAGCCACATACGGGATCGGGAAAGCAATTGAATTGGCTAGCTTTCGAGCGGTGCGGCGGTGTTTGTCGATAACGTACTACCTACGCTTATGCGGCTGTATTGCACTCAACTCCACGGGTCAAGTCGCAGTGCTCAGTACTGTGACTATCGCGAAGACAGTTCTTAGTCAGATAGATGGATTGATGTATTGACAATTTTTTTTTAATGTAAATGTAATGAGACGAACGATGCGCTCTCCTGATGGTAAGAGATAACGCAAGTACATGACCATTGCAGCAATACACAGAACTTTGAGTTGCAAAACAAAGTCCGGGACATCGCTGCTTTGGCGCTCATTACTTTGAGACTCTCGATGGTTAGTCTCAACAGCCCAGTAATTTCGCTAGCTGCAGTACCCTTCAAACCGTAACACAGTAATGTTTACACACTACTGCTTGGCGGCAGAATATCTGGTACTGCGGTGGTACCTACCTAGACGACCCCCTGCTAAAGAAATGTACCACAAAATAAATTTTTGTGTTGACATATTTTATATTTGGCAATATATTTTATTTTGACATATTTTTATATCGACATAATTATGTACTTTATTTGACATTTTGTTTTTATTCGTTGACATGTAATCAGTGTTTTTTTAATGGTACACATAATTGAAATGATTTTACGAAATTTGACTTGTATCATTGGTGTTATCCATAAAACATTTGTATTAATTTGTACCTAGATTTGAAAGCTGCCGCATTTTAGACGCATGACTTATGAGGCGGTTTCGATCAATGTCAATAAAATGAAGACTAGTAAAATAATATTTCCAAGAATATCTGTGGTAAAAAGTAAAATTGAAGAAAATAATAAATAAGGAGCTCATGACTGTAATGTTTGCTCCGCAAAATATTTTCCCAAAGTTCCATGCTCGTAAGCAAAATGCTAGAAAATGATTTACAGCCTCGACGACGCCAGGCGGAGATTTTTTTTTTAAATGTGGTGGAATATTTCTCGAAGCTTTCGCGTACGGATGAAGTACACATAGTATACTTCTAGGGACTTTGTTTTAATACTCAAAACTTTTGTTTTTTAATTTAACATGGTATTTTGAAATTGATATTGTATTTTAATACAACACAGTCCTGTTGGTGTTTATTTTGGTAGCCCATTAAGTTGTTTGTTTTGTGACTGGGTGTACTGTATGTATTGTAAGTACGTATTTACTAAAAAAGTATTTAAGTATTCTATCAGTTACCTGACTTCCATAGCACAAGCTTTGCTTAGTTTGGAGTCAGATGGCGCTGTGTGTAATGTCCTACGATAGATATGTATTTATTTGAATTTGACATTGTATTAAAGTTTGACATTTTATTTTGAATTTGACCCGGATTTCATTTATCTATCAGGAAACGCGCATTCAAGTAAACTTTTTGTGATGGTCCATGACGACAACAAGGCATCACAATGTCAACTTTGGTAATAATCAGTTACTTTAATTTCAATAGATATTGCTTTATGATCAATAACAATACATCACTCGCTTTAAGGTGGTTCGTTTTCCATACAAACATTTTTTTTCTATTTATGGACAAACGGAGCATAATTACAGTGAAATCGCAGCTACTGGTATTTATTTGCGGTAAATCACAATTGCTTGAATAAAACAGTAGATTATTAACAAAAATCAAATTTATAAATGATTTATGATTTTTGAGCAAAACAGTAGATTATGCTAATAATCTCCTGTTTTATTCAAGCAATTGTGAGTTACCGCAAATAAAGACCAAAATAAATGCCAGTAGCTGTGATTTCACTGTAAAATTATGCTCCATTTGTCCATAAATGGCAAAAATATATTTGTATGGAAATCGAACCACCTTAAGCAATAAGGCCTCCGTTTGTAACACTAGCTCATAAGATTCTTTTGATTTCTGTACATTTTTCTATGTCTGGTATGAACAATAAAGATTTTCTATCTATTCTATCTAATATAACTCTTTATCGTTGTTTTACTTATGTAGTATGTTGTACCTAATTTAATTTATTTATTTCATATTAAAAGTTAACAAAATCTAAAACTAAAAAGTTTCTTTTTTATGGTTGACAGGCTAGGTGTTTGACCACAGCTCACCTGATGTTAAGTGAAGGTGTGGTCGAAGATGGTAAAGCACGCCTAGCCTGGAATGGAACTAGGTTTCAAGTGAGGCAGCCGGAACACACCGTTAGGTGCTTGGCGGCAGATTTTCAACTTGAGGGTGGTAGCTAGGCAGCCGAGTAGTAAAGTACCCTACCAGCATGCTATGGTTTCCTCACGATGTTTTTCCTTCACCGGCAGCTCAAGCTCATTGTTAGGGTTTGAACCCACGCCCTTCGGCATGCGAACCTACCGCGTTAACCACTGAGCTATCATCGCTACAACTAAAAAGTTTTACTCTAAGTAACCTGCATAGTGCATACGTATGTATAACTTAAGTAAAGATAAGTTAGTATGCACGGGTCTGAGATTACTTTTATCTTCGGCATGAATAGAGAGAAGAGAATAACACTGAGCTATCAGTATTATTCATTATTCACAAAGTTTTCATCATGGCACCTACGGCGGTGATACTGTATTAATTTTGAGAAAGTTTTGAAATGTCGAGTTTCTCTAGCGGGTCTTTAATCTAACCTTTAGACATAGACATAAAAACTTTTTATTTGAATGTAACTCTGTAATGTGACTTTGAATTCTTAAATATATTGTGTTAAACATTTCTTCTTTCTTTAAAACGTTTCAAAATTTGATACGAAATGCACCATCGTGAACAGACTGTGGCACGAAGGCATCGATCACTGAGTATCTCCCACACGTACGGGTTCGGGGGTCTAGCCTAACGAGCGACGTACACGCGAAATGTCGTATAGTTTACACATATATTTGAAGAATACAATGGAAAACCTACAAAATATTCAGGTAATTCGTCTTCCAATAAGATATCAATGCAATTTGTAGTAGGCAATCTTTCTAATGGCTATTTCAAATATGTCTGCTTACTAAATTTAATTTTGTAATCCTACTTAATATCGCTTTCTTTTTTTTTTGGATTTTATGGTCTGGCTACAAAGGCCTTTGAACCATGTCATTATTTGCGAAGAACGAATTCATGTCTTACATCTATAGTTACAGTCAATGTATAGTATTGGTCTAGTCTAGTCCGTGTCAGTCAAGTCCAGTCATGCTTTAGTAAAGTAGTGGTGACTTTACTATAAAGCTTCGATGGAGTTTTGGAAGCAACACGAAAAGTCATGTTTCACCACATTATATCATTTTCCCACACTCGCGCTTGTAATTCGGCACTTTATGAATAAAACACCACTATTTTTATGCATAAACACTCGACAAAACACTGGTTTTGGAAAAAAATACAACGGAGCGACACGACTCTTCCCGCGTTCCCGCCAAAACTCCCGATATGAATGTTGTGATGTGAAGGTGTTTGTTGTTATAAATAAACATTTAACCGCGGGTAACACTGCGGGCCGGAGCTACTTACATATAAGTATTCAGATGAGGTATCAACGAATCACTTATCGTTTACAAAGAACTTACTCCCTTTCTATTTTCGTAGCGATGATAGCTCAGTGGTTAGCGCGGTAGGTTCGCATGCCGAAGGGCGTGAGTTCAAACCCCAACAATGAGCTTAAGCTGCCGGTGAAGGAAAACATCGTGAGGAAACCATAGCATGGTGGTAGGGTACTTTCTAGTACTCGGCTGGCTAGCTACCACCCTCAAGTTGAAAATCTGTCGCCAAGCATCTAACGGTGTGTTCCGGCAGCCTCACTTGAGAGCCAGGTTCATTCCAGGCTAGGTGTGCTTTACCATCTTCGACCACACCTTCACTTAACATCAGGTGAGCTGTGGTCAAACAACTAGCCTGTCAACCATAAAAAAAAACTCCCACGTCACTAAAATAGCACAGCTTCATCTATTAAGAGAAATAATTGTATTTTCTTCGCATGCAAAAAGGCGTGGGAATAACGTGTAATGTCTCAACGAAAAGGTCACGCTGATTGATTACAAAGCTTCTCTGTATCAATTTGTAAAAATAACAAAAATTTACGATACACCACAATATACCGTATTAAGTCGGAACAGCTGCCATATTTCAACATTATCACACAATTCACGGCGTGATGCTCGTATTTTTTCCATCCAAAGCAATGACAAAGAAAACGACCAGTTAAAACGCTCACTAAAATGCCTAGATTCAATCGTCTACGTATCGCGGTAAAGTATGCTCTACATAGGCAGAATAAAGCCGATATTGCAACAGATTGATTCGAATTCAATCACGTTTTACTGCCAACGTAACATTATAATAAATTGTTTATTCGGGACATGATTGGATACAATTTTTTTTTTTAATTTTGGGTACCACATGACTGTGTTTAGTATTTTTATTTTCTTTGGAAATATGGTGATCAACCCACGGTCCATGCTGAGATGTGCCTATTTTATATGATTTTATTATATCGAATGGTTTTTTCTTTGCGTCTTTAAAATTTCTTGACGAGATTTTTTTATACAAAATGCAACGGATCCAGATTTGGACTCACAACCATCACCCATACCTTACAAATAATTACATATGATCACTCATACCAGCAACCATGCCCGATATACATATTAATATGATCCTAATACTGATGTGATATGATGATGATAATGATCGCGGTTTCACCCGCGTAGTTCCCGTTCCCGTGGAAGAACAGGGATAAAAAAATTATGATATGAATTTTTTTTTCTTTGTTTTTGGCGTCGCGTTATAGCATTTGCCAGTGTCAAGTATTTATATATTTTCAAGTTTCAAAAGTTAAATAAGTGTCCTCGTAGCTAAAGTTATAGTCGAAGTCTAGTCTTGGTCAAGTACAGTCCATGTCAGTCAAGTCCCAGTCATGCTTTAGTGAAGTAGTGGTGACTTTACTATAAAGCATCGATGGAGTTTTGGAAGCAACACGAAAAGTCATGTTTCACCACATTATATCATTTTCCCACACTTGCGCTTGTGATTCGGCACTTTATGAATAAAACACCGCCATTTTTATGCATAAACACTCGACAAAACACTAGTTTTGGAAAAAAATACAACGGGGCGACACGACTCTTATCGCGTTCCCGCCAAAACTCTCGATATGAATGTTGTGATGATTTATATGATTTAATTATGTGTTGTTATGTGTGGCGTAGAGTTGGTGATACACTTAAATCAATAGAATTCGTAGCGTTAATTCTAAATATTTACTTAATCTGATTTTCGTCGCATCGGATGCATGCGGTAATATCCTCATTGGTTTTTACGCTCTTTGTTCCGTTATAAGCAAGTAGATGCAATAAATCACATAAACATTTTGACAGGTACAATTATGAGTATAATATAAAAATGGCGGATATAAGAACATCATAAATAAGTTACGTGTAATATCGCTACAGTGTTCTTAGGGAAAACTATCGTGTGTAACGTCAAACAATTTCATAATATAAATATTTGCGACATAACATTATCCATTACCTTCTTGTTCGTGTATTTTTCCTGGCAACAACCTCCATTGTAATTTCTTGGAACAAGTTTTCAGCTAGCAAGTTAAGTTCTAACTTGAGTTATAAGTTGCGGTTAAGTTAAAACGGCTGTTAGTTCCGGTAACTTTGTGTCTGTCAGTTCGTGTTTATAGCTTTCTTGTAGTCAGCTGATTTATTAACGTAAAATACAATCTTTCTTTTATTAATTTTATTGATTATATGTATAGATACATTCTCCGAATGTTTAATAAATCTAATTCTTATTTTTGGATTTTGGATGTTTGTAACCAATAAACTCAAAAACTACTGAACCGATTTCAAAAATTCTTTCACCGTTGGGAAGCTACACTATCCCCGGGTGGCATAAGCTACTTTTTATCCCTGTATTCCCACGGGAACGGGAACTACGCGGGTGAAACCGCGAGGCGTCTGCTAGTTAGTCATATAAGATCTACTATCGGTATTAACATCAGCCGGCATACTATGACTTTTGTATTTGCAACGCTACCGCTCGGACTAAAAGTAGGTACTTACTAAAAAGTTACTAAAGACAAAAAGCTTTACACATGACAAAAACTGGATACTTTCTTCTATTTTCAGTAGTCCACTAAGCCTAGAACACATCTCTCAAATACATTCGACAGAAATGTTGTAGTGTAAGTTATTTACCTTAGTGAACGGATCAAACACCTACTCGCCGAGAAATGAAATTGAACTAGAAATCCTTCAAACACGTTCAAGAGTAAATTTATGTATTAATGATTATTTGACATTTTTGCTCTTGACATTGAATATTTTTTTGACTTTGTATTTTGTTATTATTATTGTTATTGATTGTATATATTAATTTTTTGCATGCCGAAAGGCAGCATATGGCGTGCTATGTTTTTAATTTCCACCATTCTACCCATATACGCAAACAAATAAATGATTATGATTATGATTATGATTAAAGCTCTACCTATTTAAAGGTTAGTCCCTATTGTTCTGAGTCAGCCCAGTTTTTATAAACTGTCCCACCGCTGGGAGAGTCTATTCTCATTGCGAGAAGGGCAACCCCACAGTCTACCACGCTGATCAAGTGCGAATTGACAGACTTCACACATCTTAGAGAACTTATTTTTTAAGTCATGGATATTTTCCTTCATCGTTTGAAATTATCGGCAATACACATATAACTTAGAATTTAAAAAAAGTTAGATAATATATAATCTCTATTACCTACTCGACCCTCAGGCCAGCTAAACGCACTGCTCCAATGAAACAGCGAGGTTTCCGAGTAAACTAAAATATCATCGATGCATCTTAACTGATGCTGCAATGAGTACTGATTCTCAGTACACACTGGCAGATTTTCAATTTAAGGATGGTAGCTAAAAAGCACCCTGTCTGTTATTATATAACATGCTATGATTTCCTTACGATGTTTTCCTTCATCGGGAACTTAAGCTCATCGTTGGAGTGTGACTCCATGCCCTCCATCGTTTGTTCCGACCATGCTAACCACTGAGCTATCATGGCTATAACTCTATCGTGTCATAGACTTCATTGGAACTTGTTTTTGTCTATTAAAGTGCCTGCAATAGTCTTAAAGAAACGTTATCTCTTACCATCACATTTGTTCTTCTCTTACTTATACGTAATATCAAAGATACTGAGTGAATACTAAGCCTAACCTGGGCCAAGTATCCTAGAATTGTGTCAAGTCGCGACGTGGGCTGAATGAAACGAAAAACAATTCAATTGTTGCTAACACAGAGGTGAAAGGTTTGCGATCCCGGTGTTCGATCTCAAGTGAAGTCACTCGAAATATTCGCTTCTGTTCTCAGCAAATATCTGATGAAAGAAAATAACACCTTGAGAATATAGTAGGTATTGTATCGCATACTATATAATACCTATGGGTCATTGATGCCACTTCAATATGAAAGTTGTATTGATGGATAGATTGCCTTGCCTTTTGCGATATCTATTTTCCTTATAATAATAATTGAAAGAGTAAATATAAGAGCTTAGAAGCCGCGTAATAAAATATGAAGCAATGTCAAGACAACACGAGCCTTACGAAAATTGAGATGCTGGATGAAAATTATAAAATCATTCCTATAATTTTAACCCACGACAGAACGGAGACGCTATATACGTTTGGGGTGAGAGGATGTTGTTTATGCAAATCCATGTTGCCATTTTTCATTAAAACTACTAGTCCGATTTTGATGCAGTTATCAGTAATGGGTTCGGGTTTGATTGGTACATTATCTTAGATAGGTGACAAAAACTTTTTAACCGTTGTGGGTTTTTTAAATTTTTTTGATGTTGCTTTTTATTCAAAGATTATTAAATTATTCTTACATCAAGTGCGAGGGAAGCCGTCTAGTTGTTTATTGTCCTTTCTCCTATGTAAGTACTCACGCAAAACGAGCACGTACGGCGAAAGGAGCCGAGTTTCTCTGACCTGCCCTCGCCGATTTATAGGCCGTAGGAAAATCCGGTACAGGAGCGTACTTTTTACGTTTATATCGGTTCCCTTGTATTTTATTACAATCCTTCGATATTGTTTTATTTCTAGCCGTAAATATGAACGCTGGTGAAACCCTTATTCCGCAGATGTAAGCTTTAATACATTGTAAAATAAAATAATAAGAACTTACGGCTGGGAGTGTTTGCTTTATTTAATATTTATTGGAGCGTACATCTATCGAAATTACTGGGCTGTTGAGACTAACTCTATCAAAAGTCTCAAAGTAATGAGCGCCAAAACAGTGATGCCCTGGACTTTGTTTTAAAGTTCTATGTATCGTATGTCTCAAAATATGTTTAGGAGCATAAATGGTTAATAAATTATTTGTAAAGTTATAACCAATTAGCAGGTCCTGGGTTCGAATCCCAAGGTACCTCTTTCTTTTCTAAGTTATGTGCGTATTGCCGCTGACTTTAAACGGTGAAGGAACCGTTTAAAGAAGAACCGAAGGAACACATTGAGAAGAGGCCCACACCCAGTGTTGGGACAATTTATAATAGTACAAAATTTACAATAAAAAACCGACTCTATGACCCTTAAGCCAACTAAACTCCAATGAAACAGCGAGGTTTCGGAGTAAACGAAAATGTTATCGATGTATACCTACAATTTTTTTAGATATTTGTTGAATTTTTAAAAACGGCTTGATCGAATTCGATATAATTTATATGGAACCTCTGAAGTATGATCTACCACATAAAAATAGAATCATCAAAATCGATTAATAATTGGCGGAATTATTGCGTAGCAAACATTAAAAAAAATATAGACAAATTGAGAACCTCCGCCTTTTTTGAGTCGGTTACAAACAGGGCTGAAAACATGAAAACATTACATTCCTTTTTGTGGCATGCGTCTAAAAATTGAAGGAAAAATGATAAAATGGTCGGCCCAACCAAACGCTAAAAAGTAAAATTCCAGAACATTTCCCATGTCACGCGCTTATCGGGATCGAGTTCAATATTTTCTCGGTAACAACGTCCTTGTTCCTGATATCGTCTTGTTCGGCTGATAACGACTCACTCCGGAACAACGTATAATAAAGAGACTTTTTTTACAATAAATTCTGCGTATAAAGAAACGTACTACTTGAGGTGATGTAGTAAGTTGCATGGTAACATCGTGCAGGAGTTTTCAAATTCCTAAACGATTTCCTCGATTTAACAAATTCTTCAAAACCTATTATAACGAATTTTCCTCACGATGTTTTTCCTTCATCGGCCAACTCAAGCTTATTGTTAGGACCCACACCTATTGGAGCTTGAACCGATAGCGCTAACCACTGAGCTATCATCGCTACGTTTGATACTAAGTATCGGATTAGTCGAAGGTGATAAATTCACCTGTCTCTCCGGTAAGGCTGCATCTCTGGTAAGTTAATAGGACAGAACCTAAAATGTAGTTTAACTCCAAAAATAGAATTTAATGATTGGGTCCTTTAGTCCTACAGTCCCTACAGTGCTAGAAAAGTAATTGAACGAGTAAGGTAGTGATCGCGCGCAAATTTATGGCCGCTCTGAACATGACTTTACCACATAAATATAATCATATAATCATAACTTTGAATATAACTTTTTTTTTTTATGGTTGACAGGCTAGTTATTTGACCACAGCTCACTTGATGTTAAGTGAAGGTGTGGTCGAAGATGGTAAAGCACACCTAGCCTGGAATGGAACTGGCTCTCAAGTGAGGCTGCCGGAACACACTGTTAGATGCTTGGCGGCAGATTTTCAACTTGAGGGTGGTAGCTAGCCAGCCGAGTACTAGAAAGTACCCTACCACCATGCTATGGTTTCCTCACGATGTTTTCCTTCACCGGCAGCTCAAGCTCATTGTTGGGGTTTGAACCCACGCCCTTCGGCATGCGAACCTACCGCGCTAACCACTGAGCTATCATCGCTACAAATACAAATAACAAAATAACTACAAATAACTATAACTACGAAAATACTTATTTAACATATGAAACTTGAAAATATAAGCTACTTGACACTAGCAAATACTTAAAACGCGACGCCAAAACCAAAGAAAAAAAAAGTTGAAATCATATTATCTAGTTCTGTTGAGTCTTGAAAAATATGTCACTGTTATATACTGCGACATTTAGCTATTATTGGTGGAAAGCGAGGGGCTAGGTTGGCAAACAACTAATGTTTTAATTCCACTAACCCTTGTCGCAATGAAATTCATTACCATTTCAGTATTGAAATTGAATAAACTGTTATTAAATTAACTTTTAAGAAGTCCTTCAAGGGAACGTCAAAATACTAGGGAGTTTCAGATGGGGAGATACAGAGTCAAATGCTTTGAGTTTTGAGTTTCTTTGAGGGTAGTTTGATAGCTTTTCTTGGATTTCAAAAGGAAGCCGGGAAAGGTTGCGTTCCATTTACGCCATTGTCGGCCCTTTGGAATACGAGTGAGAAGCTTTGTTAAGGCTTATAAGATTTTTGATTTCTGAAGAGTCTTAACTTGTTTTCAACCGACTACTAAAGAAGATAATGCCCATACATTTACACGAAAAACTCTTTAACTACGATTAAGAAATTAAGCCTGTACGTGCGTATTTGTTGTTTCATTAATTAAGTAACTGAATAGTTTTTTTTTTCATTGACAAATAATCAGTATTTTTTCATGTTTGATGATTTTTTTTTTCTTTGGGCTTGTCGTCGCATTTTTAGCATTTGCCAGTGTCAAGTGTTTTAAATTTTCAATATATTTGAAATTATAATACGGAGTTTGACTTGTAATTATTATTTATTTTATCAATAAAATATTTGTATCTTTTGTTTGATTTTGTGAAGTACAATATTAGTAGAGTCATTCACCTTTAGTTTTTTAACAGCAATGATTAGACAAATAAAAAAGAAATTACTTTCGACTTTTAATACAATATTTTTAGGTGAATTTCTGTACCTAAAATACTGTCAACAAAATGTGATTTATAATAATTATACTATGTATCACTTAGTAGTAAATGTCCGGAGGTCATCTAGGTAGGTACCACCGCAGTCCCACATATTCTGCCTTAGTGTGCATTGTATGTCTCAATGTAATGAACGCCAAAACTGCGATGTCTTGGACTTTGTTACTCAAAGTGCTGTATATCGCTGCAATGGTCATGGGTATGCGTTATCTTTTACCATCAGGTGAGCGCCTCGTTCATCTCATTATTTAAGTATCTAAAAAAAATGTGTGAACCTTATTTGCTGAAAAGTAGTAGAAAGGAGAGTAAGTGCAAGTTCTATCGCCATGGTAATATAATATCCTTGAGAGATAGAAACTTTTTCCATTATTGCACAAGTCATGTAACTACTTGATAACATTTTTTTTTAATTTAATTTGCCCCATCGGGCAGGCTAAACCTGTAAAGCCATACTGCCTTGTCTTAAGTGTTATTTCTGCTGTCTCTTAGCTATAGTTATGGTCAAAGTCCAGTCTTAGTCAAGTCCAGTCTATATTAGTCAAGTCTAGCCATGCTTTAGTAAAGTAGTGGCGACTTTACTATAAAGCTTCGATGGAGTTTTGGAAGGAACACGAAAAGTCATGTTTCACCACATTATATCATTTTCCCACACTCGCACTTGTGATTCGGCACTTTATGAATAAAACACTACCATTTTTATGCATAAACACTCGACAAAACACTAGTTTTGGAAAAAATGCAACGGAGAGACATGACTCTTCCCGCGTTCCCGCCAAAACTCTCCTACTTGATAACAGGAAAAGAAATTATTTCTTTTTGGTCTTGTTTGGCCATCAAAACATTTCATTGGCCAGGCACTCATTTACCCTAAAATTGCTTCGATATTTTTCCTTAATACCTACAAGGTTAACAAACAATCTTCCTTTCCAACATTCCTTTCCTGGTTACGTAAAATCCGTTCATTTCAAGCAGAAAATTTAAAAACCTTTAGACTTTCTTTTTATATTCAAAGAAGGCTATAATTACTCCACTTCGGTGCTCACAGCGGAAAAATTACAGTACAGCGCATGGAAATAATACGGCACGTCGGAAAAACATAGTTTTAATTAATGGTTTAAGATATTTATTTTTCTCAAAAAGAATATAATATTCACTTAAATATGAGAAAAATACATGTTTTTCCTTAATTAGGGTAGGTTCTTACGAATTGCAAACATACAAGCGAGACGAAACAAACAGTGGCGGGTAGGCAGAAAATTTGTTGTCACCGTAGTGACCTAGTGAGTTAGGCTATTAGCAATAATAACAAAACAGGAGATTCTATTACGTATCGTATTAAAGATTTTTTTTTATAGTTGACAGGCTAGGTGTTTGACCACAGATCACCTGATTTTAAATGACGGTGTGGTCGATGATGGTAAAGCACGCCTAGCCTGGAATGGAACTGGTTCGCAAGTGCACCGTTAGATACTTGGCGGCAGATTTTCAACTTGAGGGTGGCAGCTAGCCAGCCGAGTACTAGAAAGTACCCTACCACCATGCTATGGTTTCCTCACGATGTTTTCCTTTACCGGCAGCTCAAACTCATTCTTGGGGTTTGAACCCACGCCCTATGGCATGTGAAACTACTGCGCTAACCACTGAGCTATGATCGCTACATCGCTTTTGACGTGCTATTGTGTTTGGCAGGCACTGTAATTTAGCGAATTCCAGGTAATCACCGGACGTAATTAAAACGGCATTGTAATACCCCTATAGGCTATTGGATGTCAATATAAACCCTGATTACCCCTACAGCGGATGAACTGAAATATCTATGAAAAGATAAATATCCTTCTTGTTTTGATCATTAATTACTCGAAGCCTAATGCTAAAGGCACAGTTAAAATCACACAATATAGGTAAATCTTAGTAGAGTCCAGTCATGCCTCAATAAGTTGTGGTGACTTTACTAAGTGTGTGTGTGGTGTGGTGCTTCGATGAAGTCATGAAAGTCATCAAAAAGTCATGTTTCACTGCATTTCATCACTTTCACTCTTGTACGTAATTCGGCACTTTCTCAATAAGGTAAGCATAGACACTTTTTAAAACACATTTTAGTGTTTCAGCTATTAGCTTTAGTGTATCATCTACTTCGGTCAAAAGCTTAGCATTGCCATCCAGCGTGGCAATGCTGCCACATTCTGGCCACATTTCTCTCTGGTGAACACTTAAATTAGATTTTTTTTTTTGCGGGTAGGTAGTATTAATTCTAATATACTTTTTTTAAGTTGTTACTATAATTCGTTTTTGTAAATATAATTTTAGATGTAGATGAAATATAGGTATTATTAGGTATACATACCTAACTAGGTAAAATGTATATTCTCTATCTATATTCAAAATGTACAACAACGCTAAACTATACTTGATGACATAAGTATTCAAGAAGTATACAATGCCGTGTCCTGGAGTTTTGGCGGGAACGCGGAAAGAGTCGTGTCGCTCCGTTGTATTTTTTTTTCCAAAACTAGCGTTTAATGCATAAAAATGGCGGTGTTTTATTCATAAAGTGCCGAAGCACAAGCGCGAGTGTAGGAAAATGATATAATGTCGTGAAAATAAAACACTTGACACTGGCAAATGCTCAAAATGCAACGCCAAACCCAAAGAAAAAAAATGCCGTGTCCACGATATATGTCCGATATTTTGTGATTGATTTTCGCTTCCCTGGGTGCTGGTTTTTATGTGTTGACAGAACGTTAAGGTCAAATGTCCGTGGGCCGAAGGGTTCTTGATCCGGAGTCGAGTTAACATGGTTCTGCGAATCATTTCATTTAGTACACAATAGTCTATTGAAGATCGAGTGCGTATTAAACTGGGGCGTTAGAAGTTCAGGATTAATTTAGAAATCAATGGAATTCATGCTACGTGCTTCACCGAATTGCTAAGTTTTCCGTGAGAGATTTTTTTTTTAAAGTTTCGCTATCAAATTAATGTTTAATATTCATTTGTTTGACTATAAAAGTAATGTTTAATGTTTGTTGTTTAGCTATAGTGCTAGTATGAGTATTTATACATCTACATCTACTCTTATAATGTAATATAATTATAATAATAATATTGTCAAGAGAAAACATTTGTATTTTTGTATTTTTATATGTTTGTAATGAATGACTTCAATAACTATAGAACCGATTTCAAAAATTATTTTAAAATTAGAATACTACACTCTCCTTGAGTAACATAGGTTATACATATTACTTAGTTAAAAAAATAATGTCCACCCGTGTGAAACCGGGACGGGCCGCTAGTTATACTAGTTAGTTATTATATTTACATAGGTATAATATGTTTTCTTAATATTTTTATGTAAAATTAATTAAACAAACGAGACGATGGTATTACTGTATACTTACCTGATGGTAAGAGATAACGTCTGTCCATGATCAATGCAGCGATACCCAAAACTTAGAAGTCCTGCATCAGCGCCCATAACTTTGAGACATTTCATGATTAGCTTGATAAGTCTTGTAATTTCGCTAGATGCTCAGTTCATCAAGCCAAACGTACTGGACGTTTGGCTTGATGAACTGAGCAGTCTTGTACCAACTTTCCTTTATTATGAACATGTTGAATTGGTAAACAATCTGACTCGTTAAACTAAAACTTTATATTTACTTTACTTTGTAGATATATAACCTGCAAGTAAAACAGTGAAGTAAACCATTTAAGTATATATTTTTTTATGTTACTCACGTTTAATTATATTGGGTACACCAACTATAGTTTTGGCCTCATCTGGTACTCTACTTCAAGGAGTCAAAGCAGAGTACAACGCGCGGCCTCGTCTTACTTCGTATGCTGCGCGCCTCGCATAAAGAGATCTAAAGCGTATCTTCATCATAAGCTTTTAATTTATTGCTTTCTGATCTGTATTGATAAATTTTCTTTTATTTTTATGGTGGCTCTAACTTAATCAACTATGTGAACTCGATTTTATTAAAAACGCTAACGACTTTCGTTAACCGAACATTCCTGACTGTTCCAGAATATAAAACCAAGAAAGGGCGAGTGCGGCCGCTGTTAAAAGTAGAATTTCCACATTTCACACTCCTAATTTTGTGGAGTTTTGTGGCCGCGCTCTTCGAGTGAACCCCGAAATTTAATCAAACGTGACTATATTTCACAGTCTAATTTATTTAGTATTTGTGTAACGCAATGTGATAAAAGTCCGAAAAGAACCATGTGATATCGCGGTGAAAATACCCGATTTTCATCGCAAAAATTACTACTACTTACTGACCGATAATTAAGCGAAATGGTTCAGCAAGAGTATTTTAAATCATGTTAACAGGCTACTGTCATATCTATATAGGCTAGGCTATTTTTTACATTTTACCATCTTCGACTTCGACCGTCAATTAACATAAGGCGAGTTGTAGTCAAACAACTAGCTTGTCAACCGTTAAAAAATGAACAATAAAACCAAGTGTTTGACTGACAATTTTGATATATTCCTCGTGTTACGTTGCAAAACTTACATGCCAGTCAGACATCAGAAACTAGATCACATTCGCACGTGATTCGCGCTGGAAAATGTGAATTTTCTCGCATATTCCGACATTTTAGATTGCCCAGGGGTAGAAAAAGACGTCGGGATGTCTTCACTTTGTTGGCTAGACTTTCGTATGTGTCGACATCGATGCTAAGATGTACTTTCAAACTTGCAATGTAATCATTTTCGAGTCGATTTTTTTTAAATTGCAATAAAGGTTCGTAAAATGTAATGTACTAATTTGAGCTGCAGTCAAATCAGTACAAGACTGCTCACCAATAAATCGACGCGGTTTTAAAAAAAATACGAAATAGGTTCACGTTTGACCACTGATGTTAAGCAGGATACAGTCTAGTGCAGTATGCACGCTTACCTAGAAAAAATCTGTTTACTCTATATTTGAAGACACCCAAATTCAGCGGCGGCCTTAGCTGTTGTGAGGCCCGGGGCGACAGATCATTGTGAGGCCCTTTTTCTTTGAGTCCCTTTTAATAAAAAAAATTAGTTCGAGTGCTCGAGTGGCCGTAACATGCTTACACTAATAATTAAACCGTGCGTTCCGGGGGGTTTGTTAAGTGCGAGGCGCGAGATACACATACATATTTATGGTAAAGACATTTTTCTACAAGCGTTGAGTAAAGGCGGTTGCCCTGCTTGAAAAGGTGCATCAGAGCATTATGTGGTGCAACATTCCTTGCGCCATGTAAACCTTTATTTAAAAAATGTAACATTTTGCCCTTGCCTTCCCTTTACATATATGAGGTTTGTCTGTTTGTCCGACGACATTGCTCTCTATTCCCACTGAATTGTGACGTTCCTGGAAGGGATCGACAGAAACGACATATACATAAGTTGCTTGTCCCAGGACGGAGAATACATGTGTATAGTGGTAATGTATACTGTATGGCTATCACTATATTTAACAAATAGCCAAATTATTTTAAAGATTTAAATACTAGGAGCTTTAAATGTAATCTATTTAAATTTCTTATGGACAAGTGTTACTATGACATTAATGACTTTTTAAATGACACGCTTAAATAATTGTTTATATAATCTAATGCAACTAATAATATTTGTACACCCACGAAGGTAGAATATTTGATACCTACAATTATTATTCTAATAATAAGACCTACAATGTAAGACAATATTCTCACAAATAAACTGATTTTGATTTGATTTTTGATTTTGATTTTTTGCCACCCCCTAAGGCTGCCACTGCCCAAATTGTACCTACTTGTATAAGTTTGACTATTGAGTCAGTCATCGTGATCAACTGTTGACTTATTTGTGTTTATTCGATTCGTCAAAACTTCAACTAGTTGACTAGCAGGTTTCGTACTCTCACTATTCAGTGCAAGTCAGTAAAAACTTTGACTATTATTATAATGAACTCAAAAATATATTCTAACTTAAATGTGCATTGCTATTATTAGTAAAAGTTTAAAGCTTTTCCCAACCCTTTCGGATTTGGTGATGTTAAATATGTTATAGTTTTGGAATAATTCCCATTTTACGGCGTGATGGTGTTTACAAAGGACGAAGGGTCAGTAATTAGAAATGTTTGATTTTCATAACAACTTCAAAATAACAAAAAAGTTCACAAAATTAATATTATTTACTCATAAAAAGTCATTGAACTGAAAAGTGGCCCTGCCCATTCTACTATCGGACATCCAGGAGCTCCAAGAAGCGACACCGCTTCATGGTCGATATTCCAAAGACTCGAACTAAACGGTTCGAGTCTACCTTCATTGTACGAACCTCTAAACAATGGAATTTGCTGCCCGAGTGGGTATTCCCTGATATACAATCTGGGTGCCTTCAAGTCGCGAGTGAACCGGTTTCTTCTAGGCGAGCGTGCTCCGCCGTAGGCCACATCTTCGCTTTATATCAGGCGAGTTGGCGGTCAAACGCAAGACTATAAGAAGGTATTAAAAAAAAAAAGAAAAAAAAAATACAATAATCATTCGATGCGCAAATCTTTGATAATTACAAAAATGGCTAATGATATATAGCGTATGATAATGAGATATATATTTGTAGCGATGATAGCCCAGTGGTTAGCGCGGTCGGTTCGCATGCCGAAGGGCGTGGGTTCAAACCCCAACAATGAGCTTGAGCTGCCGGTGAAGGAAAACATCGTGAGGAAACCATAGCATGGTGGTAGGGTACTTTCTAGTACTCGGCTGGCTAGCTACCACCCTCAAGTTGAAAATCTGCCGCCAAGCATCTAACGGTGTGTTCCGGTAGCCTCACTTGAGAGCCAGTTCCATTCCAGACTAGGTGTGCTTTACCATCTTCGACCACACCTTCACTTAACATCAGGTGAGCTGTGGTCAAACACCTAGCCTGTCAACCATTAAAAAAAAAAAAAAAAAAAAAAAAAATGTAATAAAGAGATTCAATTAAAGACTCGATATCGATTTGCAAAGAAGAAGTTATTATGAGTATTTCGTCGCGAATACAGAATTATTAACTTTTCTTAAATTGTGCGAATTGAACAAACATGTTTTGTTAAACTCCACGCGGACGAAGTCGTGGGTAGCAGCTAGTGATAAACAATACACAAACGATTTCAACACTTCACAGGTCTTTCCGTAATGTTTATATTAAGAAAGCGTCACCAACAAGTTAACATAATAGAAACTTATCCGGCGAACCTTGGAAAGAAAAATAAGATGAACAATACACGTGTAGATATCTCCGACACGAGGCAACTCTAGAAATGTACAACAGAAACCAGTCGACAGTGATGACGGCTTTTGCAAAATAGCCCTAGTGTCAAGGAAAATAAATGATACAATGTAAACTACCAGTTTGGTACACGTAATTAGGTCTAGGTAATAAACGTGATTAGGTAGATAAACCTAAGCCTATTTCGTATAAAAAAGGTAGGTACTTAACTAGTATAGTAGTTAAAGATAAAGATTATTCATTTGCGCCTTACACACAGCGCCATCTGACGCCAAACTAAGCAGAGCTTGTGTGATGGAAGTCAGATAACTGATAGAATATCCGGTTTATAGAATATTCAAAATGATCCGGTTTTCTACCGGATACATTTTGAAGAGTGCGCTTCAGATCTGCATGACCTAATTCCACCTTGCCTATTCTACTATCGGACAGCCAGGAGCTTTAAAAAGCGTCACCGCTTCATGGTTGATGTTCCAAAAGCTCGAACTAAGCGGTTTGATTCCACCTTTTTCATGCGTACCGCTAGACATTGGAATCAGCTGCCCGAGTGGGTGTTCCCCAATGAATATAGTCTGGGTACCTTCAAGTCGCGAGTGAATCGGTTTCTTCTAGGCGAGCGTGCTCCACCGTAGACCGCATCTTCGCTTAACATCAGGCGGGATGGCGGTCAAACGCAAGCAAAATACTTATATAAAACACGAGTAGTATAAATTGGTACAATATACATCGATGTTAGGCATCTCATTGACAGAATCTCAAGAACAAGAAACCATAGCTCAGCTGAGTATGCTCACAATCAAACAAAACATAAACTTATTTTCGACGATAAAAAAAATATTGCACGCTGGAAGTAAGTAGTAAGTAAAACGTTTAGAGGAGGCTTCAGGTGACCAGAATGCTGGCATCTACTTTGGTCAAAAGCTTAGCATTGCCATCCAGCGTGGCAATGCTGCCAGCATTCTAGCCACATATTCCTCCTCTGACGAACTTTTAGATTAAGTGTTTTGTATAAATTTTGTAAATAGTATTAATTATTGCAGCTAGCGAAATTACTGGGCTGTTGAGAATAACCGTCGAAAGTCTCAAAGTAATGAGCACCAAGCAGTGATGCCCTGGACTTTGTATTGCTACCCAAAATTCTGTGTTTCACAATGGTCATGGATAGGCGTTGTCTCTTACCATCAGGAGAGCGTTTCGTTTGTCGTATTATTTTTCACATAAAAAAAATTAAGATTTTTTTTATTTTGTTTAATAAAGAACCTCCCAGTAGTAAGTAATAAGTAATTTCTGAAATATCTAAGGGAAAACGCGCCGTTCAATTCGGAAATAGCCCGGTTTATATTAAGAGTTAATCAGAGAACTAATTAAACTAAGTTTACGGCGGCTTTCAGCGTGGAAAAATACCATCAACTTAACTAACAGCTTGACCTAGAGTCCTACTTATCTTACGACTAGATGATATACTTGTATTAAGTTGTATTTACGTTTGATGAATGTAGTAATTTATCTTCTTGATAATTTATGTAGCGATGATTGCTCAGTGGTTAGCGCGGTCGGTTGACACGCCGAAAAGCGTGGGTTCAGTTTTCAATAATGAGCTTGAGTTGCTGGTGATATAAATTATCGTAAGGAAACCATAGCACGGTGGTAGACGGTTCTCTTTAGGTATGTAGTAGACTTTTTTTCTTTGGTTTTGGCGTCGCGTTTTGAGCATTTGCCAGTGTCAAGTATTTATATATTTTCAAGTTTCATTAGTTAAATAAGTGTCATCGTAGCTAAAGTTATAGTCAAAGTCCGGTCTTTGTCAAGAACAGTTCGTGTCAGTCAAGTCCAGTCATACTTTAGTAAAGTAGTGATGACTTTACTAGAAAGCTTCGATGGAGTTTTGGAAGCTACACAAAAAGTCATGTTTCACCACATTATGTCATTTTCCCATACTCACGCTTGTGATTCGGCACTTTATAAATAAAACACCAACATTTGTATGTATAAAAACTCGACAAAATACTAGTTTTGGAAAAAAATACAATGGAGTAAGGCGATTCTTTCCGCGTTCCCGCCAAAACTCCTGTACTAGACTTTAGTTTTAGCCATATTATTATCATCTTAAAGTAGAAATAGTTCACTTATAAGAAACTAGATGTCGCTACGGCCGAAGAGACAAATGTTAAAACGCGGTAGCATTTCGTTCTGTGACGTAAGACAAAGTGCAACAGAACTTAGAATGTATTAGACAATAAATCCGGTGTAAAAAGAATTACCAATGTGGTTTCATTACAACGAGCTATCGGTGGAACACACGTAGTTGAACCGATCTAATAAACCGTGAACAAAAATCACGTCAACTTCTATAGAAATTAATGGTTACGCCGATATCATAGGACTAGCTTCTCAGTCTTAAATCCTGAAGCAGATTCTAATAATAGCCATACTCCCTATTTACCCCCTATTTACTCCCTATTTACCTCGCTGAGTGCTTAATACCCCCAAAACGATGGCTTTCGAGTTTCCACCCACCGCCATCGGATATCCGATGATTGGATACTTGACAGGATTCTGACACAGATGAAAACAGATAGACAACTCTAAGCTTACATATCTATCTATAGATACTATTATAAAGAGGAAAGATTTGATTGTTTGTTTGTATTGAATAGGCTCCGAAACTACAGGACCGATTTCAAAAACTATTTCAACATTGGGAAGCTACACCATCTCCGGGTAACATAGGCTACTTTTATCCTTGTAATTTCACGGGAACGGGAACTACGCGGATGAAACCGCGAGGTGTCCGCTTGTTGAAAATATTTATAGATCGTCTTATAACATTATTATTCATAAATGAACGATATGTATTTGTATCTCTTACTATCAGGAGAGTGTCTTGTTCGTCTCATTACTTTTTACATTAAAAAAAATGAAATAAAAATGTAATCACTAATCACTAGTATTATAAATGTGAAAGTTCGGATGGATGGGTTGGTTGGTATGTTTGTTACTCTTTCACTCAAAAACTACTGAACGGATTTTGATAAAATTTGGTATGGAGGTAGCTGAAACCCTGGATTAACACAGACTACTTTTTATTCCGAAAACATGTAGCGGATAACACCGCGGGGCGCGGCTAGTATCAGTGTAAATAGTTTGTCGTCACAAAACCAGCAAGAATGACGCCCGAAACAATAAAACTACTTACATATCTGTACTTTAATCTGTTCCCAAGGAATATCAAATCAATTCTTGGGTTCGGCTTCAAATCGAAATATTCTCCTTTTAGACGAGAGCACTTGTCTCGAGTGTTTGTGTCTCCGGAATAAAATTATTGTTTTTATGTACTCACTCTGTGTTTTCTACTACGTCTATCGCCAAACTTGAGTTTTGGTGTTTTTCTAACATTATTCGAAAAATAAAAAACGAACCCCTATTCTTTCTTATGAATACTCAAACATGTTTCTAGAAAAGGTTCCATTTCAAAACGGAATTTCATAAATAAAAAGATAAATAAATATTGGAGGACATTTTAACATAGCGCCATCTAGCCCCAAACTAAGAACTTACTTTTTTTTTGGAAAGCAATCAATGAGGTTCTCGGAATACTCATTTATGTGTATCATATAAAAGGAGCCTCCGCTGTAGTATGTTTGTTTTTGTTGTTAGATTGGGTTAAGTTTTAAGATTATTGTTATTTATGGCCAATAAGTATTACTAATTTACTGATTTAAGCAAAGCTTGTACTATGGTAACCAGATAGCTGACAAAATACTTTAATACTTTTTTTTTTTGTAATAATGAGCAATCTAGAAAAACACTTTTTGTTGTAATATTCGATATACATTTCTGTCGGTTATGAATTAAAATTACGTTTTCATTTTTATTAAGTTCTTAAAACATAGATTTTAATTTACATGAAAATAGACAAATTTTAAATTGGCAATAAAAAAAATTTACATTCAGTACGCCAAATGCAGGTGTAAGGTGGAATCGCCATTCTACAGGGAGTAATTCGAGCCGTATCCTACAGATAAACTTTGTCTCCGTCTGACCATTAATTTATATCCATTTGAAGGTCAAAAAAGGCATCAGCAATTTTGAAGACGTTCGCCATCCCGAGTTAGACCTCAAACGCCCAACTCGTAAGAACCGACCGAAACTCTCCCACAACTACGCGTAGGTTGTAGGTACAATAGCGTAGGCCTGAGCCCTGATTCTGTAATTTACACAAGAATTCTTGCCGAAAACGTGAAAGCGTTTATAACACATATGAAACTTATTTGGACGATCGTAACAATGATAGCTCAGTGGTTAGCGCGGTCGGTTCGCATGCCGAAGGGCGTGGGTGTAAACCCCAACAATGAGCTTGAGCTGCCGGTGAAAGAAAACATCGTGACGAAACCATAGCATGGTGGTAGGGTTCTTTCTAGTACTCGGCTGGCTAGCTACCACCCTCGAGTTGAAAATCTGCCGCCAAGCATCTAACGGTGTGTTCCGGCAGCCTCACTAGAGAGACTAAAAACTAACAATATTTGTACACCTACCAAGGTAGTATGTTTGATACCTATTAGAATTTTACTACTCAATAAGACACAATTCTAACAAATAAACTGATTTTGATTTTGATTTTGAAAGATAACCCGTCTCCATGACCATTACAGCAATATTTAAAATTTTCAAAATAAAATCCAGAGCATCGCTGCTTTGGCGGTGATGTCTTTGAAACTTTCGATGGTTAGTCTCAACAGCCCAGTAATTTCGCTAGCTGCAGTACCCTTCAAACCGGAACACAGTAATGTCTACACACTACTGCTTAGCGGCAGAATAACTGGTACTGCGGTGGTACCTACCTAGACGATCTCCTGCTAAGGAAATCTACCACTTAACAAAAACCTACATGATGTGCTTAAGTTTTTTATTTTAGAAAATACTCAATACAATAGTACACTTTTTCAATTAATAAGTTGGTGAGAGCTGATTTTATCCTCAACCCTTATGACAGTAGGTAAGTTGTCCAATATTATTGGTAGCGTACAGATGACCAAAACGTTTTTGAAACGAATAAACAGAACACAGATATCGATTGGCCTCATACATCGACACACACTGTTAAAACATAACCGTTCCTTTTGGCTTCGCCGTAGTCGAGTAAAAAATATATTTAGGCACGTATCTCTAATTGGTGAAATGGTGAAACCACATCATTATGGAGATGATGTACACGGTACATGTAACACAATCAGGCACACTCACTTCGTTATATACAGACAGACAGACTCCCCCGTCCCCTTCTCTTTTTGTATTATAAGTAGAGATAGATAGGTAGATTTTCATGTTCGTTAAAACATAATTGGTTTGTTACTTTATAATAATAAAATCAATCTAAATAGAATAACCGTCTATGTGATAGTAATGAGGTGAACGAGACGCTCTCCTGATGGTGATAACGCCTGTCCATGACCATTGCAGCAAAGTACAGGGCGTCGCTGCTTTGACGCTTATTACTTTGAGACTTTCGATGGTTAGTCTCAAAAGCCCTGTAATTTCGCTAGCGGCAGTACCCTTCAAATTGGAATGAAACAGTAAAGATTTTTTAATCACAGCTTCATTATCTAGCCCCAAACTAATTACTTAGTTTGTTTGTATTATGTTAACCAACCAGATAACTGATAGAATACTTACACACGTATGTTTGTAAATAAATACTTATAATAGATACAGAACACCCAGGCACAGAACAGACATCTATGTTTGTAATACATTAACAGCCCTGTTGGTTCATTGGTAGTATGTCTGCTCCAAGATCTAAAAGGCGTGGGTTCGATTCCCACCCTGGATAAACATTTTGTGGTACAAAAAAGTATTTAAGTGTTCTATAATTTATCTGACTTCCATAGTACAAGCTTTGCTTAGTTTGGGGTCAGATGGCGCTGTGTGTAATGTCCTGCGATATTCATTTATTTTATTTATATTTTTGTGTTGAGTGTACATATAGCTCAGAGGGCCCAGACAAAGAAACATTCGAGAAACATTTAAAATGTACAGTTTGACATAACTAAGCGGTCGATATGTCAATCCCGTACATTTTTGGACACAGGAAGCACAGTGTCTCGTCAACAAGAAAGCCATATAAATGGAACGTCTCAGTGTCCTGTCTACCAAACATCAAACAAACTGAATTCATCCGAGTGATTCATGTTCACTGAATTTGTTACAAACGTCACAGTCATTCCACAACACTTCGCTTAGATATTTGAGATTATTTGGTGTTCCCTCATAAATATCCGAATCTGTGAGAAAAAGACGAAGTGCCGTGAATAGGAGTTCATTTCACGCGTCTTTGAGCATAATCTCAGTGCTTACTGTGAAGCGATAAAACCAGGTTTTAAACGGTTCCTTACGTTACACAAAGAAAATAAATGGAATTATTATTATTACATTCTGTTTTGTATGTTATTGAAACAATGAAATGAAATGCAAGATTTGAGTTTTTTGGCGGGAACGCGAAAAGAGTCGTGTTGCCCCATTGTATTTTTTTCCAAAACTAGTGTTTTGTCGAGTGTCTATGCATAAAAATGGTGGTGTTTTATTCATAAAGTGCCAAATCACAAGCGCGAGTGTGGGAAAATGATATGATGTGGTGAAACATGGCTTTTCGTGTTGCTTCCAAAACTTCATCGAAGCTTTATAGTAAAGTCGCCACTACTTTACTAAAGCATGACTAAACTTGACTGATACGGGCTGTACTTGACCAAGACTGGACTTTGACTATAACTGTAGCTCTACGAGGAAACTTATTTAACTTTTGAAACTTGAAAATATAAAACACTTGACACTGGTAAAAAAGTCTTGTATTTTTTTCTTTAATTTTGGCGTCGCAATTTGAGCATTTGCCAGTGTCAAGTGTTTTGTATTTTCAAGTTTCATAAGTTAAATAAGTTGCCTCGCTCTAGGTATGTTTACCATCTTCGACGACACTATCACTTAACATCAGGTAAGCTGTGTTCAAACACCTAGCCTATCAACTATAAAAATGTATTTAAGTGTACAGTAGACTACCTACCACACCTTTATTAAATGTCTAAAAAATTTAATTTTAAAATAAATACTTCAAAGTGCCAGATAATGTTCATAATGAATGTATTTTTATGGATTCTAAGCTTACTTTGTCTGGTTTAATTAAAACTTGCCTTCGCAGGAAAAATATTTTGTATAAAGCAACAAATAAAACGGTAATAAATTCGGCCAAAGGTATCACAGTGGTAAAGAATTAAATAAAGGTAATTACAAGTATGTTGAGACTAACCTTTGAATATCTAAACGTAAAGAGCACCAAAGCTGCGATGCCCTGAGACCATAGACAAAAGGTAAAGTTGTCTAATAAACGAATCGCCTTAGCGATCACTGAACGAATGTTACTTTGTCTACCAATAAAATTGCGTTATCGTTAAAGCGATAGGAAATGTAGAAATGGACTCGTTTTGTAGCGAATGCTATTTGTCAAGGCCCCCTGGATTTGTTTTGCTATTCAAAGTACACTGCTATGGTCGTGGGCATGCGTTATCTCTTACCTTCAGGAGAACGTTCCGTTCGTCTTGTTACTTTTATTGGTAAAAAATCGTCGTTCCTACAATGTTAAATAAGTAAATTTACTTGGTGGTAGATTTCTTTATCAGGAAGTCGTCTAGGTAGGTACTACCGCAATATCAGATGTTCTGCCTCCAAGCAGTAGTGTGCCAACATTACTGTGTTCCGGTTTGAAGGGTACTGCAGCTAGCGAAATTACTGGGCTGTTGAGACTAACCATCGAAAGTCTCAAAGTAATGAGCGCCAAAACAGTGATGCCCTGAACTTTGTTTTGTTACTTAAAGTTCTGTGTATCGCTGCAATGGCCATGGCCTAACCATGGCCATTGCAGCGATATCTCTTACCATCAGGAGAGCGCATAGTTCGTCTCATTACTTTTACATTAAAAAAAAAAGTTGATTCTAAGAACCAGTGAATTGTTTTGTTACAATAAGTAAACATACACGCAAAAACAACAGTTTTAATGATCAACAACTGGGAATGAGAATTCTTAGAATTTTATCGTTTCGATAACAGAATACCGCCCTTATTCGAGAACATACCTACAGTATTATTTCTATCTCCGTCGCTTTTAAAGCAATTAAAATAAAAGAGAAGAACGAAAATATTGGAATTGCTCAACAGATAACAAACTAAACTACGGTAAGGTAGGCATGTGGTGAATCGTTTACAACATCAAAGCGATGCTTGTCAGCCCAGTGGTAAGTGCGGTCGATTCACACGACGAATGGCGTGGGTTCAAACCCCAACAATGAGCTTATAACTTTAAAAAAATAACCTCTCAGCCTATTTTTTTTATTTTTTTTGAAATACAGGAATGCTGTATGTCTGTATGCTAGTATGTAGTTTTTAATCTGAGGCTAGTATACAGACCGACTCTACTGTCAGTAGTTAATGTCATTCAATTTTAGCTTGTTTTTAAAGAAAATGTTTCTCTCGGCAAGTAACTACATACATTTTCCAATTAAGATATTCGTCTCTACTCAGATTGCCAGATCGTAATCAAGGCTTCAAGTGCTTACGCGTAGACTTGCTTGCGTTGGTAAAAGGAAATTATTGGTTTGTGTTAGAAATTAATATTGAAATAAACTTTGTTTAAAACCTACTTGGTGTCTTTAAATCAAGAGTTAACAACTTTCTTCTAGGTAAACATGCTCCATCTTAGACTACACAGGCAGGATGTGGACATCAGTATGTTAGTGAGACATAAACCTATTATGGATAAATAAAAAATATCATCAATGTATACATTTTTACATTTTCGTTGACTTTTTAAAAACCGCTCGATCGATTTCAATAAAATTTATATGGAACCTTTGAAGTATGATCTACCAAGCAAAAAAGTTTAATCAAAATCGTTTCATAATTAAATTAAATAAATAAATATCATAGGACATTACACACAGCGCCATCTGACCCAAGCATCTGAACTAAGCAGAGCTTGTGCTATGGAAGACAGATAACTGATAGAATACATTAAATACTTTTTTTTGTAAATATATACTTATAATACATACAGTACACCCAGACACAGAACAAACATCGATGTTAGTCACACAAATGGTAGTCCTGAGTGGGAATCGAACCCACGCCCTTCAGCTCTCGCAGCAGACATACTACCAATGAACCAACAGGGCTGTCAATTAAATAGTAAAGTAAATTATATAAATATAAAGTAAATACATAAATAAATAAATATCGCAGGACATTACACACAGCGCCATCTGACCCCAAACTAAGCAAAGCTTGTACTATGGGAGTCAGATAACTGATAGAATACTTAAATATTTTTTTTTTTTGTAAATACATACTTATAATACATACAACAAATACATACTTATAATTGGTGGAATGATCGAGTAATATACTTGTACATACAAATAAATTAAAACAACATATAGTGGAATTAAGAAGAAGAACCTCCTTCTATTTTGAGTCTGTTAAAATCCACGTCCAATGAATATTCGTAGCGACGTCATACGCGGAGTCCCAGCTCGTTTCTCTCGCTTGAAATTACATTGCCCAGGTAATGGGGCCCTCCGTCATAATATTATCATAAAAACGCGAAAATGCAGCTCAATTTCTCCTTTATGGCGCACCTTTTCATTACTACAGATTGCCTAAACGTCATAAATCTGGGGCTCGGGGCCGGTGCCACGACTTATGAGACTTATTTTTTCATTTCGGTAATTACCAACAATAACAACTTTTACTTCAGGTGGTTCGATTTCCATACAAATAAATTTTTGCCATTCATGGACAAATGGAGCATAATTTTACAGTGAAATTACTGGCATTTATTTTGGTCTTTATTTGCGGTAAATCTCAATTGCTTGAATAAAACAATAGATTATTATACATACTAACGAAAACACGCAAATATAATATCAGCACAATTATAACATTTATAATACTAATATTAATTAAATTCTATTTGACAGTCCTGTTGGTTCATTGGTGTAGAATGTCTGCTTCAAGAGCTAAAGGGCATGGGTTCGATTCGCACTCAGGACAAACTTTGTGGCATAAACAAATGTTTGTTCTGTGTCTGGGTGTAGGTACTGAATATATTATAAGTATGTATTTACAAAAAAAAAGTATTTAAGTACTCTATCAGTTGGGTAGTTCTTTGCTTAGTTTGGGGTCAGATGGCGCTGTGTGTAATGCCCTACAATCAAAAATGTAAAGGGCCACTTAAACCTATACTTACGACCCAGGTGAAGGTTTAAAGGGCACCGACACCTAGCACAAGCATGTATAACAAAACCAACAAAAGACACAGATTCCAAAAAGATTCCAACGAGCACACTCGCACGTTCCTAAATTGTTTTTTTCCAAAACCGGCAGCTCTGCGCGAAGTTTTAACGATCCCACCTCTCCGCTTGAAAGCTCTCGCGCTACTATTTCAGTGTTCATTAAGGATATACTGACCTAAATGTGTTCAGCTTAAAGTTCAAATTGTGTTGGTTTGTGATGATTATTCATCGTCAACTTTCAATCCACGGCTAGATGGGCTTCCTCCATCTTTACTTTTTATTTTATATGGTTGACTGGCTGAGTGTTTGACCTCAGCTCACCTGATATTAAGAGATGATATGGTCGAAGATGGTAAAGCACACCTGGCCTGGAATGAAACTGGTGAGGCTGCCGGAACACACCGAAATACCTACTAGAAAATGCCTTACCACCACACTACGATTTCCTCACGATGTTTCCCTTCACCGGCAGGTTAATTGCTAAAATAGCTCATTGCTAAGGTTTGGACCTACGCACTTAGGCGTGTCATCCGATCGTGCTAACCACCGAGCTATCATCGCTACATAAAAGCAACCCTATATTATTGGTGGACTTTTCACACAACACCATAATCATAGTCCCAATGCTTGTACTATGGAAACCAGATTATATAGAAAAGGTTATTTTATTTTTATTCATAAACACCCAGAAATAAAACAAACATCTATGTATGAAATTAACATTTTTTTTAAATTCATTGTTTGGCGCCTATGTACTTTCAGGATGACTCGTAAACATTAATGATTGCCTACTAACACAACAAATACATTCTTATCTCCAGCAACAACACCATGAAACAACTTATTAAGAATAATAATTACCTCCCTGATGACTGTATATTGTTACCACTTCCTTTGGACCTCCTTCCATAAGCAAAAATATCAGATTAACGTGTCTTCCTATTCTGGTCTCCGCAACAAGAGTGGTAATGAAGTCTTCTCAAAGTAAACAGTGACAGGGAATTTCCCGTCTTTTACAGATTGTTTTAAGCGTTAATTTCCCTTGTCGGTTTCAATGCTGAGTGGAAAAATGTCTCGGAGGCTTTGCGGTAAATTCTTGGAAGCGTGAAAGAAAAGCAAAATTACGAGATTAATTGAATTAACTAAGTACCGCTGTTTTTTTTTGATTCTCTTTGCCTCTCGCTTGTACTTAATGGCTTGGTAGGCATTTACATTGGCTTTTTACAATAAGAGACGTTAAGTACAGAAATACAAGAAAAATAGCTTAAATTCGGATCGGGTCAGATACATATTTATTTTTTCCGAGTAATAAGCAGGTGAAATATTGACAGCCCTGTTCGTTCATTGGTAGTATGTCTGCTCCAAGAGCTGAAGGTTCGATTCCCATCCAGGACAAGCATTTTGTGATATAAACAAATGTTTGTTCTGTCCGGGTGTGCTGTATGTATTTACAAAAAAAAACTATTTAAGTATTCTATCAGGTATCTGACTTCCATAGTACAAGCTTTGCTTAGTTTGGGGTCAGATGGCGCTGTGTGTAATGTCCTATGATATTTATTTTATTTTATTATTAATACTATTTTCGAAAACAAATTGCGAATGCATTCTGGTAATTGACGAGATTGACTTGGGACCGGAACAATGCTGTAAAGATACCACTAGTATGTATTCTATACGCCTTACATGTGTATAAACTATGATAGCTCAGTGGTTAGCGCGGTCCGTTTACACGCTGAAGGGCATGGGTTCAAATCCCAACAATGAGCATGAGCTGCCGTTGAAAGATATGTGGGAGTATGAGGGGTTCAGAACGACGTCGTCTCTTGCTTTACTCGTATTGCTCATTACGTGAAGCTGTTTAGGGAGCTACAGATACTGCCTTGCCACATTTTAGTATATGACAGTAGTGAGACAAATTAAATGCTATTCTGATAGTAAAAGATGACATCTGTCCATGACCATTGAAGCTTTACACAGAAATTTAAGTAACAAAACATAGCCCGGGGCATCGCTGCTTTCTGCTCATTACTTTAAAATATTCGATGGTTAATCTCAAGAGCCCTGTAATTTCAAACGTACAATCAATTTGAAATATAAATAGACAAATTCATTATAAAGAAGAATGAACACTATATTTTCCGTAGTCATTTCAATTAGGCGCGACCTCCATTCACAATTTAATGCGTTGATTGAGTTTTAATTCGTCTCATTTCCCTCCAGCGTCGAACGATTAACCTTATTGCGATGTGGGCGATATTAAAACATTGGGTAAACGGGAAAGGTTACATTAACATTTTTAGCTTAAATATTATATGAGACAGGTATTACAGTCGAAACCGATTACAACGACATCGTTTATAATGACAGATTGGTTATAACAACCGAATGGCAAGGTCCCGACCGAATCCCTCTACAAACTCATAAGTAAACATACCGCCTATAACGACATCGGATACTGCGACATATCGCTTAAAACGACGAAACTTTATCGATAATCATCGACAATAACGACCAACCGTTTACTTGTTCCAGCAAAACAAAAAAATGCGAACAATTTTCATCCTTATACTAATCTATGAATGAATATTTTGACTTAGGTACTATTATTAGCTACACACTTTCTTCCTCCCTATCCGACTCTTCCGCGCTCTTTTTCATTTGACCTTGCATGTTTCTTGTTTTTCATTTAGTGCAATAGTTGACAGGGTGATGTAGGTTTTATTTATTTTTTCGACATTTTATTTGAAAACATGTTCATATGCGTAACCTATACCCATACCTACTACATGCATATGACTACTTGTATATGTTGCTTATAACAACTATCGGATAGAACATCCGTAGTATAGGGTCCCTTCAATGTCGTTATATCCGGTTTCTGTAGTTTCTATTTATGTGATAATTATAATTACGCCTAAAAAATGGAAGCAGAAGTGGTACCTTCCAACATTATGAAGAAAAATTGAATAGTTTCTATTCACATCCGGAGCTGTACGCGGGAGATCGCTAGGGAAATCTTGACACAAAACTTTTATGAACATAGGATTCACTGTGGACTTTCAGACTCATCAAATAAGACTTTCTTACACAACAGCATACCTCATTATGAAATGGAACTGGTTTCCTACATTTGGCATATGCAGTATACCAGACTTCACGTACTTTCAAGAACATCAAGAACACTCAGATGTACGAGGTTGTAACTATGATAGATCAGTGGTTAGCACGGTCGGTTCACACGCTGAAGGGCGTGGGCTCAAATCCCAACAATGAGTTTGAGCTGCCGGTGATGGAAATGATTTAACACACATACGTCACCACCTTGCTACGGTTGTCTCAGAATATTTCACTTCACCGAAAGCTCAATCAAGCTCATAGTTGAAATCAATAATATACAAATTTACAATTAAACAAAACCGACTCCATGACCCTCAGGCCATCTAAATGTACTGCTCCAATGAAACAGCGAGGTTTCGGAGTAAACGAAAATATCATCGGTGTATACAATTTTTAGATTTTTGTTGAGTTTCTAACAACCGCTCGATCAATTTCGATAAAGTGTATCTATATGGGACTCCCATAAAATATGATTTACCAAGCAAAAAAATAATTATCAAAATCGATTCATATTTGGCGGAATTATCACGTAACATGAAAAAAAACATACATACAGTCGAATTGAAAATCTCCTCCATTTTTTAGTCCGAAGAACTCAAGTTCAAGTTCAGAATCAATAATGTAATTATGATCATATATCGGTGCCTAGTTGTATCAATAATGTGGTTTTAATATAATATTTTTTTTATAAAATAAATTTACGTTTGTCAACCAACTCGCCTGATGGAAAGCGACGGTACGGCCGAGGATGGAGTATGTTGATCTACAAGTCAGAAAAAACGTCCAAATTGTAGGTCACAAGAAACGTATAAGCCGGCAATGAGTTCCTTTCATTCATGTATCAAACAAAGTAGAGTCAGAGTACGAATACTAGCAACGTCTGCGAGGACGTGCATGTCAATACCAGTAATTATTTGTGTTAAAAAAATGGATCAAACGCAGTGCATAACAGAAGCAGATAGCACCCCGAGAGAGAGAGGGTAAATTATAAACAAAGCAACATTATCAAGTAAAATCATGGATGGCGATGATAATGAAGCTTGTCAATGCTTGAAGTAAAAGTTGTGAAATACCATTTTGACTAATTCACGTCTCAAGTCCGAACTTCGACTAATGACCGCCTCGTGAAATGAATCGGAAAAACTGTCGCCCTCAGTCTTTGTCGTCGATATATAAATAAGGAACAGAAGAACGAAACTTTCCCTCAACCATTGGTGTTTAGGGATTTCCTTAAGGACCAATAATAGAGTTTATTCCGAACTTGGAAGGAAATTTTGTGTTATTATTGGTATATGTCAATTCTCACGACGCTATTTTCATTCGATTGGGTCGCCAGTGATATTGCTTATGTAATTTCAAAGCTATTACTTAAGAATAAGAGAACACTTTTTTTACAGAAGCTACGCTATACTCTGTCTGATTTCTAAATTCTAAGCCCTCGAAGTATTTATTGTACTACTGTTTTTGTATTTATCTTATTAAATAAAATATTAATTTGTTGGCATACATTTTTTATAACCTGAAAAAGTTTGGAAGAAATATGTATTTATTATATAACATACAAGTATAACAAACAAAAAAATTATCTTCGAATTAATACTACCTACACTATTTACGAATTTGTGAAAGCAACCTAATCCAAGAGCCCATCAGAGGAGGTACGCGTGGCCAGAACCCTGGCAGCATTGCCACGCTGGATTGCAATGCTACGCTTTTGACCAAAGTTACAGTAGATGCCAGACCTTCACGGTCACCTGACGCCTCCTAAATACGGAAAAACTTATAAAACTGATCTAAATATGTACAATTTTTTTTCTGATTGCGATATCTAAATAGATGGCCATTGATCTCTACAAATACAAATCATTTATTAATAACATCTATATTAAGATACCTGGTCTAAAAATTTCAGCTTTAATTTGTTTTCCACCGAACGAGTTGTTACTGTTGTTAGAAGGGTAAAATAATTATTAATTAATTTCAAATCTTGATTGATGGATTCAGGCGTTACTTCGCGGAAGTTCATTTGGGTGCTCAAGGTAAATATATGCATAGTTCAATCGTTTCAGTTACAACAATGATGAGTGAGTAAATTTAATCATAGACGTTAGGTATACAAAGGATAGCAACTTTATTGAAATACAAAAAGTTTATAAAAATAGAATCAAATTCATATTACATCACTGTAATTTCTACATGACAGTAACTATAAAATAACTACAAATATTTTAGGCAGTTTCGTTATTATATTTACTAAGTTTGTTCGTTACATCACTTGAGTATAGCGCCACTATAATATTCTTAACAAACATTTCTCTACAAGAAAAACAATACGATACTGTAACTAGAATTTGTATAAGATTTGTTTGTTTGATCACAGATATTTACTTGGTGGTAGATCTCCTTAGCAGGACATCGTCTAGGTAGGTACCACCGCAGTACCAGTTATTCTGCCACTAAGCAGTAGTGTGTAAACATTACTGTGTTCCGGTTCGAAGGGTGCTTCAGCTAGCGAAATTACTAGGCTGTTGAGACTAACCATCAAGAGTCTCAAAGTAATGAGCGCCAAAGCAGCGATGCCCTGGACTTTGTTTTGTTACTTCAAGTTCTGTGTATCGCTACAATGGTCATGGACAGGCGTTATATCTTACCGCCAGGAAAGCGTCTCGTTCGTCTCATTACTTTTTACATTTAAAAAAAAATAAAAAAAACTAACTATAGTGACACTCATGGTTGTCACTGGTATCATCTCTACGCCAATTTAGTTTTACCTTAATCTACTTAATGCTCATGTCTATTTTACACGGTGTTTCATGGACATATTTAATGTGACGGATTACATCGGTTGCATTTTGCGCCAAAAAGCCCTTGTGGAGTTTCATTCCCAATATTACACCAATAAAGTGGAATAGCCGTGATTCCCGCTATCGCCGGCAGTTGTGAGATGATCGCCAGTTACGGCGCGGTAAAAACCTGATTATGGGACATCATGACCCCTAAACCCACCGAAATAGACCTTGTTTTTACTCGACTACGGAAAATAATAATAGCATATTAACAGATCAGGTGTTTGTTAACGTGTCTTACCAATATACGTGTTAAAAAATGTATGACGTAACATAAAATAAAATAAGGTAGATTTTAAGAACAAAATTCGCACCTATGTCATGTTTAAAGATAAACATGCCCATGTTTTAATCAAACAAATACAAACATGTTTGGTTTAAGAAAAAAAGAAAGAAACATGTATTTTATTACACACGACACTATAACAATACACTTAGACATAATATGTATTAATACATGGGCACAATACATTTAGACAAATACATTAATTAAATAGCTTGCTCCTAAATATAGTGAGTACTAACATAACTGTGATATGGCAGCCTTTATGGCCACTTATTTTCACACAATAATTATTCAGGCAGTTTATCTAGTTTTAATATTCCATGGAAATGTAACATCACGCGCTTGCCATCTGTCGGGCTTTGTGCTTGGGCCGCTCAAATAGAGATGACCTTCGGATCACGCGGTGTTTGAGCGGGGTAGAGAACTTTACCATTGTTATTTATGCTGTGCTTGTCTCACAGAATTAGGTACTCTTATATTTAAATATGCTTTACTTACGTGAGTTAGACTCGCACTTGACCAGATTATAATAATAAAATCAAACTCTTCGGACACACTCGTATAACCTATATGGTTAATCAGACCCGCGTAGTTCCCGTTCCGGTGTGTATACAGGGATAAAAGGTGGTCTATGTCACCCGGAGATAGTGTAGCTTCCTAAAGATGAAAGAATTTTTGAAATCGGTTCAGTAGTTTCTGAGCCTATTCAATACAAACAAACAAATCTTTCCTCTTTATAAATAGTATAGATATAGCTATAACATCTGCTTTCTGAATTTTAGAATCTGTATGGAAAATATCATTACATACATTTCCCATGGGTAAAACAACATTTTCTAAGGAACAACTAATATGTATTTTTCTGGCGCAAATTTCAAAAATCTCTGTGTAAAATTTTTACTTATTTTTACTTGGTATATCTCCTAGCAGGTGGTCATCTCGGTAGGTACCGCCGCAGTACTAGAAATTCTGCCTGTTCATGCCTGCCTGAAATCACAAGGCTGTTGAGACCATCGAAAGTCTCAAAGTATTAAGCGCTAAAGCAGGGATACCCTACTATGACTTTTTATTAAGAAAGGACTCTTCTAAACTTTAAATTGCATCAAATTTCAGCTGGCACTGGCGGCCAATTAAAATGGATTAGATTCCCAAGAGGAACATGCAAATGCTCCGGTTTGGCGTCCCGGTTCCCTCGTCCCGTTCCGCAGTCCTATCGCCTCGGATACAGCTAGTCAGAATTACAAATTTTCATCCGGTGTCAAATATTTATACACGCTAGCGTGTAATGACATTAGCATAGCATAGAGTAACCGCGTGGCATGCGGTTGGGATGCGATCGTAAATAACACAATATAAATTTAATATACTCCCGACACCAGTAGGTACTAACATAATACCAAATTTGGACTTAATCTGACCTGTAGTATAATAAACTTAGAATAATCTTAGAATCTTAAAAGCGCTAATAGATAATCTTCGAACGGCTGAACACATTTTCTTAATTTGACTTTATCGAAAATATTCTAAGTTAAGATAACTTAGAATAATTTCGATAAAATCACATTTCAAAATAAAAAAATATAATCAAAATCAGTTCATCAGTATATTCGGTATATTCAACCGTACCAAGAGATATAGAAAATATATAATAACAAAAAAACAGCTTGAGCTGCCGGTGAAGGAAAACATCGGGAACCATAGCATAGTGGTAGGGTCTCGCCACCCTCAAGTTGAAAGTCTGTCGCCAAGCATCTAACGATGTGTTCCGGCAACCTCACTTGAAAGCCAGTTCCATTCCTTACTAGGTGTGCTTTACCATCTTCGACCACACCTTCACTTAACATCAGATGAGCTGTGGGCAAACACCCTGTCAACCGTAAAAAATCAACTTTTTTTTTTTTATGGTTGACAGGCTAGTTGTTTGACCACTTACTGATTTAATTACTCTTTGATTGATTTATTCAAAAGTTATAAATTAAATAATTATGGAAAGGTGTTAAGATACAATACTGTCAATTTTAAACTATACATGTACATCTATGTACAATGTACATAGTAAATATTTGTTTAATCTTAATCCATAAGGATTAAGGATAACGAAAGCTCTTTGATTTTCTTTTTTTTAGTCCGAGACCGACGGCATAGGGACGCTTCGGCAAAGCCTAGCTACGCTACTGCAAACAAGGTCTTGTACAAACTGATATTTAAAACTCTATTTGAAGAGACGCAATTTTAATTGGCACGGAACTATTAATGGCATAACGCTTTGTTAAGCGTTATGCTGAGTGAGTGGATTACTCGTCGTAGTTACTCGTTGTATATAAAATCCATCTGAGTCTTTATCCTTATCTCATTCCAGGAGATATTATATCCATCATCCGAGCATTAATCTTATTATCATTTCAAAAGCAGATATAAAAATAATAAGCCAGTTTATAGAGGTGTTTATCTCCGAGGTAGCGAAGGTAATTAACCAAAGTAAATCTCGTGAATACAGGGTTTCGCACTCAGGTCGAGTGGCAGCGATAAATGGGATTCCGACAACTTTTCATGACAATATTTGAATAGGCACTCTTCCTGCTCTCAGGGACATTTCTCTCTGGAAATAAGCAAGATAAGTGGCTTTTTTTTAGAGGGGCAAACAGGCAAGCGGTCCTCATGATATAAGAGATGCCTACTGCTTATGGACAAAATAGAATAGTAGATACCCAACCATTTACATCCAAAGATATTTTTGGGTCAAAATCATTTTTCTTTTGATGTTTTTGACGAATGAGACGCTCTCCTGATGGTAAAAGATTACACATGTCCAAGACCATTGCAACGTTACATAGAGCTACATAGTCCAGGGCATCGCTGCCTTGGCACTAATTAATTATTACTTATTATAATGAGAATAAGAAGTTGTACCTAGCATAAGAATAACTAAGCTTTAAAAATGTTACATTTCCATTTTAATTTATATGCCAAATAATTGAATGTCAAAAGAAAAACAAAGAAAATAAAGTAACAAACAAAGTCAATAAAGTAATTGTTGGGTTTTGGCGGGAACGCGGGAAGAGTCGTGTCGCTCCGTTGTATTTTTTTCCAAAACTAGTGTTTTGTCGAGTATTTATGCATAAAAATGGTGGTGTTTTATTCATAAAGTGCCGAATTTGTAGCGCCAGTGTGGGAAAATGATGTAATATGGTGAAACATGACTTTTCGTGTTGCTTCCAAAACTCCATCGAAGCTTTATAGTAAAGTCACCACTACTTTACTAAAGCATGACTGGACTTGACTGACATGGACTGTACTTGACCAAGACTGTACTTTGTTTTTAACTATAGCTACGAGGCAACTTACTTACTTACTTTTGAAACTTGAAAATATAAAATACTTGACACTGGCAAATGCTTAAAATGCGACGCCAAAACCAAAGAAAAAAAAAGTAATTGTTATTTTTTAATAAAATAAATAACTTATCAAACTAAAACAACCTGCCCCTGACTGTTGCCGGCGCAAAGGTGCCCATCACACTCGCCACATTCCCGCGCTGAATGGCAATGGCCAACCTCTGCACCAGGAACGAACCGGAGCGGGAAGTTGTTTTAAATAGTTAACCTGATTCTTAGACCTTCACCTTAGCTCTTCACGAACCTGGTTGCATAAAAAATAAATTATTGCATGTCCGCTACGATAAACTGTTGTGTCAAAAAACTTGTATATAAAACCTTCATGTACAAAGTTTTAAGCAACAAAGGTTTTAATGTATTATCTTACAAATGGGCTTAATATTTCGACGGTATTGAAATAATCATACATCCATACATTGTTACAAACTTTCGCGTTTATAATATTAGTAGGAAGGAAGCAGAATATGTAGAATTTTTACATTAGTAATTGCTGCAAAATATTTACTTAAATAAATAAATAAATTAATTTTGTAGGACATTACACACAGCGCCATCTGACCCCAAACTAAGCAGAGCTTGTGCTATGGAAGACAGATAACTGATAGAATACTTAAATACTTTTTTTTTTGTAAATACATACTTATAATACATACAGTACGCCCAGACACAGAACAAACATCGATGTTAGTCACACAAATGTTAGTCCTGAGTGGGAATCGAACCCACGCCCTTCAGCTCTCGAAGCAGACATACTGCCAATGAACCAACAGGGCTGACTTAGCTTCGTAATATTGCGTTTAGGTATACTTACCTTTATCTTAGAAGATAATTAAAATGTACGTCCGGAGGACACGTACTTCATTCAGTAAAATAAATTCATACGAAACGTTTATCTCGCGCCTCGCTAATACGTTTTCGGAATTAAATTCGCCGTGTACTTTGTAATTCGCTTTGATACTCGTACTCCAGCAAATATGAACATAAAACTCGACCCTGTAGCACGCCTTTGTGAATTTATAATTAGGTTACGTTACGATGGATTTCATAATAGCTTTGCTTACATTATAAAATTAAAATTCTCTAGAATTTATCTGACAGTTAACGTGCAATCTCAACGACATACGCTACCTTATTGGAATAAGGGGGAATCTTCTAATGAAAACAATACTTGGGGTACTACAACTGGATATAACACCTTAGGGGCTATCATAAGTTACGTAACACGTTAAGGGGGCGGGAGGGGGTCGACGAAGTGTGACATTGTGTGACAAGGGACGAGGGAGGGATCTCAAATTTTGTGACATCGCATTTTTTTCAAAATACATAATATATAATATTTTCATATATTTCTGAATGTAACATTGCAAAATATGTGACATCATACTAGGTGGGATTTTTTTTTTTATTGACTGGCTAGGTGTTTGACCACAGCTCACCTGATGTTAAGTGAAGGCGTGGTCAAAGATGGTAAAGCACACCTAGCCTGGAATGGAACTGGCTCTCAGATGAGGCTGCCGGAACACACCGTTAGATGCTTGGCGGCAGATTTTCAACTTGAGGGTGGTAGCTAGCCAGCCGAGTACAAGAGAGTACCCTACCACCATGCTATGGTTTCCTTCACCGGCAGCTCAAGCTCATTGTTGGGGTTTGAACCCATGCCCTTCGGCATGTGAACCTACCGCGCTAACCACTGAGCTATCATCGTTACGAGAGTGTTATGAGATCATCGTTATGAGAGGGGTGTCTCGCAAATGTGACCAGGACGAGAGAGGCCCCGCATTATTACCTACATTGTATCGAATCCTGTATAACCGTATAATTTTAGCGTATCAATTTGCGATATGCTAGCTCTTGTGTAGTTATAGGTACGTGGACAGAACTACACTGCAGATAAGTAAATGGTACTTTATCAATGTAGGGGTCAAAGAGTACTAGGTATGCCTCGTGTAGGTAGAGGTAAATACATTAAGGTCTGATAAACCTAGAAAATACTTGCATGCTTGTATAAATAATTATTAAATAAACATACTTATAATAACACATTCCAATATTAATAACTGACCTATATGGCACAGTGGTAGCGTGTTTGGTTTACTTGGTGGTAGATCTCCTTAGTAGGGGTCTTAGGGGTCTTCTAGGTAGGTACCACCGCAGTATCAGATATTCTACCGCCAAGCAGTAGTGTGTAAACATTACTGTGTTCCGGTTTGAAGGCTACTACATCCAGCAAAATTACTGGGCCATGAGACTAACCATTGGAAGTCTCAAAGTAATGAGCACCAAAGCAGTGATGCCCTGGACTTTGTTTTGTTGCTCAAAGTTCTGTGTATCGCTGCAATGGTCATGGTCAGGCGTTATCTCTTACCATCAGAAGAGCGGCTCGTTCGTCGCATTATTTTTCACATAAAAAAGAAAAACGAGCCAAACTGTTACTTTGATCGAAGATCACCCTTTTCGCAAGAAAATTGCCATTTTATATATGTTTGTGATCAAAGATGGTCAACATACCTAGCCTGTAGATTGTTAACTTGAGGGTGATAGCTAGACAGCCGAGTACTAAAATACTTTACTACTCTACTTGAGAGCCAGTTCCATTCCAGGCTAGGTGTGATTTACCATCTTCGACCATACCTTCCCTTAACATCAGGTGAGCAGTGGTCAAACACCTAACCTGTTAACCATTAAAAAACCATGCTATGCTATGGTTTCTACCCAATACGCTTCACCACATTATATCACTCTCCCACATTGTTGAACGTAATTCGGTCCTTTATAATTAAAACATCACAATTACCGAAAAACCATTAATTTCGGTAAACAATATACCTATATCTAACTATGCAACATGATTTTTCCGCAATCCCGCCAAAATTCCCAAGTTTTTCACTATATATTTTTTTAATATCGTGGGACACACAGCGCCTTCTGGCATCAAACTAAGTAAAGCATGTACTATGGATGTAAGAGAACTGATAGAATACTTAAATACATACTTTTTTCTGTAGATACACACTTATATAAATACAGAACACACTGACACAGAATAAACACAAGATGTTTGTCCTGGGTGGGAATCGAACCCACGCCATTCAGCTCTTGAAGCAGACATACTACCAATGAATCAACAGGGCTGTCGAGTTATCTTTTCGACTGATGCAGATACTGCTAGCACTGTTTCCACAATGCTTTGCTTCTAAAACTCCGTCAAAATTTCTTGTAAAAGTTGCCATAACATTACTAGAGTATTAGCAGAATAAATCTTATATTTTTATGTAACTGCAACTTAGAGTAATTTCACTTAAATAGGTACTTGAAGTTGGCAAATATACAAAGTGCAACGCTTAAAACAAAGTAGATAGTAAAAAAATTTTTTTTTTACACCCTTATTTATTTGATCATCTGAAATCGAGACACCTACACCATATTTATCCAAAAAAAGACGCTTGATTCTTGCTCACTGATAACGAATACCTATACTTAGTAATTATTCGCGCATTTATCAAAATAACAATTAAATTACTGTTAACTTTAAGACGTAGTATTTATGAGATTTCACTCTGCAAGTTGTTGAGTTCTTGATTTACTCTTTACTAACAATATTGCATTAGGATAAAAACCTGTAATGATAATTTTAGTTAAGTTCATTTAATTGCGCATTACATTTTTTTTCTCTGCTCTTTAATGATGGTGAGACACGTTTTATTTATGATGTTCATTAAGATAAGTAATTACTTACACAAGAAGCAAAATTAAACCTTCCAGAAAAGAAACTGCTGACATAAATATTAATTAGTAAAACAACGACTAGACACTTTCTTATTTAATAAGATTAGATGTACTAGGTACAAATTTTTGATTTAAAATGTAACTTCTGACTAGTCATCATCATCATAGCCATCGTTCGCAGTTATGCTCGTTGCGGGACAGTTCTAACCACGTAAGTCAAAAATCGTAACTTTACAGGAGAGTAAAAAACTGCAAAATTGTAGGTAGAACTCTGTGTTGTTACTTCATTTATGAGTTTCTATTGGACGTTGCATGTTTATGATTGCCAGTTTCTCCAGCAAACAACATCAAAATGACAAAAATGGACTTACTTGGGTGTTCGAAAATAAACGGATATGTAGGTATACCTAAACCTCCTTTTAAGCGCGAGTAAACATGACAATGAAGTACCACGTCCACTGCTGGGCATAGATGGATGTCATACAGGTGAGATAATGATGATAGTTTGTAACAGTAAAGTAAAAAATAACGAAATACGAAAGATAAAGGACCTATAATACGAAATATAAAGGAACTATAATATAGTTCCTTTATCTTTCGTATTTCGTTATTTTTTACATTACTGTTACAAACTATCATCATTATCGCAGCCGTATGACGTCCACTGCTGGGCATAGGCCTATCCTCATTAAGTTCCATAAAGACCCAATGGAAGCGGCTCGAATACAACGCGTTCCTGCGGTTTTATTAGGTCGTCAGTCCACCTTCTGGGTAGACGTGCTGCGCTACCAACCGACTATACTTTGGCGATTTTTTTTAGTTTATGTATTCTTGTTTATTAGGTATATTATAGCTTCGAGTTATTATTAGTATTAATATTCATATTATCTTTCTTCTGTTTCATGTTTGTTTTGCAGTAAAAATGTAGATAGGTATAAACTTTAGATATTTGTCAGTAATGTTATGCCTGTCATGTTAAATAAATAATTTTAATTTGAGATTTAACCGATTTGTCCTAATTCATCTATTTCTCAAGCCCTTAAAAAGTAAGAAAATCTCTCTATTTTTTTAGGAGGGAGAATAACAAATAATTTTTATTCATTCCACAACTCATATCTCGAACCTACATTCGACGATACAAGCCAAAATCTGGGGTGATTGAATATTTTACGTTCACCAGACTTTGTTTGTTTTATGTTAAAATCAAAAATGTTTCCAATTTCTTTGAATAACAATGTTTATTTAGTTACTAATTAATATTTAAATATAACACTAGAATATAACAATAGGTTTCTTTTTCTGGATTATCACGTTTACTGCTAAGGTTCAATTTATTTTTGTTGTTGTTTACAATTTACTCTTTGAACTGCTAAGCATCTCCAAACCGATGTCGACTGCGTGCATGGCAGTGCCCGGGGCGCACATGACCCCGTAGCCCCCGTGCCCGTAACAGTGAACCACCTTCAACCCGTTCACTAGCTCCCCCTCCACTCTGACAGGCATGCGGTGCGGCCTGAGTCCTACTCTGTGAAATTAAAGAGAATCATTATCATATTATCCTTTTAACATTATAACAAATTATTATACCCGAGCATGCCGAGTGGCTCGCTCTGGCATCAGAGTTAATGCTAAACAGACTTTAGGTTTTAAGGGAGTAGTTGGCGACCGTGGCGATCAAGGGCCTTGATTCAAGGCGAACTAACTAAAGAAAAAATTAGCGATAGGTACATGATTAAATTTTTTCTGGGTTTTAAGCCTTTTAGCTAGAAGTCTGTCGTGTCGCCGCAAGACATTATTTTTCATGACTTGTGTTTTCTCAGGTGTATCTTTTAGTAAGTTTAGATTTGTCAACTGAGGCCATCAAAATCGGTCTTAATATCCCGTTTCCTTCACACTTAAGGAAGCGCGACAAACTTTAACATAATTTTACCATTAGAATGTTTTCAAAATTGTAGTAAGATGGTTGGACTTGCCTAGACTAATAAAAGAGTACGTAAACTTTTTTATTAGTCGCAGGCACGTAAAAAACGAACGAACCTGTGCGCCACGACTTCCGCTTTCCGAAGCGCGGGTAGCATCTCGCAACATCTTTCAAAAATTGCCGCCGCATCGTGTTTGCAAGGTTTTAAATTGTAACTATCGTACTGCCGCACCCCGCCTAGCGTCGCTACTCCGTCTAAGCCTGGAATTATGTACGTGTCATAGTCTCCGTAAAAAGCCGTCTTTAGCCACGGCGCACGGACTTTTATAATTTGTCCTCTCAATGGCACCAAGTCGTGATCATCACACAGGCTTTTCGCGCCCATTCCGGTGCAGTTAAACACCAAATCGAACTCTGATAGTGATGCGAAACTATCGACTTTACGCTCGATTATTTTACCCCCATTTTTAAGAAATATCTTCTTGACCCACGGCATGTAGTTCTCGCACCCGATTTTTAGTGTTGAGAAATACGACCCATATTTCCACTCTCCGTCACAGATTTTTAATTCATTCGCCTCGATAGGTCTGTAAAGCGGCACTATATCTTCAATAAGATGGTTTTTGGTTACGTGGTAGTTTTCTTTTGAAAATATGTAAGCCCCTAATGTCATGATACCGGCTTCGGCCGCCTCCGATGTCTTAAGTATATCCTGCCAGTAATTCCAGGAATCTACGATCCATTTTTTGGTAATGTCTTTTGTGGACCCTTTGAAGCTAGTGCCTGGTCTGAATATGCCCGCTGCGACGTAACTGACTGTGTCTTGTTCAAATTTATCCGCGATTATAGTAATCGTCGCATTCGGTGCTCGCTGCTGTAGTATTTTCGCTGTTGAAAACCCCACCACTCCTGCTCCCAGGACAGCTATTTTTGGACTTTTACTGTCCATTTTTAAATTTCTAGAATCAAAGAATATTTTCTGGAAATTAGTACCAACTCAATAAAGGCACAATAATTGCGCAGTTACATTTTGTTCACATATAGATTTCATTAGGTATTTTAAGTACCTACCTACTTAAACAAATCTAAAAATAATTATGGCATGTCTGGTCAACGTAGATAATATATCGTATCATATCTACATAGTAACATACCGACGGCATTATCAGTTTCAACAGAGTACATTATCACAACACTATTGTTTACATAGAGCAGAACAAAATAATAATATAATATTATAAAAAATTGCTAGTAAATAGCAAGTATGCAGACCGTCAAAAATCTAAACCTAATTCATAATTAAATTAGTCGTTATTAAGTAGACCGTATTCTGTATAACAATTTAAACAAGATCAATTTACTTACAAGTCAGCAGGTGAAATACGTTTATGACTGACCGATTGCAATTCGTTGAACCGAATGCTCCAAGAAATTATAAAATAAGTTGTTTGTTCTATAGGAGTATGTAACTAGCTTGTTAATTAGTAGTGATGAACGGTGTAGGTACATAGTGCGTGGGTTGCCAAACTTTTTGACTACAAATAACTCCAAAATTTTATTAGCAGTATGTTTAGACATTATCAATCAAGTAATATAATGTACTATTAATTAGATTATAACAAAAGAATATTCTGTTACAGATGCAAGACCTCCAAGAAAAGACTACAATCAACTTTCATCGAATGAAAAACTAGATAATCGGCAGACAGAAGACGTCCACATCCAAGAAGCGGATCCAGAATCGGATGCAAGCAGCACCGATTTAGATGAACGTGATACACGCGGCGTTTGCCCTCCATGTGCACATGACAGATACAACAACAATATACGTCGGCACACGCATGATGATTTTAGCGATGATACCGACTATGGTAAGCTTCAAACAATATCCCGAAAACTGACCGTAACTGAACTTAGAGGTCTTATAGATCGATGCTATTTGTAGACATGCGCCGTAAACATTCTACGCACTGGTGTGAACCAACAAGCCCATATCCGAGAAAAATAAAGAATATAGTCGATGGTTCGTGTGGTTGTCATTTTGACGTCACATTTATTTATTGTGTCACTGTCAAGTCTTCGACGTTATGTCAATTTCTTTGTGGCTTAGCTTTGTTTCGTTTTGTTTTTGTTAAATAATACGTAAAATGAATATTTAACCCTAACCAAATACCAAAGAAATACGCACAATCGTTTTTAGTGAACAATGGCCAATTTAAAGTCTGATTTGGATCAATATTTGCTTCAAAATGAAAGTAGGCGGAGCAAATTTAGTCTACCACACTTCTCTACTCCCAGTTTTTTCTCTCGGAGCACCGAAGAAACTCCTACGAGCACATCAAGTAGTACTGCAACATGGTTTGAAAACGTACAGAAGGAATACTTCACGCTGGTGAGTTTGTCACATAAAAGCTTTGAATTAAAATCTACACTAGACATGACTCATCCCCAAAGTTTATAGACAAATTGATCTAGTTAACAAACCATTACATTTACACAATCAGTTAATGTAAGTAGTGCATATCGCGCTACTTGACCTGGTTCCGTACATTAGACCAATTGCTTCAATAACAAGAGTGCTAACAACAGATTTTTGCTTTATAATTATCATATATTTCCTAAAGTTAACAACTTCAAATCTAATATAGATTAATCAGCATGCACATAAATTAATCTATCAATATAAACATTTACATATTTTCTAATGAATTTTATTTTTATGATTTTCAGAGCAGAACGCAGCGGTTCCTAGGATTTGGAATATGTTTGTTTTTTGGGATTCTATGCTTCATATTGTCTTTCCTATACATACCAGTGTTGCTGCTCCAAGCTAGGAAGTTTGCTCTGCTATTTACTTTAGGCAGTCTCTTCTTTCTGCTAAGGTATGTTATTTTATTTATGCCAATTTTTTATTTGAAATAAGACTATTTTTATGTAATGAAATTTTTTTGTGAATTTGCTTGAGATTATATGCCAATAAGCTTTAACTAATCATTTGATAATTTTAATAGCAACTTTATTTACCTGCTATGATCAATATATATTTGTTTTATTTACTTGCTATTCCATTACAGTTTCAGCTTCCTGTATGGGCCATGGTCACATGTCAAGTCTATGTTCTCCAAGGAGAGGGCACTCACAACATCCATATACCTAGTGACACTCATCGCTACACTATATTGTGCATTGCACCTGCAGAGTACACCTTGGACCATTGTCTGTGCCATACTCCAAGTTATGGCATTGTTCTGGATGATGATGGGGTCCATCCCAGGTGGATCCACTGGAGCGAGGTGGTTTGGAAGCATGTTTAAATCTTCGGTATCAAATACTTTGCCCATTTAACATACTGAAAAGTTGTGGTTTGCTCACACTCAATTTTAAGACTTATTTTTTATATAAGATAGCCTAATGGATGTTGTGTACTTTGCATAAACACATATTCTGTATATCTGCTTTCTATTAGACAAATTGTTCTTTTTTTTGTAAATTAGACAAAAATGTTTAACAATTTTGGTTCACACTCCGAGGGGGTGTGAGTTCAAAACCCAACAGCAGTGAGCTTGAGCTGCCATTGAAGGAAAACTTTGTGAAGAAACCATAACATGGGGGTAAGGTATTCTCTAGTACTCGGCTGGCTAGCTACCATCCTCCAGTTGAAAATCAGCCACCGAGCACCTAACGGTGGTGGCAGCCTCATTTGAGAGCCAGTTCTATTCCAGTCTAGGCAGGCTGTGGTCAAATGGTATCTAGTCAATCATAAAAAATAAAGGTTTCAACCACATAATGGAAAATGTATGAAGCAGCGTTTTTTTCATGGCATTTCAAAGTTGTGTAACATGGTTACCGAAGAAAAATCTATTTTCATAAAGAGTAAGAAAACATACACACATTTATGTTGATTGAATAGTTGTTCAGATATTTTTTTTAATTAATGAATAGGATTGCATTTGACTACAATCTTGCCTTAACATTTAAGTAAAGATTGTTATAAAAAAGTCATGTAAAGCATTTCTATCAGAAAATTAAAATTTGCTGTGATTTATACAAAATGCTAACAACATTCATGAGGTTTATAATGCATTTGCTCTTTTAGCAAAGGTGGGAAATAATGTATAGTAAACAAATATTTTACTATATATATATATATATATATATATATATATATAGAAAATAAATATTTGGCTATTGCAGATTATAAATTTAAATAATATGCATAACATTTCCTCCTTTTTGAAGACTTTTAAAATGTAATATGATGAATTTGATTAGTCATGTGCATTGTAATAGAATTTTGAAAAAAAACAATGCAATTTGGGATTTAGAAATGAATTTGGGTGCTACTGGTAAGTAAAATAAATAAAAATTTTGTAACTTTGGATAGAATGAGACCATCGACTTCTGCTCATGTCATATTATAATTAAGTAGATGGGTTTGGGCGCTACATATATTCAGAGCAGCTGTGATTGTTCTAAGGATGATTCGGTAATCTCTAATTGTAATATTTATTAATTACTTATTGTACCTATTTTAAGAATACAGGTTTAACTTTAAATTTTTCTCTTTATTAACTTGACGCTAAATTTAGAGTGTTAGGTCAAAACATACCCATTTTTTATTCCTCAAGTAATATTTTTAGAAAGATACTTGAAAATAAAAATCTTAATTTTATTTTCTAAAGGAACAAACAGTACTTTATGGTGCTGCATCTTGGAACATGTATATTGTATATTCTTGCCTGTCAATTAAGTATTTATTTCCTTTGTTTTAATTTAATTTACCAAAATTATTGATCCATGATTTTTATTTGAAACTTGTATTTACAAGTTTACTTTCTTTAGTTTTAATTGTTTACTTTTTTATTGCATCCAATAATTTAAATATGTGATTAGGTATTACTATAATTTACTTGGTTATTTTTCTCTTCTTTGTGAATACTTGTGTAATTTCCATTTGTTATTTTAGCTATGTTTAAATAATTTAATAAATAACATAAATATTGAAATGTAGTTTTATTCTTAGTAACTGGCCGACAGCTTTGCTTAGTGTATGCAAAATTTATTGTTTAATGAAAACGTGTTTTTTGGAAACGACCTAGCTACATTATACATAATATAACAAATTTCATTGAAATCGTTGGAGCCGACTTGTAACGCTGGTGTTATTAATAAAATATACTATGTATGAAATGAAAGTATTATGAGCATATACCAAATATTTATTAGTGGTGTGGCATAAGTTACTATGAAAAATATGGCACGGCGCAAATAATTAAGATTGTTTTAGTTTTTCAACCGATGGACTCAGCTTATACTTACTTTTACGTGTGTACCTACGCTTAGAGTGTCGCCGCAAGCGGTAAAAAGCTACCTATCACTTCCGATAGCTATAAAGACGGACATAACACTTAAAAATATTTCACTAAGCAATGTAGGACACCCTGCGTATAGATAGGTAAAGTAATGTAAAAACTGGGCACAGTGAGCTAGCGACCGAAGTTAGTGGCGTGCCTACGTAGCTCCATTTAGCAGTAGACATTAAAAATCTGTATTGATGACTTTTGAAAAGTCATATGAAGCCAGTTTTTTTTAACTTTTACTTTTCTTGAACAGTCAGTTATAATCTTATTGTGAAATGAACTTGGGTTCCGGGCTACTTTTATAAATCCTGTTATGTGTATCTATCTACATTTCAGATGAGGCGCTGACTTGCAACGTCTGCGACCGTTCCTTCTCCACGCGCCGCCAGCTCAGCGACCATCAGCAGAAAAAACGCCATTTCGGGTAAATATCTTGGCATTTCCGCTTACCCATTGAAACTACCACATGGTTTTTGAATACCTAGCAGCTCTTCGTTTTCCTGACCCGACAAGATACTTATATCTTCTACCGGAGCTTGCGGCTTTGGTACGTTGCAAGTCAATACAAATATATTATACCTACTGATGGCGAGACAAAATATAACTAGTATAGTAGTAAGAGGATCGGAACCGTCAGTAGATTTCGAGCCAACCCTTAATGAAAAACTTTTTTTTTTATTCATCTAGGTAGGTAGGTAGGTACCTACTAGTGGTGAGATAACGCCTGATCAAGGAAAATCTCATCACGCATGTTATTTCGCTATCTAGTGGCGTAGCAGATGACTAACTAGTCAGAAACTGCTGCTTGGGATAATTCTGATACTGCGGTGAATGTAGGTAAACACCTAGATATTTTCTGACCACATATTGGCATATGACTATCATTTTGGAGTACCTACCTACCTACTATCTAAATTTGCACAAAGGTAACTAGGTAGAACTAGCACTCTTTCGTCACTTCACGCCATAGAAACCGTAAGCACCCATAGAAACAATTATTTTTTTACCTTGTTACTTTTAAGCACGGACACAACAGGCGGATATTCTTTGAAAATGTTTTCGTGTAGACTAAGGGGGTCCAGACGCTCAAACCCCCCATCCATTGCATACGGATTTGAACACAGCCAGTTTCTGTTTATTTCCAGATGCAGCGCCTGCGACAGCCTGTTTCCGTCGCTGATGGCGCTAGAGCACCACAAGGAGGAGTTCCAGCACTGGAGCGAGTCCTCCTGCTGTTCCCGCTCCGAGGAGTCGAGTGACAGCGAGTGCCACGAGGATCGTCACCGACTGCTCTAATGCACGCACCTCATCGTTGCCGGGAAGCCCCACAACCTGGGCACCTTCGTCTGAACCTGCGCTTTGAACTCTTCTACAGCCTTACCACAACCTCTTGTATTTGATTCAACTTTTTCACGTCTAGCGTGAGAAAATTTGATAAAATAAAAATTGAATGCTAGAATCAATACGAGAAAATACCACAGATTATATTTTGTATCTATAGATGCCTGAAGACTCAATGCTGATGCAGTTTGCAGTCTTAGGTCGTAGTAAAAATTAGGTACAAGGTCGTACTAAAATTACATGCTTTTTTTTTACAAATAGGCTTGTTCTCTATCTCGCCTGATATTAGCGAAAATAGAGAACTTTGCTTAGACGAAACAGTTTTATTCGTGACTTGAAGGAACCATCTATCGAGACACCCACTCAGGCAGCAAATTCCATACAGCGGATGTAGGAACCTAGGAACTTTCATTTCCCGAAAACAATCAATTATAAATAAAATTCGTCCGCGTACCACAGACAACTTGCAACTGAAATATGAATGCAGTAAAATAAGAAAGAAAAAAATAAGACTTGTGGAGAATTTGGGAATTTAAGTCCAATAAAATGTAACAGATTGCTTTGTCACTTTCTGGTCCAAAAACCTTTGCGTAAAATATATAATAGGTTCCTACTATGGCTTACTAAATTTGTCCTATAAAAATTAAAATAAAACTTATTTCAAGTTGCATACAATTGATAAAATAAATAAAAATAGTCTTTGGGAATCTATACCTACATAAAAATAATGTCTTCTGTTGAGAATAGATACCTAAACTTTACCTTACTGTGGAAACTGATGTGGTTTTAAACCAGTTTTTGTTGCGACAGGAATGTACCTATAGGATACCTAGTAAAATAAAGACTAGGCGTTTACCATCTTGGACCACACAGTCACTTAATATCAGGTGAGCTGTGGTCAACCAACTATAAAAATATATTTGATTACAAGGTTGTGGTAAGGCATTTAAGCATTGGTTCGTTCAATCGTAGGTACCTACCTACTAACAGAAAACTACAGAACACTTGCTTAAAATGTTCCCTTAGCAAGATAAGTGAAAACGTATGTAGCTATAGACGCGCGTACACCACTCTTCATTTCGCATTCTGAATTCTGTCAGATTTTTAAATTAGGTTCTTACCATCTTAAGCGGAATAATACAGAGCAAATCATTTAAATATATCAAGCTGCCGACGTCATCCTTCGTAAAAAAATACCCCCTATAGGTATGACGCAACACCCAAAATTTGCCCAGCGTCGTATGGTCTTAGACGTCGTTTTCAGCCTTTATACCTATTGAAAGGCATGGGTTTCTACTACGTAAAATTCTTCAGACGGCACGTGTAGTGTTTAAGGCGAAATGGGTTCAAGGTCCCAAATACTATCAACAGATGCATCGTTAACTCTGACATCTGATCTTCTGTGCGGCGTTTACGACACAAAATATGTTCCCGAAAGCTTCCGAATGCTCTCGGTTTTTAATGTACATACTACAATGAATTAGACAATATTGATCAAATAAAGCAGAAAATGGTGCAAATATTTTTTCAATCGAGCGAATTAACTCTGGTTTTAGGAAGCGATGTAGCGATGATAGCGCAGTCGGTTCGCCCACAGAAAGGTGTGTTCAAACAACACCAACGATGTGCTTGAGCTGCCGGTAAAGGAAAACATCGTGAGTAAACCATAGCATAGTGGTAGTATTTTCTAATACTCTGCTGGCTAGCAACCACCCTCAAACTGAGATCTGCCGCGAAGTACATAACAGTGTTTTGGCAGCCTCACTTGAGAGCCAGTTCAATCACCTAGCCTGTCAAAATATAAAAAAGGAAACTATTTAGAAGACTTATTCACGTCAAAATCAAATAATTATCGCAACATCAAGGAAACGACTCTGAACATGTTTCGCCTTAAATCACTAGTCATTGCCGCATTTGATTATAATAAAGATCATAACTAACTTTACGAAACCCCAGCAGCTCTTAGAAATCTTGAACTATTCGCGGATATTTTGCACAGTCCCAAAGGTCATTATTAATTGGCGCAAACTTCGCTACCTACGTTTTCACTGCAATGTTAAATCGAGGCCACAAGAACAACAATGACGTTCACTAAGTTACTATCATTATATTCCAGATAAGAATATGGCCTCAGATTAAACTAACACCGAAGACAGTAACTAGATAAAACTAGTTATTTATACCTATAAAAAACATGACGATTAACGGTACTAAACATTTTGATAAATCTTTACTTAACTATGAAAGGTTACTTAACACATTCAGTGCCGCTGACACGCCTAGCGTGTCCTCACGAATCCCTATCGCGATGCCGCAAGCACGCCAGGCGTGCCCATGTAATTTCATCCTGCAGTGCCGAGATCACGCCTGACATGCTTGCGTTTAATATAGGGCGGCATCGCTATTTTCGAAGGGGAACTCGAAAATAGTGGTGGCAATGAATGTGTTAAAAGAGGATTTTCTTACATATAAAATCAAAGATATATAAAAAGATAATGCCACTTTTGCTCTCATGGCCTTTATTTGCATTTCTCTCTGTGTAACAAAGTTGTTAAAGTTACTATCGGTAGCATCAATGTCAATACTGAAAGATTTAAACATAGGACTCGAGTACATTGATAATCCTAAGAACATATATGTCACCTATCAGATGTTATCGACAGGTAATGTAAAATAGTAATGCCTAATCTCTTTCTCTGTGTACCTGTTACATAAAGCCAAAGAATTCAATCGGGAATCGTTTGACATATATTTAAAAAAAAAAAACAGTTTATTACATGCGGAGAACACAAAAATTGTGGATTGAATTCATTGATTTCATTTTATTAAACAGCTGCCAAACTGTATCGATGAAAGTTCTTAAACTTAAATGTTGCTTCATAGAAGATATTTACAAAGAAACATAAATGTATTTATCGTGACTAATATCATATATACAGTTTGACATACGCACAGATTATCCCCTACAGATTCCGTATAAGAGGACCGTCGCACACTAGACGCATCAATTAACATAAGTCATATAAAAATCTGCTCATTGGTGCATTGAACCTGTCAATGGGAACGCGTTCCTCAAATCTTTCTAGTTTTCGGAACAATCTCTTAGAGCGGTATCTATGGGAGGTATATCTGTGAAAATTGTGAATACGTGTCATGCACTGGAAAAGAAAACTATCTTGTAACTGAAAAAACGCAGTATAATAAAGTTTTATTAGGCTAGTATAAACAGCAAGTATAATTACAATATTCGATGTTCTTGGCATAGAGAATGAGATTCATTGACATCAATGTAAAAGGCAAGATCGTAAGTCCAATAGGCCTGACATTAGACGGGGCGGTCGTCTAGCAGCCAATACTCATATTTAGTGAAACTCCGGTCAACCCGTGACCTCGATCTTCTCAGTTATCTTCCATGAAAAGTCCTTTTATATTGACATGCGTTTATCGAGAAAGTACAGAACAATCGTGCAATCATTTCTGTGTCCAATATTACGGTTACATATCAAATGTAAAGCGAAGTATTGCGTGAAAAACAAACTTAAGTACTTAAGACTTACTTATATGCAATCTCAGTGTTAGTAAAATAATAATCCACATCCCGTTTGTTGTTCACGCAAGTGTAAGGTAGCTAAATCATATCTGTTGTAAATATAACTTCCCAGTGATATCCCGGCAATGATGCATACATATCACGTAGCGTTAAGTTAACGTAATGACTGATATAATATAGTGTAGCTACATGTAAATAATTATATACGATAGATTCGCGTCATCTCCACACTTTTAGAATTCCTATTAGCGACACACAAGTATAAACGAATGTACCCCAACCCGATGCGGCCTCGGCTCGAGGCGTCTACTTCCAATCCCAGTATTATATTCGTAACTATTTATCGTTCCACTAGTAATGTAATACCTTCGTAATGTAACTGACTACGTGAAACGAAACGTGTCGTCCGATTACAGCGGTAGCGTCACCGAATCCAAGTGTACATAGAATAACGAAACGATTTGTACAAATAAAAATACGATCCAAAATATGTACAGAAATGTTTTATTATATCATAGGAAACGGCGGGAGCGCTCGGTCCCGTCTCCCGCGGGCGGCGCGGCCCTCTCCTCCGGGAGCGAAGTGCACATCTTTCAATTTTCACAAATCGAACAATCGGGAATACAAATGACGAATCTGTCACGAAAGCATAATACGAGTAAGTGTAGGGACGCCGGCCGGGGCGGTCGCGCGCGCGGCCGGGTCGGTACACGATACATGTTACGTTACGTTAGGGTACGAGGTCGGCGCGCGCGGGGCGCGGGGCGCGGGGGCGCGGGGGCGGCGCGCGCGGCCCTACGCCGCGCCGTTCACCAGCGGCTCGGCCTTCGGCTTGCTCAGCGCGCCGGGCGAGCGCCGCTTGTCGCGCGCCGGCCGCGCCGCCTCGCCTGCGCCGCCTTCCACGCCCGCTACCGGGACCGGGACCGTGCCCGTGCCCGCTGCCGTGCCAGTGCCAGTGCCCGTGCCAGTGCCCGCTCCCGCGACCGCGCCAGTTCCCGTGCCCGTGCCCGCTCCCGCTCCGCCCTTCCAGCCGCCGCCCGCGCCGCCACCTGCCGAGAACATATCATCAATGCAATAAACCTGATCAAACAAGTTCACAATACCTCACGGCATCTCTACCCCGAGCTCAGTTATGGAGACCACCATACGTACAAGCCGGTGTTATATTGCCGGTGTCTCCTTAAATGAGCCGTAACACTTCAAACCCAAAAGTATCACTTAAAAACACCGCTTAGGTAATGAAGCTAGTATTACAAACTTCATTCTTACTTTTCACAAACTTAGCGTTTTTAAATGAGACTCTATACCCCCATATGTCCGTACAAATTGGGACTTGATTTGCATCAGCAAGGCGATACGAATCCAGTACGTTTGTATACGGATTATATTTCGGCGGGAATGAAGAGCTGCAGATGGTGCTCTGTTAACAAGGCAATCTGAAAATCTTACGTCACTTGAAGAGATATAGCTATCATGCATCTATGAATCCAGACCGATCGTCTACTGAATGGAAACTATGGGCTACGCGTTCGTAAAATCAAATGCGTTAAAATTATACACAAGCAAGTCATACGAAGCCTAAAAAAAAACATGCCATAAAAAATCTAAGTATATATCTATCTACTCGTGCATATTTGTGGTAAGTGTGACAACTATAACGTAAATTAGTCAACATATAGCCAAAAGGTCATAAAAAATTCTTATGTGGACGGCTAACTTGAACAGTGTGTTTATGATTGTTAATAATAATTTATAAAACCGAAAGTATGATAATCGCACGGTATTAATTGTGAATAGATTACTCATCTCAATCTCAGATAATTTGCCACCAAGCGGTAGTTTACAAATATTACTGTGTTCCGGTTTAAGAGTACTGCAGCTAGCGAAATTACAGCGCTGTTCTAACCATCGAAAGTCTCGTAATGAGCAGCGACGCCCTGATCTTTAGTTTGTTACATGTTCTTCATATCGTTGCAATGGTCATGGACACCCGTTATCTCTTGCCATCAGGACGGCGTCTCATTAATTTTAACAGATAGTAAAATAGTCACATGACATGGCATAGGCCCCTTTATAAAGACTAACGCTTGCTGTCCACTTAGCTTCGCTACATACGCACGCTTTCGTCAATAGCCAGCCGCTTGTTGTAAGTTCGCAGCTATTTCAGTATAAACAAACAAAACTCTTGATCACGGCGCGCGATTTCTCGATCCGTAGATATAGCGTCATTTGTTTATACGCAAGCTGAAGGCAAGCGTACAACGAGCAGCATAGAAAGCGTCTGAAACGATGTTACGTGGGCAGCGTATGACATTAACTGCCCGGTCTGCCTAAAAAATGCCCAGGTCAAAACAAGATAAAGAGACAGAGAGAGAGAGAGTAGCAAAATGGGCACACGTTTGTCAAAAAGGTTATTCGCGGGCACGGAATGAGTTGATAGTAATTATTAGACGCGCGTTCTTTTACGAATGTTATCTAGTGTTAACTCGTATGGCGTGCGGTGTGGGTGAATAGGTGTCCGGGTTAGAGCGGTGTGTGTACCTTGCCTCCTCCGGCGGCGGCGGCGCGGCGCGGCGTCCCCGGTGTGGCGGCGCTCCTCCGACGACGCCGACTCTACACACACATGCCAACTGCACCCACTGCCCGCCTCCACACCCGCCCCGCACCGCCGCCCGCCGGGGAGAACGCTCGTTTGCTATCTCGCTCTTTACTACTCTATTATATAGATACCACGATGTCTGACTATACCACTGTTTTTTTATTTATTGTTTCTCCTCTTTGCTACCCCCTCCAGAATAAACGCTAGGATTTATCTACAGCCGCACGCTACCGCCTACATCAACCTGGCCCCCAGGATTGATTTCACAATCTTCCGACTATATGATTATCGATTATAGTATTACGTACGGATTTCTCTCAAATTGCAATCTAATCAATGAAGAAGTATGAACGAATGCATTATTTTCCTTTTATATGTACTTGTCAAGTCCTGTGACCGCTCATTTTGTTTTAATTTAGGAAGAAAATAAATTACATAGATCATGATCTGATGTTAAGACAATGACCATTGCAGCTGTACCCAGAACGATGCTGCTTTAACGTTCTTTACTTTGTAACATTCGACAGTTAATCTCATTAGCCTTGTAACTGCACCTTACAAAGGTTAAGTAGCTTCTGTTAATATTATTAGAAATCGCACACGTGTATAAGACTGATCAGATTTCGAGAAGCATTTACAACCGAGCACGATGGTATATCATACATGCTATCCGATCCGGATAGCATGTATTCAAAGCAAGTATAATTTCCACTTATAAATCTTAACACGCGAAAAAGCCACCACCAAAGAGCAAGTCAGCGACTACAGAACGCGTTTGTCGCCCGATAGCAAACGACTATTCCCCCGCGGTACTAGATAGTAACAACAACATTACACCCCATTCGTCCTTCTACATTATGTACTAATTAAAATGTAAAAAACGGGTGCGATAAACGACAAACATTACGATGCACAGATACGCTATAGGTATAATAGGTATAGATAGAACAGAACGCTACTAACTACATTTTAACTAGCACATCCAGTAACATTTTCAGATTTCAAGAAACGAGCACATGTTTGGGCGTACATTGTCGTATCACGTCATGTTTTACAAATTGATTAAGACTAATCAAAGCGTAAAATATGAAATGCACACAATACTACCTAGGAGTAACAAGATTGTCAGGTCATTGTTTATCTGCAATGAGAGCTTTATGATGCTAAAGTTATACAAACGAAAACAGGGGGTCACAAACGTCAATCAAAAGCAATCCCAATGACACCTTCAATGGAAAATTATGGGATTAGAGTCATTAGCGACTGTTTTTAAAAACAGATATAAAGAAATAAATTGACTGACGTCCTGTTTCAGCGCGTATACAATACGTCACAAGAAAGCCATATAGTAAATATTATCAAAAGAGTAAATTGAAAAGCTCTCATACAACTGACTGCAACAAAGATCTTGTTACTTCTAGATCAATGCAAAATATACAGAAAAATATGAGTGATTCCCTCTTTGCGTAAAAAAATAATTTGTTACGAAACGCATAGAGTGGCATCCGCCTCAGACCGCAATATCGAAATTTAAAATATAGTTATTCGAAGTAAAAAGTACACTCGCAATAGAGTCGAATGTGAGAAAACGTATTTGAGATTTTGGCTGATGGCTTTAATTTTAGAAATAATCATACTAGAATGTATTTGTTATACGTAAGGTTTGTTTTCGATATTGCGACTGGATATATCATATTATTCATATCCATTACTAATATTGGAAACAATAACAGCACCTAAGTAAATAAAAGTTTCATAAATGTTACCACCAAGATTCCCCGGTATATATATGATAACAAGAAATTTCGTACAGAACGCACGGATTAGTAATCCAGGAGGACTACAAAAAACCACATTCAGAAGTTACTCAAAATATCCTAGAACCCAAATAAATAAAAAATATCGTAGGATTATACACACAGCGCCATCTGGCCCCAAACTAAGCAGAGCTTGTGTGATGGAAGTTAGATAACAGATAGAATACATGAATACTTTTTTTTTGTAAATACATACTTATAATACATATAAAACATCCAGACACAGAACAAACATTTGTTTATTCACAAATGTTTGCCCTGAGTGGGAATCGAACCCACGCCCAACAGCTCTCAGATATACTACCAATGAGCCAACGGGGCTGTCAAAATCTCTCGGCTTCTTATGCAATCGCCCAAACCATAGAGATCGTAAACATATTACCGTGCATCACGACTATCTACATTCCGCATCAAAAATCGTCGAGCCAGAAATCTTTCTGAAGTACAAATTCTTTAGGTCTGTGATTGCTTCTGACGCATTTATCTAAGACATTTTTTACACTAAAACCTTAGTCGAACAGAACAAAGGAAACGATTTTATACACTAGAGTTTTAGACATCAACTATTGTTATACCAGGATTACTTATAGAAAGTGTATTTATATCAATAGCATATGATCAAATATTTAAGAAGGGGCTCCTATACAACAAACGTGATTTTATTTTGCCGTTTTTATAGATAAATGGTACGGAACCCTTCGTGCGCGAGTCCGACTCGCACTTGGTCGGTTTTTTACATCTTTGCTCCATTTGACCGAGGTTATTTTCTACCCAATCCCCTGTATGCCTTTTTCGTCATAATAACAACAAATTAATGCAGTTTTTGAACAGTACTTGATAGAGAAAAAATCAAACTAAAGATCCAGATATTAAACGCGGTTTTAGTGGAATTTTTTACCATCAAGACAAAACTTCCTATTAGTGGATAGAATAATTTTAAGAAACCAATCGGCAAGGATAGCGAACGAATCTCTATACGGGGTTACACGTAACAGTAATGCTAAGTCCAAAAGGAGATTATCACACATCATATTAATCTATTTATACTATTATAAAAAGGAAAGATTTGATTGTTTGTATTGAATAGGCTCCGAAACAACTGGACAGAATTCAAAAATTCTTTCCCCGTTGGGAAGCTACACTATCCCTGGGTGACATAGGCTACTTTTTATACCTGTATTCCCACGGGAACGGGAACTACGCGGGTGAAATCGCGAGCCGTGCGCTAGTAAGAACTATAAGACCAACATTTCATGAAGTCGTGAACTAAGAGTATCGTATATGAGCGTACTTCCAAGGCTTTATGATAATTTGATTAAACTCTTTAATTTGTTACTACTTTTACACATAAACCTATATTAAAAATTAAAAGATCTGTTTACTAACCTTGCTGCCTTCAACACGGACGTTTTTAGAAATAAAAGTATTCGAATTCAACGACAATTTTACTCAAGGTGTTTTTTTTTAAATTTGATTTGGCTTTTGAACTGTTTGTTTGTGTCCATGGTGAAGGGTTGGTTTTCGCTGTGCGTGCACTATAGTAGTACTAAGCGTAGTAGTCGTGTTCGTACGTACCGCGGTCGGCGCTGGAGACGTCTTGGCTGTCGAGCACTGAGCTTTCATCGTCTGTCGCTCGCCGCCTATCATCACGCCGCCGCCCGCTCTGCAAACAATTACAAATTATTCATTTAAATAAATAAATATCGTAGCACATTACACACAGCGCCATCTGGCCCAAACTAAGCAAAGCTTGTGTGATGGAAGTCAGATAACTGATACTTAAATACTTTTTTTATTGTAAATACATACTTATAATACACACAGAACACCCAGACACAGATCAAACATTTGTTTATACCACAAACTGTTTGTCCTGAGTGGGGATCGAACCCACACCCTTCGGCTCTGGAAGCAAACATACTACCAATGAACCAATAGGGCTGTCAAATTACTAAGAAAAGTGTCGATGGACGCATTCTTCGATTATACTCTACTTAGCAATTTAAGTTTTATTAAAATTACTTATTAGTCTCAACTAGGCTAGATTGTAATAACAATGAGGTATCTAAGAACAGAATAAGTACATCATTAGAAAGAAAGAAAAAACATTTTACTATGAGAACATGATTTTGACACAAGGCATGTACACACGACATGGACAGACGACCTAGTAAAGACCGCAGGAACGCGCTGGATGCGAGCCGCTTCCAACCGGTCTTTATGGAGGTCAATGGGGGAGGCCTATGTCCAGCAGTGGACGTCCTACGGCTGAAATGATGATGATGATGTACACAAGGCGTAGCTGCGACAGACATGTCGCTGTCCCGATGCCGGTTAGAAAACAGTGGTTTCCTACATTTGTGACACACTCTGTCTGTTTATTTTATTACTTTATAAACATTTTAAGTTTTATTATTATTGTGTTTGAGTTATTATTAGTTATGTTCTTTTTTTTTAGGGTTGACAGGCTAGGTGATTTGACCACAGCTCACCTGATGTTAATTTTTTTTTTTGTTAATTTGCCCCATCGGGCAGGCTAAAGCTGTAAAGCCATACTGCCTTGTCTTGAGTGTTATTTCTGCTGTCTCTTAGCTATAGTTATGGTCAAAGTCCAGTCTTAGTCAAGTCCAGTCCGTGTCAGTCAAGTGCAGCTATGCTTTAGTAAAGTAGTGGCAACTTTACTATAAAGCTTCGATTGAGTTTTGGAAGCAACACGAAAACTCATGTTTTACCACATTATATCATTTTCCCACACTCGCGCTTGTGATTCGGCACTTTATGAATAAAACACCACCATTTTTGTGCATAAACACTCGACAAAACACTAGTTTTGGAAAAAAATACAACGGAGCGACACGACTCTTCCCGCGTTCCCGCCAAAACCTCACCTGATGTTAAGTGAAGGTGTGGTCAGAGATGGTAAGGCACATCTTGCCGAGAATGGAACTGGTTCTCAAGTGATGCTGCCGGAATACACCGTTAGGTGCTTGGCGACAGATTTTCAACTTGAGGGTGGTAGCTAGCCAGCCGAGTACTAGAAAGTACCCTACCACCATGCTATGGTTTCCTCACAATGTTTTCCTTCACCGGCAGCTCAAGCTCATTGTTGGGGTTTGAACCCACGTCCTTCGGCATACGAACTAACGTAACCTAACCACTGCTCTATCATCGCTACAAATGTGTTCTATGTATTATTACGAGTCCATGCAGTTACTTGAAATAAACCATCATCAACATCATCAGCCTATATTAGTCCACTGCTGGACGTAGGCCTCTCCCAAGACACGCCACTCAGCCCGATCTTCGGCTTTTCGCTTCCATCCACCGCCAGCTGTCCTACGTATATCGTCACTCCATCGAGTCTCAGGGCGTCCTACACTACAACACACTATAAATTAATCACTTGATATTTTATACAAATAGGTAGCGCGTCACGTCACGTCGCGTACCTGTGTGCGCGTGTCGTTGGGTCGCGCGTGCCGCGGCGGCGCGCGTCCGTTCTCGAGCGGCAGGCGCGCGCGCTCGCCGCGCTCGGCGGAGCGCTGCGGGCGGCCGCGCGCGCCGCGCCCGCGCGTCTCGCCGCGCCCCTCGCCGCGCGCCTCGCCCCGCGGACCCGCCGCGCCCGCCGCGCCGCCCCGCTCCTCGCCCACCTCGGGCGTCGGCCGCCGCCCGCCGCCTGCAATGACAACACGCGACACATCATGACTACTGTACCTGCTACTGTACTACGCTAAAGTTACAACTATATTTTTTATCATTGACATCCCACTGACATATGGATGTATGGATGGATGGATGGATGGATGGATGGATGGATGTATGGATGGATGGATGGATGTATGGATGTATGGATGTATGGATGGATGGATGGATGGATGGATGGATGGATGGATGGATGGATGGATACGGATGGATGGATGGATACGGATGGATGGATGGATGGATGGATGGATGGATGGATGGATGGATGGATGGATGGATGGATACGGATGGATGGATGGATGGATGGATGGATGGATGGATGGATGGATGGATGGATACGGATGGATGGATGGATGGATGGATGGACGTGAAAGAGTAACAAACCATTTGTTACACGCAAAAACTTACTGAACAAATTTAGATGAAATTTGGTATGGAGGTAGATGAGACCCTGGATTAACACATAGTAAGGCTACTTTTTATTCCGAAAACATGTAGTGGGTAACACCGCGGAGCGTAGCTAGTTTAATCATATTGACGTATTTTATACAATAATAAAAGTAGCCTATGTGTTAATATATTATATTGACATGTTCATTCTGTGTATTAACATAATATGTTATGATTTTGATATTTTTAAATATGAATAGAAAAATCACCTAATACAAACTTTGGTGTTATCAATAAAAGATTTGTATTTGATTTATGCATCACAGGTAAAATTGTGACAGTTGCTATGTCCAGATATGCTTAGCTAGGCCGTCTAGGTAGTTACAACTACAGTACCAGGTATTCTACCACCAAGCAGTAGTACTCTGCTTTTCCTGAAGTCTTTGAAGCCCTTCGGCGAGAGAACCGACCGCGCTAACCACTGAGCTATCATCGCTCAGATGGAAAGGACTAAAACTAGAAAAGATTAATGAAGGTCTCCAAAAATCATTTAATTAGTGTAATTTATGGATGGTCCCATAGTAAGTATAGCACGTCAGGGTACGCACCGGGCGGATACCGCGCTGGTAGCGGGCGGGCGCGGCGTGCGCGCGCGGGCGGCGGCGGGTAGGCGGGCGCGCCGCCCATCACGACGCGCAGCTGCTGATCGATCTCCTGCTTCTCCGCGCGAAGCTGCTCCACCTCCTTCAGGTGCGCCACGTGGTACTCCACCAGAACCTGCCCCACACGACACATGTAGGTATATGCAAACCGAAAATAGTGAGGATTTTATCTTTCTATCTTTACTATTATAAAGAGGAAAGATTTGATTGTTTGTATTGAATAGGCTCAGAAACTTCCGGACCGATTTCAAAAATTCTTTCACCGTTGGGAAGCTACACTATCCCCGAGTGACATAGGCTACTTTTTATCCCTGTATTCCCACGGAAACTTAAAACTACGCGGGTGAAACCGCGAGGCGTCCTCTAGTCTTCCATATATTTGAAACAAGTATGGCAAAACTTTCTTAAGTTATTTAAAGATAATTTCTCAGCGTTTTGTGATGAGAAATCCTGTACAATTAATAAACGGGTAATACCAAAGTCTACCACGTGACGCTAACCCGAGAATCCTGCATCGCGCAAGCGTTTGTCGCACCAACATTAGTGAGCCTTTGGACTGCGGTTTGTTAAAATGCGAACCTAGGGTTGTCCGATAGGAGCCTTATACCGAGCTAATAAAGAAGTTAAATCTCGAAAGGTTCTTCTATCAGTTCATAGCCGAAACATCCCTCGGGGATAAGAGCGAGATAGCTAGCTTGTTCAAATCCCATGTTTTAGTGTTTTTTAGGTTATGCCAAAAGAACGATCAAACTAAAGATCATACTGTTTGCCATATAGTGACAAAATCTATCATCGTTACAATCGCTTCATCAACTTGCTGATCCTCTGGGCTATCTCGGTCACTTTAGTTCGAATCTAATCTGACCCTCGGATCACGAAAATTTATCGAATTCGTAAAGGTATCGATAGTCGATAGCATACAAAGCTGTACAAATCTCATACAATTTTTTCTCTATATAACTTTTTCGCAAGTCGTTCGTGATCCAGGCTCTGTTGAAGATAAGTGTTGAAACACAAAAATACAAGCGTTACCTTAGCGTTGGCGATGTTTTCCCTGGTGCCAACGAACACGAAAGGCACCATGCCCTCCTCGCGCGGCGCGCTCGGCGTGGGCTCGTTGTCCCCCTCCACCTTGACCTGCGACACAGACATCTGTCCTCAGCCGTGCCCACTGCCACGAAACACGCGCAATGGGGGCGTGGCACACCTCGCCGACCCCGGGCCGACTTCACACACGCGTCGACTCACTTTTGTGACATATCATACTACAAAAATAGCTTCCTTCTAAGCAAACGTGCTCTATCATAAACGGTCAAACGCAAACCTTTTCACAGCAAAAAACACGGAACAGTGCGCGTCAGACTCGCCCACCGAGAGTTCAATACAACTATTTATCATACCAATATGATAAATAGTTCGGAAATCAAGCGATAATAGTTATTTGTCATACAAGTTCAAATTTGCTTTTTAACCGCGTGCTCAATTTTGATGACCGAGCAAGCGAAGGATTCTTAAATTAGAATCCTGAGCGTTAGCGAGGGAATCAAAAGAGCACGAGGTGAAAAATCTTTGCACTCGAGTGCAACACGTAACTTTTCATCCCCATCAGATCCTTCAAAAGAAGTAATAAGACGAACGAGATACGAGATAATGTTTATTCTTTGGGTACGGAACCCTAAAAAATAAATCTGCCTCGGAGATAAGTCACGCAATTTAAATTTAAAACTGGTTTCATTTGTGGCGATACTCTGGGATTTGTTTCGTTTCTAAAAGCGTTGGGTCGTAGGCGAAATTTATTGTCAAAGTTGAATATGGATGGATACGCCTAATTCGTGGAAAGACATGACAAGTCGCGTGCTTGTCATGTCATTCCACTCGACCGTATTTCAATGCGAGGTAGGTTTCTTTTTAGGGTTCCGTACCCAAAGAAAAAAACGGGGCCCTATCACCAAGACTCCGCTGTCCGTCTGTCACCAGGCTGTATCTCATGAACAGTGACAGTTAGACAGTTGAAATTTTCACAGATGATGTATTTCTGTTGCCGCTAAAACAACAAATACTAAAAAAATACAACAAACGTGATTTTTTTGCCCGTTTTCATAAATAATGGTACGGAACGCTTCGTGCGAGTCCGACTTGGCCGGTTTTTTGTAACATCATACGCTTCCGTTTGACCGCCATCTCGACTTATTTCAAGCGAAGTTGCGGTCTACGATGAAGCACGCTTTCTTAGAAGAAACCGATTCACTAGCAGCAAATTATTACAGCCGCATATTCATGCAAAAAGTTCGACGAGTGTGTTCAGCCGTCTAATCTACCCCACGTGTGTTCGATTGACAGGACTGGTACATGTATACTAAACTATGTATATATATATGAGGAAAGATTTGATTTTCTTGTCATTGTAATTGTCTGTTTGTATTGTGTCTAGTGCATGTTTTTAGTGTAACATAGCTCATGTAAGAAGTGTACATTAATTACATATGTGTGTATTTGTCATCATCATTATCTGCAGCCTTGTTTATCCCTTCTCTTGTTATGCCATCTGCCTCGGTCTTACGTCAATCTGGTCCAGGTAAGACTCGCGATTGAATGACAGCCCTGTTGGTTCATTGGTAGTATGTCTGCTTCGAGAGCTGAAGGGCGAGGGTTCGATTCCCACCCAGGACTAACATTCGTGTGACTAACATCGATGTTTGTTCTGTGTCTGGGTGTTCTGTATGTATTATAAGTTTGTATGTATTTACCACAAAAAAAAAGTATTTATGTATTCTATCAGTTATCTGACTTCCATAGTACAAGCTTTATTTAATTCTATAGACATACACAGCTTGATTAACATATTGCTTGTTTATGGAAATAAACCTACTCTTAAAGAGATTCTACACATTTTTTTTTTTAACTATTAAGGAGATTCTAAACTTTTTTTTTTTTTTTAGCTTTGCTTAGTTTGGGGTCAGATGGCGCTGTGTGTAATGTCCTACGATATTTATTTATTTATTTATTTATTGTTATGCCATCTGCCTCGGTCTTACGTCAATCTGGTCCAGGTTCGACTCGCGTTTAATTAAATAGCCAATGTGTAATGGAGAAATTAAATCACACCTCGAATTTGTACTCTTATATGACGGAACGTTTGAAGACCTTTACTTCTACCAACACAAATGTTTAAATAAACATATCTTCATCTTATTTATTGAATTTGGTACCTATAAAAACTACAATCGGTATACCCCAACTAGCAGCCCATAAACCAATAGCTTGCATGTTACAAAAGCGTTAGTAGGTTAAGTCATACAAGTGATGTCATATCATTTTACAAAAGCGCGAGCGTACTACAAATGTAAGATGGCGCGCATTTCAGCAGAATGGCCGAATAGCTGTCATGAAGGCTGCCCATGCGGCCAGCCAAAGCCGCGACTAGGTCTGCTAAAACTGCCGCGGTTTATTATGCTGAGTCTAAGCCGGTTTGTGACATAAAATATATTTCAACCTTTTGTTTTTTTGTTTAATTTTTATTTATATATACTGTACTATATACCTATAAGTTTTTTCTTTATTTTATGTTTATTTTTTTGTATGTATGTATTGTTAATTATGTTGAAAAGTATTTATGTCCCAAATAAAGTGTTGTCTATTGTTTATATTGGCTCTTGGAACAATACACACTAAATCCTGTTCCACTGAAACACGACTGCGGCAGGGGCGGGATATTTGTGGCCGCTACCGCAAGCTGTGTGTGTTAGAATCTTCGTAACATGTAAATGGGCAATGGGAGTGAGCCGGTGTCAGTGTGTGAGTGCAGCGTGTGTATGTGTGATGTGTGTGAGAGACTCACGCGCACGACGCCGCTCTTGTCGACGATCCATTGGATGACCTTCCCGTTCTTGCCGATGACCTTTCCGACGAGGTCGCGCGGCACCTTGATACTCTCCTCCGCGTACTCGAGCAGCGACCGAGCCGCGCGCACCGCCTCCGTCGACTGGAACAATACCATTACAATAGAACCATCATTAACCATCCAGTACAATAAAAATGAAATATCAACTAAAAACGATTGTGAACGCTTTAGTACATTTTTTTTTTTTAATCTGCAAATTTGCGTCTTACTATATTTATTAAAAAACTCACTTACCTACACGAACTCTGAAAACATTACCACTCTTTTTTTGAGCAGTCGTGTAAAAATCATCGGAAAATTAATATGGAATGTATTCCGGTTTGAAGGGTACTGCAGCTAGCGAAATTACTGGGCTGTTGAGACTAACCATCGAAAGTCTCAAAGAAATGAGCGCCAAAGCAGCGATGCCCTGGACTTTGTTTCGTTACTCAAAGTTCTGTGTATCGCTGCAATGGTCGTGGACAGGCGTGACCTCTTACCATCAGGAGAGCGTCTAGTTCGTTTCATTACTTTTTACATTTTAAAAAAAATCCGACGATTTTTACACTTTTTTTGTCACATTGTTTTATTGATTTATAAAATCGGACACTTTGAAAAGTATTGTTTGATATAAAAAAAAATAAGCCATTTAGGTGTCCATAATTAGAAATTTCCCGAAGCGCCAGAAAGCATTATGAGTTAAGTAACATGCGTGAAAGAGAAGATCCCCCGACCTAAACACACAGAAAAAACTTTTCATTGAACAAATTGTTTGAAAGAAACAACCTTACTTCTGCACCTCGTCTAGTTGCTAGAAAGAGAGGGCAACACATTGAAGCAGTACGAGTGAAAGAGAGGAGAACATACCTCGCCGCATATTTTGAAAGTACAGGATATCTCCTCGAGCTCAATGTTGGTGACGCCCTGCACGCGGCGCGCCTGCTGAATGTTGGCGCCGTGCGTGCCGATCGCCAGCCCCATCAGGTCTTCGCGCACGCTGAACTCGTCCGTATAACTATACACATAAGATCTCAATTATCAACATGCTAGCGACACGAATATAGGACTTTTCAAGTATTGAGATTAGGATGATTATTATTATATGCAGTTAGGCAGTGTTAGGAGCAGGATTACGTTAAAAGCGATGTGACGTCATTGTATTCACTTTTACTATTCGACCATCTCGGAATAAAGATCAGCTGTTTCAAAATTTTTATCTAAAATGACATTTTTCTGATCGATTTTTAGATTTCGGAATCGGTCCCATAGTAAAAGTTGTTCATAATTGTGAGTAGAATGATGTTTTTTTTTATGGATGACATGGGATAGGTGTTCGACCACAGCTCACCTGTTATAAGTGACGGTGTTGTCGAACACGGTAAATACATCTAGCCTGGAATAGAAACTGACTATCATTAGGCTGCCGGAACACACCGGTAGGTGCTTGGCGGCAAATATTAAACTTGGTGGTTACCACCGTGCTATGCGATATTTTCCTTTACAGCAAGCTCAAGCTTCTTGTTTGGTTTTGAAGTAACGCCCTCCAAAATGTGATCTAACCTCGTTAACCACTGAGCTATCATCGCTACCTTCGAATCTACCGACACACGTAACCCTGTATAACACAGCAGACATAGCGCAAAAGAGGTAAACAGTAAATTATGACAAATAAAATTTTTGTTTTAATTATTTTATCATCTGTGCAGGTAAAGATTTAGGTGTCAAATGTCATTCATTTTGTTTTTGTTAATTCCACTAACAATTTTTTACCATCAATGGTAGTAGTGTCTTGTTTCTCTTATTACTATAAAGAAAAATTTACAAAGACAAACATTTACATATTTACCTTTTTCTACACCTTAACTAAGTACATACTAACTTTCTACTTGGTGGTAGATCTCCCTAGCAGGTGGTCGTCTAGGTAGGTACCACCGCAGTACCAGTTATTCTGCCGCTAAGCAGTAGTGTGTAAACATTACTGTGTTCCGGTTTGAAGGGTACTGCAGCTAGCGAAATTACTGGGCTGTTGAGACTAACCATCGAAAGTCACAAAGTAATGAGCGCCAAAGCAGTGACGCGCTGGACTTTGTTTTGTTACTCAAAGTTCTGTGTATCGCTGCAATGGTTGTGGACAGGCGTTATTCTTACTATCAAGAGAGCGTTTCGTTCGTCTCATTACTTTTTACATTTAAAAAAAAACTGCCTTGTTGTGTTTATCTACTTTAAGGGTTCGATTCCCAGCCAAGAGGTTTTGAAGTACAAAATTAAATTATTATTCTGTGTTTGGGTGTTTTGTATGTATTATAAGAGTATTTATGTATTTAAAAAAAAAACTATTGAAGTATTTCTTTTTTTAGTTTAGGGCTGTCGCTGTGTAATGTCTTACGACATTTATTTCTTAAAAAATAAATAAATTATTATACATAGGTAATTATAATGCACAAATTCTTGAATTTCTGATTCAACTTTCAGAAGTCAATATTATTTCTATTTTACAGGACAAACTAAAACAGTAAAATAAAACAAGAGATACCAAACATTTCATTCTTACCCTCCTTGATTGTGTATTTTGGTGGATTCTAATTGTCTTGCTGCCTCTTCAGTCTTTTTCAACAACTGTAGCTTTTGAGTTAAGTTTCTGAAAAATACATATTCAACTTCATTTGCTGTGCGATGGAAAACCCAACATTGGCATATTATTTTGTAAATTATGTTGAAATGTGTTTTATGTCATAAATAAAGTGTTGTCTTTTGTCTATTATTTATCAGCCTGCTAATCTATATATTTGGTTTATTTAGTATTTCATATGTATATACGTTTATTGTATTGTTCTTTTATTTATTTCTTTCTTTTATACACCAGCCTTATTTTTATTTACTTTTCTTTCCATCCAAAGGTTGTCTGGAAGAAATCGCTCTAGGCGATAAGACCGCCCTTATACATCACGTATCTAATATCATCATCATCATCATCAGCCTATATCAGTCCACTGCTGGACATAGGCCTCTCCCAAGACACGCCACTCAGCCCGATCTTCTCGGCTTTTCGCTTCCATCCACCGCCAGCTGTCCTACATATATCGTCACTCCATCGAGTCTCGTCTCAGGGCGTCCTACGCTACGTTTGCCAATACGCGATCTCCACTCTAGAACACGAATTCTATCTAGTAGATTGTTTTGTTGTATATCTTTTTTTTTTATATTTGTATTCATTGTGATCTGTGTTTCATTTGTAAGTTTTTGGTGTATAATAAAGTTATTTTCTATTATAGTAAATAGATAAAATGTCTGAAGCCCAATACTACTATCACAGCGTGTCTTGCACCGCGAGCCCTGTAGCTTCATGTGTACTGTAAGCACGCAGTTCGCGAGCCCGGAATCTACCAGACTCACAAACAAAATCTCAGTCATGACTTTACAAAAGAGATCTTTGTTTTGTGCTGTATCGGGGAAATTACTTGGAAACATAATTATATTGATTTCTTTAATAAATATATGAAGTTTCGGCAGCCTAGTTGGGAGACCGTCTGACTTCCACTCTGGAGGTCCTAGGTTCGAATACAATGACACGCACTTGTCTGTTCTATGTTATGTGCCGTAACGCAAAATAACGCCCGAATCAATCCACTATGATAGATAGAAATTCACCCAACACTTATACTACAATATAACTACTAATAGTATTTTTTAAATATTTTAGCTTTTTTTTAAAAAAAACATCTGTTTATACATTTTAAAAAAATATTAATAAAACTAGTATATCATCCATTTATATAACATTTTGTGAATAAATAAATGTTTGTTCTGTGTCTGGGTATTCTGTATGTATTTACAAAAAAAAAATTATGTATTCTATCAGCTATTCTGACTTCCACCACACAAGCTCTGCTTAGTTTGGGGCCAGATGGCGCTGTGTATAGGCCTACAATATTAAAAAAAAAAAGAGTAATATGTTTTTAGAGCAATCACCTTTTTTTTCCTTTGGTTTTGGCGTCGCGTTTTAGCATTTGCCAGTGTCAAGTAATTAGCAATCACCTTACTCTTAATAAATGTAATAAGAATTGCTAGTTACGTTTGCATATTTGTATACTTCCAAGCACCAATACGGTCAAGCGATAGATTCTATATTCATCCTTATTCTTATCCCACTAATATTATAAATGTGAAAGTTTGGACGGATGGATGTTTGTTCATATCTCACGCAAGAACGGAATTGGATAAAATTTGGTATGGAGGTAGCTAAGAACCTGGATTAGAACATAGCCTACTTTTTATCCCGAAAACATGTAGCGGGTAACACCGCGGGGTGCAGCTAGTAAATTAGTGAAATTAGCGTTACCTAAAGTGCATCTCTTGAAGCATCTGCGCGCGCTTGTGCGTGGATTGGCAGCGCGAGACGACGGCGAGCGCGGACTGCTCGGGCGCGTACCACACGAGCGCGGCGCCGATAGCCTTCTGGAACTCCTTGTGCGCGTTCTCCGCCTTCGCGCTGTGCATGTCGTGGAGACTACAACAACGCAAGTCTCTTTACTTCAGTCACGCTTACAAATTATCGCAGAGAACATCTGATTATGGCTAATAGCTGATTGCAGATAAATTAGAAAAAAAACTTCAGTCACAGCTTCAAACGAAAATCCACACAAAAACAAGATCGACGAGATCTCGTTTTTGTTTGACGAGATCTTTTATAAAAAAAAATGTTATCAGACAATAACGGACATAATTGCCGCCGGTGAAGGAAAACATCGCGAGGAAACCATAGCATGGTGGTAGGGTACTTTCTAGTACTCGGCTGGCTAGCTACCACCCTCAAGTTGAAAATCTGCCGCCAAGCATCTAACGGTGTGTTCCGGCAGCCTCACTTGAGAGCCAGTTCCATTCCAGGCTAGGTGTGCTTTACCATCTTCGACCACACCTTCACTTAACATCAGGTGAGCTGTGGTCAAACAACTAGCCTGTCAACCATAAAAAAAAAAAAAAAAATATTAAGGTAATGATATAAATATTGCATATTTTATGTTTAATTTTTATAATTTGACTAACTATTAATAAATCTCTTTATATGTCCGCCTGCCATAAAAAAAATCCACAAATCCGAATCTTTCCAATCTAAAAAGTTTACTCTTTATCTGTATTATATGTTTGATAGTCTTGGTAATAGACCACAGTTCATCTGATGTTAAGTGCTGGCGAACTGGCTATCAAGTGAGGTTGCTTTAGTGTTACATACAGGGTTTAATTTCAGGGTTAATGAGACACCATGAAATGTTTCAGCATTGTCTAATGCAATGATTCTCTAGACCTCGTTCAGTTGCTCAGTTCCGAGGGATGCTGCAATGGTAACGGAGAAGCATTAATTCTAACCATAAAAAGTCTCATACTTTTTCTCAGTCCATGAAGATTCACTGGAGTAATAACTGATCATGTCTGACCGAATAACGAAAAATCGTTAACTTATTATGTCACATCTAAATTAAACAAGAAATTTAGAAGACTTGTAATCTAGCTTTTACAACAGTGAAATTAGATCATCAACCTATAGTCTGTCATTGGTTTCGCCCGGCCTAAAATAATATGTTCACATCAATCATAGTCTCTAAAGTACTCACTAGTCCTTGAGATCATCGGGTACGGGTATTTCGAACTTGTGGAAGGTATTCTTATCAATGGGGGTTTTGGGAGTCTTCACCCGGAGCCGGTCCTTTGGCACTATTTCCGTGTAGCAGTTATCCCACTCCAGATATTCTATCACCAGAAAATCTCCTCGTATCATCTGAAAACATGGAAAGTATAAGTAAGATAATGGCTTGAAACGAAAAGCCTAATCGGTTTGAGTGTATTGTAGTTATTAACCCAACAGTGGACTAGGCCAGGAGTCGGCAACCTGTTAAAATGGAGAGACGAAACATACTGTTTACAAAATTTCCCAATAATCAAAGAGCCACTAAAAAATTTTGTTTTATTATTATATTAAAAAAAAAAATATTTATAGTCATTACACACAACGCCATCTGCCCGAAACTAAGCAAAGCTTGTACTATGGTAGTCAGATAACTGACAGAATACTTACTTTTAATACATACTTATAATAAATACAGAACACAGACACAGAACAAATATTTGTTTATATCACAGAATACTAATCCTGGGTGGGAATCGAAAATTTGTTGATATATACCTACTTGACTTTTTTATTTAGCATAAACAACTTTAAATAGCTGGAGAGCCGCATGCGGCTCGCGAGCCGTAGGTTGCCGCCTAAACTAGGCTGATTATGATGATCGATTTATGTTAGGAATGCGTTAAAAGCTTGCATCTCCGTTTCATACCTTTGACTAAACAGCTAAACTAATCTTAGCGTAATTTGACACCTTGGAAGTAGTCAGGCACTACTTTCTACAAGATGAAAATGGAAAATTATGGATAAAACTGCATGATAATCAACTGCGAGAACATACGACTATATCTTTTTAAGAGGGCAAGATGGTTATAACTCTTAATAATTATGTTCTAAGACTCTAAGTATGTAAAATGTAAAATTTATTTTGCACAGCAGCGGGGAACTTCGAACTAAATAATGATGATTGTACACAATGTACATACAGTTGTTGTCTTTATTTTAGATAGATAGATATAACTCTTTATTATGCACACTATAAGAAGAAAAAAAAAGTACAGAGAACAAAAGAACCTAGCACCTAGATTTTAGTTTAGCATTAGGCGCAAAACTTGGTAGCCGACCTCGGAATTATTTGTCATTTGCAATATGTACATTAGACTTCCAATTTACATTCATTTTTTGGTAAGGATATACAAAGTACAATTATTATTATTATGTAGGTATGTCAAGATGCTATTTACAAGTAAAGGTCAGTTTTTTTAAAGCAACCTGTACATTGACTTTTATGTAGTCCTACACTTTGCCGAACGTTAGGAAATTTTGTCATCATAAAAAAATAAACAAAATATAAATATTCCTATAAATAATGTTAATTCAATAACAACAATCTGACCTAACATTTTATTAGACCTCAGAATCAAAGCCCTGACATTTTAACCCGACTCAAACAGGTAACGTTTGTGGATTCGTAGCTCTCAAACGGCTGAATCGATTTTGATTTAGCATTTTTTTAAGATATCTTAAACTGGAGTTCTTAGCCATGATTTTTAAAAATCTGTTCATTTGTTTGATCTTCAGCTATTTCTAGTTAATGAATAGATGTCTTCCACAGGTCAAATCAAGTAAAAATTTAATTAAATTATTTTTTAAATTTTAATATAATATTTTATTAATCATGCGCGATGTTTTCGCACAATATAGAACCGTTCAATAGTCGGTCAAACTCTAAACTCAATTTTTAAAACGTATGGTTTCCGCACCTGGTTATGGCAGATTTTCTAACTATGTATACGAACGTTTCTGTTTCAAAGTAACGACGCCCTAGACTTAGTATTGCATTTAAAGTTCTGTGTATCGCTGCAACGGTCATAGGCATGTGTTATCTCGTACCATCAGTAAAGCGTCTCGTTCGTCTCATTACTTTTCCATAAATAAATAGATAACGAAAGTTTCTTTAACTATAAAATAGATATAATAGAAATTTCGTTTCTATATAGTTTCAGCAGACTAGTTGAGACCGTCCTACTCCCAATATGGAGTGCCTGGGTTCGAATTCCACAGCACGCACCTGTCTTTTCTAAGTTATATGCTTATTGCCGATGACTTCAAACGGTGAAGGAAAACATCGTGAGGAAACCTACATGTCTGAGAATAAAAAAAAAGTTAAGGAAGATTTATTAAGTGATGGACTATGGCCTTACCCTCTCACAATGAGAGACCTGCGACCAGTAGTGGGACAGTTTATAAAAATTGGAATATAACTATGTTATGTTGTAAGTGAAACACGCATGATTAACAGACCAGTATTATGCTGAGGTGAAGCCCCTATTTTGTAACTGTCTGTCTCTGTTTGTTTTTGTGCTTGTTACAAAATAAAACTATATTATAAGTATGTATTTACAAAAAAAAAAGTATTTAAGTATTCTATCAGTTATCTGTCTTCCATAGCACAAGCTTTGCTTAGTTTGGGGTCAGATGGCGCTGTGTGTAATGTCCTGTGATATTTATTTATTTAAAACTTTTTTCTTTTAACAAATTGAGCCTCTCATGAATTTAAGCCTTATTAAAAAAAACATGGTCCAGCGTTGTTCAGCCGTGAATTGCAAAAAAACGACTATTAGTTATAGAGCATATTTTGGGCTGTATTTAAACGTGTGCTATTTCACCACTAGATAATTTCCGGGAAATTGGGATTTAGGTTGTCGGCGTCGTGGAATCCGGTCATAAGTAAGTTGTATACATATCGTCGCGGTGTAGTTTCAGAACGGGGTCTGCTGATACAGTTAGTGCAGTGTGCCGTGGTGACCTTGCGTTTTTACAAGACCAAAATGAGGGTAGGAGTTCGCGACACCTTCAATTTTTCATCGAGACAATCCGCAATCCCTGACCACGAATATTGCAACATGGCCAAAACATCGAGATAAATAAACAAAACTGTAGATATAGATACCGAAAACTTAGAAACATTTCTTATTAGTTCTTATGTTTACTATAATTTGTGTTTTTCTTTGATATTAAAAATAAAATTATAGTTCAAAAACTTTTTTAAACTAAGTAAACCTTAATAGCGGACGCCTCGCGGTGTCGCCCGCGTAGTTCCCATACCCGTGGGAATACAGGGATAAAAAGTAGCCTATGTCGCCCGGCGATAGTGTAGCTTCCCAAGGGTGATAGAATTTTTGAAATGGGTCCCAGTAGTTACGGAGCCTATTCAATACAAACAAACAATCAAATCTTTCCTCTTTCATAATAGTATAGGAAACTGCAAGCAATGTTAATCAAGCTGTGTATGCCTATAACTGGTGCATGTATCGGAACATAACTTTTTTGCAGTGTTTATAAAAATATCGCAAGTTGTTAATATAAAAAAAAATTATATCCATAATTAATTTACACAAGTTAAAACCATATATTCAGTTATCTTTTAATTATCTAAGAGTATTATGAAACGTATTGAAATACGAGCACTGTGGGAAATAATCAGTACAAGTACTATTTAAAGGTGTAGGTATAAACACAACACAAATGTCAATGACCCATTTACCCAATGCAGATGTATTATTGCAGATTTCTGCCTTCATTATCTGCTTTATTTATAGATATGTATGAGTATTCCTTTTACATTCTTTTGGCTTGACATTTAAAATCTTGAGATCAGCAAGGGCAGCAAAGTGTGAGTATTTATCACAGATTGCCCCATATGGGCATCGAGAGGTTTGCTGCAGAGCACTGATGCACCAATAAGAGCATTTCGTAGTTGTTATTGTGTGATATGCATTTAAATTGTTTTGAGATCAGAAACTATGCTGTGATGGGCCCATTCTGTGTCAGTTATTTTTATGTATTTGTTTTTGTCTGTTTGTATTGTGTCCGAATGATTTTTCTTTTTCTTTTAAAGTATATAAACAATTTCATTTATCCTCAATTACAAATTCGACAGCCCTGTTGGTTCAATGGTAGTATGTCTGCTCGAAGAGCGTAAGAGCGTGGGTTCGATTCCCACCCAGGACAAGCATTTTGTGATATAAACAAATGTTTATTCTGTGTCTGGGTGTACTGTATATATTATAAGTATGGATTTACAAAAAAAAAACTATTTATGTATTCTATCAGTTACATGTCTTCCATAGTACATGCTTTGCTTAGTTTGGGGTCAGATGGTGCTGTATGTAATATTTGATATTACACACATCTATATTTACTTATAATCATTAAAATAATAGATGCTAAGAACTTGTTTGAGTTTTAAGCTGCATACTGTACTAACGTACCCACCATAGTCATAAATATGTACATAGTTCCATTCTAGGGAATGCAATCTATCTTAATATCAAGATTCATATTATAGTAATGATATGAAAAGTCCAAGAATGAGGCAGCAGAAATTTAAATTTCAAACATACTAATTTGAACACAAATCTTTGTTGCTGAGCCTCGATGGCACACAAAGGCCCATTGATATATAATCTAAACTATTATAAAGAGGAAAGATTTGATTGTTTGTATTGAATAGGCTCAGAAACTACTGGACCGATTTCAAAAATTCTTTCACTGTTGGGAAGCTACACTATCCCCGGGTGACATATGCTACTTTTTATCCGTATTCCCACGGGAACGGGAATTACGCGGGTGAAACCGTGAGGCGTCCGCTGGTACATACATAAATTAATACAGATCTCGCACTAACTTAGCAAGATTGATCACATAGTAATGCACAATCTGTGATTTTATTCCTTTCTGATTATATAACGCGCAATTTGCGAGATAAGAGTAATTAATCCTTTTAAATAAATAAAAGTTGGGTAAAAAGAAATAGTATAAAACTTCTTTAGTATATATTAAATCCATTACATTCAAATTTTTTTTTTGTCAGGCTAGGTATATGACCATAGCTCACCAGATGCAGTGGTGAAGTTCAAGATAGTAAATACACCTAGCCCGGACAAGAACTGGCTCTCAAGTGAGGCAGTCGAAACACAGTGTTGGTGTTCGATGGCAGATTTTCAACTTGAGGGTGGTAGCTGGCCAGTAGTGTACTAGAAAGTACTCTACCATCATGCTATGGTTTCCTCACGTTTTTCTTCATAGGCAGCTTAAGCTAATTGTTCGTTTGAACCCACGCCCTTCGGCGCGTGAACCATCCGCGCTAACCACTGAGCTATCATCGCTACAAAAAAATCGTTTCTTGCATCGAAAAGCTTTTATGATTTATGCATTGAAGCAAAAAAAGTATTTTCTGTTACAATCTTCTATTTAGTATGCAGCATCCATTAGCTGATTAACTGCCAAAACTGGTGTGGTTCTTTTTTAAGAATAAATTATAATTTCTTTAATTCATAATTAAATGTATGTGTTCTTTTTATTGTGCCATTTTGACAACACTTTATCAAGTTGCACTTCTAAAATTTGGCTCGACTACCATATTAGCTTCTTTGGTAGTACATCTGCTTCAACAACTGTAGTGTGGGTATGATTCCCACTTAGGACAAACATACATGTTTGTCCGGGGGTTTTGTATTACAACCTCGTTGGCTCATTGGTAGTATATCTGCCTTGAGAGCTGTAGAGTGTGGGTTCGATTCCCACTCAGGGCAAACATTTTGTGAATAAACAAATGTTTGTTCTGTCTGAGTGTTCTGTATGTATTATAAGTATGTATTTTAAAAAAAAAAGTATTTATGTATTCTACCAGTTATCTGACTCCCATCACACAAGTTCTGCTTAGTTTGGGGCCAGATGGCGCTGTGTGTATAGTCCTACAATATTTATTTATTATATTTTTACAAAAATGCTGTCAATTATCTGGTTCCCATAGAAAATTGCATTCTCTAATCCAGTGGCATAGCTACGATGGGACTAGGTGGTGCTGTACACTCACAGGGCCCTCAAGGTCAGGAGAATCCTCAGATCCTGACCACCAAGCAAACTTTCTATAATTCCTTCCACAAAAATGGTTGCAACACAACTATAATCATGACAACTCCGTTAAAAACAAATCAAGCTTGTAGGGGATTCCCCTTTTTTACACCAGAGACTGGATATGCTACTGATCCAGACATAACGCATAAATACCACTCTGCTGTAACTATCACTCCACCATAGCCTTCGCGCCAGTGGTCTTAGGCACCAAAACAGTTTTTCTGTTAACTGTAACAGCCCTGTTGGTTCATTGGTTGTATGTCTGCTAAAAGAGCTGATGGGTGTGGGTTCGATTCCCACCCAGGATAACCATTTTGTGGTATAAAAATGTTTGTATTGTTTGGGTGTTCTGTATTTATCCTAAGTATGTATTTACAACAAAAAAAAATAGTTTGGGGTCAGATGGTGCTGTGTTGTAATGTCCTAAGATATTTATTTTATTTATAATAATAACTTAAACATCACATTTAATACACATTAAATTAAGTGATTTATAAAACTACATTTTTTATGATTTCAAAATCATTAGATACATTTAGACCTGTTTCTCACAAATGGTAACTATACATGTAAATTAAAAAAATATATATATCTTCCATTTAGTGAATTACTTTTTGAATATGCAATTAAATACACATTTTAATTCAAACCAGTTTGTGTACATTGACATCATGTCAATCATTGATAAGCTGATGCAGTTATTAGGTTTAGAAACTGGTTTAATCAAATTTTAATGGCATATTTTTCTGTCAAGAGATAATCATAAACATGAATTTAATATGTCTTATGGATATACTATAAGATCCCCATTATAGAAATTTGGTCATTGAGGGATCACAGTGTGTGAAGTTTATCATGTTTTTTTTATTTTTCTTTCATGGAAAAGTAGTATTGTAAAACAAAAAGAGTATACAAAACATGAAAACATTTAATTAAAATTATAATAAAGAGATACTGGTCAATAAGATATCTGAAAGTAATATCATTAATATTTCTTCAATCATGAAATCTGCACGTTTTGAATAAAATCAAAACATGCAGATGACCAACAACGCATGACCATGGAATGCTGCAATGGTCATGGGCATGCGTTATTTCTTACCATCAGGAGAGCCCATCGTCTCATTACTTTTACATAAAAAAAAAATCAACTGATCTCCTAATTAGTTCATTGTTATTTGTTAAAATTATTTATCTACATATTTTGTTTAAATGCGTACCTACTTATATAAATTAAATTATTTATTAATACAGAATAGTATCTTATGTATTACACATGCCCCAACTATCCTAACATTGGGAAAATTACTAAAGCTTAGAAGCTTTAGTAATTTATAAATAAAAACACATTTGTAAACATGTTCAAGATTTAGATAAGAAGCTCTTTTTAAAACAGTCACTATAAAGGATTATCTTGATTTGTCATACAAATTACTGATAAATTAGTCAATAACATGTAAAGAAACAAAGTGAGCACAAAATTTTTTGTTACCAAAAATAAATAAACAAGAGGTTGTGATAGATCCATTCCTAAAAAAAATGGCCATGATGACCATGTTCTAAATTTGTCTTGCAAAAATTATGTATTTATTAAAATTATCATACCAATTAATTATAATCATACTATTTAGATGAAATTAAATTTTAATGTCAGGTATTTACATTCATGAACACTAGCTCAGCTGTTAGCTTTTCAAGCAGACTATGAAGAAAATTGAAAATAAATGTAAATGTTAGCAGAAATTAGATAGGTAGATGATCATTGAAATGAGCTAATGTTTTGTAATTCAATACCTTGATATTAGCAGTCCACCACCCACATGCTTCCTTTTCATTGGATCTCGCGAAAACCTCAACTTCTTGGTTCTCCACGAACTCTGTGTGCTTGCCGGTGTCTTTGGGTGGGAGAAACACTTGCGAGAACGGAAACTTGGACTCGGGCTGCCAGCTACAACACGGACAATACACAATGTAAATAAATAGGCCCTGCTAGTACAGACATGAAATTCGCCGCTTAGACACGTTACTTACTCATTTTCAAAGGTTACCAGAACCTCAGTGTCGAGCACGTCGGTGACAATGGCCTAAAAATAAAGAAATTTTTAGAACATTCCCAATACTCGGCAAATTTACAGATGCGCTAGAAATAAGTTATTTAGGTCATATACATAGAAGAGCGGAATTGTAAGAAAGTGACGCGTATCGCTCTAGTTTCTTTTCGACGTGATCGCTGCTAAAAATATAGAAAGCGCATAATTATTACAACACATGGAAAAATCACGCCCTGTCAGACGGACATGGCGTCCATTCCAGCCGTGATGATCTTCCCGGAAAAATATTTTTGCAAGTATGACCTATAACTGGGCACTGAGGGTCGGAATTAAATGATCCTCCATCACACTAGTAATATTAACTTCTTCTGAACAATATTTCAGTGTACTTCACAATTTACAAACCTTATAATAAGCACCATTTTCACCGTACACCTCGACCGACAAATCCTCCATTTTGGTTTGAAAGCGTATTTTTTGGCGTTTTCGGAGCGAGAAACGAAACTGCCGGCCGATTGGCCAATCGTTCGTTAGAATTCACGCATAGACAAGACAGCTTGTATTTTTTAAAAGCAGCACTAAATGAGTCATCGACGAATTTTGAATATAGAATACCCGCGCATAAAAATCTTGTAAGAAATATGAGACTACAAAATCTAACAACTCGACTCTTACGAATTAAAATGTGGCTGTAGTGTGCATGAGTTTCGTAATTGTTATTTTCTTGTTTAGCGGATGAATTAAATAAAAATGACCAAGATAGTGTCAATTGCGTGATTTTTACCAAGTAAATAAGTTGGTAATGATTAATGCTTATTATAAGATATAATTTTGCAATCATATAGAATTATCAAGATAATGTTCCACCATTTATGTTAAAAAAATATTATAGCATTACTTCAAACGAATTTAAACGATCACAATAACAAAAAATTACAATAATATAGTAAAATAAATGTTCGTTGAGTCTTACAATGTCACATTTCTAAAATTATTATTAATTCATTATTTATTTATTTATTTAATTCATCAAGATTTGTTTCAGTTCTCTTCTAAGCTAATTGTGTTATAACTACACCGTCATCTAGTATCAGGTGAATTGTATTCAAACACCTAGCTCAACAACTATAAAAAAAGAAACCTTTTTATCAACAAAATTTCCGTCTCACGCTTGACCCAAGTATGTACTTGCTGTGTAAATTTTTCACAATTACCAGGGGGTTCCGCTTTAGTCAATTTTTTTCGTTTTATTTAATTATTTAAAAAAGTATAATGGTACTAATACCAAGTAGTATAATTCCACTATCGCAGTAATACCATAAATGTGAAAGTTTGGATGGATGGACTTTGTTACTCTTTCACGCAAAAACTGCTAAAAATGCTAAAAAAACTGCTTGGATGAAATTTGGTATGGAGGTAGCTGAAACCCTGGATTAATACAGAGGCTACTTTTATCCCGAAAATGTGTAGCTAGTAACACCGCGGGGCACAGCTAGTATTATTATAAAAATGAGTTAGTAGTACCTCTACCGTTATACAACAGAAATTTTATATTTATTTATTTATAAGGTTCGTCACCTAATTTATGATGAATGACTTCTCTAACTCGATAAAAATATATAAATAAATAGAATCAAGAAGTTTTTAATATGTACTATTTCTCATCATTAATAACTTTTCAACTGTTTCACCGTTTCAGCGGGATCGCTGAAAAATCATGTCACTACATTATATTTTTTTATTAAATGTGTAAGATTGTAAATAGTAAATATTTTATACACTTAGTCCTTATGTTAACCACGAGTGACCAAGTGACAAAATGTAATGAAAAATTTGTTGTGGCTCCGTTGCAGCTTCTAGTAAAGTCACTACTTTTTCACACCTCTTGTGTAAAAAGTTAAGACTTTACTTTCAAATCTAATTTAGATTTGATAATGATTTACTTAATGTAGTTTTGGTAATAACTGAGACTTATACTAGATTATATTTTATCTTGTGATACGGCAGAATTCGTAAAGAGTGATGCCAAAAAAAAGGAGAGACAATAGACAATACTGACAGCAGCGTTGCCATTGCTGCGGAAATTGCCGTGTTTTATGGTAATTAGACATGACTAAAAGGAATCCTACGGCCTACGGCAGTAAATCTGTTACCGTAGCAAAATCTACGGCAATTTTTAAAGGTTGTTTTGGTAAGTGCCATGCCAGAGAATTAAAAAACGAAAATGCGTACCTCTAACAAAGGAATCCCCGTTTATTGTTTCAAAACTAGGCACAAATTTAGCTTAGCACTAGTAGTTGGGTGCTTGTGAGTAGCGCTAGTAGGATCATGTTATTTACATTGAAATTCTATAGTTCCTTTTTGTAATAAGCTTTAATCATGGACTCTGAAAGTGACGAAGGGCCAAGTACACCAAAAAAGAAAGTTTCATGGAAACATTACGCACGAAATTATGGTAAAGGGGTACTACAAATACTTTTGTACCAACACTACCAATACCAACTAAAGAAATGTTCGTACGAAAGATATAAACACGAACTTAATAATAATGAAATTGATTATGTAGAGAGTATCAGGAACTTATTTGGCTAAATTAGGTTAATAATGTTCAGTTATCTTTTTTAATAATTAAAATAATCAAATACAACTGGAAAATTTATTTATTCTTTGCTACGGCAATCGGAGCTAGCTTTTCCTTACACGGTAATTTTCCCCACCAAACACGGCAATAAAAAATTTGTCACTAAGGTCACTACCTGACAGTGACATTCCGAAAGAAAAGGAAAACAAAACTGAACTGTGATGGCAAGCTGATAAAAGTTAAATGTATCTAAATAAGTTATTAATTTTGTTTTAGTCAGTAGTAAATACATCATTCTTAAGACGTTTTTTCTCATTTTGCAAAACATAATTGGAATGGAATAAACCCAGTGGGTATTTACAATATACTGTGAAATAATTCTTTTGGTCATTCCAATGAGTGGAGAAAAATGTGTAATTCTGGTGACCGGCGGGTCAGGCCTCGTCGGGCAAGCCATCAAGACAGTTGTGGAGTCAGAACTTCAACAAGAAGTTGGTCTAGAAACATGGATATTTTGTGGATCTAAAGATTGTGATTTGAGGTGAGAATTTATCAATTTATTCATTGTAACATCAATATTTCAACTAAACATTGCATGCCTGTCTAATTTATTATATTGAAGGTCTAACATGACTATTAATAAAAAATCTATCAAGTTTTTCATATCAAAATACATAGGAAATAGGAAGGTATAATTATAAGAATTGAAAAATGCCAGCATTGCATAGTTAGTTTAAGTCGCCATTTACGCCCAGCGGGGGCGCTGCTGCATGCCTGGTACATTGTACGCCATGTGGCAGAGCTCAGGCTTTGCCTTCACATCTCTCTTGAGTACAACTATTCTTTGCTCCACATTACATATAACTAATTTGAAGTGCCATGGCAGTTTAATAAAATCAGCTGAACTGGTTTAGCCGTTCTCAAGTTATGCTTATCTTTGCTTAACATCAGGCGAGATGGTGGTCAAGCCAAATGATATAAGCCTATTTGTAATTTTCTAAAATGAATTCAGCACCATATGCTTAGCAAGTATGGAAACCTGCTGACTGATATAATACTGATACATACATAGAAATAATTTTTTTTTGTAAAATATATACTTATAATACATAAAGAATATACAAACTCAGAAGAAACATCTAGCCTTGTCACAAATGCTTATCCTGGAAATCAAACCAGCACCCTATAGCTCATGTAGCTATCTTTGCTTCAAGAGTCATAGGGTGTGGGTTTAATAATACCAAATGAGCTATCAGTATTGTCTGTAAAAGGTCTATATATATATTGTCTATGATATATTTCTAGGTAATAGAGCACACTAGCAAAAAATTACTGTAGATATGATCCTATTGATATGTAAGTGTCTATGTATATGCTTCTGTATGATCGACAACCCTGGTCGAATCATATCCATAAGTCAATAACTGTCATGCAACCTGCTTGGCTTGACCACCATTTTATTTAAAGAAAAAAAAAACAAAAAAATAATTTGAAAAACTTTTGTTTCAGAGATAGAGCTCAAACAGAAGCATTGTTTGAGCTCCACAAGCCTACTCATGTGGTCCACTTAGCTGCTAAAGTCGGAGGCCTGTTCCACAATATGGCTAATAATTTGGACTTCTTTGTAAGTTTATTTTTGGCTATTCTTCTACTTATGGACAGACTTAAGACCAAAATAAATGTTAGTAGCTGTGATTTCATTGTAAAATTATACTCCATTTGTCCATAAGTGGCAAAAAAGTATTTGTATGGAAATTGAACCACCTTAAGATAGTTTGCTTGTTACGGCTAAGATAGACTTTTAAATAGACTTAGTTTTATAACTTGGCTACTTTTTATAAAAATATATTTTTTTAGTAAGGCAGTGAATGAAACTGTAGATTGCTGCTTGTATTCCACTCAAATAAGGACATCTTATTATCCAAATGGATATGTTGCATCTGGGGTTGATCATTGTCAATGTCTTCTAGTAGCAGAGCAAGGCTGTGCCATATTTTTTGTGTCTAAACATATGGCCCTGGTTATCTCTTCAATCTTGAATCATGGTTCAATAACTATATCAAAGCAGTGTAAAGTTTTAGTTCAATAAGCTAGTTACTTATACATGCGTTTTTGTGTCAGACAGACGCATGTTGCTGTAGTGAAAATTAAAAATATGTTGGCTATTAGAAAATTGTGTCATTATTTTGGATGAAGATGAAAGAGGAGAAAGTACAGATTGTCGGACCATATTGGGTTCACGACACTCTAAGAAAAAGATAAATCGAGGGAGTGTACTGTACTTTGGAAAATCATTTTCTACTAGTGTAGAATTTTTTTTGAATTATTTTTTTTTGCGTGCCATGCTTGAAGCTTGTTCACACCTGCACAATATTCTATCCAACATAGTGCCGGAATGAACTAGTGAGGATATTCTCAGATTAATTAAATAAATAAATAAATATCGTAAGATAATACACACAGCGCCATCTGGCTCCAAACTAAGCAGAGCTTGTGCAATGGAAGTCAGATAACTGATAGAATACATAAATACTTTTTTTTTGTAAATACATACAGAACACCCACACACAGAACAAACATTTGTTAAATTAAATACAAAATGTGTTTTTTTGCATGTGTTGGTATCTTTACGGTCAAGGTATGTGTTGTTTCTGTTGGCAGATACCTTTAATAAATTTGTTTATTGCCATAATACAAATCACATTAATTTATTAAACCTTATAATTAACTTTAGGTGTTAAACTATCTATACATATGTGTATTGAATACTTGTCTACACTTTTATCACAGTTTCAAAGAATGATTCTTATCAATTAACAATTTAGCTATGTATTACAATAATAATTAATTGTAGATATGAAGTCATTGTCTTGTATGTTACTTTGTAAGGATAGGGCAAATGATATAACTTCAATGGTACAGACACTGGATTACAGAAGTATAAATCTCCAGTGTAAATTAATTTGAACAAATTATTTGTTAGTGAGCAGTACAGATAAATGAAAACTTCTTATGATTCAATGGAATTGATTTGCGACCTACACTTACTTTCACTGCACATGTTCCTATCTGCCTGTCCAAATCTAATATGATTCTATTGGTGGTTACCAAGAATTAACTTTTATTGAGAAATCATCACTCATTTGTTTTGATTTGTACTTGAGAACATTGGGATGTAGGTTGACTAGGAACTAGATAATGGTACAAACTACAGTACTTAAGTCTGCTTGTGCTGTCAAGTGGGATGCAAATATTTGGAGGGTATGTCTTTACTTTTCAGATCTTTGTATAAAATAAGATTTTTATCACGAATTTCGGCTTAGATTAAAATCGGTTTCTTCCTTCTTACAATATTGCTGATACCTCTAAATTACAAACCAGTATTTTTTTTTCAATTATTATCTAAGTACTGTTATTATGTTTGAAGGATGACGTGATTTCATCGCTGTGATATCTCTTATCAATCGGAATGTTTGAATTTTATTTTATTATACAGACAGAAAAATATTTATCATCACATAAATGTTTGTCTTGTTAGGAATAGAATCCACACCCTACATGTTTTGAAGCAGATATTCTAACAAACTAAATGAGCTTACAAGGTAGTCATAATATTTACCTAATAAATATTTTAGAGTAACATCCCTGGCTTAGAAACAATTGATAAATGTAATAAATTAGCATAAATATATTTATGGTATATAGGTATACATACAATAAATTAAACAAAAAAAAACAGTAAATTATCACCTGATGTTAAGTGAAGGTGTGGTCGAAGATGGTAAAGCACACCTAGCCTGGAATGGAACTGACTCAAGTGAGGCTGCCGGAACACACCGTTAGATGCTTGGTAGCAGATTTTAAACTTGAGGGTGGTAGCTAGTCAGCCGAGTACCTACTAGATTGTACCCTACCACCATGCTATGGTTCCCTCACGATGTTTTTGTTCACCGGCAGCTGAAGCCTATTGTTAGGGTTTGAACCCACGCCCTTGGCATGCGAGCCTGCCGCGCTAACCACTGAGCTATCATTGTTACACGTTATAGATGTATTCTTCCAACTGTAAACTGTTATGTTATTTCCAGCGAGAGAATATGGCGATAAACGACAATGTGCTCCAAGCTAGCCACAAGTACAACGTGAAGAAAGTCGTGTCGTGTCTCTCCACCTGCATCTTCCCCGACAAAACCACCTACCCCATCGACGAGACCATGGTAAGCAGCCAATATATCCTCCTTTGTGAGTGGTACGACTATACTCGTACCTAAGCCGGAAAGCCATTATGGACAACTTTTATTTTAAGCACAACGCTGAAATTGTGCAAAAATAGCTATTTGTTATACAAGTGTGCAAAGTTGCTTTTTAACTTGGGCCTTGTTGCCTGAAACATTTTTTTTATTTAACCGCGTGCTCAATTTTGATGACCGAGCAAGCGAAAAATTACTTTGATGGGGGGGACGAAAAATTACTTTTTCATCCCCCCATCTCGAAAAGAGTATTTTTGCTCTTCGATTGCCTCTTCTATTTGGATGAAATTTGGTATGGAGGTAGCTGAGACCCTGGATTAGAACATAGGCTACTTTTTATCTCGAAAACATGTAGCGGGTAACACCGCGGGGCGCAGCTAGTATTATAAATGTGAAAATTTGGATGGATTGATGTTTGTTACTCTTTCACGCAAAAACTGCTGAACGGATACGGATGGAATTTGGTATGGAGGTAGCTGAGACCATGGATTAACACATAGGCTACTTTTTATCCCAAAAACATTTAACGGGTAACACCGCGGGGTGCAGCTATTATTATAAATGTGAAAATTTGTGAGTATGTTTGTTACTCTGTCACGCAAAAACTACTGAATAGATTTGGATGAAATTTGGTATGGAGGTAGCCGAGACCATGGATTAACACATAGGCTACTTTTAATCCCGAAAACATATAGCGGGTAACACCGCGGGGCGCAGTTAGTAGACAATAGTTGTTATTTTTTATTTGAATTAAAAATATTTTTGTCTTGTTAATGGTTTCCTGCGATACAAGCTTTCACTTAATGAATGTCACTGTTAATCTTATGTACATGTGTATCTACTATAGTAAATAAAGATTAAGTAAGCGCCAAAGCAGTGATGCCCTGGACTTTGTTTTGTTACTTAAAGTTCTGTGTATCGCTGCGATGGTCATGGACAGGCGTTATCTCTTCCCATCGGAGAGCGTCTCGTTCGTCTCATTACTTTTTACATAAAAAAAAGTAATGAAATTATAATTAAACTTCCAGGTACATAACGGTCCACCACATACGTCCAACTTCGGATACAGCTACGCGAAACGAATGATCGACGTCCTTAACAGGTATGCAGTTTTTTTCAAGCCAGATCCAATTCATCACTTGGTGGTAGATCTCCGTAGCGGGAGGTCGTCTAGGTAGGTACCACCGCAGTACCAGTTGTTCTGCCGCTAAGCAGTAGTGTGTAAACATTAGATACCGTGTTCCGGTTTAAAGGGTACTGCAGCTAGCGAAATTACTGGGCTGTTGAGACTAACCATCGAAAGTCTCAAAGTATTGGGCGCCAAAGGTGTGATGCCCTGCAGGCGTACCATGAGGTTTTACGTTTCCATCCAATTGCGGGGCAGTTCAGTTTAGGTACCTAAACTGTCCCGCTTTATTTCATACCATGAGCATGTTAAAATTGGATCGCAACTGCATCGCTAGCTCTTCAAAGAACGAACGATACTTGTCTCTGGCTCCAATACTGTCCCGCTACCGAAGAAAAGGACAACGCTATACAAAAGTATAATTGTATCTCGTGTGAAAAATCTGTTCCGAAATTGTGATTGTCGGGAAGTATCGGTTTTCTTAATGTTTTATAATGATATGATATTTTAAGGCGAAATATTACTTAATACTATATTGCACTACAGCATAATTATTAACATGTTTTATTTTTACGATTACCCTATCATTTACTTAAATTCCAAAAAAAAACATTATTCTAAACAGAGAAACAATTACGACTCTTTGTTTCGGAACGCACCTAATAAATACTTTTTTTTTCATTATTCATCTGCGAATGACAGCAAAAAGGTTGTTCAGATTTTTTTTCTTTGGTTTTGGCGTTGCGTTTTAGCATTTGCCAGTGTCAAATATTTATATATTTTCAAGTTTAAATAAGTGTCTTCGTAGCTAAAGTTATAGTCAAAGTCCAGTCTTGGTAAAGTATAGTCCGCGTCAGTCAAGTCCAGTCATGCTTTAGTAAAGTAGTGGTGACTTTACTATAAAGCTTCGATGGAGTTTTGGAAGCAACACGAAAAGTCATGTTTCACCACATTATATCATTTTCCCACACTCGCGCTTGTGATTCAGCACTTTATGAATAAAACACCACCATTTTTATGCATAAACACTCGTCAAAACACAAGTTTTGAAAAAAAAAATACAACGGGGCGACACGACTCTTTCCGCGTTCCCGCCAAAACTCAAAAATTTAGATTTCTAATAATATAATATAACTCAAAGGTCGAAATAAACCAAACAAAACTGTTTTGTGGTTACAAATTTATATTATTGGCATTGTCAATAATAATATCGTTAGTATATTTATAGTTTTATATTACTTATGTACCTATGTATTTCATGGGTTTTTTTTTAGAATAGTTTGTTGTTATTGTAAATCAAAATTGTTCTACAGACAGCCCTCAGAACGCTTATGAAGGGTAAATTACGCTCAGTTAGAGCAGCTGTGGAAATTACTCCATAGAAATCAAGTAATTGCTTTAGGGTTCATTAAGCGCCTACAGTTGAGGCAGCGCACCCGCCGCTTTTGGGAGGAAGCAGCATCACGTTTAAACTCCCATGGGCATGGCTATTAAAGATATAATATCAAGAAAATTCACAAATTAAATAAAAGTATACCAAACGGTCGGTATTTATTAACTTTTTATTGAATCGTTATTTTGACAACTCGGCGGTACAGTTTAGGTGCAACTAACGTCAAATAACACCTCATGGTGCGAATTGAATGAACGAAATGCCGTTTTCTGACAAGTTTGCGATGATGTTTAGGTTTCGGCGGACAAAGATGGCGGCGACCTAAACTGTCCTGCTATAAGGACCTCATGGTACGAATTTGCCAAACGGTTCAGTTTAGGGCCTATACTGAACTGCTCTAACACCTCATGGTACGCCTGCAGGACTTTGTTTTGTTACTCAAAGTTCTGTGTACTGCTGCAATGGTCATGGACAGGCGTTATCTCTTACCATCAGGAGAGCGTCTCGTTCGTCTCAATACTTTTTACATAAAAAATAATAATTAATTACTTAATTTATAGCTTTCACAAAATTTGCCACAAATGCAAAAAAAAATTAAAGGGACTCTTTTATGGTTGACAGACTAGGTGTTTCACCACAGCTCACCTGATGTTAAGTGACGGTGTGGTCGAAGATGCTAAACACACATAGCCTGAAATCGAACTGGCTCTCAAGTAAGGCCGTCGAAATCCACCGTTTTAGGTGCTTGGCGGCAGATTTTCGTCGTGCTAAAATTGAAAGATTCTTGCAGTCGGTACGTCAATCATTTAGCGATAAAAAATAATTTATAGAGAACTAGCAGACGCCTCGTGGTTTCATTCGCATGGTTTCCGTTCCCGTGGGAATACAGGGATTCAAACTAGCCATGTCACCCGGGGATAGTGTAGCTTCCCAACGGTGAAAGAATTTTTGGAATCGGTCCAGTAGTTTCGGAGCCTATTCAATACAAACAATCAAATCTTCCTCTTTACTAGCGGACGCCTCGCAGTTTCACCCGCGTAGTCCCCATTCCCGTGAGAATACAGGGATAAAAAGTAACCTAAGTCACCCGGGAATAGTGTAACTTCCCAACGGTGAAAGAATTTTTGAAATCGGTCCAGTAGTTTTTAAAGTTTATTCGTTACAAATCTTTCCTCGTTACAATATTAGTATAGATTAAATCTCTCTATGTAAGGCTTTTATTGTGGTTTTAGGGGGTACAGCGAAAGCCACAAGTGTCTATTCACGTCGGTGATCCCGTGCAACGTATTCGGGCCGCACGACAACTTCGAGCTGCAAGCGAGTCACGTCATACCCGCGCTCGTTCGCAGAATGGACGACGACATGCGGAGAGGTTAGTGTCTAGCGGTGATAGCACAAGTTAGCACCAGCGGCAGCCTTAGCTGTTGCGCGGCCCCGGGCCGACAGATCATTGTGAGGCCCTTTTTCTTTGTGTCCGTTTTAATAAAAGATTGGTTCGATTGCTAGCTAGAGCCGTAACATGCTTGCACTAATAATGAAACCGTGCGTTCAGGGAGGGTTTTGTGAAGTGCAAGGCTCGAGATACACGTACGTAATAGTTATTTGTTATACAAAAGTGCAAAGTTGCTTTTTAACCGCGTGCTCAATTTTGATGACCGAGCAAGCGAAGGTTTCTAAAATTAGAATCCTGAGCGTTAGCGAGGGAATCAAAAGAGCACGAGGTGAAAAATCTTTGCACTCGAGTGCAACACGTAACTTTTCATCCCATCTCAGCAAGGGAATGATTAAATGCAAAAAAATCTTTTACTATCACAAGATAAGTACTTTTATTTCAGTTCAGGTATTAACTACTACATTAACAATATGACGTGAAAAGAAAATTGCGCGCGCAAAGCAAATTAAAAAAAACGTACACCAAGGAGGTTCCGAGTCTGAGTTTTTAACAAATTAAAAAAATGTATGATAAATTCGGTACCATGGAGGTTGAAGTATATTTACTTGAAAATCATCATCAAAACATCATTAAACCAATAGGTTTAATGATGTTTTGATGATGATTTTCATTCCCCCATTTCGAATGCCATCAGGCATTTAAAAGATATGGTGAAATAAAGAAATTTACAAACATACATGAACCAACATTACACTCCTTTTTTTGGGCAGTCGAGTAATAAAAGAAATAGGGTCTGTTAGTTTCTTTTTTGTAAAAATGTTTGTCCAGGTTCTTCCACGTTCACGGTGATGGGCAGCGGCAAGCCACTCAGGCAGTTCATCTACTCGCTGGACCTGGCGAAGCTGTTCGTCTGGGTTCTGCGGAACTACAACAGCGTTGAACCCATCATTCTCTCAGGTTAGTCCGTCCAATGTCCGTCATATTATTATTATTATACGCTCCAGACGCTGGGGTCCGTGACCTTTGTCAACTTTAGTTACAATTTTTTTTTTTTTTTTTATACAATTTTACATTACAAAAAGAGGAGAGGTTAGTAGGATCTTAATCTAAGGTAAGTCTAAGTAGGTACTAGACTGTGTGTATACCGCGAGCAGACCAGCGACCCGCAAGCAGCACCCGCAGCACCAATATGACATAATTAAACATTATGTCATATTGGTTTTAAAAGTAATGATTTAATAAACAATTTCAAAATATACAGTCAAGTGATAATATTAAAAGCTTTTACGTTCTGCTAAAATGTAATGCAACCACTGTGAGCACATTACAATTATTTCAAAATGTCTTAGCAGTTCGTTCACGTTTCAGTAAATTGGTTGTTAAATGGACGGTAAAAGTGACCATTTTACTATACATTCACAAAGTCATTAGGTATTTAAATATTAAAATGTATGTTATGTTTACACTAGCTGCGCCCCGCCCCGCTACATGTTTTCGGGATAAAAGTAGCTTATGTTCTTTTTTTTTTTTTTTTTAATGGTTGACAGGCTAGTTGTTTGACCACAGCTCACCTGATGTTAAGTGAAGGTGTGGTCGAAGATGGTAAAGCACACCTAGCCTGGAATGGAACTGGCTCTCAAGTGAGGCTGCCGGAACACACCGTTAGATGCTTGGCGGCAGATTTTCAACTTGAGGGTGGTAGCTAGCCAGCCGAGTACTAGAAAGTACCCTACCACCATGCTATGGTTTCCTCACGATGTTTTCCTTCACCGGCAGCTCAAGCTCATTGTTGGGGTTTGAACCCACGCCCTTCGGCATGCGAACCTACCACGCTAACCACTGAGCTATCATCGCTACAAAAATCTAATCCAGGGTCTCGGCTACCTCCATACCAAATTTCATCCAAATCCATTTAGTAGTTTTTGCGTGAAAGAGTAACGAATATCCGTCCAAAATTTCACATTTATAATATTAGTGGGATAACACCAAAGTCGAAAACTGTAAATTATACAGAGCCTCAATCACGAAAATTTATCGAATTCGTGTCGTAAAGGTATCGAGTCCTCGATAGCACACAAAGCTGTACAAATCTCATACAAATTTTTGTCGGATGTCGATACTTTTTCGCAAGTCGTTCGTGATCGAGGCTCAGCAGGCGTACCATGAGGTGTTAGAGCAGTTCAGTATAGGCCCTAAACTGAACCGTTTGGCAAATTCGTACCATGAGGTCCTTATAGCAGGACAGATTAGGTCGCCGCCATCTTTGTCCGCCGAAACATAAACATCATCGCAAACTTGTCAGAAAACGGCATTTCGTTCATTCAATTCGTACCATGAGGTGTTATTTGACGTTAGTTGCACCTAAACTGTACCGCCGAGTTGTCAAAATAACGATTCAATAAAAAGTTAATAAATATCGACCGTTTGGTCTGCTTTTATTTAATTTGTGAATTTTCTTGATATTATATCTTTAATAGCCCCATGCCCATGGGAGTTTAAACGTGATGCTGCTTCCTCCCAAAAGCGGCGGGTGTGCTGCCTCAACTGTAGGCGCTTATTGAACCCTAAAGCAATTACTTGATTTCTATGGAGTAATTCCCACAGCTGCTCTAACTGAGCGTAATTTACCCTTCATAAGCGTTCTGAGGGCTGTCTGTAAGAACAATTTTGATTTACAATAACAACAAACTATTCGAAAAAAAACTCATGAAATACATAGGTACATAAGTAATATAAAACTATAAATATACTAACGACATTATTATTGACAATGCCAATAATATAAATTTGTAACCACAAAACAGTTTTATTTGGTTTATTTCGACCTTTGAGTTATATTATATTATTAGAAATCTAAATTTTTGAGTTTTGGCGGGAACGCGGAAAGAGTCGTGTCGCCCCGTTGTATTTTTTTTTTCAAAACTTGTGTTTTGACGAGTGTTTATGCATAAAAATGGTGGTGTTTTATTCATAAAGTGCTGAATCACAAGCGCGAGTGTGGGAAAATGATATAATGTGGTGAAACATGACTTTTCGTGTTGCTTCCAAAACTCCATCGAAGCTTTATAGTAAAGTCACCACTACTTTACTAAAGCATGACTGGACTTGACTGACGCGGACTATACTTGACCAAGACCGGACTTTGACTATAACTTTAGCTACGAGGACACTTATTTAAACTTGAAAATATATAAATATTTGACACTGGCAAATGCTAAAACGCAACGCCAAAACCAAAGAAAAAAATCTGAACAACCTTTTTGCTGTCATTCGCAGATGAATAATGAAAAAAAAAGTATTTATTAGGTGTGTTCCGAAACAAAGAGTCGTAATTGTTTCTCTGTTTAGAATAAAGTTTTTTTTTGGAATTTAAGTAAATGATAGGGTAATCGTAAAAATAAAACATGTTAATAATTATGCTGTAGTGCAATATAGTATTAAGTAATATTTCACCTTAAAATATCATATCATTATAAAACATTAAGAAAACCGATACTTCCCGACAATCACAATTTCGGAACAGATTTTTCACACGAGATACAATTATACTTTTGTATAGCGCTGTCCTTTTCTTCGGTAGCGGGACAGTATTGGAGCCAGAGACAAGTATCGTTCGTTCTTTGAAGAGCTAGCGATGCAGTTGCGATCCAATTTTAACATGCTCATGGTATGAAATAAAGCGGGACAGTTTAGGTACCTAAACTGAACTGCCCCGCAATTGGATGGAAACGTAAAACCTCATGGTACGCCTGCAGTTCACGCTTTTCTTCCAGTGGACGAAAAAGACGAAGTCCCCATCAGTTACGTGGCCGAAGCTATAAAGAAAGCCCACGGGTACACCGGCGATATAGTATACGACACCACCAAGGCAGACGGCCAGTATAAGAAGACCGCCTCCAACGCTAGACTGCGAGCCTTGTATAAGGAATTCGAGTTCACGCCCTTCGACGAAGCGATACAAGACACGGTGGCTTGGTTCAAAGCGAACAGAGAACACGCCAGGACGTAGCTAACTACAGTGGTTCTTGGTTTTTTTTACAGGACTGATCAAAACGAAAGTGTTTTTTTAAATGTATTTTTATTCTAAACTAGCGGGAAGATCGGGCTGTGTGGCGTGTCTTGGGAGAGGCCTATGTCCAGCTGTGGACTTCGATAGGCTGATGATGATGATGATGATGAAACTAGCGTGTTTTCAGTTACTGTTATGTGTATGTGAGTTTCTTTATTCCATCATAACTTTTAAATGTCTGAACATATTTTGGGGTATCATTAGAATCCTTACATCGTCTAGTGACACTGGATATAAATTTATTTAAAAAAATCATTTGTTATAGTGGGCATTCGTGTTTTTTTCTAATTTTCTTAATTAAAGTGGTTCGATGAATAAAACAGTAAATTATTAGCATAATCTACTGTTTTATTCAAAATGGCTGGGCATAGGCCTCTCCCAAGACACGCCACACAGCCCGATCTTACCGCTAGTTTAGAATAAAAATACATTTAAAAAAACACTTTGTTTTGAGCAGTCCTGTAAAAAAAAACCATGATAAATGCCAGTAGCTGTGATTTCACTATAAAATTATGCTCCATTTGTCCATAAATGGCAAAAAAATATTTTTATGGAAATCGAACCACCTTAAGCTTGTTTGTAGAGTATATTAGAAATTGTTGACTATTTAAATGATTTATGTACTTAAGATTTATTGCCAATTTATATATTATACCAATAGCGTTCCGCAGTTTCACCCCCTTTCCAATAAGAAGTGTGAATTTTCCGATGTGGAAAGTAATTCTATGTACACACGCACGCAACTTTCACATGTAACGTCTGGAGTGTGCTTTGCAAGAAGTATACCGAGGATGATAGCATCGTGCCAGCTATAGTTGTGTCTGTTGCTTTGGACTAAATGTGTTTAAAAAAAAAAAAATATTACGAAGGACCAACAAGAACAAAAGAGAGAAGACATAATCTAATATCACTTTCTATCTTGTTGTTTTAATTGTAGAACTAAAAATCATGTGTTTAATATATTATATTTAACAAATTGTATATTTATATTATCATTCCACACAAATGTTATTTTGGTTATAAATAAACATTTATTACAAAAAGGTTATTGTAATTTATTTACATACAATCTTTACACACAAATAAAATACAACTTGCCGTGACCTTTGAAGCTGTACCCGGAACTTTTTTAAACAAATTCCAGGGCATCGTCGCTATTTACATTGTATACATTGAAATTTGATATGAATTAATGAAATAATTTATTGATAAAAACTTATCTGAATATAGTTTAACTGCCCTGTTAGCTTATTTGGTAGTGTTTCTGCTTCAAGAGCTGACGAGCGTGAATTCGATTCCCACACAGGAAAATTTGTAGGAAGCATAAATGTTCTGTGTTAAAAAAAAGTAAGTAGTTCTTTTTTTTTATAATAAAATAATGAGACTTACGAGACGCTCTCCTGATGGTAAGAGATAACGCTTGTCCATGATCATTGCAGCGATACACAGAACTTTGAGTAACAAAACAAGGTCCAGGGCATCACTGCTTTGGTGCTCATTACTTTGAGACTTTCGATGGTTAGTCTCAACAGCCCAGTAATTTAAGTATTCTATCAGCTATCTGGCTCACACAGTACAAGCATTGCTTAGTTTTGTACTAGATGGCGTGTGAAATGTCCTACGATATTTGTTTACATTCTTTCCAATGTAATTCACAACAATTTTACTACTTTAGTTTTAAAATTTCTATAATAAATCATAAAGTATGTAAAACAAATACAATCGAATAAGTGTGTATTTGATTCTGGCAATACAACTATTTTAAATATTGTATAACTCGCAACTTCTCCAAAAAAAAATTACCCATTCGGTTTTCCATAACTATAGGGACTATACATAAGCTTGGGCTATACGATGCTGAAATGGTGTTACAGTACTAATCATTATAAACAAATTTTGCTAAACAAAAAATCGACCGTTCCGTATATTTGGTCAAAGGTCAACGATTTCTTTTTCTATAGAATAGCAGTTTTTTTTAATTGTGCCCATAGCAAAAGTTGTTAATAATGATTACACCCTAAGAGATGAATACATCCTAAGATTATAAACCTGTGCATTTAATGCCTTTTGGAAAATATTGGAATACGCAAGCATGGTAAAAACAAGTACCTACCTATTGGTGAAATGAAACATGCGATCAGAATGCGAGCCCTTGTTCGTCGTAGGTAACAAAAATCTTCTCTATAGCGGTGATGTAGGCAGCCGTGCGGCAGTCTAGGCCGAGGTTGTGGGATTTAGCAGCATCCATGACGTTCTAGAAACATACGAGATAATATACTAACCCTATAAACTCAAACGAGGTTCTGGTCCGGGAATGCGAAATTATAGAGACGCTGTGAAAGTGATCACAAACAGAACAACTGAGGAACACCCTACCTCAGTATGTAAGCAAGAAAAAAGAATAACGTTTAATTTTGTAACAAGCATAAAAACAGAGAGACAAAAGTAACAAAATAGTATGAAAGGGATGTGCCAGTCAGCGGCGGCCTTAGCTCTTGCGAGGCCCGGGGCGACAGATCATTGTGAGGCACTTTTTCTTTAAGTCTGTTTTACTAAAAAAATAGTTCAGAATGCTTGAGTGGCCGCAACATGCTTGCACTAATAACGAAACCGTGTGTTCAGGGGGGGAAGACTTTTCTACGAGGACGCGAGACCCCTGTAAGAGCAGCGAGGCTCCGGGCGGCAGCGCTGCTTGCCACCCCCTAAGGCCGCCACTGCTGCCAGCGATTGCTGTATCAGCAGACCGTTCTGAACATCGCTATTCAAGCACTTCCCTATAACTGGATTCAACGACGCCAACAACCTAAATACATCTTCCATGTTTTGTTTATTTCAACCGCTTCTCGATCTATTCGTAAATAATAGATAATAATTCCATAGTATGTATTTTGTACTTTTTATTTCTATTTGGTATAGTGTTTTGTGCGCGATCCAAGACCAGGTGATAAACAATTATTTATTTTTTAAGTTAAAGTAATGAGGAGAACGATGGTAAGAGATAACATGACCATTGCAGCGATACCCAGAACATTGAGTGACAAAACAAAGTCCAGGGCATCGCTGCTTTGGCGCTCATTACTTCGAGACTTTCGATGGTTAGTCTCGACAGCCCTGTAATTTCACTAGCAGTACCCTTCAAACCGGAACACAGTAATGCTTGGCGGCAGAATATCTGGTACTGCGATACCTACCTAGACGACCCCCTGCTAAGGAGATCTTAAATGTAAAGACAGTCAATCGTCATTATCTCGAACCTTGCAAGCAATCGCCATAGAGTACTCGAGTCCAGAGTTAACGATGTGTTTCTCACTGGCACCAGTGATCATGGATTGGAATAGCGGTGTCGGCTGCACCTTGGCGTCTACCTTCGCAGCCTTCAGGGACTTCTCCACCGAATCTGGGGGACAAAGATTGCTAATTACTTCGTGGTAATATTTGTAAAGCTTTTGGTAGGCACTGCTGCAACATTACAGGGCTATTGAGATTACAGATATTGAGACACGCACGTACAGTGACCTAACACAAATCAAATACAGTGTAAACTCTATATAGCGACGCTGAGGGGACTGCGTATTTTCTGGCGTTATAGAGAGTTGTCGTTATATGGAGAAGAAAGTTTGTGAGAAACTAAGAATATGATAACGTGTTGAAAATGCATAATAATAACCTAACGACAGTCTAGCAACTGAGGCAAACACGTGCAAAGTAACAAAAGAACGAATTTCTTAGAATCTCTGGTTCGTATGATGCCGACAGTCGAGGTGAATACGGGCCAGACAATAAAACAACAAAATGACAAACAAAAGAACGTACTCAACTGCTGTTCTTATCAATTTCGGTAACTTAGAAACAAACAAACAGTAGGTGCTTTATTAGTTCCCGAAATTACTTGCTTTATAACGACATATTGTGGTCGTTATGTAGAGTGTGCGTGATGCTACATAGAGTGCATCATTGTATGGACAACAAGGCAAACCAACCAAAGTCGAGTAATTCCGACGTTTTAAGGAGTTTGACGTTAAATCGAGTGACGTTACATGGAGTTTACACTGTAAATAAATATCGTAGAACATTGCACACAGCGCCATCTGACCCCAAACTAAGCAACGCTTGTACTATGGAAGTCAGATAATTGATGCTTTTTTTTTGTAAATAGATACTTGTAATAAATACAGTACAAACATTTACCTACCACAAAATGTTTATCCTGGGTGGAAATCGAACCCACGCCCTTCAGCTCATACCACATACCAATGAACCAACAGGGCTGTCACAACTATACTTTTGCATAGGTAGGTAGGTACTATTTGCCGAAACAAGGTAATATAATTATGTTTTGAATTTTGATGTTATGGTGTATAATTAATAACATAAATCCAAAGCGTTATTGATTGCATTATATAAAAAGATTAGATTTGTTTTTTATAATGGTTGATAGGCTAGGTGTTTGACCACAGATCATCTGATATTAAGTGAAGGTGTGGTCGAAGATGTTAAAGCACATCTAGCCTGGAATGGAACTGGCTCTCAAGTGAGGCTGCCGGAACACACCACACCACACCATGCTATGGTTTCCTCACGATGTTTTCCTTCACCGGCAGCTGAAGCTCATTGTGGGGTTTGAACCCACGCCCTTCGGCATGCGAACCTACCGTGCTAACCACTGAGCTATCATCGCTAAATCGTGTAATGAATTAATCAGATCGGTCGCGTTCTGCCTGCAGCTGTCATTTGAGTCTTGAAGATGCAACTTCGTGTTTTTAGTCTTCAACCTCCACTGGAGTTGCTATTTGAATTACTGAAATACGCTACAGTTTTGGTATCGAATGTACGGCTTACGACATCGTGTCTGCCAAAAGAGAGTTAAAAATCTCTGTACTTTTCAATTACCCAGTAGCGCAGTATTGGAGTCTCTCCAGAACTGAATGCTGAGCTTCCCAAAGCTGACGTGATTCAGGTTCTTGAGGAATTCGAAGTACGAGACAGTGACTCCACCCGCGTTGGCCAGCAGGTCGGGTAACACCAAGACGCCTTTCTCACGAAGGATAGCGTCACCAGCCGGCGTGATGGGGCCATTCGCGCCTTCTCCTACCAACTAACAAAGTAGATAACAATAAATGTAGGTAAGAGGTATGCAAAGTAGAGTTTTTTTAATGTAAAAAGTAATGAGACGAAGGAGACGCTCTCCTGATGGTAAGAGATAACGCCTGTCCATGACCATTGCAGCGATACACAGAACTTTGAATGACGAAACAAAGTCACGGGCATCACTGCTTTGACGCTCATTACTTTGAGACTTTCGATGGTTAGTCACAACAACCCAGTAATTTCGCAAGCTGCAGTACCCTTAAAACTGGAACACAGTAATGTTTGCATACTAATAGGTACTGCTTAGCGGCAGAATAACTGGTACTGCGGTAGTACCTACCAAGACGACCTCTAAGGAAATCTACCACCAAGTAGGTATGGGTAGGGTAAATAAGTTGGCAAAGCACGTACAGTAGGTAAATAAGAGGTAGGTAGGGTTGGTACCTTGCAGTTGAACTTGGGCGCGTTCTCGCTGGTGATGGATTTCTCCATGGCCGCCATGATGAGGATGTCACACGGTGCGAACATCACTTTATCGCGGTCGACCTCCCGCGCTCCCGGGAACCCTTTCACGCTACCCTTGTTCTCGTTCTTGTACTTCTGAAGCTCCTGCAATAGGACAATAGACATAAAGTGCTGAAAGAAGTGCCAGTGTGGGAAAATTATATAATGTGGTGAAACATGATTTTTCGTGTTGCTTTCAAAACTCTATCGAAGCTTATGGTAAAGTTGCTAATACTTTACTAAAGCCTAACTGGACTTGACTAAAGTTGACTGACATGGACTGGACTTGACGAAGACAGGACTTCGACTATAAATATAGCTACAAGGCTACTTATTTAACTTATGAAACTTGAAAATATGAAACACGCCAAAATCGAGGAAGAACCTATACTGTACCTAGTCTTGCAATGACATCCTGCTTGAGGTGTAGGTATTGTGCAAATCCCCCTACCAGCATCTACCCAAGCCAACCCAGCTCCTTGAAGTACCGGAGCGAGGCTCTGGACTGCTGGCATAGTAGTTCCAAGGTGAGATGGAAGTGTTTATAATGATGTAAAATAGTCAGTCCTATGCGGTGACATGGACGAAGGTGAAGCTTCCTCATGCAATCTAGTGGCAAAACTAGTTTCTACTGTGGCTTTAAAGTTGCATTTATAGCACTGTACCTACTTATAGTTTGGGACAAGCGAAAAGACGTGACTAACGACAGGGTTGATGCCCTCAGGATTTTCAAGTGAGACGTCAAACTCGACGACGCCGATGATCTTGACACCGTCCTGGTGCAGGTAAACCCCCGAGTAGCTGCCCACATTCCCAAACCCTTGGATTATGGCGGTCTTATCCTGCAAATTTATGCAATATTATAAATATGAAAGTTTGGATGGATGGATGTTTGTTACTCTTTCACGCAAAAACTACTGAACGGATTTGGATGAAATTTGGTACGGAGGTAGCTGATACCCTGGATTAGAACATAGGCTATTTTTTATCCCGAAGACATGTAGCGGGTAACACCGCGGGGCGCAACTAGTTACATATAAACCAGTTTCTATTAACCCTTTTATATGATCACAAGAATATTACTTGGTGGGTTATTTTCGTAGCAGGATGTCGTCTCAGTAAGTATTCTATCAGTTAAAACAGTAAGTATTCTGAATGTTCAAGGTATATCAATTAGTAAGTATTCTATCAGTTTAAACAGTAGGGAAGTATTCTATCAGTTATCTGGTTCCCATAGCTTTGCTTAGATACTTGGGGGTAGATGACGTTGAGTGAAAAAGTTCTAGGTTATTTATTTATAGTATCCTCGCCACAATAGTGAGTACCTTGAGCCCCGGTTTGAGTCCGGCGAGGCTGGCCCAGTGCTCGTCGTCGAGGAAGGTGCGGATGGTGATGTAGACGCCGCGGCCGGTGGCCTCCACGCGGCCGTGGATGCCGCCGCCGTTGATCGGCTTGCCCGTCACGCACGCGGCCGCGTTCAGGTCATTGTAGCCTGAATCATTCAACAACTCATTTAGTAGCGATGATAGCTGAGTAGTTAGCGCGGTCGGTACCTACATACGCCGAAGGGCGTGTGTTCAAACATTAGTGAGCAAAAAAAAAAAGGAAAGAAAAGAAGAAGAAAAGAAGAAAAACATCACAAGGAAACCATAGCGTGGTTGTAGGGTAGGTACTTTGTAGTAGGTACTCGACTGGCTATAGCTACTACCTTCAAGTTGAAAATCTGTCGCCAAGCCTAACGGTGTATTCCGGCACTCACGGTGTGCTTTTCCATCTTTGACCACATCGTCATTTAACACCAGGTGAGCTGTGGTGAAACACAAAGTTTGCCAATAAAGAAAATTACAATTAAACCCAAATAAATAAATATCGCAGATCATTTCACACAGCGCCATCTAGCTTCAAACAAGCAAAGCTTGTGATATGGGAACCAGGTAACTGATAAAACACTTTATACTTTACCGTTTGAAGGATACAGCTAGCAAAATTATAAGGGTATTGAGACTAACCACCGAAAGTCTCAAAGGAAAGAGCGCCAAAACAGCGATGCCGTAGGTACTATATTTTGTTACTCAAAATTCTGTGTATCGGTGTAATGATCATGACAGGCGTTATCTCTTACCATCGGGAGATTGTGTCGTTCGTCTCATTACATTTACATAAAAACACATACTACGTTAAGTATACATACCTACTTTTAATATTTACAAAACATGAATATTTATATATCATAAATGTTTGTCCTGATGGTATGGAAATCGAACCCACGCCCTACAGCTATTCTACCAAATTAGCTAACAGGTCAGATATAACAACAAAGAATCAGGGCTACTTTTGCTTTTATAGGATTTGAAATGCATAGGTACATCTTTCTTATTTACCTAAAGTTTTAATGTATGTGTCTACTATCCACGACATCTCGCGGCCTGACGTGTTGACATCCGGCGCTGGCACGTCTATTCCTGCACCTGAAATATTATACAACAGAGAGTTTTGGCGGGAACGCGGGAAGAGTCGTGTCGCTCCGTTGTATTTTTTTCCAAAACTAGTGTTTTGTCGAGTGTTTATGCATAAAAATGGTGGTGTTTTATTCATAAAGTGCCGAATTACAAGCGCAAGTGTGGGAAAATGATATAATGTGGTGAAACATGAGTTTTCGTGTTGCTTCTAAAACTCCATCGAAGCTTTATAGTAAAGTCGCCACTACTTTACTAAAGCATGACTGGAATTAACTGACACGAACTGGACTTGACTAAGACGACTTTGACGATAGCTATAGCTAAGATACAGCAGAAATAACACTGAAGACAAGGCAGTATGGTTTTATAGCTTTAGCTTGCCCGAAGGGGCAAATTATTAAAAAAAAATAATAATTATACAACAGATAATAGAAAACACTTAAAATTAAAATCATCTTCATTACAATACATAAACATGACTAAAATTTTTAAGGAAAACAACTCACAAGGCAGCCTCAACTCAGCATAGCCGACTGCACTTAGCCGGCTAAAGCGTTCTTTTTTATGTGGAAATACGCCAAACAAGCGGCTGACCACCTGATGGTTAGTGGTTACCGCCGCCCATGAACTAGATACACAACTTTGAGTAACAAAACAAAGTCCAGGGCGTCGCTGATTTGGCGCTCATTACTTTGTGGTTAGTCTCAACAGTCCAGTAATTTCGCTAGCTCCAATACCTTTCAAACCGGCACACAGTAATGTTTGCTCAAAATCTTTTATCGGAAAGCGTTTCCTTACAATTAAATTTAAAAAAAAGTTGTGTTTATTTAACGGGAATGAAATTAGAACTCACTTTGACTAAAGACGTCACCTAGAGTAAGATGGCTGTGATATCTCACCAATGTAGTTCTTCTTAGCCAGTTCCAGGGTATACCGTCTCGTTATTCGCTGTAATTCAGCCACGGTGTAACATTTGGGATTGATTGCCACGCCTGAAAACAGCCAATTTCATTTCTTTATTGGCTTATTGGTAGTAGATACATATATAATATATACTATACTACTACTACTCGTATACGTTTTTTCTTTTTTTTTTACTTTTAATAGATCTACGTTTGGCCACCAACTCGCCTAATGCAAAGCGACGGTGTCCAAAGATGGAGCACGCTGATCCAGAAGAAATCTATTCACTCTAGCCTTAAAAACGTCCAAATTGTAATTTATGGGAAACAGGGAAGCCGGCAATGAGTTCCATTCGTGGGCCGTGCGCATCAGAAAAGTAGAGCGGAATCGCTGCGTACGAATACTGGGAACGCCCACGAGGAACGGATGGTAATGAGCCGTTTTTCTGCTCGTCCTGTGGTGGAACGGAGACGGTGTGTATATGCTTCAAGAGCTGTAGGGCATTGGTTTGATTACCACCTAGAACAAACATTTTGTGGTAGGTATAAACAAATGATTGTTTTGTGTCTGTGTGTTCTGTATCTCTACATAGTACCTATACAACAGTCGCTTTCCGCCGTCAGAGCTTTTTAACTGCACAACGGATTTTAATTTTATTTCTCTATTTATTTTATGATAAATCAAGTAAAATAAGTCACAGGTAAAGTAACCTATATCTACATAAGTATAGCTAACAGTAACATAAAATAAGTCAAGGTCGAGTCTGGTCATGCTATAGTAAAGGTAACTTTATTGCAAGTTTTGACAGAGTTTTGAAAGGAGAAAATGCCATGTTTCAGCACATTGTATCATTTTGTCAAGCGCACGCAACTGATTCTGGACGATTTGATTTCACGTTCATTTTGCGGACCGCTAGACAGTGGAATGTGCTGCCTGAGTAGGTGTTCCCCGTTGGATATAATCTGGGTGTCTTCAAGTCGAAAGTGAATCGGTGAATCGGTCTTCTAGGCAAGCGTACTCCATCTTAGACCGCATCATTACTTAACATCAGGTGAGATGGCGGTCAAACAAGCCTATCTGTTATAAAAAAAAAACACTTTATGAATAAACACTATTTTTATACACAAACATTCAAGATCATGTTTTTGAAAGTGACATGTTTTTTGTAATGCGACGACGTCTTTTCTACGTTTCTGCAAAACGTTCAATTTTTAAGAAAATATTTTTTACCGCGTTCTCCAATCGCCACAGATAAGTTATTAGGATTGTCTCGTAAAACAAACCTCCTTTAGATCCTCCGAAGGGCACGTTGGAGCAAGCACACTTATATGTCATAAGCGCAGACAGTGCCTTAACTTCCTCCAAGTTGACGTCGTCCGAAAACCTTATACCTGAAGAAGTAGACTCCAATTTACAATAAACTGACCCACTGTTGGGCTTAATGTAGGAAGGGTAAGGCCACAGTCCACAATGCTGGTCAAGTGCGGATTGGCAGACTTCATACATCTTCGAGAACTATTTTTAAGAACTCTCAGTCATGTAGGTTTCCTCAAGATGTTTTCCTTCAACATTTTAGATTATCGGCAATCCGACTAATATTATAAATGTAAAAATATGGATTGTTACTCACAAAAACTACTGAACGGATTTGAATGAAATTTGTTATGGAGGTAGCTGCCACCCTGGACTACTTTTTATCCCGAAAATATGTAGCGGGTAACACCGCGGTGTGCAGCTAGTGAATAATAAAGGTTGACGCAGTTTGTTATATCCTTCTTCTATTTTTCGATGGAAAAAGACACAAGACAGTAGTATATTGTGAAGGTACCTCCTTTGCACGGCAGGCGATGGACGCTGTGCTGCGAGCGGTAGGCGCGCACTATCTCGTAGGAGCCGTTCTTGCGGTGCAGTGGAAACTCGAACTGGATGCACGAACTGCACGACCCCATCACCTAGGTACCGGTGATCATCATTTACTTTGTGGTAGATCTCAGCAGGAGGTAGTCTAGGTAGGTACCACTGCAGTACCAGTTATTCTGCCGCCAAGCAGTACCTAGTAAGTAAACATTACCTACTGTGTTCCGGTTTGGTAGGTAGGGTGTAGCGTTGATAGCTCAGTGGTTAGCGCGGTCGGTTCGCATGCCGAAGGGCATGGGTTCAAACCCCAATAATGAGCTTGGGCTGCCGGTGAAGGAAAACATCGTGAGGAGACCATAGCATGGTGGTAGGGTACTTTCTAGTACCTACTCAGGTGGCTAGCTACCACTCTCAAGTTGAAAACCTGCCGCCAAGTATCTAACGGTGAGCCAGTTCTATTCCAGGTTTTGTGTGCTTTATCATCTTCGACCACACCGTCACTTAACATCAGGTGAGCTGTAGTCAAACACCTAGCCTGTCAACCACAAAAAAAACCTACTGCAGCTAGCAAAATTACAGGTCTACGAAACTAACCATCGAAAGTCTCAAAGTACTTACCTAATGAGCACCAAAGCAGTGATGCCCTGGACTTTGTTTTGCTACTCAAAGTTCTGTGTATTGCTGCAACGTTCATCGACATGCGTTGCCTCTTACCATCAGGAGAGCGTCTCATACATTTTTTTTTTAGACTTACGTTTAGAATCCCCGCCACTCTCAGACACCTTTTCTTGTCGGACATGTGTGTGTGTTTCTTCAAATAGTCCATGAGCGTAGGTTCGCACACTCTCACTGCCTTGTGGTAGAAATATTCTATCATACGGAAGAAGCTGGGATCGGCACTTTTACCAACTTCTTCCAACCCCGCCGGCATCTCATAGTTCCTCTTAAAAAGTACAGATGAAAAACTTTTCCGCTCCATAAACACGGTTCTTATCAAATTACTTCGCAAATACATTTTCTACAAAACTAATTATACCAGTTATATTTCTATATAAAGTGCACGTAAAACTCAAAGGTAAGTATCAGAAAAAAATGTGTCCAAATTATGGAAAAATAAATAAATAAGTACAATAATTGTGTTGTTGATTGAATGTCTAATACATTTTCTAGTTGGTCGAAACAGCGCTTGGTAAATCGCGTTGGCTAAAAGCCTCTAACAACATCTCCTATTTTGCGCTAAAATTTATATTAAACCTAGCCTGTAATGGAACGGGCTCTAAACCACCACCAAGCTACCACCTTCAACTTGATCTTCCGCCAAGCACCTAACGGTATGTTCCGGCAGCCTCACTAGAGAGCCAGTTCCATTCCAGGCTAGGTGTGCTTTACCATCTTCGACTACACCTTTACTTAACATCAGGTGAGCTGTGGTCAAACGCCTAGCCTGTCAACTATAAAAAAAAGCTATCTATGTTCCATCTACTAAGGGACCATTCATAAATTACGTCACACGAATTTTATGATTTTTTTACCCCTCCCCCGTCCTTGTCACATTTGTGAGACCTCTCCTCTACCTAGTGTGATGTCACATATTTTGCAATTTTACATTTAAAAATGTATGATATAAAATATCACATGTATTTTGAAAAAAATGGGATGTCACAAAATTTGGGACCCTCCCCGCTCCTTGTCACACAAGTCACACTTCGTCGACCACCTCCCACCCCCTAAACGTGTAACATAATTAAAATTAGAAACGTAGCCCCTAATTAGATAGTTAAAAGAAAAGATATACTCAGTATGCATTCAAAAACTTGTGTTACGCTAAAATGAGACAACTTCAAACTTTCATAATGAATATATTCGAAACTTCAATAAATAAATTACAGCAGTCTGAACATTCTTAGAATAAATGTAAGTAAAAACGCGGTCTGAGAGCGGAGTAAGCTCGAGTATTGTAAAGTGAGTCAGAACTCACTTTATAGTTTCGCATAGCTTTGTAAAGTTTCTTTGCAAGTTTTGCCGAAAGTTTCGACGAAAAGTACGCAATTCTTTTTATTTCAAAATAAGTATTAAGGGCCAAGTCCTCGACCGTGGGAACTTCTGCTTGAACATCTACATTGATATTTTCCACTCACACAGACGTACACACGTCTGACGTTAGATTTGAATACATTGACGTCACGCTAAAATAGATAAGGAGAGTTAAATTACTATAGCCACGAGCAAGAAGGAGACAGAATGTTTATTCCTATTGCCGGAAGCGGATTTTACATTGATTATCTGTTACATTATGACAGAAGTTTTTTTTTTGTTTTGGCATCGCGATTTGAATATTTGACAGTGTCAAGTGTTTTATATTTTCAAGTTTCATAAAGCAACCGTGGGAACTTATGATTACATTGATATTTTCGCTCTGGAAACGAATAAATCTACCTTCGGTGTTTCGTACAAATTAAATGTTCATCACGACTTCGTATTCGTATGACGTTTGATGAAAGTCACAAAGAACACGAATGTATTTAGTAATAGTTAGTTGCATCGCGTAGCCTGCGGGCACGTAGCAAGTAGGCAGCAAAGGGTGGGGCCGATGGGTTTTTGAGATATTAAATGAAAACCATTTTAATATCGGGCACCATCTTTATTCACCGTTCAGAACCGACGCCTTCCCATAGACCACACGATTCAACATTTTCCATAGAGTAAGGTGGACCGCACACGGATAAGGCTTACTACATACATTACAATATATTTAACATGGGTTAGCTAGTCTACACTAATAATATTATTATAATCATCGAATTATCGATGAATATAATATTGTAAAGGTTCTGTCATTTTTTGTTTATCTACGTTAATATTGCATGTACCTACATGATTATTTTTGCACGGCGCAATGCAGAATATGGCGCTCTTTGAGTTTTTAAATATCCATTGTACCCATTTACGCAATAGGTATGAATTATGAAAAACTTCTGGACCCATTTTAAAAAAGTAGTTTAGAGTAATTACTATGAGGCTATATTTATTACTAGAATTTAATTAAAAAATAAATGTCCACCCGTGCGAAGCCGGGACGGGCCACTAGTTAATTATAAATACAAACAAAAAGATAATAATTAAACTACTGAAGCGTGTAGAGGTAACAAACAAACACAGACATTTTCTTTTCCGTCCTTGCTTGTTTCCCATTTTTATAATATTATGTACACAAGATGAATAATAAAAAACAAACAAAAAAGCGTCTGTGCACTAATCACTGATTCACTCCACTAAATTACATAAAAGCGTCAATATCGCGGTAACGTATCATTTACTCAAACTAAAGAGGTAAGACAACAAAATAATACGACCGAGCGCGGTCGGTCGGTATTTAGTTGCACACTAGAAGAATCAAAATACAAAACGGCCGGGAAGCATGCGCGCGGTGCTCGGTACCGCCGCCGCCGCGCGCCCGCCTCTTGCGGCCTCTCGCGACATGCTATAGGTACACGTGCCTCGTGACGTCAGATTCGTCAGAGAGATTGATTCTTCGAAGAGAGAGATGGTTTGTAGCGCCTACCAAAATAAAACAGCAACAGACGTAACGCAGAAAAGAGGTTTTCAGCAGGCACTATCAGAAATTTTCATCAAACTATCCGTACTTATCTGCTAATAGAATAAACAAAACGTACAATAAAAGGTCTAAGCCTTAAATGTATCTGCATCAAAGTTAGCATCTATAAAATTGCGCCTTTCCTATAATTTTTTTGATATCAAGATTACGGGTTAAAAATAATTTGGCCATATTCTATTTCATAATTTCAAGAAACGAAAAGCGTTTGAAACTATTTTTTCTCCAAGCATAATAATTCAGGATATGTACTATAGTATTCATTAATTTCAAACTTCCACATGATGTATAACGGCACAAAAATGTTGACAAAAACACATCGATTGCCTTATTTCACAAGACTTGCCCGTTAAATTCTTAATACGGGTTATAAACATTGGGTGAACTAAACCGAAAGGGAGTTATCGTACTCATAATTGTTAAAAACTTGTATTATGGACACAATTATGAAATCGTGAAAAAAAAACAAGTGTTGTATAACCTTAGGGTCCTATCAAAACTGGGTCGGATTTATTCAGTGAATCACTTTTTCATTTAGTACCTAATATAATTTAATGAACATAACCTTTTGGTAACAGACAAATTTAGGGGATCCCCCTACAAGTTTGAATTGCTTTTAAGTTGAGTTGTTATGATTATATACTAGGGTTTCCACATGTTGTCAAACTCAAGTTGGTGGTCAGGATCTAAGCCCCTCCCCCCCCTTAAATTTGAGTGTCCTGGTCACGTCACCCGCCTAGCCCCTTAGTATTTTGTTTCATAGAAGTGCATTAACACTTGACAAAATGTATAGAACAACAGATTTTGTTTTGCGATTTTCAAAGCTTGTACAATAACCCCTTTCAGTTTAATACACCCTAAGTTTACATACCTGTATTTTCAAACAATAACTTTTCTTTTATAGAAAAATATAAACCAATTAAATAAGTCATGCAACTCTAATCGTTATGATGTATAAAATAACATTTAATCAATTTACATATTCCTATGCCATCCATTTGTTTCTATGTACCTAATAAGATTTTTTATAATTTTTAATATACATACAATTTGTTTCAATTATCTAAAACATAAGACATAACATCTAATAGAAAGGCACTTGCCTATAAGTTAAAAAAAAAAGCTTAAACTAGAATATATCACTTGTCTAGCCTACAAATAGGGTTGTTCTGCACCATTTGCAGGTCCACCTTGGGTCCGACCAGGTCCCTGATGTTGTTGAGGCCATATTTGATCATGGTGGGACGCTCTAAAGACAGCCCCCACGCGATCACGTGCACGTTCTCAGGCAAGCCCATGGGCAGGAGCATTTCTGGACGGAACACGCCAGAGTTGCCTATCTCTATCCATTTGTTTAACCCTGGAGATATGGAAATGGTTTTTGTTATTTATTGTTGAAGGCAATCCCACTAATATTACTGATGTGAAAGTTTGTATGGACGTTTGTTACTCTTTTACGCAAAAACTACAAAACAAGTTTTTTTTTAAATACAGGCTAGGTGTTTGACCACCGCTCACTTGATGTTAAGTGAAGGTGTGGTCGAAGATTGCAAAGCACACCTAGCCTAGAATGGAACTGGCTCAGAACTGGCGGCAGATTTTCAACATGGTGTTGGTGGTAGCTAGCCAGCCGAGTACTAAAGTACCCTACCACCATGCTATAGTTTCTTCACGATGTTTCCCTTCACCGGCAGCTCAAGCTCATTGTTGGGGTTTGAACCAACGCCCTTCGGCATGCGAACCTACCGTGCTAACCACTGAGCTATCATCACTACAAAGCTAGTTACTAGTTGGCTAGATTTGGCAGCCTAGTTGGAAGACTGTCTGACTCCCAATCTGGAGGTTCTACGTTCGAATCTCACGGCATGCACTTCTGTTTGTCTTTTCTAAGTTATGTAGGTATTGTCGCTGTCTTCAAACGGTGTAAATAAACATCAGAAACCTACACGTTCATGAGAAAAAGTTTTCGTAGATATGTAAAGACTACCAACCCGCATATTGCCAGGGTGGCTGATTAGGCTACAAATCAAGAATTGCACACTTACCGTCATGGAAGGCAAATATCTCCATACTCGGTTCAGTATAAGGGTTGTAAGCCGGCTTGAACTGTAGCTTGTTGAAGCCGAGTCGCTGGAAGAAGGACTCGAGGACGCCGATGAGGTCCGCCAGCCCCAGGCCCTCGCCCGCCACCACGCCCTCCACCTGGTGGAACTCGGCCAAGTGGGTAGCGTCCAGAGTCTCGTTCCGGAACACCTGTAGAAATATACACATAAATATCGCAGGACTTTACACACAGCGCCATCTGACCCCAAACTAAGCAAAACTATGGAAGTCAGATAACTGATAGAATACTTGAATACTTTTTTTTTTGTAGATATATACTTTCAATCAATACACAACAGCCAGACACAGAACTAACATTTTGTTTATACCACAAAATGTTTATCTTGGGTGCACAGCATGCACTTATATCTTATTAATTCGGTATGTAAAGAAAAAAAAACTAGTGATTCCAAAACCATTTCGAAATAGTACATATCTATTCAATATTTTTATGTTTAAAATTCAGTAAAATATGGGGTTTATTTTTATAAAATACATAAAATAAACTTGACTTTCAATCGATGTCAAATGACGTCACCTAGTAGGGCAACTTCCATAGACTAAAAAAGCAATTGCAAACCGAAACAAAATTTGCCAATGTCAAGTTAACGGCGGTCATAATAATCTCTTCAATACATGTACGTCGAGATGTTTTTCGCTTTAATGATACAAATCTCTGAATTATTTAATTTTAAACGTTATTTGGACTCTGATATCGCTTTTATGACATAAGATTTGTTTACTTCATGTCATGAATTGTAAAAACCGAAGACGTGACAGAATGGATTTACAGCTTTAGCCCCCCAGACAAATAATCAAGGTCCTAGTTTAGCCTGCCCGATGGGGCAAATTAAAAAAAAACTTGTCAGTTCTGTTGTCAAAGTTAATCAAATGTGTCAAATGTATTTGTATACTTTTTTGTTTTATATGGCAAAGGCATATTCTACATATTCAGCCTACCTCATGCCGTCATAACTAAAAAAGTTTGAAAATGTATTAAAAATAAACAACTGCATAGAAAGCCAAAATATTCAAATCAGTTTCATAAAATAAAGTTTACTATCAGTAAAAAATATAAAACAAACAAAAAAAAACCTTTACATTCTGATGAATGCATGTAGATGGGTAGATAGATAGATGAACTCTTCATTGTTCACATTGTTATGATGGTGAAGTGGTTGGCTAGTGGTATGGTTATATCTTGCATTGGTATGCTTACCTTGTCGATACTGAAGTATTTCTGGGGCGTAAAAGGTTTTTGCTGTGCTAACTTATAAAGCATTCTTGCGCTGACTGCAGTAGTGTGCGTGCGGAGAAGGTTCTTTTGAGCTTCTTCTATTTTCCAGTCATATCGGTAACCCTAAAAACAAACATATTTTTTTATGTAAAATGTAATGAGACGAACGAGACGCTCTCCTGGTGGTAAGAGATAACGCCTGTCCATGACCATTGCAGCGATACACAGAACTTAACAAAATCCAGGGAATCACTGCTTTGGCGCTCATTACTTTGAGACTTTTGATGGATAGTCTCAACAGCCCAGTAATTTCTCTAGCTGCAGTACTGCAACTGGAACACAGTAATGTTTACACACTACTGCTGAGCGGTAGAATAACTGGTACTGCGGTGGTACCTACCTAGACAACCTCCTGCTAACGAGATCTATCACCAAGTAAATACATACACATTTTTTTTTTACAATAGATAGGCTTGCTTTGACCGCCATCCCACCTGGTATTAAGCGAATGTAGTCTATTTTGTACATATTTTATATTGACAATTTTTTTTTACATTGACATGTCTATACACCTTATTTTGACATTTTTGTTTTGACATGTAAAATAAGTGTTGTAAAACTCATTATAATGACATACACATTTGAAATTTTGAATTGACTTGTAACATTGGTGTTAGTTGGTTATCAATAAAATATTTGTATTCACCTGAGAACCGTAACCACCTTCACTGTGAACCTTTTTCACTCTTTCCAAATACTCCTGTGGAAACTCTGTGGTTGTGGCCGGTGAGGATATGAAGAAAGTGTCGTGTGCGTCTCTCGCTGGATGCTGTTGTGGTTGGAACAACGCGTCGAAGTTCCAGAAAGAAGACTCTACATAGTTGTTAGTCGGCATCTCCGTGAAACCAAGTTCAAGGAAAATCTCACGGAATTCTGAACGCACTTTGAGTAGAGGATGTAGATGGCCACATTCTGGGGGTTGACCTGGAAGTAAGTTAAAAAAAGTATTGGTAACCGTTTATGGAGGTAGACGACAATTCAAATGCATACTGCTACAAAATTTGACCTTAAATAAATAAATATAAAAATCTATAAATTATAGTAAATAAAGGCAAGACCAATATAATTACACTCTCAAACAGACTACAAAACATTCTCACCTAATGCATCAAAGTTGTAAGGTTTGAACTGTAAACTCTTCCAAGATCCAGTCAACAACATTTCACTCGTCAAATCAGTTTCTAATTTCTTAATTGTTGTTGCAAATTGAGGCCCTTTTGATAGTAAGAAACTCTTTATAGTGACTTGTTCTAACAGTTTTCGTTTCTTGTAGTCATTACGAACTGCATCAGGGAGGTTGTCTATTCCTTTTTTAATCTCATTCAAGTGATCTTGGACTGTGTCTGTTATAGCATTCACTTTTCTTTTGACAAGAGGAGCTCCTCCTGATTTGTCAATCTGAATCCATCCTGATGACATTGCTTTACTGAATCCGACTTTTGCATTTGGTACAGTCTGTAATAATTCAACTTACTTAATTTTTTTAAGTGGTAGCTTTTTATAACATATTTAATTTAGTCAGTAACACACAAAACAGAATTTAATAATATTAATTTCAATTATATGTTAATATTTATGACTTATAAATAATATTGGATGTTTATGTACTTGAATTTTAGAAAATTTAGAGAGCTCTAATCAATAATAAATACTAACTAACAGGGTGCATTAACTCATTTTTTTCTGATAATTATGTAAAGTGGTTAGTCAAAACCAAGTTTTTTAATTCAAAGACCCTAGATCTTACTCCTTATTTCAAACTATTGCTAAGATACACTCACTAATAGTATAAGTGTGAAAGTGTCTGTTGATAATGCTAAAATAGCTTGTTAATTCTTTTTTTAATGAGTGTCAGGCTAGGATTCTGGGCATAATGGCTTGCCTGGTGTTAGTTGATGTTGTGTTCTAAATATTAAATACACAGAAATTAAGAATGGTGTCTAGCCAAATAGAGTACTTAAATGTGCCACCATGCTACGGTTTTCTCAGGATGGTTTACTTCACCACTAGCTTAAGCTCATTATTAAGATTGATCCCACACCCTTCAGCGTGTTATCGTCGCCACTTGCTATGTAATTTCGAACGGAGATAGCTTTATGTCTTGGAATACACAGACTATTTTTATTCCGAAAAACGCAGGAAAAACTGACGGGCGTAGCTACGTAATAACAGTTGTGTTCCATATAATAACCTAACTAACCTTCATAACTTCTGCCTGTGTAATACCATTTTCAGGTATACTCTTGTATAAAACCGCTTCATGGCTACCTTTCTCGGCTACCAACTGTCCTTCCTCAGTAAGCTCCCATCGAGTACTCTTAACAGCTTCTGAAACTACCATCTCAAGTGCTTCCAAACTCTTAACTGCACCAACTATCTTCTGGTGATCTTCACTGAACTCTTTTGCCAAGTGAAGAGTGTCTACATTGTTGCATTTCTCTAAATAGTGCAAGATTCTTTCATTTATTTCCATTTTAAAGAATTATTTAGTAAATCTTTAAGGTTATGTTAAGGGTATATACGAATAAACTAAATAAATGATGATGAAATAAAAATATGTCAAATAGAATCAATATGTCACTGTCACCTCAGCAAAAGAAAAAGAAAAGAAAACGAGAGTACCGACCTCAGAGTACCGACTTTCTTTTTCGTTGGTTTTGAAGTCGCATTTTGAGCATTTGACAGTGTCAAATGTTTTATAATATTTTCAAGTACCAAAAGTTTTATAAGTGAGCTATAGTAATAGTCTAAGTCCAGTCTTGGTCTAGTACAGTTCATGTCAGTCAAGTCCAGTCATGCTTTAATAACGAAGTGGCAGCTTTACTATAAAGCTTCGATGGAGTTTTAGTAGCAACATGAAAAGTCATATTCCACCATATTATCATTTTTCCACACTCACGCTTGTGATTCAGCACTTTATGAATAAAAGACCACCATTTTTTATGTAAACTCTAGTTTTGGAAAATATACAACAAAGCGACAAGACTCTTTCTGCGACTTGACCAAAACTGGACTTTGACTACTTTTTAACTTTTAAAACTTGAAAATATCAAAATACTTGACACCGGTAAATATACAAAATGCGAAGCCAAAATCAAAAAAAAGTATGCAACAAAAGTGGCAACTGTACCGATTTTATTCCTTCAGAAGCTCAAAATATACATTGTATTTATTGTTCTTTGAGGTATATATTGTTATTTGCTCAGAATATAATAGATAATATTATCTGTACTCAGAATTTCAGATAAATATTGTATACTCGAAGTTCAGAATATAGATAAAAAAAAGTGTACTATCTTTTTGATATTTTTGTACTTTTTTTCAACGTACCTGAATCCAACCCTGATGGAGACCATTGCTATAATGTTTTATTTTTAATTTTATATTCTCACGGTGACGGTTGCGCCGGTTGGTTGTATTTGCATATTGCGCTAAATTCAAACAGTTTAAGTATTCACAAGTGAGTAATTTATTTACATTTAAAAGATTCTTTACGGTAAGTTCCAATACTTTCCCCGTCTATATGTTATTTTTTGTGTTTTTTGTATATTTGGTACGTACGAAAGTCCAATCGGGGTTTTTGCCTTCCGAACTGTTGTGTTTTGGTTTTTAATTTACAGAGAGTTTTTGGTTTTTAATTTTTTTAAATCAGCAAACTGAGCATTTTATTCTTCTTACCTCTTCCTAGCAATAATCCTACCACACATCGGGTATAAATATTTATAGCTACCCGCTTATACCCGTGCTAACGTGATGTAGCATAAAATGGTTAAATGAGCTGTCTTGTTGGTGTAAAGAGGGTGGATAAATTTCTGTAAAATTAAAACTCTTTTGTGAACTAGTCCTGCAGTACTTAAGAATGTATACCATATTTATTTATTTGATATTTTTCTATTAATAAATAACTTGAGCTTTACTTCCATCTCACTAGATGTTAATGAAAGGTGCGGTCTAAGATTAAGTTTGCTTGCCTAGATGATACCGATTCTATTTTCCTAGAGGTATAAGCAAGGATCACATAGACTATGTAGACCCGAAACACACTATACAAAATGAATCTGATAAACTAGAAACTTTTGCAAGAATGACTCCAGCTCTCATTACTTTAACATAATGGTACATTAATTTTATTATAATTATATATTTTAAGTATTATTAAGTTTCTGTTCAATTGTGTTTTTGTGTAGTTAGGTACCTATAGTATATTACCAATGTACTTTCACTGATGATACCGAGTGTGAACAACTTTGATGTGCGCTGATGAGGAATATCCAGGCCAAATTTAAATATGGTGGAGAATACATTCTAATACTTACCATATTTTTTAATAAGATTATGGTTACTTTTTTAGTTGTAAATTTTTTAAATTTTTATTATGATTTTTTACTTTACTTATAATGATATAAAAAAAAAGCTAAACCAATATTGCAAACATGGTCTGAATTGCAATCCCGCTTAGATCCAACTTATCTCTACTGTAGGTTTTTATTGATTGTAATTTGTTTTGTTTGAATAAATTTAAAAAAAAAGTGGTAAATTTATATGCAACTAATTATTTTAAAAATAAAATAAAAAATTGGTCAAATGATAAATATTAATTTGTTTTTTAGGTCAAATTTAGCCACAGAAATTTTTAAATAGTCCCAAGTCTAAATCAAACTAAATTTGTGAGAGATAGTAGAGTAAGAGTTGTACAATGTACATGTATTATGTTATTATGAGAGTGGCATAGTTGAATAACGACAAAACTCCACAAAATAAATCAGAAAAAAAAAATCAAACTAATCTCAGAAAAAAAACATCAAACCTGAGATCATCTCGTCTCATGTCATTTTTGACTGTTGAATTTTTAAATCAGTTCAGTAGTCTTTGAGTTTATTCGTTATAAATATACAAAAATCGAAAAATTCTAAAATACAAATCTTTCCTCTTTATAATATTAGTGTAGATATGCAGTTGACCACATACAGCCTGATGTTAAGCAACGATGCAGTCTAGGATGGTAAGCTTATTTAGTAGGAACCTTTTTACTCTGTATTGGAAGATCCATATTGTGTTTTTTGGGAATTTGTGCACACATGGGGAATATTGCTTGGCCAGTCGCCGGTCCCGTGATGTTTAAGTAGCGCCAATGTTTGGTAGGTACCTAATTGTGACACCATTCTAGCGCCACAAAGATTTCACCTCTCATTCTATTTGTAGCGATGATAGTGGTTAGCGATGATAGCTCAGTGTTAAGGGTGGTAGGTTCGCATGCCAAAGGGCGTGGGTTCAAACACCAATAATGAGCTCGAGCTGCCGGTGAAGGAAAACATCGTGAGGAAACCATAGCGTGGTGGTAGGGTACTTTCTAGTACTTGGTTGGGTAGCTACCACCCTCAAGTTGGAAATCTGCCGCCAAGCATCTAACGGTGTGTTCCGGCAGCCTCTCTTGAGAGCCAGTTCCATTCCAGGCTAGGTGTGCTTTACCATCTTCGACCACACCTTCACTTAACATCAGGTGAGCTGCGGTCAAAACACTTAGCCTGTCAACCATAAAAAAAAATTTGAAAAAATCTCACTGTTGTAAGAAGTTGAAATTACATACTATAATTTTCAATCTATTTTCGGGATCTCGTGTTATTTTGAGGCGCTGTATGTAGCGGCGTTGTTACCCAAGGTCTAGGGTCACCTTTTTTGTTGAAAAATTTGTTAACGTATTTTGTACTATATTATTTTTCTATAATATAGTATAGTATAGTTAATATGAACGTAAGATACTAAATTTTAAGTGCGGGTGGGAACCCTAATCAGGTCCATCGGGTGGCGAGCGCGGACGCTGGAGTCCCGTTACCCCCGTTAGGTACCCGCTGACGCGAAAACACGCCCTAAATATATTCATTACTTACCCACAAAACGGTCACTGACTGCGCTGGTTACTCGGAGTGCGCCAATTATACTATGCATTATCATTCGTGTGCGTAAGCACAAATACTTACATGTACATATTTAACAAGAATTGCATTTTAATGAAGGTCCAAATAAGGGTCAAGCAAATAACGGGTTTGGTGAAATGAAGTTTCCAGTTCCAATCTGGAAGTCCTGGGTTGGAATCTTTCTGTGTTTTCTAAGTTATGTGCGTATTGCCGATGACTTCAAATGGTGCAAAGAAATGTTTGCCATTTATTGATAAATGGAGCATAATTTTACAGTGAAATCACAGCTACTGGCATTTATTTTGGTCCTTATTTGGGGTAAATTACAATTGCTTGAATAAAACAGTAGATAGAGCAGAAAATCAAATTTCTGAATTATTAATGACTTTATGATTTTTGAATAAAACAGTAAATTATGCTAATAATCTACTGTTTTAATCAAGCAATTGTAATTTACCGCAAATAAAGCCCAAAATAAATGCCAGTAGCTGTGATTTCACTGTAAAATTATGCTCCATTTGTCCATAAATGGCAAAAAAATATTTATATGGAAATCGAACCACCTTAAGGAAAACATCGGGAGGAAACTGAGACTGACCTGATGTCTGAGAGTTCTTAATAAAAAAGTTGTCAATGATGTGTGAAGTCTACCAACCCACACTTGGCTAACGTGGTGGACTATACCCTTCTCACAATAAGACCCACAGATACCTATGTACTTAGTTTCCCAACTACCCTAAAATATAAAAGTTTGTAGCTACAAATTACCTACTTTTTTTATCATCATATAAAATAGTTAACAGAAGATATATCCATTAATGTAGGTATAGACTACCGTCGCCCAAGTATGTTTGCGATTAATTTACTTGTAATACCTACACCTACAATATTATGCATTAATACCCAATGTCAGGTTTAATTACGGGGATGACCTCTAGCATTAATCAAACGCGAGAGTTGGCGGATTTAGGTACCTATACTCGTATAAGATAGAAAATGTACAACGGGGAGTGTTCTGAAGAATTATTCGATCTTATGCCGGCGTCACGGTTCCATCCCCGCACTAGCCGCCGCCGCCGCCATCGTCTGAAAGCTCATCCACATGTAATTGATTCATGGAAATCGCACACTGTGCGATTCACGCGATACTTTTTGGCGTACACTTGCAAATTGTGGAATGATCTTCCTTCTTCCGTATTCCCGCGGAGTTACAACATTGGGTTCTTTAAAAGGCGTGTTAATAGAATCTTAAAACGTATTTGTGCCCCTGGTATTGTAGATATCTATAGGCGACGGTGATTGCTTAACATCAGGCAACCCGTCAGCTTGATCCACTTGGGTGATCCCTAATTTTTTTATTTTCTATTTCCAACAAACAATTGTTTAAAGTTGGAAATGTTGTGGCCACTAATTGCAATTAGTGGCGTTACTATTTTTTTTTTCAATTTTGTCAACCTAGGGTTTTCACCAATGCTCACCTGATGTTAAGTGGCGGTGCAGTGGTTTTTTTTAACAGCTATTATAGTAACTAGACGTTCTCGCAATGGTAAAAAATAAACATGACCATTGCATCAATACACAGGACTTTAAGTAGCAAAACAAAGTCCAAGGCATCGCTGCTTTGGCGCTCATTACTTTGCGACATTCGATGGTTAGTCTCAACAGCCATGCAATGTCGCTGCAGTACCCTTCACATCGGAACACTAGAATGTTTACACACTACTGACAGAATAACTGGTACTGCGGTGGTACCTACCTACCTAGTCGACCTCCTGTTAAGAAGATTACCACCAAGCGATGTGCCCGTGTCTGACTTGTTTAGTAACAATACGAACGATTGTAATGTTTGTACTCTTTCTCGCAAAAACTACTAAACGGATTTAGGTGAAATTTGGTATGGAGGTAGCTGATACTCTGGATTAACACACAGGCTACTTTTTATCCCGAACACATGTAGCGGGTAACACCGCGGGGCGCTGCTAGTTATTTAACAAATTAAAAAAAATATGAATGGTTTAATAGAATCTGTTTGATTGACGATTGTCAGATGTCGCGACTGAGCGTGGTGATATTCGGAGCGACTGGGTTCACGGGCAAGCATGCGGCCCTAGAGATGGCGCGGTTGGTGCGCAAGCGGCCCGACCTCACGTGGGGCGTCGCAGGCCGCTCGCAGTCCCGACTGGAAGACCTCATGCGACACATTGCTAGCACCACCGGTGAGATTAATTTTATTTTTATTGTTGACAAGCAAGGCATTTGACCACAGCTCACCTCATGCACAAAAAGCACACCTTCCCTGGAATGGAATTGGCTGTCAAGTGTTGTTGGAACACACCTTTAGGTGCTTGACGGCTGATTTTCAACTTGAGGGTGGTAGCCAGCCGAGTACTAGAAAGTACCTACCACCATGCTATGGTTTCCTCACGATGTTTTACTTTACCGGCAGGTCAAGCTCATTGTTGGGGTTTGAACCCACGCCCTTTGGCATGTGAACCGACCATACTTAGGTAGACCTACTATATTTGGCACCAGTTATAATTCTTCCTAACCTAGGAATCTCGATAAGAACTTGAAGGTAGATGTAGGTTTATAGGTGAGCGTACGATCTTAAAGACGACACGGCTGGTGTTAAAGCGGCCGACCTCATGTGAGGCGTTGCTGACTGAAAGACCTCATGTGATACATTACTGACAAAGGAAATACCTTTTTTTTCTCCTAGGGAAAAATAAGCTTAGTAAATAAATATCGTAGGACATTACACACAGCGCCATCTGAGTCCAAATTAAGCAAAGCTTATAATATTGAAGGCGGATAACTGACAGAATACTAAAATACTTAAAAACAACCAAATGAGCTAATCAAAAAGATGCATATATGTATGTTAATATTATGTAAATTAAAGAACAAATTATGAATTTTATGCAAATTAATTTAAAGTTTTAATTAATTAAATATAATCAAAGAACATTAAAAATATAAAACAAAATAATATTCTACACTAATATTATAAACAGGAAAGATATGTATTTTTGTTGTTTTTTGTTTAACTACGTTAGTATTGCATGCACCTACCTACACTATTATTCTTGCATGGCGTAAGGCAGAATATGGTGCTCTTTGACTTTTGATCCTTTTGATCGCAAAGGTTTAAAAACCGGCCAAGTGCGAGTAGGACTCGCTTACGAAGGGTTCCGTATATAATCTATAAAAACGGCAAACAAATCAAGTCTGTTGTATGGGAAGCCTTAAATATTTATTTTATTTTTAGTATTTGTTGTTATATAGCTGCAATAGAAATACATCATCTGTGAAAATTTCGACTGTCTAGCTATCACCGTTCTTGAGATACAGCCTGGTCACAGACGGACGGACGGACGGACAGCGAAGTCTCAGTAATAGGGTCCCGTTTTTACCCTTTGGGTACGGAACCCTAAAAATTACCAACGCCGTAGTTTTATACTGTTTAAAGCAGAAGATGCACTTGAAACATAATATAACGTAATCTTTAAGCTACACACATAATTCTGTGTTCAAATATTTAGTTTGCATATTTAATGCATTTGACGTTACACGAATATAAAAATGATGTCATATTTAAACGTGTAGGTAGATGAACCTTTGTAAATAATGTTGTGTCCATGAACTCTTATACAAATACAATACATAACTGCGAACAATGGCTTACATCAGAGTTGCTGGGCGATATGCCTTTCTTCGAAGGATAATAATACAGGTAAAAGTTCCTTATTCGCGGGTGAAAAAATTGAAACCCTGTTCCTGTATTCGCGGCAAAAAAATAATTATTCGCGGATGCATTCGGTAAACAGAAAAGAATTGGGTGTCATTTATTAACGTATAACGTATTTATATGTACGTACGTACCGAGACTGCTTTTATAATAGATGTAACCGAGTGGATTAATTTTAAACTAAAACGAACCTTACTGCCACTGTAAAAAGGCCATTGTCGAATGCTTTATTTTGAAACGGCAATCTGAATTTAAAGACTTTTCAAAAGCGAGAAAACAAAATTTTTTTTAAAGCTGGTTTTATTGACTAACCATCGAAAGTCTCAAAGTAATGAGCGACAAAGCAGTGATGCCCTGGACTTTGTTTTGTTACTCAAAGTTCTGTGTTATCGCTGCAATGGTCGTGGACAGGCGTTATCTCTTACCATCAGGAGAGCGTCTCGTTCGTCTCAATACTTTTTACATTAAAAAAAAATGACAGCCCTGTTAGCTCATTTAGTAGTGGTGTTTCAAGAGTTGTAGGGCGTGGGTTCAATTCCAACTCAGGACAAACACTTGTGTGACGAGATTAAATGCTTGTTCTATGTCTGGGTCTTTTGTATGTATTTACAAAGAAAGTATATAAGTATTATATCAGTTGGTTGGTTCCCATAGTACAAGCTTTGCTTAGTTTAAGACTAGATGACACTATAGATTTTTTTTACATTTTATTATATTGGCGTACTTTATAATGACAATATTTTTGTATTGTAATCTTTTTTAAACACATTTAAAGATATATTCGAATTGATATTACGTATACTTTGCATGATGGCCGATGGGGCTGCAAAGTTCTGAAGTGCAGGCTACGAACCGGCAAGCGCAGCGTAGGACGTCCACCCACAAGGTGGACAGACGACCTAATAAAGACCGCAGGAACGCGCTGGATGCGAGCCGCTTCCAACCGGCCTTTGTGGAAATCATTGGGGGAGGCATATACCCAGGGACGTCCTACGGCTGAAATGATGATGATACTTTGCATTTGAGCCCGAACTATTTTTGTTGGTACTAAAATGATCAGTCTGAAAAGTTTTCGTATCGTCGGTTACAGGGGAAGACCAAAGCCATGTGAGGATAATAATAGCAGACGTGACAGACGACGCGTCCTTGGTAGAGATGTGCCGACAGACGCAGGTGGTCGCGAACTGCTGCGGCCCCTTCCGGCTGCACGGGGAGCCCGTGGTAAAGGCGGCTCTAGTGGCGCATACACACCATGTCGACGTTACCGGCGAACCACAGGTAAAAATAAAATACATTTTATTACAGTCATCATCATTAACCACTGCTGGCCTTTTTTTTATGTAAGAAGTAATGAGTAAGAAAAGAGTAATGAGAGAAAGAACGAGACACTCTCCTGATGGTAAGTGATAACGCCTGTACCATTGCAGCGATACACAGAACTTTAAGTAACAAAACAAAGTCCAGGGCATCGCTGCTTTGGTGCTCATTACTAACCATTTAATGACTCATGGTAATGACTAATGAGCGTCAAAGTAACGATGCCCTGGACTTTGATTTGCTACTTAAAGTTCTGATTATCGCTGCAACGGTCATATGTCCATGACCGTACTTTTTTACGACATACTTTATCTATTATCATTTTAAATAAGATAAGATTATAATGCGAGAAATAGTAAAATCGTAAATCGTCTAGTGAATTGGTTTAATAGAATAGAATGGTATGGAATTGGACACGTCACAATATATTTTAAGACTGTATCTTCGTACATGACGAAATACCTAGAAAGAGTTCTGCAATTTCTATAACTGGAATTCTCGTTGAGACAAAACAGATAAGTAAAATATAAATAGGTACGCTACAGATAATTATGTCTATACCTACTATTACAAAGAGGAAATATATTTTGTTTGTTTGTAATGAATAGGTTCCGAAACTACTGGATCGATTTCAAAAATTCTTACACCGTTGGGAAGCTACGCTATCCCCGGGTGACATGCTACTTTTTATCCATGTATTCCCACAGGAACGGGAACTACGCGGGTGAAACCGCGAGGCGCCCGCTAGTACTATTATAAAGAGGAAATTTTTTATTGTTTGTTTGTTTGTGTTGGATAGATTCCGAAACTACTGGACCGATTTCAAAAATTATTTTACCGTTGGGAAGCTACACTATCTCCGGGTGACATAGGCTACTTTTTATCCCTGTATTCCCACAGGAATGGGAACTACGCGGGTGAAACCGCGAGGTTTCCGCTAGTATTTGAATAAATGATCGGAAAGGAGATCTGCCGTATTTTCACGCCATCTACTGTACCGTATTTTAATATCTAAATATAATGTATGGAGACGCAGTATTTTTGTTTTGGCAACAAATAACAATATTTCGTATAATAATGAACGCTGCTTATGAAAAATATAGTAAATTTATGAACGCGACCAACCACAGAGCAGAGAATAGGAGAGAGAGAGATTAGTCATACGTCATTTAATTGCACTGTAAAAACACAGTATTTTTTTAAATATGATCTGGTAACACTGCCGGCAGCTTAAGCTCATTGTTAGGAGTTTGTACCCACGCCCTTCGGCGTATGAACCGACCTCGCTAATCACTGAGATATCATCGATAAATGTAATTGATTAACCGTTACGTGCTGTCATGCACGCATGACAATTTGATTGTATTCATTGATGTGGATGACATGCAAAATACGTGCTGTCGTCCAGGGTATCGCTGCTTTGACACTCACTACTTTGAGACTTCCGATGGTTAGTCTCAACAGCCCAGCAATCTCGCTAGCTGAAGTACCCTTCAAACCGGAACACAATAATGTTTACACACTACTACTTGTGGCGATGATAGCTCAGTGGTTAGCGCGGTCGGTTCGCATGCCGAAGGGCGTGGGATCAAACCCCAACAATAAGCTTGAGCTGCTGGGGAAGGAAAACATCGTGAGGAAACCATAGCATGGTGGTAGAGTACTTTCTAGTACTCGGCTGGCTAGCTACCAACCTCAATTTGAAAATCTGCCGCCAAGCATCTAACGGTGTGTTCCGGCAGCCTCACTTGAGAGCCGGTTCCATTCCAGGCTAGGTGTGCTTTACCATCTTCGACCACACCGTCACTTAACATCAGGTGAGCTGTGGTCAAACACCTAGCCTGTCAGCTATAAAATTAGCATTTATGTACAATTAAATATTATAACGGTGGTTATATTTGTTTTCAGTTCATAGAATCCATGCAGGTGAAATACAGCGAGGAGGCGCGTAAAGCGGGCGTCTACATTATTAGCGCGTGCGGGTTCGACAGTGTCCCCAACGACATGGGGGTCATATTTCTGCAGCAAAACTTTGGAGGTATACATGTTATTTATACGCTTTCTAGCTTCACGTGTGTTATACAATATACACGTGTTTAAACAATCTTGGTACTAATTATGTAGGTAAACAAATGTAACACACATTAACCTACTTCTAATATGTATGTGGTTTATAGAGAGAAACTTACTTACTAACTTTAAATGTATAAAGGATCTTCTTAATATTATTGTCATATTGACAGCCTTGTTGGTTCATTGGTAGTATGTCTGCTCCAAGAGCTGAAGGGTGTGGGTTCGATTCCCACCCAGGATAAGCATTTTGTGATATAAACAAAATGTTTGTTCTGTGTCTGGTGGTATAGACAATAGACAATAGACAACACTTTATTTGCGACATAAAACACATTTCAACATAATTTACAATACATACATACAAAAAAAATAAACAATAAACATAAAACATAGAAAAAAACTTATAAAGGTACTTATATATTAAGGTATAAAGTATAGTATATATATAAATAAAAATTAAACAAAAAAACAAAAAGTTTGAAATATATTTTATGTCACAAACCGGCCTTGACTCAGCATAATGCCGACTGAAGCCAGCCGGCGCTGGTCTTGGTATTGTATGTATGTACAAAAATAAAACTATTTAAGTATTCTATCAGTTATCTGTCTTCCATAGCACAAGCTTTGCTTAGTTTGGGGTCAGATGGCGCTGTGTGTAATGTCAAAAAAAAAAATCTTTCATCCATGAAATCTACTTTCTCTTTCACACCCGTCTGTCATTCACATTCAACCATCTCTTTCACCTTCCTTACGTTCCATTACACACGGCAAACAATCCTCAATCCCACATGTATCTGTATTTATTTGGAACTTTGCAAATATACTATAGTCCGGTAAATGGATAATTCACGGAAAAGAAAATAACAAACGAGTGTCATTTTATGTCAATGTAAAAGTGACAGTTCAAGTGTAACAAACTTTTTTTTTTGGTCCCTACCATTTTACTACCATTAGCCACATTATAGGCTAAATCAGGACTGTATCGGATAGAAGACAGACAAACAAGCTATTTCAAACAATGTACACGTTTTCAGGCACGTTGAACAGCGTGGAGTCTTACATCAGCTCGTCGGTGCCGCCGCAGCTGGAGCCCGAGGTGCGCGCGCACGGCACTCTCAACACCGGTACCTGGGACTCGCTCGTGTATAGGTACTTTTTTAAATTTTTTTCTTAGGTTTTGGCGTCGCATTTTCAGCATTTGCCAGTGTCAAGTGTTTTATACTTTCAAGTTTCAAAAGTTAAATAAGTTGCCTCGTAGCTATAGTTATAGTCAAAGTCCAGTATTGGTCAAGTACAGTCTGTGTCAGTCAAGTCCAGTCATGCTTTAGTAAAGTAGTGGCGGCTTTACTATAAGCTTCGATGGAGTTTTGGAAGCAAAACGAAAAGTCATGTTTCACCGCATTATATCATTTTCCCACACTCGCGCTTGTGATTCGGCACTTTATGAATAAAACACCACCATTTTTATGCATAAACACTTGACTTGTATTTTTTTCCAAAACTAGTGAATCTTTCCGCGTTTCCGCCAAATAAAACCAATATAGGTGCTGTTCTATACGCAGAAAATTAATTATTTGATACTGACAACCAATGAACCAACAGGGCTGTCCAATATATTCTACCAATTGAGCTAAGAGGGTAGTCAAAGCAGTTATATAGTTCACTTGGTGGTAGGTCTCCTTAGCAGGAGGTCGTCTAGGTAGGTACCACCGCAGTACCAATTATTCTGCCGCTAAACAGTAGTGTGTAAACATTACTGTGTTCCCGTTTGAAGGGTACTGCAGCTAGCGAAATTACAGGCATTATCTCTTACCATCAGGAAAGCGTCTCGTTCGTTGTAAGTACAATCTGCTTAGTTCCACCGTTCTGCGTAACCCCGTATAAAATAATGACGCGGTAAAGGTCTTGATGTTTTCGCAGCTTGTATCACTGGGGGGAGTTGAAGCCGCTGCGTCAGAAGATATTCCCCACCAGGCTGCCACCCTTCCGGCCGAGGCTCATGCCCCAGTATGTATTGTATTTTCCACAATGTTGTAATCAGGTAATGATGTCCATCTTTATAAGACCGGGGAAAATATTAACGTCAACTTTACTCTTCGCTACAGAAACTGTTGCAGGTTCAGAAATCATCATCATCATTTCAGAAATGCTGTTTGTTAAAAATCGATTGTAAGAAAAAAAGTCGATTAGAGTTTTTTTGTGATAGTTTTGGTTTTGGTTTTAATTTTGAATTGTAATTGATTATGAATTTGATTTTAATTTAATTTAATTTTAATTTTGATTATGGTTTTACTAATTTAATTTTGATGATGGTTTTTATTTTGATGTTAATTTTATTGAATTTGTTTTTGATTTTAATTTAATTAATTGTATTAATATATTTAAATGCATGTTGTGCTTCTTTAAATAAGCAACGCAATTAGCCAGAGAATTACTTAAGTTGTGTAAAATTATAATAATAATAATTGTAGATGCTAGTATGAAGCCTCAATAAATAAATAAATAAATTACAAATACAAACACTTTATTGATTACACCAATGTCAAGTCACATCAAAATTTTAAATGTCATTAAATGAGTTTTAATACACTGATTACATGTCAATACAAAAATGTCAAAATAAGGTATGTCAATATACAAACATGTAAAAAAATATAAAATGACTTTTAATCTTGAATTTGGAATGTGTGTTCAGACTACAGAGTCTTCAGATGTTATTGATAAAACCAATGTTACAAGTCACTTCAAAATTTTAAATATGTCATTAAATTAATTTTAATACACTGATTACATGTCAACACAAAAATGTCAAAATAAGGTATGCCAATGTAAAATAATAGTTTTTTTTTACATCTCTAAGCAGCGCTGGTTTGAGTTAATAATGTCTTTTAATATTGAATTTGGAATGTGTGTTCAGACGCGTGCTCCACACGAAGGACAACAAGTGGTGTCTGCCGTTCCTCGGCGCGGACAACTCCATAGTGTACCGCACGCAGCGCCACCTGTTCGAGCAGGACCAGCGGCGGCGGCCCGCGCAGTTCCGCGCGTACATCGCGCTCGACTCCTTCCTGCAAGCGCTGGCGCTCATTCTCGGCGCCGCGCTCATTGCCCTCATGTGCAAGTACGTATTTTTTTATATTTAATAATAATAATATTATGGATATAATCATCATCATCATCATTAGCCTATAGAAGTCCACTGCCCTCTCCCAAGGCACGCCACTCAGCCCGATCTTCGGCTTTTCGCTTCCATCCACCGCCAGCTGTCCTACGTATATCGTCACTCCATCGAGTCCCAGGGCGTCCTACGCTACGTTTGCCAATACGCGGTCTCCACTCTAGAACACGTCTACCCCAGTATCTATAATCGCTGCGCATGCTAAGTGAGGATTTTTTCAAACTTTCCACAGCTTGGGTTACATTATTGAACGTTCCATACGGTTCCCTAATTGTTTTTTAAAATAAAATATAGCCTATGCCCATCACGGATAATGTAGCATTCTAATAATTAATGAATTATTGAGATCGGTCTAGTAGTTTCGGAGCCTGTTCAATACAAAGAAATCTTTCCTCTTTATAAAAATAAAAGAAATAAATAAATATCGTAGGACTATACACACAGCGCCATCTGGCCCCAAACTAAGCAGAGCTTGTGCGATGGAAGTCAGATAACTGATAGAATTCATATATACTTTTTTTTTTTTGTAAATACATACTTATAATACATACAGAACACCCAGACACAGAACAAACATTTGTTTATTCACAAAATGTTTGCCCTGAGTGGGAATCGAACCCACGTCCTACAGCTCTCAAGGCAGATATACTACCAATGAGCCAACGGGGCTGTCAAATAGTAAAAAAGTATAATAGTACTAGCGACCCGCCCCGGCTTCGCACGGGTGCAATGCTGATACTAAATATACCTACCTACTACAGAATGTCCTTATAAACAACGTTTACAGCTTTTTTGTCAATAGACAATACAAACATGTCTTGTTTAGAGGTTTCAGCGTTTGCAATGTAAGTATGTAATATAAAAAATGTGTTTATTTACGACATCACATTAGAAACCTCTAAATTTATCAGTGTTTCTGTAATATATTATGCATGTATTATACATATAAACCTTCCTCTTGCATCACTCTATCTATTAAAAAAACCGCATCAAAATCCGTTGCGCAGTTTTAAAGATTTAAGCATACATAGGGAAGGAAATTTAGCATGGTGGTAGGGTACTTTCTAGTACTCGGCTGGCTAGCTACCACCCTCAAGTTGAAAATCTGCCGCCAAGCATCTAACGGTGTGTTCCGGCAGCCACACTTGAGAGCCAGTTCCATTCCAGACTTGGTGTGATTTACCATCATCGACCACACCGTCACTTAACATCAGGTGAGCTGTGGTCAAACACTTAGCCTGTGTAGTGATAGTGATAGATTGTATGTTCCAGGTTCACGTATACCCGCGACATTCTGCTGAAGTACCCTCGCTTCTTCAGCGGCGGGCTGGCCACGCGGGAGGGCCCCTCCGAGGCGGTCATCGAGAACACCACGTTCAAGATGGAACTCTACGGAGAGGGCTGGGCAGAGGGCTCTGACGTCACTGGGCCTATTAACAAAACCGCTGTCGCAAGAGTAAGGGGCCGCCCATTAATCACGTGATGTTTTTTAGCAACTATTTAACCCCCCTCCCCCTGGTGATACGCGGTGAGGATTAAGATTACCCCCTCCGCCCTTGCGATGTTTTGTCATTTTTTCCGATACCTATCCTATTCTATCCTATGCTAGTCTATCCTATTCTATACCATTCCATTCTTTTAGATTCGATTCGATCCGATTCTTGTCTATGCTATTCGATTCTATCCTATCCTATTCTATCCTATGCTATCCTATCCTATCCTATCGTGTCCTATCGTATTCCATTCCATTCTTTTCGATTCGATTCGGTCCTATCCTATTCTATCCTATCCTATCCTATCGTGTCCTATCCTATCCCATTTCATTCTTTTCGATTTGATTCGATCCTATCCTATTCTATCCTATGCTATTCTATCCTATCCTATCCTATCCTATCGTGTCCTATCCTATCCCATTCCATTCTTTTCGATTCGATTCGATCCTATCCTATTCTATCCTATGCTATTCTATCCTATCCTATCGTGTCCTATCCTATTCCATTCCATTCTTTTCGATTCGATTCGATCCTATCCTATTCTATCCTATCCTATCCTATCGTGTCCTATCCTATCCCATTCCATTCTTTTCGATTCGATTCGATCCTATCCTATTCTATCCTATCCTATTCTATCCTATGCTATTCTATCCTATCCTATCGTGTCCTATCCTATTCCATTCCATTCTTTTCGATTCGATTCGATCCTATCCTATTCTATCCTATCCTATCCTATCGTGTCCTATCCTATTCCATTCCATTCTTTTCGATTCGATTCGATCCTATCCTATTCTATCCTATGCTATTCTATCCTATCCTATCGTGTCCTATCCTATCCCATTCCATTCTTTTCGATTCGATTCGATCCTATCCTATTCTATCCTATGCTATTCTATCCTATCCTATCCTATCGTGTCCTATCCTATTCCATTCCATTCTTTTCGATTCGATTCGATCCTATCCTATTCTATCCTATCGTGTCCTATCCTATCCCATTCCATTCTTTTCGATTCGATTCGATCCTATCCTATTCTATCCTATGCTATTCTATCCTATCCTATCCTATCGTGTCCTATCCTATCCCATTCCATTCTTTTCGATTTGATTCGATCCTATCCTATTCTATCCTATGCTATTCTATCCTATCCTATCCTATCGTGTCCTATCCTATTCCATTCCATTCTTTTCGATCCTATCCTATTCTATCCTATGCTATTCTATCCTATCCTATCCTATCGTGTCCTATCCTATCCCATTCCATTCTTTTCGATTCGATTCGATCCTATCCTATTCTATCCTATGCTATTCTCTCCTATCCTATCGTGTCCTATCCTATCCCATTCCATTCTTTTCGATTCGATTCGATCCTATCCTATTCTATCCTATGCTATTCTATCCTATCCTATCCTATCGTGTCCTATCCTATCCCATTCCATTCTTTTCGATTCGATTCGATCCTATCCTATTCTATCCTATGCTATTCTATCCTATCCTATCCTATCCTATCGTGTCCTATCCTATTCCATTCCATTCTTTTCGATTCGATTCGATCCTATCCTATTCTATCCTATGCTATTCTATCCTATCCTATCGTGTCCTATCCTATCCCATTCCATTCTTTTCGATTCGATTCGATCCTATCCTATTCTATCCTATGCTATTCTATCCTATCCTATCGTGTCCTATCCTATTCCATTCCATTCTTTTCGATTCGATTCGATCCTATCCTATTCTATTATATATTCTAATGGTGGTGTTGTGTTCAGGTGTCCGCGAAGAACCCTGGGTACGGGTTCACCGTCACCGCCTTACTGCTGTGCGCCCTCACCATACTCGACGAGCGGGACAAGATGCCGCAGCCGTGAGTTACTGTCTATTTTAATGTAAAAATAACGACATGAAGTCGTCGAAGGGCAACAATCAAACAATTATACTAATAAACTATACATTTCTCCGAAATATAAAGTTTTAAATAAATCTAAATGTAATGACACGAGCTAGCCGTTCTTCTGATGGTAAAAGATAACGCTTATCCATGACAATTGCAGCGATACATAGAACTTTGAGTAGTGAAACAAGTCCAGGGTATCATCCCCATTAGCGTTTGTTAATTGATTTATTCTATTAAGAGACGATTATACATGACTTTGCTATGATATAGTAATTGCACCTTTATTGTTATGATCGTTTATATCGACAGCGCTGTTGGTTCATTGGTAGCATGTCTGCTCCAAGAGCTGAAGGGCATGGGTTCGATTCCCACCCAGGATAAACATTTTGTGGTATAAAAAAAATGTTCTGTGTCTGGGTATTTATTACAAGTATGTATTCATAAAGAAAAAACTATTTAAGTTTTCTATCAGTTATCTGACTTTCATAGTACAAAGCGTTGCTTAGTTTGGGGTCAGATGGCACTGTGTGCAATGTCCAGCGAAAACATTTTTTTTTTAGACAGTAGACTAGCACACATCCCATCTGTTTATAGTCGAAAATGACTGATTGCAAGATAATATACAGAAAAAAAAGACAGTATACTACTTTATTTGTGACATAAAACATTAACAATTTCAACATAATTAACAATACAAACAAAAATAAACAATAAAAAAAATTATAGGTAAATAGTATAAAAGACAGTATTTTATAAATTAAACATTAAAAAACAAAAGGGAGAAATACATTTAATGTCATAAACCGTCCTCGACTCAGCATAATGCTGACTGCAGCCAGCCGGCGCTGGTCTTCGTCGTCTTCATCTTTCTTTGGTCTTGATTTTAATTGTTTTGCTACTCAAAAGTTCTGTGTATCGCTGCAATGGTCATGAATATGTTGCCTCTTACCGTCAGTTGACCGTCCAGTTTGTGTCATTACTTTTACATAAAAAAGTTGTATTATTTTTCCAGGGGCGGAGTCTTGACAACCGGCGTGGCTTTCCAAGACACCAACCTTATCAGGAAGCTTAATGAGCATGGAGCTTCCTTCGAAATCATCGACATTAAAGCCAAATAAGATTTGCGCTAAAAATGTTCAACCGTATTGCATTATATTAAACCATTAATCATGTAACCAGCTTATGCAATACTATTAACAATGCGGGTTTACCCGCTATCCTACGGGATACTGTTACCGGGATAAAAAGCCATGTTAATTTTGTTTAAGCTAATTAATTCTATTTCAAATTACACTTGAATTCGTTCAGCCGTTATAGAGTGTAGAAGTTAAAAATGTTTGTACATTTATAAAAAAAAATATTACTTTGTTCTTTGACGCTGTTCTTTGATTAATTACGGAGATCTGGTAGGAAGAGTGCCAGAAAACGTTGAAAATTTTTAAATTTACTGTTTCTGAAATACCATGCGGTTAAAACTTTTTTGACAGTAATAATAGTTTTAGCCGACTCGATAGATGGCAGGACTTCTGCAAGTATCTATTTTTTTGAGGTTAGTCTAACGCGAAAACGCGGTATCATTTTTAACTGTCAAAGTCACTTTGAGTCACTATCGTTGACAGTTACTTTTTTGTGCCATAAGAAAAAAATAGATTACTGTCCTGATTAAGTGCACGACAAATATTTATTAATAACAAACTTCGGTAATTAAGGTTTGTAGCTGAATGGTTAACGTGGTTTATTCACACGTCAAAGGGGGTTCAAACCCCAACAATGAGCTTGCAAAAATCGAATATATTAAGTTTAGGGATCAGGGACACACTTACATTTGCCGATGAATTAAAAAAATAAACAAATAATTTGGAAGAATTTCATAAAAATTTGAATTGCTTTTAACTAAGCCATGATTATAATTATGTAGTTGTGTTATATTTATGTCTTGGGTTAAAATACGAGGGGCCTCTGAGTTTGAGAGCTCCGTTACACTACCTACGGGCACTGCCTAGCTTTTTGGTATGTCACTGTGAAATATGTACATTCTGTTTCATTTCAAAGCTTCATCATATTATATGATGAGGGGATGAGGGGGCCCCCTGAGTTTGAGGACCCCTATATACTACCTACGGGCACTGCCTAGCTTTTTGGTACGTCACTGTGAAATATGTACATTCTGTTTCATTTTAAAGCTTCATTATATTGTAATAGGGTAAATTAGGGTATGGTTCTAGGGGGTCTACTTTCAGACATTCATATTTCAATTACATAGAAAAAGCTAATTTTAACATAAAAATTCGAGCTTAAATGCTATAGATTGTGATACCTCACATATAATCTTTAAATCGTCAAAATAATTTTAAAGGAATTGGTATGGTTTAATTAGGTATTTTTAAAATCAATTTTGTAATAACTTTTTAACTAAAAGTGCATTCATAAATTTTGTTATAATGTTGCCATTATGAATACCTCGGTAAATGTAGTCCCAGCATGTTAATTTACATTTATTTTCTCTGTTAATTGAATATACTAATGTGCATTTATTATTTATAATGTTTTTCTGGAATAAATGTTATTTTTCTACTAAATTGTTTGTCTATTTTTCTTGTCTACTATAATCGCATATTAGGACGATTCTACAATAATTGCAATTTAGAATAGGAAATGTAACTAACTAACTTCGATTTACACAAACCATACGGCAGTTCCAGATGAATTGATGACCCGGCGAACTTTGTTCCACCTAAAATTGATTTAAAACTAAAAATATTTTTAAATTTAAGTAGATTTTACAAAACGGAACGGAAAAAATAACGTATGACGCAGCTGTAAAACGATAGCTCCACTACGAACGCCTTCTGTTGAAAGTAATCGGAACTTGTCATTCCTACACGAAATTACATTTCCAGTTTTGGCGGGAAAGCGGAAGTGTGTTGCCGCTTTACATTATTTTCCAGTGTATTTCGAGTATTTATGTTAAAAATGTCTACGTTTAATTCATAAAGTGCCGAATTACAAGATCGTATTCCTTCCAAAATTCTTTTAAAGCTTGTAGTAAAGACCCCACCACTTTACTCGCTAACGACCAGACTTGAAGTTTAACTTACTGTACTGTGAACTGAACTTACTTTGTGTGACTTTGACAGATATAGACTTATTCTAGTTTCATTATTAATACTTAGGCTTATACTATTATTTACACTAGGTATAAATGATTCTATTTGAAAACATCGAAGTACTGATACTGGCACATACAGAAAGTGCAACGCCAAAAAAAAAAGGAAAAATTAAAAAAATAAACATTGCAGGGCACACACAGCGGCATCTGACCCGAAACTAAGCAAAGTTTGTAGGTAGGTACTATGGGAGTCAGATAACTGATAGAATACTGAAGAAAAAAGGAAATACCTCCTTACGGCTTCGTATTACCGTTCTGCGTATGCTATTGTGAATCTCCTAAGCGCGTATGTATAGGTTGAAATACAGATAAATAAATAAAAATAAACCTATAGAACGGTTATGGTCTAAGTAGGTACGTTAACTACAATTCTATTAACATGGAAAAGTAGCGACATCTAGTTTCAATGTTTCACTCAGCTCATATTAAATGAGGAGTGTCATTTCCCTGAGTGGCTAAGAGAAAAATACCATGACAAATCGACCCAATGTTATGGTTATGAGATTCGTCAGTAGGTACTCTATATCTACATTTCATCGCAGGATTGCACTATATTTTTTTTTTATGCGCGCGCCAAAACTGTATGACGTTCCATATGCCAAAGTCGTTAAACTTATAGATGTGATTGTTTGGTTTTTTCGTTATAGACTTACAAATAAATATATAAATCAATTGCCGTGCGTTAGACATTTAAAAACTTGAAACATGGAAATGGCTCGACCGTTTAGGAAAAACAAAGGCAACAGGCAAAAAATAGTATTGTACAGGCAAATAATAGTAAAATAGTAGTGTCTGGGCGTGCTGTATGTATTATAAGTATGTAAGTATTTACAGAGAAAAAGTATTTGGTGCATTGTTCCAATTCTCAAGTTTTCAGTAGTATTTTCTTTGTGACATTTACTTTAAGGTGGTACGATTTCCAAACAATAATTTTTTGCCATTTATGGACAAATGGAGCATAATTTTACAGTGAAATCACAGCTACTTGCATTTGTTATGGTTTTTATTTGCGGTAAATCACAATTGCTTTATTCATAAATTATTAATAAATTTGATTTTATGCAATTAATCTACTGTTTTATTCCAGCAATTGTGATTTACCGCAAATAAAGACCAAAATAAATGCCAGTAGCTGTGATTTCACTGTAAAGTTAAGCGCCATTTGTCCATAAATGGAAAACATTTCTTTGTATGTAAATCGAACCACCTTAAGACCCATATATTTTTAATTTAATAATTCGTGTAAATGTCTGCTATATCATAGAGAAATTATTATTAATTCTCGACAAAATGTAAGGAATAGGTAGTTATTTGTATGTCTTTCTTTTGGCTTATATATCGTGCTGCGTAATAGAAAGTACAATGCGTAGTGAATTTTCTTTTCCATGATTTCGGGATTGATGTCATATTTATGCACCTATAATTTTAAATTGTACGGTAATAAAACTTCCATTTGAAAATAGATACGTTAATTTAATGATGGAATTACGTATATAAGCTAACTTAACTGAATTTATACACAAGCGAAACATTCCACGCGAGTTTATGTACAATTAGATTTAAATCTGTACATAAATATTACAAAATTAAGACTAGCAACCGACAGATAACAGGGTTCAAAGTACGAATACTTTTTTTTAATAATCTTGATACTTCGTCTATTTACTATATTAATTAGAAATCAAAATACTTTATTCCAGTGTTTGCATACTTTGCACCCAGTTTTTCTGTACTGTAGTATTTTATAAAGGAACGGCAATTTTACTGCCATTCTTGTAATCTATACGATATTCTATTAGGTACGTATACATCATCATCATCAGTATAGGTATAGGTACGTATACATTGGAAATTAATTTTATTTCTGGCCGATTTATAAAAAATATCCTTTCTGAACTTTCATTGATACAACTTTTTGTCAGAATGGATGTTTAAAATAACACGTCTATTAAAATACTTTCTATAACTATCCAAATAGCTTAGTATAAGTAGGTAAGTAAATTAATATGCTCAAGATATTTTTAATGAGCTTTCCGGCTTGAATATAAAAAAAATGAGCTTTGGTCTAGTTAATCGTAGACTTTAACGAAATAATAAAAAACAATGTCGAAACTTCTTAAAACTATGCCGAAAAATCATCATTTTCAGAACAAAAAAAACATTGGAAAACCAAACCAACTAAATTTATAAAATGAAGTAAGCATTTAGTAGCCTAACACTAGTTATTCAGTTTCAGTAATCTTATTCCCTACTTACGTTTTATTTTCATAATTTAGTTTATTACACATTTACAAGGATACGTAATATGCTTTACATGTTAAAGAAACTCTGTAAGTATGAATATTATATATAATGTATCCAGCGATATTACGTATGTGACTTTATATTATGTATTTTTCAAACAGATGCCATAAAAACACTTGTTTATGTCCTAAAACATGATTATTGTAATGTTTTGGAAAGTGCTTTTATGATCCCAACAAATATTATAAAAACGAAAATCAGCTTGCTATCTTTAAGTCTTGTCATCCTATATTTTGGTATCATAAATTGAATTAAAGATAGAAACCTTTTGAATTCTTGTGTTATAATTATAGCACTAACAATCTATTTGTAATAAGTATGCCACTTTGTGTTTAACATAACACGTACCTAATTATAAACCGTTTTCTTAACAAATTAACTGATCTATAAGAAGCTTTTGACTCCATAGAACTTCACAAAACATAGTTTTTTATACAGTTCACTTCAAAAATAGTCCTTAAAACAATCAGTATTCGGTTTCCGGTAGCTCTAGCTAGACTCCCGACTGTTTTCACTGGAGCCTACTACGCTAGTTTGCGTGGTGGAACTGGGGGTTACTTCGGGAGCCACGATTAGACCCTCTTTAATCCGCTTCTTCTGTTTCATCCTTCTATTCTGAAACCATATCTTTACTTGGGTTTCATTAAGTTGTAGAGCTGAAGCTATCTCTATTCTTCTAGCTCTGGTGAGATATTTATTAAAATGAAACTCTTTCTCTAACTCTGTGAGTTGTTTGTTGGTGAAATTCGTGCGGCCGGTGTTGTTGAGGTTTAAGAGTGGGTTGGCGAGCATTTGACTGCCAGTAGGAGTGCCACTGGAGCTGGAGTGAGGGCTACCAATAACTCCCTGGCTCACGAACTCGGCAGGCCCGGGGATCATCAACTTGGGAACTGGAAAGGAAAAATATTTTGATTAGTTAAGGTCGGTGTTATAATTTGCAGGTCATCGAAGATTATGATTTGCCTGATCTAATCTCTATTTAATTATTATCTAAGTTTATGCCAGCAGGTAATACCTATTGTATTTAGTTGTCTAGTATGGCAATTTGTTTCTAGCGGCCGTACACGGGAACTAAGACTAACTTTAGTTCTTAGTTTCCGTTTACGTTTACCATTCTGATTTTGTACATTTTGTTATCAACAATTTGGCCAATGTTGTTTCGCAAATTGTTATGCTACACCAGGCTACGGTTTATTTTCTAATTAGGGGTTTATTTTGATATGCTAGATTATTTATCAAGATTAACGCAGGTAAACAACAAAGACTCTACACGAGCCCTATTGATTTCCGTTTCGCCCATTGTACGTGCAACCGGACACAGGTTTGTTTACATAAACATCTCTTTGCTCGGAAATAATCTTATTATAGTCCATACTGTGGCGACCCGTGGGAGCTGCACCGACATATTTATGACAGGTGTCATTTTTTCTAATACGAGACCCCAAAAAAAGGAGAAAGATAAAAGATATTTCAATATTAGCCTAAAGAAGGCGCCCCGCTGCGCACGAGTGCCTCAGTGCTCGTTTCACGGCGAATTTGATGTTTTTGACGTGTAGGTACTATTGAAGCAAACACATACCTATTCAATTAAGCATATCTCCGCATTTATCTAAATGATTTCTGCAGATTCTAAAAAGCCAAATATTGAATTAGGCGTCGTTTTGTTCTGGGAATCAGGTGTTTTAATTCAAATAGTTTTTTAATTGGTTTGTATTGATCGACCTTGCTAGGTTTGTGGATTCACCTTAGCTTCGGCTGCAGGTTATGTTTCGCAAATGTTTGCTTTACTATAAAGATCAGGATTCTAAAAATCATTCGTAATTTTTGCGGTTGCTGGCAATGACACTGTTTGGTTTGTGATTTCCGCAGTTAATGAAGCGATATGATTACCTTGTCATTTAGCAAATAATGAACTTGTCTTGATTTCAACAACACGTCTATTGTTTTAACGGATGCCGTGAGAAAATGTTTTGTTCCCCAAAACGTTAAGTAAATATCCGTAGTTAAATATTAATAATAAATTAACCTGCGTGGCAGTCATTAGATAGAATTTATATAATTAAGTACAGATAAAAATACAGATAATTTATATACTCTCTATACAGGTCATACATGTATAAAAACAAATTAATTGAAACTCGGTCGTTCGGTCGAGCCCGCCGCAAACGTACCCATCAAACTGGCGGCATTTAGATATAAATTAGAGATAGAAATATGTACAGAAAACAAATAAACCTTAGATATATCGCTAAAACCGAATAATTATTATATTTACATATTTTTCTAACTATCGCCCTCCGAATAATTTACTGATAGTTGGTAGAAAAGAAGGTTTATATGTACCTACAATAGACACATGCATATTATAGCAGAAAAAAATTCGAGAATTTTATAGAAAAAAACATGTCTTTGTCCGTTTACATTGCAAACGCTGGTTAACCTTATGAGATAAACCAATATAATTTACTGCATTAGTACCTATCTACATTGCACCCGTGCGAAGCGGGGCGGGTCGCTAGTATTTTTATTATAAAGAGAAAAGATTTGATTGTTTATATTGAATAGGCTCTGAAACTACTGGACTATTTTGAAAAATTCTTTCACCGTTGGGAAGCTACACTACCACGGGTGTCATAGGCTACTTTTTATCTCTGTATTCTCCACGGGAACGGGAACTACGCGGGTGAAACCGCGAGGCGTGCGCTAGTATTTTATATTTTCGAAAACGTTTAAATATGCGAGGATGACAATTGAGAACGCCACGGTGGACCAACAGCTATCCTCGGACATGCCCCCGTAAATGAAAGATCCAATTATCCAAGAAGCTTGTCACCGCCCGTCGCGGACGCAAAGGATTATCTGGACACGACAGTGACCGCTGCAGGAAGAAGATCGATCACAATTTGTGCGACGAGTCGGCGGCCACCGGTGCACGTGATAGCTGGCAATACTGTCGGATTAGACGACTTAATAAAGTATTTGCAGTTGTAACGGGTTGTATTGGGGATATAACAGTTAACGAAGGATATATTGCGCTCTTGATATTATTGTTTTTTATTTTTATAGTTGGCAATCAAGCAGACGTGTTGCTTTGAGTGTCCGTTTGACATTTTCATTTTCATTATTTGACGTTATGATTTTGATATTTTTAAATATGAATGGAAAAATGACCTGTAACTTTGGTGTTATTAATAAAAGATTTGTATTTGTATTTGTACAGGGCCTGGATTCGAATCCCATGGCACGCACCTCTGCCTTTTCTTACTTATGTGCGTAGATGATTTTAAACGGTAAAGAAAAACATCATGAAAAAACCTATTTAAAAAAAAAAACATTGGACTTTACACACAGCGCCATCTAACCCCAAACTAAGCAAAGCTTGTATCTACTATGGAAGTCAGATAACTGATAGAATACTGATTTTTTTTGTTGTCTATAAATACCTATATGTCCTAGAGTTCTTAAAAAAAGTTCTCGTCGATATGTGATGTCTACCAACCCGCACTTGGCAAGTGTGGTAGACTATGGCCTTACCTTTCTCAGAATGGAAAGAGGCCCGAGCTCAGCAATGGGACAGTTTATAAAAACGGCTGATTCGGAAGCAATCACCGTCGCCTATGGATATCTGTACCTCATACCAGGGGCACTAATAATACGTTGCCAACCTTCTCAGATTACATTCACACGCCGTTTGAAGAAGCTAATGTTGTAACTCCTCGGGAATACGGAGGTAGATCCACGATTTGCAAGTGTATAACAAAAAGCATGGTATGACACAGTGTGCGATTTCTTTAAGTCGATTATAAGTAAGTGGATGAGCTTTCAGACGGTGGCGGCTATTGCGGTGATAGAACCGTGACACCGCAATAATCGCGATTTTTTTTAAATTATTTGTACCTACCAACAATAAAGAGTTTTCATACAGGTAGGTACCACCGCAGAACTAGTTATTCTGCCGCTAATCAGTAGTGTGTAAGCATTACTGTGTTCCGGTTTGAAGGGTACTGCAGGTAGCGAAATCACTGGGCTGTTGAGACTAACTCTATCAAAAGTCTCAAAGTAATGAGCGCCATATCAGTGATGCCCTGGACTTTGTTTTGTTACTTAAAGTTCTGTGTATCGCTGCAATGGTCATGGACAGGCGTTATCTCTTACCATCAGGAGAGCGTCTCGATCGTCTCATTACTTTTTACATTAAAAAAAAAAAAAATATCATGAATAGACGGCGCTTCGATCGCGGTCGTCTTTCCGTTCGATTAATCGTTGAAAAGGGATTGATAAAAAAAAGTTATGCAATTCTAGATCACATAAGGTTCCTGCTTATACAGATTAAAATTATGTACTCGTAGGTATATCTATCTCTTACTGAGGCATCAAACTAATCAGCTTTGTTTAGACAATGGTCGCAGGTGCCGTCACCGCTGCAGTATCGTGTTCGGAACCCGTTGGCAGATCAATCGTGCCGACTGTTTGTCCGTCTGTCTGTTTGCGCAACGGTCGCTCCGGGCGCGCAAACAGAGAACGGACGGTGCGTGGGCACGCTTACAGGCACGACACGACATATTTCCTGCTATTTATTTGTTTAATTTATTTTGTGGAAAGTTTTTATATTTTGCATGCCTTGTTAAGGCTGAATATAGAGATGTCTTTTTTATTTTCAACCTGACCTGTACCTATATTTATGCAAATAAAACAGTTGAATTTGAATTCTCTTTAGGATTTTTACCCCCTGCATTCAGGGTCTTATCAACACGTCTTTATCTGTGTTGATACCTTATGACAAATATACCTAATACTTTTCTAAAATGTTATCTTTGTTTAAGCTCCTTGATCAATACCCACCCAGAACAAGCATTTTGTGATATTTAAACAAATGTTTGTTCTGTGTCTGGGTGTACTGTATGTATTATAAGTATGTAATTACAAAAAAAAAAAAGATTTAAGTATTCTATCAGTTATTTGAATTCCATAGCACAAGCTTTGCTTTGTTTGGGGTCAGATGGCGCTGTGTGTAATGTCCTGCGATATTTATTTATTTATTTAGTAGACGTTTTACGACTAAGATGATGATGATAAATATCAGTTTACTACAGATCTATACGATCTATAGATCTGAAATGTGCCTGTGTAACCTTTATTAACTCTAATTATCCTAATTAAAACTAAAAGTCGTATCGTTCGATTCAATGGGCACACGCTCAGCTCGACCAGTCCACGGGTTGCGCGGACGCAGGCCACCTTTACCAATATTGACATACTCGAGCAAACTACATCTCTTCATCTATATCTACGTGCATTGGCACTGTTTGTCTGTTTGTCCTTCTAAATGTTAGTTGATCAATAACTCTAGAAAAATATTATTTCGATCAGAAGCGTGTCTTCGTTGACCTGAATAGCTGGAGGTTGCATCAACTATCGCGTTTTGAGTTGACGATTAACTAAATAAAAACTACATACTTTTAATGCCTTTGCCAATCTTTTGGTTGATTTAGTTTTTAATTAACATGGTCAGTTTGTCCACTTACTATTATTTGTGGTCTAAAGTACTCGAAAGTTTGTTAGGTTCCTTTACGTGAAAACAGAGTAACGTTACAACTGATCGTATGTTTTTAAACGATTATAGCTCAGTGTATAGTGCGGTCAGTTTACTTTACACGCTAAAGGGCGTGGGTTCAAATTCCAACAATAAGCTTGAGCTGCCGGTGAAGGAAAACATCGTGAGGAAACCATAAGATGGTGGTAGTGTCTTTTCTAGTACTCGGTTGGCTAGCTACAACCCTCAAGTTGACAGTCTGCCGCTAAGTACACAACGGTGTGTTCCGGCAGCTTCCGGCAGCCAGTTTTATTGCAGGCTAGGTGTGCTTTACCGTCTTCTACCACACTGTCACTTAATATCGAGTGACCTGTGATCTAAAGGAAATCTTAAAAATAAAACTTAATTTTCTTAGGAGAATTCTCTCAAGAGGAATTCAATGGTAAATAGGTGAAATTACATACCCTCTAATGCTAAACCCGTACGCTACCTATTTTGATAGCGATATATATTGTGATGAAATTATAAATGTAAAAGTTTTGTCTTAATATTTGTTACTTAATACGCATTTAGATAATATTTGGAATGCGAATACCTTTTTTAGTATTATTATTAATATTACTTCGGATTAACACATAGTCAATTATCTAATTAAACATAATTATTTATAATGTATATTTGTCAACAGTTAAAATGCTGAAATTATATCCTAAAATAAAAACGCTAAAGTTATATCTCAAATAAAATAACATGATCAAAAAAGAATTATAAAATATGTAAAAAAATGTGAAATAAATTGGGAACAATAATAATACCTATTTGGCCAAAATTGGCAAAGTAAGTAACTAAATTAAACTAGACACAACAAAATTAAAAACCCGAATAAGGTCCCTGATAGTGTTAAGGGTATTTACCGATGGAGGACGGATGAAAAAAACATAGGCCACTTTTTAATAAAAAATGCGGATGAATCCATTATGTCTAACTAGTATAATTATAACAACCTATGATAACTTAAACCCCCTTTAAGGATATACTTATGTGTAGCTAAAACTAGGCTGAATCTATAAACTTCAGAAAGAAAAAAGATGTAGATATTTTTTGGTTTGTTACGGCGTAGCAAGTGCTACGACTACGTTTATTGTGCGAAGAGATTAAGAGCTATTTTAAATGCTTTAGTTGAGATATCTAAACTTCTAAAAATATTGCTGTCTTTTTCATTACAGTTTATTAGAAGAGGACGGCAACATTTTTGTTAAGTTAAGATCTGTCCATAACAGCCTTCAAAGTCGTATTTAGGTTAAATGTCTGTAAAATAACTTAGGTTGATTCCATTTTTTACTACAATATAATGAAGCAATTGCTATAGAGGATTCGTTTTTCATATGACAAGAGATAGACACGCGTTGCATAAAATATTAATAAACATATAGAGAAAATATACTAATAGTACAGTTGATTATTATATTCGCTCCGAACGATGACCATGTAAACTCTATCTTTATAAACTTCTGACCGATTTGTTAACAAAATTTCATAGTCATGACGGTTCATAAGTTATCGTTGAACATACCTACAACTTTATAATTTGTTTTACCATCTTCGACTATTTCAATTAATATATTTTTTACTAGTTTTGGGGAAGTACAGCTACCAGTGTTCCCGTATAAAGTCAATTTTATCATGAAAAAAAAAAAATCTCAAAAATAAAACGTCAATAAAAAATACACTACGTTAGTCACAATACTCGTATATTAAACAAACAAACATTCTATTCACAACAAAAAAACTTGTGTTTTTTTTTGTTGTACGACACAAGGTACAAATACAGATTCATCTTTCTATAACGATTCGTAAAAAGAAAAAAGTTTCATGATACTTTATGAATTTCTATTTTTTAAATCATCGCATCCGATTTACATGCGAGCAAGATGCAAGTTTGCCGGCGGGCAGAGCGGCCTACAAAGGCCCCTGTTTGTCCGCCGTGTAACAGAACACCGGCTGCCGCGACATCGCTAATCCATTACCTCGCGCAAATGTTTGCTCAAACTCCGCGTTGCGTACGATTACGCTTTTGTTTTTATGTGGGAATCCGATTTTGCCTGTGGATTTTGTGGATTAATGCCTTCAGTAAGTACGGCAACATTTGCATAATTTTTTTTTTTTAATAATTTGCCCTTTCGGGCTGGCTAAAGCTATAGAGCCATACTGCCTTGTCTTAAGTGTTATTTCTGCTGTATCTTAGCTATAGTTATCGTCAAAGTCGTCTTTGTCAAGTCCAGTTCGTGTCAGTTAATTCCAGTCATGCTTTAGTAAAGTAGTGGTAACTTTACTACAAAGCTTCGATGGAGTTTTGGAAGCAACACGAAAACTCATGTTTCACCACATTATATCATTTTCCCACACTCGCGCTTGTAATTCGGCACTTTATGAATAAAACACCACCATTTTTATGCATAAACACTCGACAAAACACTAGTTTTGGAAAAAAATACAACGGAGCGACACGACTCTTCCCGCGTTCCCGCCAAAACCCCACATTTGCATAAATTAAAACAGTCGAAGTTTTGTCAAGTTAAAATTGTGTGACAGTCTTCTTCTTCTTTGCTTTTGGCGTCACACTTTGTGTATTTGCCTGTGTCAAGTGTTTTGATATCTACAAGTATTTTTTGAAAAATCAAATTAAATAGGTCTAAATCGTAGTCAAGGTAAGTCATGGTCAAATCTGGTCATATCCTAGTAGTGACTTTACTAGAAGCTTCGATAGAGCTTCTCGAATGCTTTTGGAAGCAATGTGAAAAGTCTGATTTACCACGTTATATCATTTTTCCACACTCGCACTCGTAATTCAAGTGCAAATAATTCGGCATTATTTTTATACGTAAAGACTCAAAGTAAGTTTTGGAAAATAATACAATGTGGTGACGCAACCATTCCGCGGTCCCAAAAAAAAATAGGAGAGACGAATGATTAGAATAATTCATTTGAGGTTCAGAGTCTGGCGGAGTCCTGTTTATTGGCAAATTTAAAAACACCACAAAAACGTTTTTTTCTGTTGTTTTTGATATCGCATTTTGTGCATTCTGCCGTGAATTTAGTATTTCGATATTTTCAAATATTTCGTAGTAAATCAATACGGATACTGGATTGGATTCGTTTTTTATGAATTAAACACGTGTATTGGATCATTTTTGCCGTGGCCTTTTTCTGAAAAGCCATGTCATGTCATAATACATATTTGTAGGTATATAGCAGCAATTGTGCATTTTTTAGTAACTAATGCATTATAATATGTTTCTGATATTACATGATTTAAAAGCTTTCTTGAAAAAGTTGAATTATAACCGTCATTTTATTGTATGGAATGTTTCTATGTAATTATTCCGTGTCTCGCGGTCTGTAGCTTTTATATAAGACCATGTTTTAGCATAAGATAAAAAAAGCAATGAAATGCTTACATAAAGGGAACACAGAAATTATGCGAATCTAAACAGTTCCCGTACCCTTTATTTACCATCCGACAATGCGGGTGGCAATCCATAACGTTCCGCCACGTCCCAAATTGTCCATAATTCAATCAATTCAATTGTACAACACGACTGGCCATGTATTCTCGCGTCAACGCCCTACGCAGCCGCCGCATGAAAAAAATAACATTCGAATTTCAAACAATTGACAGTAAACTGACAGCTAGGGGAGCGGGAAGCGACGGGATTGGACGGAATTGGACAATGTGGCAGATGCGCTCACGAATATTTTTTATACAACGCCATGTTTGCTCAAATTCTTTTCCGAATAATGGGCTTAGAAAAAAACCGGTCGGTAGTTTATGTATTAGGTGGAATTGATACATTTCAGTTGCCGTGAAGAGTTGATAGGAGATGCAAGCGATTAGTTCAAATGCTACGCATATTTAACTAATGTAAGAACTCGAAATGAAATGCTAATGCAGTGACACAAAGAATTAAAATGAAGTTATTATAATATTATTTTATGATACAAAAAAGATAGAATCGGGAGGACAGAAATGATGTATCACTTTTCATTAATAATGTTACAAACGAGCTACCAACTAACGGGCTTCATGAATTTTAATTTGTGATGTTCCTCGGATTTTTTCTTTCCTTTGGTGGTATAAAAGTATTTTTTTATTATTAAATAAATTAGTATTTTAATGCCGAAAAGACATATCAATTTAGTTTGGAAGTGAAAAGGTTGATAGGACTTTCTTGTCTACATTTTTTTTAGGTAATATATCCCACAAATATTATGTTGAATGAATTGATGTTTGTTACTCTTTCACGCAAAAACTACTGAACGGATTTGGAAGAAATTTAGTATGGAGGTAGCCGAGACCCTAGATTAACGTAATAGGCTACTTTTTATCCCGAAAACATGTAGCGGATAACACCGCGGGGCGCAGCTAGTACGACATTGTATTTTTGAATTGTCGATTGGTATCACTTTATCACATTCGACTATCCTATGAGCTCAAATGGTAGTATCTCCCACTGCTTCTTAAGCCGAAGAAAGTGGGTTTGATTCCTACCCAGGACAAACATTTACGTGGCGAACATAGGTAGATGTTTGTTCTGTGCCTACGTATTCTGTATATTTACAAAAAATGTAAGTACATATAAGTATTCAATGTTATTTGGTTCTAATTATCTCAGGCTAGATGGCGCTGTGTGAAATGGTGTCCAAGCATCACCATCATCATAATTTCAGCCGCAGGACGTCCACTGCTGGACATAGGCCTCCCCCATTGACTTCCACAAAGACCGGATGGAAGCGGCTCGTATCCAGCGCGTTCCTGCGGTCTTTATTAGGTCGTCTGCCCACCTTGTGGGTGGACGTCCTACGTTGCGCTTGCCGGTCCGTGCTCTCTACTCCAGAACTTTGCATCCACATCGGCCATCAGTTCTGCGCGCTATGTGCCCATTGCCACTTCAATTTGCTGATTCTCTGGACTATGTCGGTTACTTTAGTTCGTCTACGGTGTCCAATATTTATTATTATTATTAACATACATCTAGAAAAAAAATGTGACTGGATAAGTTATAAGTAGGTACATATAGGTCACTTGCCTTAGTTATGGACGTTACTTTAACATCTACGTAAACTAAGCATAGCATTCGCTAGCGTGATACTGCAATTTCATCAAACAACTTTTCCAATTTTCCGTCACATGCATTTTAATAAAACGTGCCGATAAGGGCGCGTGCACACTGTATCGCCCAAATTGGAGAGGTGGGTAAACAAGCGCGGCAATACTCCGCGCCGCTAATCCCGGCTCCCGGGTATCTGATAGAAGTGCCAATTAAAAAACAATGCGACCTACTTACTAGTATCTATAGAGCTAAATCTAATTGAGACAAACTTACATTTTGCCCATACTTGTTGTTTTCTGTAAGTTGAGTTTTGGCGGGAACGCGGATAGGTCTTGTCCGTCTTGTTATACAAAACTTATGTTTTTTTTTGTTTATTTATAAAAATAAGTGTGGGAAAGTTATATAATATGATGGAATTGACTTGTCGTGTTGCTTCCAAATCTCCTTTTGAAATTGTAGTCGCCACTACTTTACTAAGGCATGAGTAGACTTGCCCTTGACTTATTTTGTATGACGAAATACTTATTTCAGATTTAAGCGAAGTTAAAAATAAAGTAATACAGAAAGATTGTTAATGCGTTGATTGTAGAAGACCTTTTGCAAACTTTGTTTTAAAATGCTTGAAAATACTGTCAACTGCACTGAAGAGATAAACAAGTCGACTTGTGTTTACACGGGCGAGTGAGGAGATAATATAACTAGATCACATCACTGAATCTCTACGAAAGGGTGCGACAGATTTAAAAGTAGGGTAGGTACGACAATATGCAAATAAAAACAAGGATTGCCGAAATGTTTAAAAAACTTAATTGATGTAAAATGACAGCACACAGCACATTCGTAGTTCACCTATAAACATTGTAGTATCATAATTAATAATAATTTTTTTACAGATTGTTAATCTAAATACGTACGAATGTTCTAGAATCAGAATCAGAATCATTTATTGGCCATAAATAACAACGATTGTTACAGGCATGTCAATATAACAATAAAAAGCGTCTTAAATTGAATTTCAAGCAAACTAAGTTAAGAAACTACGTAACACTTTAGGAAATTGAAAATAAGTAGCCGGCAATTAACAACAAATTTAACTTAAATAAACTATGTTTCCATCTTATACAAAAATGAGTTTTCCGAAATATTCATTGGCGTGTATTCATTTAAACAGTAAAATGGGTTGATTTCTAAGAAATGTTTCAGTGTCTATTTAAATGTTTTAAAATTCAATTCAGTAATACAAGTAGGTAATTATCTATAGACACCATCCATACGCAGTAATACACAAGTCAATGCATTAAACATAAAACATTTCTACAATTTTCCTTTATTTCTGGAGAGGTTATTCTCGTATTTCCCATTATTACGAGCAGAATATTTTTTGCGGGAGCCAGAAGCCGGATGGAGCGATCCGTCATGCGCTGTCGTGCCGCCATAATGCCGCCTGCCAGTACGGAATTATTAACAACGCGGGGTGGGAATGCCACTGCCACGAACAAATAAACTGGTCAAGTGCGAGCTGGACTCCGGTATGGACAGTTCCATATTAGTGAACAAAATATATTAGGCTTTATAAACTAGCCATTTTTTGGAGTGATGATATTTTTTTAATGCCACAATGGTGGCAAGGTGGCAATCAGATGTGATTTATATAATAAAATATATATATTATGAAGGTGTCATTAAAATAATAAGATATTAATATGTGTAGTGTATTAGACATCAACGCGCGATCGTTGTCACAAAGATTTATCTGTTTTTGTAGAGTCGTAAAAACTAGTTACAGCTATGACCTACAAATGAATTTTATTAATGCTAGAATGTTTTAGCATAAGACATTAAGTATAATACTTATAACAAAGATGAAAGTTGGTATGTGTGTATGTTTATTACTTTTTCAGGCTGTAACAGCTAGACGGATTTAGCTTATGCCCTTGATCGATGACACTCGAAGTGGTATATATCGACTCCAAGGGGTCTATAAAGACCAACAAAGGGTCCGTGTGAGCGAAAAAAAATATCTGGGGTCTATGAGATGTAAATGGACCCTCACGGTAGTGGATCTTATTTTAGCGATGATAGCTCAGTGGTAAGCGCGGTCGGTTTGCACGATGAAGGGCGTGGGTTCAAACCCCAGTAATGAGCTTGAGCTGCCGGTGAAGGAAAACATCGTGAGGAAACTATAGCATGGTGGTAGGGTACTTTCTAGTACTTGGCTGATTAGCTACCACCCTCTAGTTGAAAATCTGCCGCCAAGCACCTGACGGTGTTTTCCGGCTGCCTCACTTGAGATCCAGTTCTATTTCAGGCAAGGTATGCTGTACCATTCTCAACCACACTTAACACAGGTGAGCTGTGGCCAAATACCTAGCTTGTCATGCGCAATAAAACACGTGAATTTTTTAAGTATATTAAGAAGATGACGTGAACAGGTTTACACGATTTTGCCTAAAATTTCTTCCACTCGTTGTGCCACATAGGTAACGGCGTTATCCGCTAATCCGTTATTATCTGACAGCCATTGCAGTGATAACTGAGATTTTTTTCCAAAATTACCTACTGACGACGTGACGTCACCAATTTTCTATTGTTGTTTTTTTACTTATCAATACAAGAAATGATAAAGAGTATTTCGTGTTGATGTAACTACGAAAACTGACGTGGTTTTATATCTACCTAATGTTAGATACTATGGTAGCATGTCTGCTTCAACAGCTGTGGGGCGTGGGTTCCATTCCCACCCAGGACAAGCATTTTGTGATATAAAAACCAAATGTTTGTTCTGTGTCTGGGTGATCTGTATGTATTATAAGTATGTATTTACAAAAAAAAAAGTATTTATTTATTCTATCAGTTATCTGACTTCTATCACACAAGCTCTGCTTAGTTTGGGGCCAGATGGCGCTGTGTGTAATAGTCTAATCTACGATATTTATTTATTTTTTATTTATAAAATACTCTACCGCCATGCTAAGGTTTCCTCACGATGTTTTCTTCACCGACAGTTTAAACTCATTGGAATTTAAAAATAATAATTTAAGTATAATATTAAATATCAAAAGGCGATAAACATAATTATATCTGGCTATCAAGAGACCTTTTTTTATCATTCAACATAATTATTTCTCTCTTATCAACACCTCGAATGCGTAAGTCACTATAGAGTAGTATAAAAGAATTAAATAAATAATAAATATCGCAGGATATTACACACAGCGCCATCTGGCCCCAAACTAAGCAGAGCTTGTGTGATGGAAGTCAGATAACTGATAGAATAAATAAATACTTTTTTTTGTGGGGGAGGCCTATGTCCAGCAGTGGACGTCCTACGGCTGAAATGATGATGATGATGATGATTACACACAGCGCCATCTGGCCGCAAAATAATCTTGTACTTGGAAGTCAGATAACTGCTAAAATACTTAAATATTTTACAGCACACCCAGACACAGAACAAACATTTTATTTGTACCACAAAGTTTGTCCTGGGTGGTTTAGAACACACGCCCTTCAGCTCTTGAAGCAGACATTCAACCAATAAACCAACAGGGCTATTTTCTTTATAAATTCAGCAAAATATGTGATAGTAGGTACGTCTCGGTGTGTCCTCCGCAAATATAGCCGTGACGCTGAACAGATCCTCGGGGAGGCGATCAATCGTAGGTGACGGCCGCGGGGGCTGGACTCCGAGGGTTGCGGACTTTGCAAGTGTTTTTATTTTACCCACAATTCAACATTTTTTGCAATGAGTATCGTGTGCGGTACATCTAGTTACATTCTTTAGAGTTTAGACCGGGTTTTCACACACAAAACTAAAAGTATATGCTGATTGGATATCACTATCTAAATAGGATACTATCTGTTTAAAAACCTACTTCAAAAACCATGAAAAACTCAGAGCGATTTGTATACTGCTATTATCTGTATCTACTATTGCTCTGGGGGTTTTAAACAAATTAGTAAAAGTAACAATAACAGTACAATAAAAAAAATATTACGTAGATTTATGAAGATCGCTCGTCGTTCTGGTAAAACATGTTTTTTGCATTCACATGAAAAATAGTTAGTAAACAATTAATATTGGAGGTCATTTCACGTGACTCCATCTAGCGCCAAACTAAACTAAGATTGTACTATAGGAACCGAAAACCTTATAGAACACATCCATAGGCACTTTTTTTATTTGCAATTTCTAATGTTATAACTTCGCAATTCGCCAATCGCTAAATCTTTTTGTACGTTTAAGTATAGTAACGTACGTAAATGTAATATTATATATTTTGTAAGGTATATTTAAACATTGATATTTTGTAACATATGTAGATAGGTAAGCATGTATGTATTTTATATAATTATATTTAAATAAATCTTTCTCTTGTCAGCACACCTTGTCCTTAATCCTCTCCATACTAAGGTCGCCTGGAAGAAATAGCTCTTAAGGATAAGGCCGCCAATTGTTCTATTAGGTTTAATATTATCATAGTAATTGTTTGTAATTGGTGTGAACAATAATGAATTGTATTATTATTATTTGTGAATTCATACTTATAAAAACAGGTCTAATGAGGAACCCGTCTCCTTTACTTAATTTATAGACAATTTGTTTGTCAGTCATAAAACATAAATATATTATCTTTGTAAAAAAAAAAAAACAGTTTTTCCCCCAGTTCCAGTAATCGAAGATTATCGTGCCTACCGTATCGCAACGTCCTTACTCAGTTCCGTAAACCGCGTTCTTGTAAATAAATCGTTCTGTTATTTCCAAAACCTCAACCGTATCTACAAACAGATGATTTAGATAAAGTGTAGATAGGTTACGAAGGCCGATCGATAGCTATCTACAAGAAAAGTGTGCATTTATGGGATTACAGACAATCTTTAAATCAAACTTATAGATAAGACAAGAAGTTTAAGGTTTGATAAGGGCAAGTTAAACCTATAACTAGCAGATTTTGGCCCTATATTTGAAATTACAATATTTTACTGTTATATAATTGATAATTTTACTTGGTGGTAGATCTCTTTAGCAGGAGGTCGTTGGCACCACTGTACCAAAAAACAATTGGACCAAATATTCTGCCGCCAAGCAGTAGTGTGTAAACATTATTGTGTTCCGGTTTGAAGGGCAACAGCTAGCAAAATTACAGGGCTGTTGAGACTAATCATCGAAAGTCGCAGAGTAATGAGCGCCAAAGCAGCGATGGCCTGACCTTTGTTTTGCTACTCAAAGTTTTGTGCATTGCTTTAATGGTCATTGATATCTCTTACCATTAGGAGAGCATCTCGTTCTTATTACTTTTACATAAATAAAAAAACTCACACCAGTAGGTTTCCTGAGTAACAAACCGCCTACGTATGGATAAGTGTCATACGTATTGGCTTATATGACAAAGTCCTGAAACAAGGAAAGCACGAAACATCCCAACAGTGATGTCAGTGAATTCAACACCTTGAACGCTTCTCGTCATCAATGCCTTCAAATATTCCACACATCTCACTGGAGCTACTTTGCCAGCGGCCCAGAGCCTCGCTCCGGTACTTCAAGGAGCTGGGTTGGCTCGGGTAGATACTGGTAGGAGGAAATGCACAATACACCCCGCGCGGGACGTTAATGCAGGACTTATCGCCCCCACTTTGAATTACATACTTATATGTACCTCTACTTATACATACTTTTTATTTCCTAAATAACAAATGTTATTAGATACAATTTTACAATAACTTACATACAAACATGAGTAGATATATATTACAAACAATAGTTATCCAACTCAATACCTATACTAGGTATTGTGAAGTTAACCGATTGATTCAGGTGTTACTTTGTGGAAGTTCATTTTACAAGTTAGAAGTTCATGTCTCGACCAAGCACTCGAAGAGTCAACACGTCCTGAGGATGCCTCGCGTAGAGGCGACACACGTGTCTGCAAGTGGTTAGTGCAGAGAGAGGAAGATTTTAAGACTCGTGGTTATTTTAATTAGATTTTTTGTTATTTTAATTAAATTTTTGTCAAATTAGTTAAAGATTTTAAGTAAGATTAGGTTTTTAATTAATAAGCCGTGTCAAATTAGTTTAATTTAAGCCCTCATCACTGTTGAAACTGGAACGACTGTTAAGCGGAAATAAACTAAATATATACCTATACTTTGAACAGTTATTGTGAAGCTGTTTTTAAAATTGTATCGATTAAAATTAGAATTTTAATCAATGCAATTCGAAGGCTTTTCTCAACGTAACTCTAACACCTTCCTAACGGTGAGTAATGCAGATAAACTGATTAGAGAATAATCTACGTCCTCAAGAACACAACGTGATGTTTACATTGTGCCACGACTCCATCGCAAGATACACGTATTTATAACCTGTTTACACCTGCCACTTTAATCCGTTGCATAAGCTACGCGTCACTCGGGAGAAATATTTTGCGAAGCTGATAAGAAAGAATCTCGGTGTCTAAACATTTGCTGGATAACACAGCCTACGTAGAGTGAGCATATCTGATTACTGACAAAACAGTTACTGAAAAAATCTCTTATACAGCATGACTGGCGAGACACCTACGATACTGAAGGATGTATACTCGGAATAAAATTAGGTACTTAATATTTGGCCCCAATTTCTCTATAAATAAATGAAGCGTCTTTACTAGGTCTGTCCACCTTGTGGGTGGACGTCCTACGCTGCGCTTGCCGGTCCGTGGTCTCCATTCCAGAACTTTGCAGCCCTATCGGCTATCGGTTCTGCATGCTATGTGCCCTGCCCACTGCTAGTTCAACTTGCTAATCCGGTGGGCTATATCGGTAACTTTGGTTTGTCGCGCTGGATGCGAGCCGCTTCCAACCGGTCTTTATGGAAGTCAATGGGGGAGACCTATGTCCAGCAGTGGACGTCCTACGGCTGAAATGATGATGATGATGATAAAATGAAGCGTGGATACACTCCCGATAACGATGTTTTTTTTGGTCACGCGACAAGGACGTGCTTGCCCCCCCGTCGTCGGCGCGAGCACAACGTCTAGCTCATGCGTCCGCACGGTGTCCATGCGTAGCGTAATTAATTACATAACTTTCGGTTAAGTTTACCTCGTAGTCAGTTAATATTTATTTTTAATGTTATTTTTTTTACTATCTGATCGCCAAATATCATGTCCTCGAGTATCGTAGGTGTCTCACAAGTCATACTGTATATGTATTATTCTGTATATATATATTAGGTTACCTACGCAATTATGACACGCTTTTTCTAGTCTCTTTGTTTGTGCAATAATCGGCACAATTTATATTGTGCCGATTATTGTACACGCAATGTGTAATGTTTAGAAAAGTAGAGATTGTATTTAACAGATAAATTTTAACTGTTGGTGATGTAATGTATTCGGTCTCATAAAATTAGTGGAGTGAGCCTAAAATAAAATAAATAAATATATAAAAAATGTGACTTAGAAGACGGTTCACTTGGTGGTAGATCTCCTTAGCAGGAGGTCGTCTAGGTACGTACCACCGCAGTACCAGTCATTCTGCCGCTAAGCAGTAGTGTGTCAACATTACTGTGTTCCGGTTTGAAGGGTACTGCAGCTAGCGAAATTACTGGGCTGTTGAGACTAACCATCGAAAGTCTCAAAGTAATGAGCGCCAAAGCAGCGATGCCCTGGACTTTGTTTTGTTACTCAAAGTTCTGTGTATCGCTGCGATGGTCATGGGCAGGCGTTATCTCTTACCATCAGGAGAGCGTCTCGTTGGTCTCATTACTTTTTTACATTAAAAAAAAAAAGGTAGAAAGATGAGCTGGATGCTCACGACAAGGAGTGGACCTTAATAGCACCTAACAGAGGCGTGGAAGGGAGGGAGAGAGGCGTTTACCCAGCAGTGGGGCAAAATGGGCTAAAATAATAATAAAGACTGTTGAAAATTAATAATTCCATTAATATTATAAATATGAAAGTTTGGACGGATGTATTTTTTGTATTTGCAATAATCTAGCAATTCCTGTTTACTATATTTGTTATAGAACATGGAAAACTATGGACGATGTAGATAACATACTCAGTACAATGTTGAAGCTGTGTATCTGTTTATTATAATCTGTGGTCTGAAGTTCTGAAGATGGAGCCATCCATCAAGTCTGCTGTGGTTCAGGAGATAACTCTCAGACGTCTGGAGATATCTAATCTTGTTTATGATTTCGATTATTTTCACCTAATTTGCGTCATTCATTACTTAAAACACAATATTTATCTGCTGGATTTGAGTAGCTTTTATCCCACGAATATTATAAATGTGAAAGTTCGGATGGATGGATGGATGTTTGTTAATCTTCCACTCAAAAACTACTGAACGGATTTGCATGAAATTTGGTATGGAGGTAGCTGACACCCTGGATTAACACCTAGGCTACTTTTAATCCCGAAGTCATGTAGCGGGTAACACCGCGGGGCGCAGTTAGTATGAAATATGAGCTTGAGCTGCCGGTGAAGGAAAACATCGTGAGGAAACTATAGCATGGTGGTAGGGTACTTTCTAGTACTCGGCTAGCTAGCTACCATCCTCAAGTTGAAAATCTGCCGACAAGCATCTAACGGTGTTTCGACAGCATCACTTGAGAACTAGTTGCATTCCAGGCTTGGTGTCATTTACCATCTTCGACCACACCGTCACTTTACATCAGGTGAATGACCTGCCAACCATAAAAAATAATAATCAGGAGAGCGTATCGTACGTACGTCTCATTACTTTTACATAAAAAAATAATAACAATAATTCAAAACGTGCGCAGGCTGACTTTCGCTCCTCGGCGAAAATGCTGCTTCTCTCTATCCATATGTCAACAAAATAACATTGTATGTAACATGTTATGTATCTGATAACGTGAGTGTAACGTGTACTTACAGAAACTTTGTCAAGTGCGTGTTGGGAAGTGAAGCAAATCTGATGAATCTGAATATTTCTAGTGATTGAGTCGCCAATCTTGACTGATAAGCGCGAGCTCGTCCGCCCGATAGCGATTAGATACCGACTTGTAGTAGACGCCACTCCTAAGCGATGGGATTGATAACGCTAATAGATGTTTTGTGATTTAGATTGCATAAAAACACCTCCACTTTTCGCACTAGTATTCTGGCTACTTTTCCTTTAACCATGAGGCTTTTAGATAAAAGAGGAATGTAGGTATTTATACTGATAAATATTGAAGATTTGACGCTGTATAAGTGTAGCTAGTATGGCTGCCCCAAACTAAGCAAAGCTTAGGTATGGGAACCAGATACAGAACTGATAAAATACAAATAATACCATTTCATATAATATATGTTCAAACGTTTAGAGGAGGCTTCAGGTGACCAGAATGCTGGTATCTACTTTGGTCAAAAGCTTAGCATTGCCATCCAGCGTGGCAATGCTGCCAGCATTATGGCCACATATCCCTCCTCTGACGGACTTTTAGATTAAGTTTTTTGTATAAATAGTATTAATTTAAGGTTTTTTATTTTATTTTGTTTAATAAATACATTTCTACTCAAATATATGTAACACAGTGATCGTCTATGTCAATGAAAAAAAAATGGCATAAAACATACAGATTTTGAGACAGACATTTTTTTGTATGTACATTACTTACGTATAATAGGTACATACAGAACGCCCACAGAACAAACATCTATGTTCACCACACAAATGCTAGCACTGAGTAGGATAGAACCTACGCCCAAGCTCTCGAATGCAAAGGAGCTAATGAGGCAGTCTAGTCTTATATCGTCCCTGTTTTATTTTGTACTAGCAACATAACCGATGCCATTTATTTTGGCGTTATTGTTTACAAAACAATGAATTTCTGAACTCATATAAACAGGTTATTAAAATATATGAAAAATCTGGGCAATCGAAACTTTTGTATTTTAGTGTACAATGTTGTATTCTATACCCCCCGTATGTTACATCGGTTGTAACTGGGTAAGTAGGCTTACTCGATTCGAGTGCTATAGTATCGAATCGTCCCACACGCGCGACCAAACACCGCTATCTTAGTAGAGATGTTACGTTTATTTAATTGATTTATTGAGTGTTGACAGTGCGCCGGACCGGACCTCCGGAAGCTGCACTCCAAATATAATAAATTACTGAATACCAACACGCGATAGTGAGGCGACACGTCTCGGCCGATGATCGATTGGCGCGCCCTAATCGATGACCGCAGCACTACCAGCTGCATCCAACATGGCCGCCGCGTCATGTTGATGGCTTCATTGTGTCGCGCTCTGGTGTTTGTGTTGCTATTGTAATTTTAACTTTGTATATATAGGGTTTGAAGTCATCGACAATAAACATGTTTTTTTTTTAATGTAAAAAGTAATGAGACGAACGAGACGCTCTCCTGATGGTCCACGACCATTGCAGCGATACACAGAACTTTGAGTTGCAGAACAAAGTCCAGGGCATTGCTATTTTGGCGCTCATTACTTTGAGACTTTCGATGGCATGGTTAGTCTCAACAGCCCAGTGATTTCGCTAGCTGCAGTACCTACCCTTCAAACTGGAACACAGTAATGTTTACACATTACTGCTTGGTGGCAGAATATCTGGTACTGCGGTGGTAATGCTTTGAGACTTTCGATGGTTAGTCTCAACAGCCCAGTAATTTCGCTAGCAGTTAGGGTACTGCACCCTTCAAACCAGAACACAGTAATGGTTACACACTACGTATTGTTTAGCGGCAGAATAACTGGTACTGCAGTAGTACCTACCTAGACAATCTCCTGCTAAGGAGATCTACCACCAAGTAGAAGTTTAAGTGGTTCTCAAGTGTAGCCGCCGGAACACACCGCTAGGTGCTTGGCGGCAGATTTTTAACATGAGGGTACTAGCTAGCCAACGAAAATCTTTACCGGCATCTCAAACTCATTGTTGGGGTTAAAGTCCACGTCCTCCAGCGTGTGGATCGACAGCACTAACCACTGAGCTATCATCGCTATAAATTATTTGTATAATTTTAAAATCTATTTCAATAACCTTCTTTGATTTCGCTGCTATCAAGTAAAAATAGAAACACAATTTTTATATGTCATAGAATCATCGGTCCTATCGGTCGAAGGGTCCGATAAACTATAATCGCAAATGCTATCCTAATAAAATTATTAACTTGATAAATATACAAATAAATGTTAGGTATTACGTACCTAGTTACAATTTTATTTCGTGTATTTCTGTATGACGTTATCATAAATACTTAAGCCATATTTGAAATGGATCTCGATATCGTCGGGCTTAGGATTTGATTAAAGTTTATTTATGTACTACTTCGTAGTTGCGGACAAAAGCATTGACCGCATTAACTAGGTCCAGAGAACAATGAAACATATGAATAACAAGAGCAATAAATGTTCCCGAATAATGTTTTAGAAGAAAGATTTTTTCTTCTAAGAAACCAAATCCAAAAAAAAAATGTTATGTGGGTATATTCTGCTGTTGATAATCCCACATGAGTAGGTATGACATTTTTTCGGAATAAATGTTACTCTACGTGTTTATCTATGTAATAAACCATCTGTGTGGCAAATTTTATTCAAATCAGTTCAGCCGTTATTGCGTGATTGAGTACCATACAAAACTTTTACATCTCACATTATTACATACCTAGTAGGTACAAAAGAAAGTCGCTTCCCGCCGTCTGTACGTTTAGAAATTTTAAACTACACAACTTGACTTTGGTTTTGTTACTCAAAGTTCTGAGTATCGCTGCAATAGTTATAGACATGCGTTATCTCTTACCATCAGGAGAGCGTATCGTTCGTCTCAATACATTTTACATCAAAAAATAACAGTTGAAAAATACAGTTGAAGGACAAGTGTGTTCACCATCTTCGACCACACCGTTAGTCAACATCAGGTAAGCGGTTCTCAAACAACTAGCCTGTCAACTATGGAAAAACCTTCACCACCGGTTTATTACAAAATCTCTATTGATCTCTATCTCTACTGATATTCTGATGAAACCTTTTCGTGCAGTAAAGAAACAAAAGCACAATAATTTTAATACGAAGATAACTTTTATTAATAAAATGTCTTATCTTTCTTTCATTTCCTTCTATAAACAAAAGACTCGGCACGAACATAAAGAATGACATTGGCTACTTTATATTTCGGTAAATCATACAATTCTTATCCGACATACATTTTCGCATATTAATGACTAGTTGTTACCTGCCACTTCGTCTGCGTGGAATTTAAAAAAAAGTTAGTAGTTTTTTTTTTAAATGTACATGTAATGAGACGAACGATGTGCTCTCCTGATGGTAAGAGATAACGCATGCCCATGACCATTACAGTAATACACAGAACTTTGAGTAGCAAAACAAAGTCCAGGGCATCGCTGCTTTGGCGCTCATTATACTTTGAGACTTTCGATGGTTAGTCTCAACAGCCCAGCAATTTCGCTAGCTGCAGTACCCTTCAAACCGGAACACAGTAATGTTTACACACTACTGCTTCGTGGCAGAATACCTGGTACTGCGGTGGTACCTACCAAGACGACTTCCTGCTAAAGAAATCTACCAACAAGTAAATTTATAGTATAAAAAGTATGCTATTAGCTGTTAATCCAGGCCATAAACTTTATGTGTACCAAGTTTCATCTAAATCCGTTCAGTAGTTATTGCATGAATGAATAACAAACATCCATCCACCCTCACAAAATTTCACATTTAAAATATTAGACAACTAGATTTTTGAAATACGGTATGACAATTTCTTGAACTAAGTTTTAACTGATGATTCCTGCTATAAGGTGTTATCTTAAACATTGTCAAATCGTATCTCCAAATCAGGTGCTTGAGTTTTTGTCAAATTTTGGAAAAACCCACTTTAATAATCATTTATGTGTCATACACGTAACTAGATATTCTATTTTGTTATCTCCGTTACTTCTAAACACTTGAAAAAGTAATAAACGGAGGGTTTGTCGCCGTCTACAAGGTCCTTATGTGAAATTTTTTATATTACACTACCTACGCCCCACGGTGTTACCCGCTACATGTTTTCGGGATAAAACATAGCCGACGGGTTAATCCAGGGCGTCAGCTACCACCATACAATTTCATCAAAATCCATTAAGTAGTTTTTGCGTGAAAGAGAAACAAACATCCATCCATACTCATAAACTTTCGCAGTTATAATATTAGTAGGAAGGATAGTATCTACCTACTGATTTAAACAATTAAAGTTACTTAGTAATTTAAGTTATATTAAAATTACTTATTAGTCTCAACTAGGCTTGATTGTAATAACAATGAGGTATCTAACAACAAACAGATACATCATTAGAAGGAAAAAAAAAGATTACCCGCACACTTATACATAACTAGCGGACGCCTCGCGGTTTCATCCGCGTAGTTCCCGTTTCCGTGGGAATACAGGGATAAAATGCTAAGACAATCTACCACCAATTCAAATACTATGTAGAAACAACAACTATATAAAGTACCCTACCACCATGTGGCTTCTTTTCCGGCCGCTCAAGTTCATTGTTAGGGCTTGAACCCACACCCACCGACGTGTGAATCGACGTGTGAACTGACCGCACTAACCACTGAGTTATCATTGATACAAAATATGGCTGAAACGTCGAGAAACTTAACTATGCCTTCAAATCGCGAAAGATTCAAAATTACTCCTGTCCCAGCGACAAAACATAGGCTGATTAAGAAGGCCCGGTTGTACACCCTGTAGAAATGGAACCCTAAAAACCAGTTTAAGTAATCGTTCTTGAATCGTTTCGTAACTAGACATTTCACCTATTTATCTTGGTTGTCTTGAAGCAGTCAATAAAGCAATAGACACTCTGATCGTGGCTCGATACTCTATCTCCCTCTAGTGGCTGGAGGGGCGGCCTCTATCTCACACGACTTGTCCAAATTATGATTATCGGCCCGATAAGGGGGTTGTTAATCTGCGTGACGTGCGGAGATAACGGTTCATAATTTTAAACATTGAAAACTACTGAAATAGAAATTAATTAGTCGTTGATTTATTTATGTTTTCATGGATTTGTTGGGGAAGCTTTAAAGAGTTTACACGCGAAAAAAACACGTGTTTTTTCGCGCAAAAAGCGACCAACGCGCTGCCTGACGTTAGAAGACGTTTAAACTATCTAGGCATAGATAGTTTAAACGTCTTCTAACTTCAACAACATATATTTTTAAAAGTATATAGGTAGTTGTTTATATTTATTTTCATATACAAATACAAATCATTTATTAATCTCTCTCTGCGAGCGGTCTCTCCTAATACAGGTTCATGTAAACTTAAAAGGAGAGGCCAAACCCATGTTTTTAAAATATGCATCAATAAAGATTATTTGTGTTTGTATTTATGAATAACACCAAATTTACAGGTAATTTTTCCTGAAAAAAAACTTACAGTTAAAAATAAATTTCGTAGAACATTTCATACGCGCCGTCTAGCCCCAAACTAAACAAAGCTCGTATTACGATAACTAAAATATAATACGTATAGCGTATACCCTTTTTTAAATACTTTTTTGTGTACATACTTATAATATACATAACACCTAAACACAGAACAAACATTTTTTTATACTACAAAATTGCTGTCCTGTTTGGAAATAGAACCACCGCCCTACAGATCATGAAGCAGATGCACTACCAAATACGCTAACACTAACTAGGGGGCCATCTAGCGGTGTGTTCCGGTAGCCTCACGAGAGCCAGTTCCATCTCAGGGTAGGTGTATTTACCATCTTCGACCACACTTGACATCAGAGCCGCGATCACGAACGATTTGCGAAAAAGTATTCGTATCGACGTCGACAAAAATTTGTATGAGATTTGCACAGCTTTGTATGCTAGCGAGGACTCGACACCTTTACGACACGAATTCGATAAATTTTCGTGATCGAGGCTCAGGTGACCCGTAGTTAAACACTTAGCCTTTAATAGACATCATCATCAGATAAGTACCAAACTGTATATAATTAACGGTAGAATTTCATCCGCTTTCTAAACATAATGAATTTCCTAAACTCCAGAGCAGCCCACACGCTAACAAGCGAGCATTTTAACCGATAAGCGCCATTGTCTTAGCGTCATCCGGAGATATGCCGCCGTACGTACAGAATGCTTACAGATTATGATGTAGTTGCGTGGGAGTGATCCGATCTCTCGTAATGGAGTTATTATTTATTCTGTGGTGATGGACGGTGGCTACTGGGACGATAATAGGCCATTATGTATGGTTGCCATGTACAAATGGCATCAGCTTCATCAAGCCTTCATTATTTAAGCTTTTATAAGCAATCTTAGAAGAATCATCTCTCAAGTCTCAAATCTGTATCCCACTAATAATCTAAATGAGAATGTTTGGATGGACGGATGTTTGTTACTCTTTCACGCAAAAACTACTGAACGGATTTGGATGAAATTCGGTAAGGAGATAGCTGACACCCTGGTTTAACACATATCTAGGCTACTTTTTATCCCGAAAACATGTAGCGGGTAACACCGCGTGGCGCAGCTAGTTTATCATAAGTATGTATATACATTTAAAAAAAGTATTTAAGGAATCTATCAGTTATCTAACTTCCATAGTACAAGCTTTGCTTAGTTTGGGGTCAGATGGCGCTGTGTTTAATGCCCTACGACATTATTATTTATTTTATTAATCATTTTAGTGAGCAATGAAGAGAGATTAGTTCATTTTAATTATGGAAATTGATATAATTTATAAAAAGTTTGCCACAGGGTCTTAATCGCGCACAAAATACTATGTATTTGATTTGATTTTTCTTCATACGTACCGCTAGACATTGGAATCTGCTGCCCGAGTGGGTGTTCCCCGATGAATATAGTATCACTCGCGACTTGAAGGTAGGTACCAACATGTTACGGCTACTCGAGCACTCAAGCACATTTTTTAGTAAAACGGACTCAAAGAAAAAGAGCCTCACAATGATCTGTCGCCCCGGCCCTCGCAACAGCTAAGGCCGCCGCTGCAGCTATAAATACAGCATAGTTATGATACATTGTGTAAATAGTGTTTGGCGGACAAAGTTGCAAACACAACCTCGCATGACGCGGCCGGCCACAAGCTGCGTCAGTGTGGGGCAGGCTTAAGAGTGAGTTAATGATTTTTTTCATAACAACATTAGAGCAGAGGTGGGTGGTAGATAAAGCGTTGACGGGCGAAGACGGTCGATTGACAGTGAAATGACATCTTATCTCCCGGACCATAAGCTAATGATGCTGCGCTGCTTTATGGATTCTTCAATCGAGATTATATTAGTAACAAGGGTTTGGAAATGTTCATGAGTAACGGTTAAAGTGTTTTTTTAATCCAAAGAAAACTGTGAAATTACTGATAGGAATACATTAGTTCGGATCCATGATCAGCTTGTGACTTTTCTCTACCGAGTATAAGACATCGAATTTCCTAGAAAGCAGCGAATACAGCTCTGTGCGTGGCGCGGCCAAATCTGCCGCCGAAAGGCGTGAGTTCAAACCACAACAAAGAGCTTAAGCTGCCAGTAAAGGAAAACATCGTCAAGAACCCATAGCGTGATGGTACTGTCTAGTACTCGGCTGGCTAGCTACCTCAAGTTGAAAATCTCCCTTCCATTCCAGGCTAGGTGTGTTTACCATCATCGCCCACACCGTCACTTAACATCAGGTGAGCTGTGACCAAAACAACTAGACTACCAAAAATAAACAGAAAAGAACAAACATGGAGGAAAAAAGACATAGCCCAACGGATTAGCAAGTTGAAGTGTCAGTGGGCAGGGCACATAGCACGCAGAACTGATAGCCGATGGAGCTGCAAAGATCTGGAGTGGAGACTACGGACCGGCAAGCGCAGCGTAGGACGTCCACCTACAAGGTGGACAGACGACCTAGTAAAGACCGCAGGAACGCGCTGGATGCGAGCCGCTTCCAACCTTACAACGTTTTTATGGAAGTCAATGGGGGAGGCCTATGCCCAGCTGTAGACGTCAAGCTGAAATGATGATGATGATGATGATGATGCGATTAGGCGATGTTAACAAGTCACCTCGACTTATTGTTGATACTCTACAGTCTAACAATGTAGTAAGCAACAATGGCAAAGTGGTATAAGAGCGCGACCATCAGATTGGAGACAGCCTCGGAAGGGGTTATTAGATCCAAGTGGCTGTATTACTGCGGCACTACGGGTTGCAAGTCACATGCATTAGCTAGCCCAGCGGGCGGTGGTGCCGGCCCAGGACTGAGCGGAATTCACTTCTTAGTTTGAAAGGACTCAAACTTAAAGATTACTTTTCTAAGGCCCGCAGTCTACAACCGCGTGTCCGCTTCCATCCGGGATGCACGTTTCACCGCATGCTTCAGAACCAAGCTAAGATCTTAGTTGCTAGAGGCCTTGTCTTATGACATTCATGAATATTTAAAACTAAAAGATTTTTAAATTACTGGAAAGTAATTGTGATTATTTTTTGAAACTTTATTAAATTGACATAATTTTTTGTTTTTTGTTTTGACATTTTTGTTTTTAACTAATTTATATGTACCTAATTGGTATTTTTGACATATTCAATGATATTTTTTAAATTGTATTACGGAATTTGATGTTACATTGTTGTTATTAGGATTTTACGTTGTCTTAGGAAGTAGGATTTTATTATTAGGATTTTAATTTGATGTTACATTGTCTTGTAGGACTGTAGAGTTTTGCCAGTACGTTATAAAAAAAAGTAGTGTATTAAAATTTGGTTTTGAGTCTTCACAAGTTCTAGTTTGGAGTTCCGCTACCGCTTGTCTCTCGCTCCACATATCAAAGCAGTCAGGTCCAGTAAACCGATTAAGGGCCGGCGTCCACCGGCGACTATCGCGCGATCTCTCACGCAACCCCCTCCCCCGCGCCCTGCACCGCACCCCCACCCCCGGGTCACGTGAGCACCTCGCTTTCCGATACAGCCCTGGTAATGACCCCGCGACTTTATATTAATACACTTTACGACAATTTGATGAGGTGCGGGCCTTTCTCGAACGTTCCATGAGAGTGCTGGACCCAATGAGACGTGCTTTAGGACATTGATTTAGATAAAAATAGCTTTTATGATGCAGTCAATTCGATAGATTTTTGCAATGTTGTTATTGTTGAAGTCATTTTATTCATGAGTACGATTTACTATTAATATGAGCCGGCGCGGTGTTTGTTGGCGTATTAACATACACAATTGAATTTCTTTTCCAGACAAGATTACACAGGTTTTCTCACGATGTTTTATCGCGTCGCTTTTAATGTTAATTGTAACATTAAAAGCGACGCGATTTATTGGGTTGATAATGATTCGCATGAAGGCATCAATTATACCAATACCTAGTCAGTGGTGTCTGTAGTATATCTATTCCTCTCCAACATATATTCAGTTCCGCGCTGATTTTGTTGATGAGCAATTGGGAGACGTTAGAGTGACTGGGTTCAGGTAACTGTGTAAAATTTTTAGACGACCGAAATGTTGTTATTGTAAGAGACAACTTTTCATGACCATTATATCGAGCCAGATTTTTTTCCAGTAGTAGTTGACATGCTATGTGTTTGACCATAGCTCAGCTGATGTTAAGTAACAGTTTGGTCAAAGATGGTAAAGACACTCAGAACTTTGTGTAACTTTACTTAGTGGTATATCTTCTTAGCAGGAGGTATACTAGATTGATACCACCGCAGAACCAGATACTCTGCCACCAAGCAGTAGTGAGTAACACTACAATACTGTGTTTCGGTTTGAAGGGTCATGCAGGTAGCAAAATTACAGGGCTGTTAAAACATCGAATCTCAAAGTAATGAGCGCCAAAGCAGTGATGCCCTGGACTTTGTTTTGCTACTTAAAGTTCGGTGTATCGCTGAAATGGTCATGGACATGCGTTATCTCTTACCATCAGGAGTGCATCCATACGTCTCATTACATTCTATTAAAAAAAATCGAACAAAATCCAGGGTATCAATGCTTTGGCGCTTAATATTTTGAGATATTTCATGGTAAATTTCAATAACCCAGAAATTCAGTTGAAATCTTAATAGTTGAAGCTTTTTTTTTGTTTCTTTATTGATTTTATTTCAAGAAAAATTAATAGTTAAAGCTTGGTTGATCTTTTTAATAAAATCAGCAAAGTCATGTGTCGTACCAACGGAAAGTGGCCTCTCTTACCATTAAGCATTTTGCCAATCATAGCCGTTCCTACTGAATTGCATCAATAATAACATTTTTAAAAAGAACTTTATGCTAATCGCATGAAAGTTGAATATTACTAACCGATTTTTCGAATATCTTTTAAGAATCCAAGAACGACAAAGCTGTCCTTTTCCAAGATAGCTTTGCGGTATAATTAGAATGTTATTGTCGTATGCAGTAGTCTTGCTGAGGAATAAGGTTGAAGATCCTTTGAAGAAAGAATCCTGGCAGTGACATGGTAAGCGTGTGGCAGCTCCCTTGAGGTTCGATGGCTTCGTACAAGGATTGCATTGTGAAGAATAGATAACATCTAAGAGGTCTTTGACAGACTTCACGTGTGGTCTAATTTTTGGCATATTTTTTGAGGAAACATTTTAATTTTTTTTGTTGGGTGTTTTAAACTTTTTGAACTTATTTGTAGCGGATTTTATTGTATGTACATAGTAAAGGTTGTCCCAAAATTAACGCAAAATTTAAATTTGCCACCATTTGTGCAGTAAAGTGTTGGCAACCCTAAAAACAAGTATTCGATAGCTGACAGTTTAGGGTTAGTAAAAATGAGAACAACGTGTCTTCATTATTCAATTGGACGACCAGTGTGTTTGGCGTCTCCAAACACACTGGCTGTTGTTGATGATGATGATGATTACGCCCTTACGTTCGATCACAAATCCCACCATCAGCATGAGTAAGCGCCCTGTGTGAGGCGGGAATAAAGTAGCATTACCATTTGTGGCCGTGAGCGCTGCGAGACAAATTACTTCGACTTAGTCTGTTGGAATGTCGTTACAGATTTATTTATATTTGCTTACTGAAAATATGAATGACGTGAATTAGATTTGCTTGCACAGATTTCAGAAAGCTGATGATAACAAATTCGGGGGAGACAGTTTAGTCTAACAAATATCTACAATAATTTTTTTTTCTTATTTGACAGGCTAAGTTTTTGACCACAGCTCACCTGGTGTTAAGCAACGATGTGGTCGGAGATGGTAAATCACATCTAATTTCTATCTGGTTATATTTTTACTCAAACCAAATCGAACCAAAGTTACGGACATAGCCCAACGGATTAGCAAGTTGAAGTGGCAGTGGGCAGGGCACATAGCACGCAGAACTGATGACCGATGGGGCTGCAAAGTTCTGGAGTGGAGACCACGGACCGGCAAGCGTAGCGTAGGACGTCCAAGGTGGACAGACGACCTAGTAAAGACCGCAGGAACGCGCTGGATGCGAGCCGCTTCCAACCGGTCTTTATGGAAGTCAATGGGAGAGGCCTATGTCCAGCAGTGGACGTCCTACGGCTGAAATGATGATGATGATATTTTTACTCCTTAAGCATGATTTATATATTTTTTGTTTTTATGCTCTCTTGTTTTTATTTAATTTTTATAATTATATTATGCTTTTTGTTTTAATTTTTATGTAAACAAAATTTGTGAGATTCTGATGTAATTGGCTTGACCGTTTCTTTATCGCAATAAATACAATTCAATATTTTACATTTTTTTTTTTATATCTAGGTATGTTCTACACCCACCATTCGACAAAATAAAGAATCAAACAATTCGTTAACGTTGAATGAGGAATTGAAACATGGAAATCCGAACAGCTACTCAGTGTTCAAAAATGTACACGTGTACACACCAAAGGGATATCCACACATCCGGATAAAAAAAAGTAAGTAAAATGACGAACGGAACTTTTTCCCGATGGTAAGAGATAATGCTTGCCCATGACTCTTTCAACTCTCTTTTGTAGCGATGATAGCTCAGTGGTTAGCGCGGTAGGTTCGCATGCCGAAGGGCGTGGGTTCAAACCCCAACAATGAGCTTGAGCTGCCGGTGAAGGAAAACATCGTGAGGAAACCAAAGCATGGTGGTAGGGTACTTTAGTACTCGGCTGGCTAGCTACCATCCTCAAGTTGAAAATCTGCCGCCAAGCATCTAACGGTCTGTTCCGGCAGCCTCACTTGAGAGCCAGTTGCATTCCAGGCTAGGTGTGCTTTACCATCTTCGGCCACACCTTCACTTGACATCAGGTGAGCTGTGGTCAAACACCTAGCCTGTCAACCATTAAAAAAAAAAAAAAAAAAAACAAAGTAAAATCAAGGTATCGTTGTTTTTGCGCTCATTGTTTTTATATTGGAATAAGATATACGATCAATTAAAAAAGAAAAATACAAAAGTATAATTTAAAAAAATATTGAGAGATAAAATCATTTTACATTTTCTTTTACCACAGGAGCACGTCTGATTGGAACAGGTAATGCATCATCCACGTTTAAACTGCTTGGAATGCAAAGAACTTCCCGTAAAAAGTTTCACTAACTAAAAAGTTTCAGGGTCAGGTCATCTTTTGAAACTTTCTTTTAAATTAATAGAGCAAGAGAAGAGAGGAAGAGTTGTTGCTTATTAACCTAAGTAAACCTCCTTACATACTACTTTGTGCTCCAAGAATTGATTGAATATCACTTTTAGATTCTGTTTTTAACATCTTTCAAATTAAATTAAACATATTGTTAAATTTAAAATAAAAAATAATTATGCAAATAATAAATTTATTTTTTGAAGACCTATTAGAAATCACACGCAAGAAAATTAACCCAAAGATATCAGAAAGTATCTATCTTAGCCACTTGAAAAGATAACACAGAAAATACGCAATCTAAAATAATATTTCAGCATCAGATAATTTCCATATTTTATAATGTAAAATATTGTTTTATACTCTAGGTAATTAGTATTACAAAAAATGTTTCGTTATCGCAAGTTCCTTTGTCCTTTCCAGTAGCCTAAATATTCCCCCTTTGGGCCGGTGTCCCCTTTCGTGTAATTAAAGAAACAAACAGTGATAACGGGTAACACAGGATTAGTTGAAATGTAAACGACCCGCCACTTGCGTGTCCAGGCCGACTTATATGAGGTTACGCGGAACGTAATTCTAACCTGAAAGGGTACTTTCTTCATTCTATGGTTGACAGCTCACACATCACAACTCATTTAATGTTAAGTAACGGTGTGGTCGAAAATGGTAAAGCACACCTAGCTTGGAATAGAACTGGTTACCAAATGAGGCTGCAGGAATACACTGTTATGTGCTTGGCGATTTTCAATTTAAGGGTAGTTGCTAGCCAGCTAATCTAGAAAATACCCCACAACCATGTCTTGTGATGACATGATTTGGTTGGGGGCTGAACCGTATTTCAGCCCAGTGAGAATTCGTGGTAGGGCTGCCAATCTTTTTTGGTCTAAACATAGTATTTTTTTAAAAAGCTATAAAAAATATAGTACACTTCAAAAAATATAGTATAGGAAAAAATATACTAAGTTATATTTTTTTACACGCACATGCACATTACGTCTGTCGAACGAAAGGCGCGTTCAAAAATTGCGGGATCTGTTCTATTTTTATTTTACTAGTTTTAGTGTTGCAAAATATGAACATTGATCTATAAAACATTTAATCAAAATAAAAAAGACCTTAAATTATACTATTTCTTATACTACAATTTTGTTTTTTTTTGTAAATAGTATAATTTAAGGCCTTTTTTATTTTGATTAAATGTTTCATTACATGTAGTAGTAGTTAATACCTAAATTGTAAAATAAAAATGTATTACATTACATTAATCTTCAACACACAATAAAGTATTTCACCGATCTTTTGAGAAAACATTGATCTATTGTAATGAAATATAGTATTTTCGCGTAGGTAGGTACTATACCTATACATATCTTTAACAGTATTTAGTAGGTACGGAGTCCTGAAATACAGTACAATACCATATATTATAGTACCGTTAGCAACCCTAGCTCGTGGATTCACATGCGATTAAATCATTGAGTTTCTTCCTGATTTCATTACATTTTCTCAGAATTCATACACACTTACACAGTGATATGATTTTGAAAATCGGAACTTAAATTTCAAACAAACGGGAAAAAGTAGTTCAGCATATCACCAGCTGTCAACGGGACTGACACAAAAACAGACAGACAAGTTACAGATCGCAAAACTAGATTTAATTGCAGTCTGTTTTAATTTCAATAAATTATTGGTACATTTAATAAATTGCTCTTTTAAAATCCAATAAATCAATGTAGAAATAGCTCCAATCACAACAGCAACAAATAATTTGAACGCGAGTCTACCTACCGGCTGTCAATGGCTCAGACGTACAGACAGACGGACAAGTGTTAGATGGTAGAGCGAGATAACGCCGGGTGACGTGTGTGCGCGGCTGCCCGTCACGGTTGAATTTCATTTTTAATGCCAATTAAAATGATACGAAGATTTTGTACTCGTGGTCGAGGCTTGTAGAGACCGGGAAGCTATTTATAAATTGTCGTTTTTGTTGGTATTTTTTATGGATTTGTTACATTCACAAATGTATGGATTCGGTCCCAGACCGGTACTATTTTTTATTATTTTATTTTATTTTACATTGAAAATTGACAGAAACCTACTTATATCAGTTTTAAAAAATATTTGACCGATTGGTTTCTTGGAGTTCGTGTTTTTCATATAAATAATATTTGAAGACTTAATTAAATTAATTTATCTACATGTAACATTTGCACGTCTGATTGTGGACTCGAATACATTGTGACAATAAATATTAAGTTTTTGATAAGACATTTTGGAATGCAATACTGATCAAAAAATTGTGTAGGTATTTGTATTGTTGTGAATATTATTGCATTCTGTTTTGTATGTTATGAAATAAATAAATAATGAGATTAGTTAAATATATGTAGCTAATTAAAAAAAAAAATAGAAATACGAATAAATTTAAAACATCGTAAAGATACTTGCAAAAATAACAGGAGATGAAATCTAATTACGTTTATATATGTGAATTTTCTAACCTGCGCCGGGATATTTTGTTTCACTGATTGCTTTTCGATGGCTTATGATGTTTCAAAATCTCTTTTACGGTAAAAATGGCTTACAAGTCTTTTCCAAGTAGGTTGTTGTTACATAATCGTCATCAGCGTATCGAAGTCTACTGCTGGACATAATCCTCTCCCAAGACACGCCACTCAACCTGATCTTCGGCTTTTCACTTTCATCCTCTGCCAGCTGTACTACGTATATAGTCACTCCATCGAGTCTTAAGGCGTCCTACGTTTGTACATTGTCTCCACTATTTATTTAGACTAATAGGTACGGCAGTCGCAAATTACAATAGTCTCAAAATATATATTATAATTAATTAGGTTAGGTTAACAAAGAATTAAATAAAAAACCACATAATAGTCAAAATTTCAATTTAAAAAAAAACTTTGTTTAAAATTAATAATTGTTTTTTTTTAATAATAAAATAAGTAATTTTTTTTATTTGAGTTTTTTCTTTGTTGTAGAACGCGTCTAGCCCAGCGGTTATCGGTTCTGCAACAAATATGCCCAGCGTATTTCCACTTCAGTTTACTAACACGCTGTCTATGTCTGTGACTTTAGTTCTCTGCTTTTACATAATAGGCAGTTAATTCGGCTAGATTTTGTAGAAAATATCCGCTTCTGTCTTAACGGAAATCTTCTTAAGGCTTGAGTGTAGGCTTATTTAGATAAGGTATAGGCGCACCTAGGCATGGTGGAGTAAGTCAGACACTTACCAGAACAGACAAGAGCTTTCGCTCGTTTCATAATATTAACATTTTGATCTCTAGATACAGATCAGGCACGTTTTAACCCACGTATCGTAATAAATAATAACCAGTGACTATCTAGATAAATGTGACTCTATTTGATGGCGAAGATTTATGCCCGTGGGCCGGTAGTAGGTATATCTACCTATCTTATTTGAAAAAATGTATTTGGGTGTGTTTTTATTGAATATTGTAGGACATTACGCTCAGCGCCATCTGACCCCAAACTAAGCAAAGCTTGTACTACCTATAGAAGTCAGATAACTGATAGAATACTTTTTTTTCTAAATAGGTACATACTTATGATACATACAATACACCCAGACACAGAACAAACATTTGTTGTTATCACAAAATGCTTGCCCTGGGTGGGAATCGAACCCACGCCCTTAGCTCTTGGAGCAGACACACTACCTGCTGGCAGTAGCAAGGGCTTTTTGGGTAATGCAGTACGCTTCTATAATGACGTTTTTATGACAATAAATAATTTGAATTTGAATGATGATATAATCAATACGGAAATATAAATTGAATTATCAATCTTAGAAGAAATTCAGCTTTTTTTAAATGTGAAAAGTAATGAGACGAACGAGACGCTCTCCTGATGTTAAGAGATAACGCCTGCCCATGACTATTGCAGAGATACGAAGAATTTGAGTAACAAAACAAAGTCCAGGGCATCACTGCTTTGGCGCTCATTACTTTGAGACTTGCGATGGTTAGTCTCAACAGCCCTGAATTTCGCTAGCTGCAGTACCCTTAATGCTACGCAGTAATGTTCACACACTACTGCTTAGCGGTAGAATAACTGGTACTGCGGTGGTAACTACCTAGACGACCTCCTGCTAAGGAGATCTACCACCAAGTAAAGCTAATATAATAATTTTCTTTTCGTAACTTGATTGAACTTATCGGGCATCTAACCCAGTAACTTGACAGGCTAGTATTGTTTTAACTGGCCATTAAGGCAGAGATATGTTATGACTGGTCACGTTTGAGGCACACCAGTCGAGTCAAGGGTTACGTCACGCTGACCCGCGTCACTCCCGGCACTCACGTGACTACCTACACTCACAACTCGGACTGGACTACAATATTCGAATAGCATCACCCAAATAATATTACCTATACTTACATTATTATATATAATTATATATCCTAACCTATCTAAATGCGAAAGTTTGTGAGTATGGATGTATGTTTGTTATTCTTTCACGCAAAAACTACTGAACGGATTTGGATGAAATTTGGTATGGAGGTAACTGATAGAATACTCATTTACTTTTTTATTAATACCGACACACCTACTTATAGTACATAATTATGTACAGAACAAAAATACACAATACCTACGAACATTCATCGTCACATAAGTTTTTGACCTGGTAAGAATCGAACCTAGTTTACTTACAGTATAACTCTTGGAGCAGATATTCTACCAAAGTAATCAAGGAATCACATCCCACTAATATTATAAATGAGAAAGTTTGGATGGATGGATGGATAGATGTTTCTTACTCTTTCACGCAAAAACTACTGAACGGATTTGGATGAAATTTGGTATGGAGGTAACTGATAGAATACTCATTTACTTTTTTATTAATACCGACACACCTACTTATAGTACATAATTATGTACAGAACAAAAATACACAATACCTACGAACATTCATCGTCACATAAGTTTTTGACCTGGTAAGAATCGAACCTAGTTTACTTACAGTATAACTCTTGGAGCAGATATTCTACCAAAGTAATCAAGGAATCACATCCCACTAATATTATAAATGAGAAAGTTTGGATGGATGGATGGATAGATGTTTCTTACTCTTTCACGCAAAAACTACTCAACGGATTTGGATGAAATTTGGTATGGAGGTAACTGATAGAATACTCATTTACTTTTTTATTAATACCGACACACCTACTTATAGTACATAATTATGTACAGAACAAAAATACACAATACCTACGAACATTCATCGTCACATAAGTTTTTGACCTGGTAAGAATCGAACCTAGTTTACTTACAGTATAACTCTTGGAGCAGATATTCTACCAAAGTAATCAAGGAATCACATCCCACTAATATTATAAATGAGAAAGTTTGGATGGATGGATGGATAGATGTTTCTTACTCTTTCACGCAAAAACTACTCAACGGATTTGGATGAAATTTGGTATGGAGGTAGCTGAGACCCTGGATTAACACATAGGCTACTTTTTATCCCGAACAGATGTAGCGGATGACACCGCGCAGCTAGTGGATAATAAAGAGTTCCTACCTGTTTCTCTGTTGACATTTTCTTTTTAATAAAGCTGTTTAATTTTGCAGATTAATTATTATTAATCAAATTAAAAGTTTAATTTTAAATTAATGTTAGTTTTTATCGCCCAAATAGTTTTTATTAGGCTTCTAATTTACACGGGCCAGCGTGGGTTAACCTTTGACTCCTTCGAGGCGGGCTCACGTCAGACAGAAAGTGCTCAGAAGCAGTTTAACTCGTAGTTACGAAACATTCTGTACTATGACAGTTATTAGCAAAGTTGCTAACTACTGTTATTAGCAACTATTTGCGCCCCGCGGTTTTCTCCGCCTTTTCTAGGATAAAAAGTAGCCAGTGTCAATCCAGTGAATAAGCTTAGTACCAAATTACACACATAAATAAGTATCTGTTCAGCAAACATTTGATTTTATATATCAACTAGCTGCGGCCCGCGGTGTTACCTGCCACATGTTTTCGGGATAAAAAGTAGCCTATGTCTTAATCCAGGGTCTCAGCTACCTCCATACCAAATTTCATCCAAATCTATTTTGTAGTTTTTGCGTGAAAGAGTAACAAACATCCATCCATACCTCCAAACTTTAACATTTATAATATGGATTGTGGGATGGGATTCCTTGATTACTTTGGTAGTTCATTTGGTAGAAAATCTGCTTCAAGAGTTGTACTGCAAGTAAGCTGTAGCTGGGTTCGATTCCTACCAGGTTAAAAACTTCGGTTCCCGTAGTACAAGCTTTGCTTAGTTTGGGGCTAGACGGTGCGTGAAATGTCTGATGAAATTTATTTATTGACTTGGTTATGTATGCAAACATGAGACGTCATGGGATCATTACGGAACAACCCGTAACATCGCAAAGATTGTTTAATTTGTGTCCAAGTTACTTAAAATAGAGATGGGAACACTATTATTTATCGATAATTGCAGATATTAGAGTCAATAAGCACCCACTAGGAACGGTAGAAAAGCATTTTTTTTTAAATTACATATTTATGTAGGCTTGTGTTTGACCTTGACTCGCCTGATATGAAGCGAAGATGCGGTCTACGGTGGAGCACGCTCGCTTAGAAGAAAGCGATTCACTCGCGACTTGAAGGCACACAGATTGTATCTACATATCAGGAAACACCCACTCGGGCAGCAAATTCCATTGTTTAGCGGTTCGTACAATGAAGGTAGACTTGAACCGTCTTTGGAATATCGAGCATGAAGCGGTGTCGCTTCTTGGAGCTCCTGGCTGTCCGATAGTAGGTCATGCTTAAGTTACTCTCGTGTTTTACCGACTTCAAAAAAAGAGGAGGTAGGTACTTGATTCGTCACAATTTTTGTAACGAATTAAGTAGGTACTCGAAGACGGCTGGACCGATTGGAAATATACTTTTTTTATTTACTTTTAGATTGGTCCTATAGGAATTTCATCAAAATCTGTTTAGCAGTTTATTTTTAAACCATAATAACTAGAAAATATGTCATCCAAGTAAACGAAATTGAGTATTTTGCTTCCTGTGACTTTTCAGTGGTGTTTACGGTCACTATAAATAATCCCAATGAACTGCAGGCTTCATCATCAGAAGGTGATGAAACCATAAGGAACTCCATAAATAAAACAATAATGTTAATGTAACCAATCTGTGCTCGGGCTTAGTGGAACAAGATAATGAAAGGGATCAGTTCCGATTTCACTTTAAGTTATTTTTATTCTAAGTCATATTTTACTTTGCATTAGGCATGTAAATAATAGAGGCTTCATGGTGAAACTTTCTCATACCAACTTTAGTTACTAGAACAAGATGTCCTAATCTCTTAAATTAATGCTAGGAAGGTATAGTAGAACACCGAAGGTACTTACCGGTGGGTTTAGGCACATTTCTCTTGACCTGCATCCATTTGTATGTGGGTACGGCCGAGTGGGAGGAATGCCCCTGGTGCCCCTGCAAGTGCGCGTGCCCCCCTACACACTCCCCCTCCCGTGGGAACCCCTCTCGCAGACCCCCGAACTCATCCTTGGGCTGGTAGTGGTCGAACTCCGCGCAGGGCAGCGGGGAGCCGGCGTGGTTGTACTGCATCGCCGTCTCATCCACAAAATGCATGTTGTACTTCGTCTCTATGTAATGGTTGTCCAGTTTGTGGTCGTGCAAGTGCAGCTCCTCCGGCCTCGGCACGTCCTCCCTGTGCTTGTAGGGCTCCGCGTGAGGAGGCAGCGCGTGGATGGGATAGTTCGGCTGCAGCTCTCCATAGTCCAAGTTGGTGTAACAAAGCCCCGTATCGGTGCTGATCACCGGCGTGGGCGGCTCGTGCGCCGCCTGGTGCTGTAGCAGCGGGTCGTAGTAGTGTGCCGGAGCCTCGTAGTACCCTTCGTGGTACCCCTCGTACGGCGGCTGGTATCCTGCCCCCTGCTGGTAGTACTCCGCGCTCCCGTAATTCTGCTGGTTATTGTACATCCCGACGTCCATAGTCATCATGTTGTCACGATCACCGCGTCTATCGATAACGATAAATCGTTTTTACATCACACACATCACTAGGGTGGTCGAGCGAGAGGCGCTCACGGCGTCTATTGGCGTCCCGGAAATTCGGAGCGTTCGAATTTTAAACGGGCTAGTGCCGCACCGTGCGGTATCGATCGCACGCCCGCGCGCCAGGTGAGCCGACGGACACTGATCGCGCGACACACCGCGGCATAATTTTTCTTAACCACACCTAAAACTGATATTCACCGTCCCTGTCTAGCTTACGACAGAACACGATCGACTGAGTAAGATAGACTTATCAACAATTTTTGGCGATATCACACTGATAAGAGAGTAAGAAACGTGATTTTGGAGTAAAGACACGTTTTTGTGAATTGGTTGAAAAAAACCTTGTGTACTCGGACTGAAGACCAAGCTCGTGGTGTCGTGAGCGGGTAGAGCAGTATTCTGGAGACTTTTTGTGTTTGGTGGGAGGGGCCTGCTCCTCGGCTCCTCCTTTAAGGGTTGGAGCAAGCCAATGGCGAGATGCGCTCTCTCGCTCCATGCTGTATTGGCTATGTTAAGATAATAGTGCGAATCTGGGAGGCTGGGTGCAGACGAGGTTTTTTTTATTTACTTTGTATAGTGCTGAATGGCCCTCAGCGTCCGTTCGCTGAATGCTTTAATTTATCCCTCTGACGTAAATCGATTTCAAGGTGCGAACAGTTGGTCTATTCGCTTCACTTCGCTTTGCCATGTTATTCGTCGGCAGCTGGTTTTCGCAGTACCTATGTATATAATGTTTTATTCATATTTTGGTCGAAAAGGTAATGGAATCTGTAGGTGTAATAGGTAACTACCTAGGTAGGACTAATTTACTTGAAGGTTCTCGTAATTATATAGGTATGGATAAAAAATCTTTATTGTGCATATTGGAAATAGAGAAATGTAGGTTCAGAAAAGCTGCCACAAGTGGCGGCCTTATCGTTAAAAGGCTAGGTGCCTATCGTTCGGACCAATTCAATATTATGTGCCTAATTTATTTGTTAGTATTATCTATCTATAGGTATTGTGCTGTAAACCCAGTAGCGGAGTCATAGGTATGGTAGGTTGTAGGTTGTTAAAATTTTACCGCCCTCGTCAATTGTTAATTCCTATATTTACCTACTTAGATTATTTTCACAATCCCACAATTTAGAAATTCTACAATAAATACCTACCTGTACCTATAGATAGTTTATGGATATATGTATTTCCTACTTATTTCCTAAAATAAGTAGGTAGATATATAGGTAGGTAGGTACCTACATGTTAAACACACGATGTCACTAGGTACCTACCTACATGAAATTAAAAACGATACACATAATTGTTCCATAATTTTTAATCCTTTGAATAGTTTAAAACTTTAAAAACAAATATTTTTTTGCAATTGTTTTTAAATATTTTGTTATCTATTTATACCTATACATAAAAAAATGTTTTATATACCTATACTTGGTGATTATGTATCTTGCTGTCAGTACAATTAGACAGATCAGATGCAGTCAGATTAGTCTATCAATAAATACCTACATAACGCGTTTAGGAAGGTAGGTAGGTACACTAGCGTTAAGAACTAATGTTGGGCAAATAGCATTAAACCTATAGGTCTCTTGGTACCTATTGTTAAGGCTGCGATCGTTTAATTGTATCTACCTAGAATAGATAACAGTTGATAGGTGTTTCACGAAATCATACTAAACATTTCTTGGAGTTTTCTATTTTCAGTTAAGCGTTTTATGCACTTATCCAATATTTACCTATCAGTTAGGGTAGGTATACATGCCCGATATTACAGTTCACTTTCAAGTTTTATGGTTAGGTATAGTGATGGAATGGTCAAACATGATGAACACTTCCTGGAATGAATTGGCTGTCAAAACACACCCAACGTTTCTTTGACGTGTGAAAAATAGCAAGTCGTGTATCTACCTACCTACTAAGGAGTTATCATCATCATCATCATCGTTTCAGCGTCGTCGTTCGGACGTCCACTGCTGGACATAAGCCTCCCCCATTGACTTCCACAAAGACCGGATGGAAGCGGCTCGCATCCAGCGCGTTCATAACAAAGTACCTACCTACCTACCTACCCTACCATAATGCTGTGGTTTGCTCATGATGTTTTTCTATAACCAACTGTATTCTTAGCTCTACTCTCAAAGTGACTATCATTGGGTGTTCTGTATGTATTATAAGTAGATACCTACACATTTACAAAAAAAAAGTAGGGGAGAAGTGGCATGAAAGAGCCAGTTTACTAAACGGAGCAAAAGCATATAATTTTCATGAAAAAATGATGTTTTTTTTTTCTTCAACCATTATTTATTTATTAAAGTAGGTAATTTCATACAAAAAAACCAATCAAATCCAATCATAAACTACCAAAATAATGTAAGTGGCTCTTTCAAAACCTGGCTCCTTCATGCCACTTCTCCCCTATAGGTAGGTATAGGTATCTATAATACCTATGTATTCTATCAGTTATCTGACTTCCATAGTGCAAGCTTTGCTTAGTTTGGGGTCAGATGGCGCTGTGTGTAATGTCCTACGATATTTATTTATTATTATTATTGTCAGGCATAACTTACCTACACACATTTATAATTTTTTTTAAATAAGCTACCGTTTACCCTCGTCCACTGCAGTACCTATAGGTACCTACTTACTTATTCATATCAATTTGACTTTTCTCCACCTTCTTGTAGACAAGGATCTGACGGATCAGATGTTCAGAAGAAACTGTCTCGGCCAACATTAACAAACTCCCCGCATATCTGTTATGGAATTAAAATAAAGTTCATTATGCAACGGATGAGACGAGAATAAAGTTCTGGGTCCCACCTTATACTAATTTGTAAACTAGCCTCTTGTTACTTTAAGATAAAGTCACAAATCCTCTAAACCGGTGGATGCAAATGGTGGTTGTTATAATGAGGTTGGACGTGTTAATGTTCGGAACGACACAGATAACGCATTGGATGTAACGGACAATAGGGATGCGAGTAGGTATAAAAAAGGATAAAGCACGATAAAGATTGGTTATTATTCTAGGTAGGTACTAGTTATTTATTAACTTTAAACATATTCAATCTAAGGATATAAATAATTAATCAAAGTAAATAAATTATGCAACATTTAAAATAATAACTAATCTAAAAGGCCGCTACCAATGGGAATAGTTCCCAAAACGCGCCCCATTGCCGCGTTGTATGGCAATACTCAAACGTTGGGCAAAATAAAGACCAGCGTTTCGTTCACGTGTGGCGTCGACTGGACGAGATGACAAGTCTTAGTGAGTGAGTGAGTTCTACCTAATACGGATTAGCTAATTTGACTTATACCTTCACAGTACTATCGGTAAAGCAAGACCTACAAATAAATGAATATCGCAGGGCATTACACACAACGTCATCTGACCCTAAACTATGCAAAGCTTGTATTATGGACGTCAGATAACTTATAGTATACTTAAACAGTTTTTTCATTACTCGGAAAATAGGTCTGAAGTTGCTTGAGGAGCGAGCTGAAAGTAACTTGAACTTGACAGTACTTGAAAGTAGCTGAAAGCACTTTGCCACCGTTTTTTTTTATTGTAGATAGGCTTGCGTTTGACCGCCATTCCGCCTGATGTTAAGCGAAGATGCGGTCTATGGTGGAGCACGCTCGCCTAGAAGAAACCCTAGGGAGAACCAAACGTTTAGAGAAGGCGTCAGGTGACCAGAATGCTAGCCTCTAGGTACTTAGGTGAAAAGCTTAGCGTGGCAATGCTTCCAGCATTCTGGTCACATTCCCCTCGTAAGTTAAAGTACTTTATTCGCTCAAGATGTGGTGGTGGCGCTATTCTGATGGACTCGTAGATTACTTAGGTTTTATTTATACATTTGTAAATAGTTTAGATCAGTCTAGGTGCGTTTCCATCTTCGACCACACCGTCACTTAACATCAGGTGGACTGTGGTCAAACAACCTACATTTGTAAATAGTTTAGATCAGTCTAGGTGCGTTTACCATCTTCGACCACACCGTCACTTAACATCAGGTGGACTGTGGTCAAACAACCAGTCTGTCATATCACAAGGGTAATTAACTCGTAAGATATTTTTTTCAAGTTTTTACTCCGAGATCGAAATCGTCTCTGAAATCGGAATGTTGCAGACGCTGTGGTTTTGTTAAATAGCTCTTAACAAGTTTAATACCCGTAAGTAATCTAATTGCAAGGTAATGATTACTCAATCAATTGATCAAATGATCAGCAAATATATAAAAATAACTATATATAATTTAACGAATTTAATTATTTTCATGTCTAGCCTCTTATATATACCTACCTACATAAAAATTACAATCAAAAGTAACCATGACATGTACCTTTTATATTTTAGTAGTAAGGAACAATGTTTTACGATCCTAATTGATTATTTTTATCAAAACCAAAAACGAGGCGTTTTTTGATCAGAAAAAAGTGATAACGACCAATAGAAACTCAAATTTTCATCGATTTTCTCTTATAACTATGTTGTTTTTGGTTCTAGGACTAAAAGTTTCTCGACCAAAGTTGTAGAAAAAATTATTTGCAACGAAAAATGTTCAGCTAATTTTTTTGTGAAATTTATAGTTTGTCAGATAAACCATAAAAACCATTTGTACCCCTTTTTCCAAGATGGCTGCCGTGGAACAAGGGTTGCAACCCCACAAACTTGGAAAAAAATTAACTTTACACTAACCCCTCCGTAATATCTAAAAAATAAAATTGCATCCTCTAAAATATGGAACATTTCATTGGACTACCATGCGAGGGTCAGAACTAAGACGGTAGCTAATATACATGCATTGACAGCCCCGTTGGCTCATTGGTAGTGTATCTGCCTTGAGAGCTGTAGGACGTGGGTTCGATCCCCACTCAGGGCAAGCATTTGTGAATAAACAAATGTTTGTTCTGTGTCTGGGTGTTCTGTATGTATTATAAGTATGTATTTACAAAAAAAAAAAAAACAAGTATTTATGTATTCTATCAGTTATCTGACTTCCATCACACAAGCTCTGCTTAGTTTGGGGCCAGATGGCGCTGTGTGTATAGTCCTACGATATTTATTTATTATTAATTATTTATTATTACTCACGTACCTGGGTGTGCTCCAGTCCTCTAATGACGTTTTCTCCTTTTTCTGTGCCTTTGAATCTGCACCGGTTGCGCATGAGATATTGAAGTCCGATAAATAAGATAAACCATTTCCTTCCACAACTTAGGACGATCTGGCGCTCCCATTAGACGAGTGCGTGCTGCATGACAGCTGCTGTCAGATGCATTTTGCTACCGCCTTAGGAGCTATGGTACCCGCATTAAAATCGATAAATACACATGTGCCCAAGTTGAGATGTTACTATCGGAACGGTACAACAATCGATAAAATTTCCTGGCGTGTCCCATCTCTTCACAGCTATCTCCTGTTTCAATTAAGTTGTATATTAATATACTTACTGTTTCACTCTTTCACGTGTTATTATTAATTCTCTATCTCTGTCACTCTCGGCAATGAAACTGGATCGCTTGGTATTAATACTACAAGTGTGTAGTTTCTGTACTCGTTGTAATGTATTTTCATGAACGCATTTAAAAATTAATTTATGCGACCAATGTAAATCAACCTTAGGTATCGTAGGTAGTTTCAGCTATTATTTAAAAAAAATATTATCTATATGATTGGTCGATTAACTAAACAGGGTTTAAGTAAAAAAGTTACATTGCCTTATTTATTGTGTTTTATATTTTTAAACAAGTGAAAAATCAAACTCAGTTTTAATTAGAACCAAAACATGTTACCTACATCAACATTATTAAAAAAAACACTCTAAAGCGAACAAGCTTGCTCCATTATTAATCAAATGACACGTCACAACACTATGATATCGTTATTCAATTATAACCCTTTAGTTTGTCATGAAATAACCGAAAATCAACCTTAGAGCTTTTAGTTAAGTTGTCATAATCGAGTGACGGTCAATAAAAAAATATGACAGTTTAGAGATGGGGCACGTTCGATAGTTTTTTTGGTAAAATCGACTTTATGCACGATGAATTCAAAGTTTGATTTTGTATTAAATGTAATTTTCGGGATTAACGTCATGTCAGATGATCGGCTATTGTTTTTGTGTTGGGTATGAAGACATCGGCTGTCAGAATGCTTTCATTGTCCGAGACCCGATAGCTCGTTGCTAATGTTCCGATTTCTTTTTGTTTGGGCTCGATAAAGCTTCATTAGGTTGTGAGTAAGTGCAGGGAGTTATTTATCATGTCAACGTTGGTATGATATCAAACGAGTAGGCTGCCCGTCTCATTATAATAAGTAGGTAACTTAGCTTTAAGTTATCGATAAAGTGAAAAATGCTTGGTAGTTTAATGATGAGCTAAAGTAACTTTATGATTTCGATAAGTAAGTAATAATGAGCTTTATTGTCATGACTTATTTAAAATCTAGATTTTTTTGTGATTGAAATAAGAGATAGGTACCATTTCTCTTGCTACGTTTTTTTCACACTCAGAACAGAAATATTGTCGAAAATATGTATCTACTAAATGATTATCTGTAAAATTAGCGATTAATAGTTACCAAGGGATTTGCCTAACTACTTACTTCAACATTTCTTCAAAATATATCTAATAATATAACGAATCTCTATATAGTATAAAACAAAGTCGCTTCCCGCCGTCTGTACCTATACGCTTAGATCTTTTAAACCACGAAACGGATTTTAAAGCGGTTTCCATCAATAGACAGAGTTATTCAAGAGCAAGGTTTATAAGTACGTATAAAGACGAACGTACGTACATTCGTGTAAAGATGTATTCTATTCTATAGATAAAACATGTCTAGGTATGCACTACATTAGTATCGACATTGCACCCGTGCGAAGCCGGGGCGGGTCACTAGTGCTTAATAAAATTAACATATTATACTACCCACACATTTTGACACACCAACACTTATATGTGCTTCAAGTGCTGTAGGGCGTGGGATCGATTCCCACCCAGGACAATAATTTGTGTGACAAATAAATGTTTGATCAATATCTAGGTGTAGTTACCTACTGTATGTATTTATAAAAAAACACATAAGTACCTATTCTATTAGTTATCTGGGTCCCATAGTACATACCTACAAGCTTTGCTTAGTTTGGGGCTCTAGATGGCGCTGTGTGAGATGTTATAGGTACTTATTTGTTTATTTATACATCATTTCATCGAAACTCAGAAGTCGAATTAAGTAGATAAGCAAATGCTAATTTCCATGCATTTAAAATTAATTATGTTTTAATATTTTTATGTAAAACTTATGAGACGAACGATACGCTCTTTTGATGGTAAGAGATAACGCATAGCCATGCCCATTGCAGCGATACACAGAAAAGTCAAAGGCAAAAAAGGTAAACAAATCAAATAAGAAAGGTCAAATCTAAGGCCAAATTAGATGGAAATTTTCTTTCACAGGAAATAAAATTAATCAATTTTAAACCTTATATCGATTAGTTTGCGTTTAACCGAACATCAAATTAATTTGTTCACTCGTCAAATCAATTAGTGTAATTAATCACAGCTAGCTACTCCATCACCGCTGACGCGCGGTGACTGCTGGTTTGACGGCTGCTAGTTTGACAGCTGTCAGATTTGACAGCTCGAGGTCTGTGGTTCAAGGGTGAAACGTTTAGACGGCTTGACTTCCTGTTTGTCGTGCATAAATTGTAAGTAATATAAAAATTACTAGACGTTACTATTATTCTACTTTTTAATATACATAAAACAATTTTTCATTTTGATTGATTTCCTCTACCATATACAATATGTACATAATTAATAGTTTTGTTATACACATTTTATCTATGTACTTATATACAGGTAGCTACGAATCTGACACTAGATAAAGTTACATTTAACATTGTTTTTTTTTAATGTAAAAGTAATGAGACGATCGAGGCGCTCTCCTGATGGTAAGAGATAACGCCTGCCTATGACCATTGCAATACCCTTCAAACCGGAACACAGTAATGTTTGCATACTACTGCTTGGCGGCAGAATATCTAGTACTGCGGTGGTACCTACCTAGACGACCTCCTGCTAAGGAAATCTACCACCAAGTAAAGTTTTTTTGTCATTTAAATTTTTTGGGCTTTTGGGTGGCCAGATTTGGGGATCTGACTGCCAATTTATTTAAATACTTAATTAAGCCCAAGAAAGATAGCGGCGCAGCGTGGCTCGCGTCGTTGTAGAGAAAGAGGAAGAAATATACCTACCTAACATTTCCCGAAGCGATGACAAAAGCCGAGTGTTATGGGGTACCTGTGTGTTCCTTTCTTGTTCTTCGTTTGACAAAAACGTAGGCCACCTAGGGGGTTTTGCATGGTGGTAGGTCACTTTCTAGTACTCGGCTGGTTAGCTACCACCCTCAAGTTGAACATCTGCCGCCAAGTAGCTGACGGTGCGTTCCGGCAGCCTCATTTAAGAGTCAGTTCCATTCCAGGTTAGTCGAGTTTACCATCTACGACCACACCACTCAACAAAATTAGCTGTGGTCAAACACCTACTTGATCAAAGAACCCTGGCTGTACCTTAATACAGCTAGCCTTTATACCGTATTATGAGGAGAGCATCTAATTATTTCTTGCCATAAAAACAGATTAGATTGACAACCTTCCTCCTTTTTTGTAGTCGGTGAATGTAGTCACGGCGTCACACAAAGCACGTAATTGTTTCCACGAGATCAATATACAAATATTGTCTCATCATGGCTTATCGTGCTGTCACCACGTCGCGGCTCCTTTCTCCGGCGCTGGATATACTCACAGTGTCTCTATGATGCAATAAACCCATAAACTCTGTAATGTATGGCCGTGGGAAGGTGGAGTGATGCATGTTATCAATCAGGGTCTAGGTTTTATTTGAAGGGCAAGAGACTCTACATTTTTTTTAAAATGTAAAATGTAATGAGACGAACGAGACGCTCTCCTAATGGTAAGAGATAACACCTGTCCATGACCATTGCAGCTATACACAGAACTTTGTGTAGTAAAACAAAGCCCAGGGCATCGCTGCCTTAGCGCTCATTACTTTTGAGACTTTCGATGGTTAGTCTCAACAGCCCAGTAATTTCGCTAGCTGCAGTACCCTTCAAACCGGAACACAGTAATGCTTACATATTACTGCTTGGCGGCAGAATAACTGGTACTGCGGTGGTACCTACCTAGACGACCTCCTGCTAAGGAGATCTACCACCAAGTGGCATAAATAAACTATTATTATTTTAACAGGGAAGTTGTGGAAGTTTTGTTTTGTTGTATCTTCAACATTACAAACGAAACACAAATAACAAACTGCTGATTTTATTGCAAAACTAAAAACGATTCAGTCCACAGTGCGCGCAGAAATGATGGATTGTCTCCAAACTCCGGCTCGGCTGCAAGACGGATGGTCCCGTCGGGACGGGACTCGGGACCGGGACGTGCCGGGACAACAGGACACGTCCCGGGAGACAGGCTGTCCCGCGTTCAGCGAGTTAAGGAGTCGGTAGCCGTAACGACAAGTTTGCTGTTTTTGTGAATGATCTTAGATTCATTTTTTAAAACTTAAAATGCTTTTCTACAACCAATCAAAACTTAGAAAATTGCTGCTTGATAGGTACATAGTCACTACGTTATTTATTTATATTGTGTGGGGTGTTCTGAGCCTAGGTGGAGTGGAGATATGCGTAAGACAGCTGGCAGCTGCTGGAAGTGAAAAACCAAAGATTGTACTGAGTGATATGTCTTGGGAGAGACCTATGTTCAGCAATGGTGTACGATAGGGTGATGTTGTCGACTTTTTCACTGCAGTCTACTAGAAAAGTCTACCTTATTATCCGACTCATATTAAACTTAATTGTTTTTTTAATATATACGTATTAACTGTTGTAGTGATGATAGCTCATTGGTTAACGCGATCGGTTCACACGCCGAAGGATGTGAGTTCAAACCTCAACAATGTGCTTGAGCTGCCGGGGTCGGAAAACATCGCGAGAAAACCATAGCATGGTAGTACTCGGCTGGCTAGCTTCCACCCGCAAGTTAAAAATCTGTCACCTTACGATGCTTCCAGGTGAAGGGTGTTTACTATCATCGTCATTTAACATCAGGTAACCTGTGGTCAAAAAGCCTGTAAACCATAAAAAAAAGCACAGAATGTCTACTTGTAGGTGTCGAATTTCCTTCTACATTTTAAGACTTGATTTTTTTATTAGGACATACGTAGGTACATATTTTGTTGAGATAACATCAACCCAGAGACGGAAGCACGTCACTGATAGTCCGATAGCAGTTGATAACGCTTCATATCACCCTCTGATCTATTTTAAAACGTTCTAATACATGTATTATCTTCTAAGATCTTGAAGGAAAATTTCAGAAGTGGCAAACAGTAGTGTGTAAACATTAGTGTTCTGGTTGGAAGGGGACTGTGGCTAGTGAAGTTACAGGGATAGGGATTTTCCATCAAAGCAACACACTTCAATGGGCTGATTGACGTAGTTTTTTTTCTTTGGTTTTGGCGTCGCGTTTTGAGTATTTGCCAGTGTCAAGTATTTACCTATATATTTTCGAGTTAAATAAGTGTCCTAGTAGCTAAAGTTATAGTCAAAGTCTAGTCTTGGGCAAGTACAGTCCGTGTCAGTGAAGTCCAGTCATGCTTTAGTAAAGTAGTGGCAACTTTACTATAAAGCTTCGATGGAGTTTTGGAAGCAACACGAAAAGTCATGTTTCACCACATTATATCATTTTCCCGCACTCGCGCTTGTAACTCGGCACTTTATGAATAAAACACCACTATTTTTATGCATAAACACACGACAAAACACTAGTTTTGGAAAAAATACAACGGGGTGACACGACTCTTTCCGCGTTACCGCCAAAACTCGACATAGTCTTGGTAGTGTTAGGTAGACCTTTTTTTTTCTTTCATTTAGGCATCGCATTTTGAGCATTTGCCAGTGTCAAGCGTTTGATATTTGCAAGTTTCATAACTTGTGACTTTTAAAAAAGTGCGTGGTAATCTTTGTGGCTAGACGGTGATAAAGATCGCAGAACACTCATGAAGTACAATTAGGTATACATACACATACCTACTCTATACAAAGTACGACCATACTTAAATATTATCTAAAGTATGTACCTTTTCACTTTAAATTCATATAAATTAAGTTCGTTTTACAGTTTTTAAGATGTTTATGTAGGGTACGCGTTTTACCAAGGAGTTGGCAGTAGTTAGTTCTGCTTTAAAAGCTTTTTTTATTTCTATTTTATAACATATAGGCTTGCGTTTGACCGCCAACTCGCCTGATGTTAAGCGAAGATGCGGTCTACGGTGGAGCACGCTCGCCTAGAAGAAACCGATTCAAACTGGAAACCGTGGGTTTGATTTTCACTCATGATTTGTGTGATTTACATGTTTCTTCTATATCCTTGGACTACGATATTAGGTGGTTGATCTACTTAGCAGACAGGAGGTCGTCTAGGTCGTCACCACCGCAGTATCCGATATCCTACCACCAAACAGTACCGAATGACTAAAGTATTAACAATACTGTGTTTCAAATTAAAAGGCTGTCAAGACTAACCATCGGAAGTCTCAAAGTAATGAGCGCCAAAGCAGCGATGCCCTGGACTTTGTTTTACTACTCAAAGTTCTGTGTATCGCTGAAATGGTCAAGGACATGTGTTATCTGTTACCATCACGAGAGCGTCTCGTTCGTCTCATTACAAGTACATTAAAAAAAAAGTGAATCGGTTCTATCAGCTATTACTGTTAGATCCTATAGTACAAGCTTTGCTTAGTTGTTTAGATCACGCTGTGTGAAACAAATACAAATATTTTATTGATAACACCAACGTTAAAAGTCACTTCAAAATTTTAAACATGTCATTAAATGAGTTTTAAAACACTGATTACATGTCAACACAAAAATGTCAAAATAAGGTATGTCAATATACAATATAAAAACATTGTCAATATCAAATATGTCAATATAAATAAAAAACATCCTTCAAGCTTATTATTGGAATTTGAACTCATGCCCTTCGGTGTGAGAACCGACCGCGCAAACTACTGAGCTATCGTTGTAAATAATCATGTAGTTCTATGTCTGTCCAATACCTATACTTATTTATACAAAGACAAGGATTACGATTTTGATTTTTATAACAAACGGTATTTATCTTATCGAGTATCTTAATCTCTCGGAATGTGGCCTATACGCACCAAATGATAACAATAATGCATAATACGGGGTGTTTCAATTGTGTGATCAAACCTTACATTTACTCACCTATTTTGTAACTGTAACAGATTTGTATTTAGAAAAGAATAGAATAGAATGCAACTTTATTACACACCAAACATACATACAAATGTGAAACATACAAAGAGTATAACAATACAAAATTCCAAAACTCCATCGAAGCTTTAATAAAGTCGCCACTACTTTACTAAAGCATGACTCGACTTGAATGACACGGACTGTACTTGAACAAGACTAGACTTTGACTTTAACTATAGCTACGAAGCAACTTACTTAACTTTTGAAACTTGAAAATATAAAATACACTGGCAAATGCTCAAAATGCGACGCCAAAAACAAAGAAAAAAGAAACAATACAAAATAAAAAAACCTTTTTGACAATTCAATAATTAACTATGACATATTGAATATTGTAATTAATTGATTTGATTGACATTTATTTTTAATTCTAATTTTATTATGTAAATGTATTCTATCATTATTGTTTTAAAGTATAATTACTTATTGTTAGAAGTAGGAAGTTTTTTTGCATGCAGTAAGATCATTTACCTATGAAGGTCTTCTATACCCTTCCCATCTATTTATTTGTATACATATGTACGTATTTATGCAATAAACGAATTAAAAAAATGTTTTTTTTTTAATAAATAAAAATAAAATAATGTTTACGTTGTTATAATGTTTGTTTAAATAATATGTTTTTGTGTATTTATTGGAATTTAAGAAAAATCTTCATTTATTTCTTTCTTTAATTTTATAAGAAACCTGCACCTCATCCCGGCATTGCACGGATAACCATCGCAATTAAAATCCGTTGCACAGAGTAATAGAAATGAGCGAATAAATAGACAACGCGACCTAATTATAGTTTGCTATGCGACTAAGCATAGTTCTAACTCTAGCTGTTACACTGTAACCCTATGAAAATGTTTACTCGGACATATTTTTAACATAGACAACTGTAAAATTTTCTAAGCTTATCAAAATCACGTTTTACTTTAAAATTATTTCCATTGAAAAATAAAACAGCCATTTCTGACTTCATCACAAGAGAGCTTTAAATATTTACTATTTTTGAGTAATTTTTTTTTAAGCTTTGCACTTCGAAAGTACCTATATTCTGTTATTCAACACCAGCCCCTGCACCCTGAGCTTCTTATTTCGATATCTGTTAGGCGCTCACGAAAAAGCTACGCGATTGCGAACCATATTGCGCAGACATACGATTTATGATCGCGTAGCCACTTCTTGAGTGTCTAACAGGTATTGCTATAATAGCTGAGTACGGGGGTAGCTCATTCATAAAATGTTCTCAAGTCTTCAAAAATTACAAAGAAATAAAATCAAGATATTTATCACGAAAATGAAACAATCTTGTTTCAAGTGGACGTGACAAAATTCAAGAATAAATATACCTATTTTGCAATAAAAATAAACTTTTATTGACGTCACATCACAACCGATAAGTTGATAATAATTTGGTGTTTCATAAGTCGAAATTCAGAATTGTAGTCTGTTTATCGTATCAAAACAATCTGTATCGATATGCGTTGGTAACAAAATAATGAAAAAACATTACTAGCGAAAACTTTTTTCTGATCATAGGCTTGCATTTGACCGCCAACTCGCCTGATGGGTCTACGATGGAGCACGCTCGCCTAGAAGAAACCGATTTACTCGCGACTTGAAGGCACCCAGACTGTATCTATTGGGGAACATCCACGCGGGCAGCAAATTCCATTGTCAAGCGGTTCGTACAATGAAAGTACGTAGTAAGTCACTGAAACTAATTTCGCACCATAACAGAACTAAGCAAGATTTGTTTTGTAAAAGTAATGAGACGAACGAAACGCTCACTTGATGGTGAGAGATAACTCATGTCCTTGAGCAGCGATACACAACTTTGAATAACAAAATAAAGTCTGTATTCTGAGATTCTTCTTACGATATCTGTTAGGCTCTCACGAAAAAGCTATGCGAGGCTTCGGTGCTTTAAGTTTTTAAGCAAAGTTTGCACATTAATTTTAAAAATGTTTGTGGCATTATTTTACTATGTAAGACGATTAAATGACTTGAACTTGAACTTGACTTTAGGCTTTTTATAAACTTCAAATCTATACGTAACATTACGCTTAATGAAACTCCACGAAATAGATAAGACTTTACTTTGAGTATTGTTACACAAGCAACCTAACAACCTGTACGGCTTAGATGAATATATATTTTAAATCAACACCCGACGTAAACAAAGGTTTACAGACAAAATAAACCGTAAGATTGATAGATAACATTGTTCGCAACAAGATTACAGAACACAACAGAAATAATAAAATCATGTTACATTCGAATGAAATGCAACAATCGGCGTTATCGCTTACAACGATATCTTCCAGGCATCCTTGGGTACAGATAGGACTCGGTAGAACAACGGGGTGTGCTAACTAGAGATATACCTATCTATAGAATCATATACATACGAAAATATAAATAAAAAACAATAAAATGAAATATGTTTAAATAAAATATCTGAATATCTACATGAATAATATCAATAAACTCAAACTAATAAATGAAAAATCAAAATATCTATTTAAGATAATACCTTCGCTTAAAGATCAAGAACAAGGCGATAATATAAAGAACCGTAAGACTTATTTTTAAGAATTTAAAAGAATGTAGTGTCAAGAAAACTAGTTAGGTAGAGCTTGTATAGTATCAACCAATTTTGGAGTATATTTACAAAGAAAGTAAACTGGGAATTACACTAACGTCGAAAATGCCTGTATGTTTGGAAGTATGTTTTTTGGATGAAATTGGGAATGCTGATACGTGTAGGCTACTATTTATCTCAGAAATTGAGGGTGAAGCTACGAGGCGAAACTAGTATGTACACTAGCCTATTTGAACCGTCTGTTTATTTGCTGCTTTTTCATAACAAAAAATCCTGTTTGTCAAATATCGAAAATTCAGCGTATCATTTAATTGACTGTCAAATATTGCAATTACCGCACCGTGTCGAAATAATTACTGTCGTATGTCAACACTTTTATCGTCTATATCACTTACTACCAACATACCTTTGCTGTCCACATTATAATTTTGGACTTTATTCTTTCAGACGCAAGCTCCGATGATTAATTTTTGGGTGTGCCCGATGGTTTGCAGTTGATACGAGAACATCGTTCACATCATATATCATGGTTATCTGTAGACAAACTCGGTAGCTGGCAATTATTTTAGATTTTGTCACCATCATGGATTTTTGGGTGAAGTATTGTGGGATTATCTTTTATCTAAGCTTTGGTGCGTGTTTTTTAATTAAAATTTCTATTATACTTGTAAATATTAAACATAGCTCTGTAAATAAAGAATATTTAAAGCCACAATATTCGAGAGCGTTTACTTTCTTCGTTTTTGAGAAGGCCTTTACTTAGACGTAAAAGCTTTCATAAATTTACTGATACGAAGAAACAACAGAAAAAATAACGTTTCTTTGAAACACTAAAGTCACTATACTAGTTTTTAATGCAAATGTATTTAATCGATGAACGAATCAATCAATGAATATTATAAAAGCGTCACGCAGGGGTCTCACCTATGGCTTGGATTATTCCGACTATATGATACTTCTTACGAAAACCAAATAGTTATGCATGTCGTTTTTATTACGCGCTCTTTACCCTTTCCGAATGATATTTTCCTAGAGGTAGGTACGTTTGTGCCAATAAATACTATCTAATCAGAGCTCGGAGGCTAAACCCGTAATACACATAATCCTGGCAACAGATAGGTGGCTATATTAGTTTCTACTTGTGGGGAAGGGTAGAAACCTGAGGTGTGCTTGTGCGGTAATGAAAATTGAATGATTTCATTGAAAACTAGTTCTGCTTCATAGTCTTGTGACATTGTACTATTATTAAGTTTAATAAAAAACTAGGAGCAACAAGTTTTTAGTAATTCAATCAAATTACTATAGTCACTTTTCAGATTATCAGAAAATAATTTATAAAACATTCTATATAGCACCATAGAATGTTGTCGTAATGTATATCATATGTGCATAAAACCCAATTTGAAAATATACGTACTAAATAAATGTACCTACAGCAAAGATACATATATGTATGACGTATGTATTATATTCATAGTGAATTTTCATTTGTGAGATTTCATCTTTCCAATAGCCACTTTTCAAGTGTTTTACTTCGATTTGGATGATTTCGAGGATTGTATCGATTGATATCGACCTATACCTACAGGTACGATCTAGAATCAGTTTTTGAAATCATTATTTATAAATCCGATTACTGTGTCAGGTTTGCTATCAGTGCTCTGATTATCTGTTTTGGTGCTATCTCTTAAGGTCTTGGTAGATATATCGCCTCAAGTTTTTCCATGTTAAGAATTATACTAGATTAGATGCAAATATTATTATAGAAAACCTCGATCTTTGACTGTTTCTTTCTAGTCTCCACTGTTTGCGTTCTTACGTATAACTTTACTCCATCGAGCCTAAGGGCGTCCTGTTTTACGTTTCTCAAGTTGTAGTCGCCGCTAACTATATAACAAATGTGCAAGTTTGTTTGTTTGGTTGAAATTTGACACACATATAGTTTGTAACCTGGATTAACATAATGAATAATTAATTTTATAATGAATTTGAATTTGAATAGAATACTTTTCATATTAAAAAAATGTTTTCGTATCCACTTGAAATTTGCTATAAATGCGTCTTATGAAATTTAGTCAGGGATAAAAGACATCCTTTATCTTAATCTTATAATATTAGCACAAGTTTCATTACTATTCCTTAAACATGTTTCATTGCTCTCTGAATCTAATTCTAAAGTTAGTGTGGACGAAGTCAGAAACGTAAGCTAGTGTATAATAAATACTGGTAGGTAATATGAGAAAAATAGAAGATTTAGGACATACAAAACATATACAGCAAAGACAAGGGAAGTTGTCAGAAAGCCCTTGTTTTTGTTTTGCAAATGTAACATGCAACGTAATGACAAAAATCAACATGTGAATGACACCTACTGATAAAAACTGTCATAAAGACCATACTCGTATACTAACTTCTGTTCATTCTGAGCATAATAAGAATAAATATTACAGAGAGATAACTCTAGAATAAGGGTTACTTAGTGCACTAACTGATGGACTAGATAGACTTGTTGGATCATTAACCATGGCGTAGACATCAAAGAGAACCGGGCCACAAAGGCTTGGTGCAAGGTTATTGAATTCACATAGGCTTTTGATAGTATTCTTAGGATTTATTACTTTGTTACTTTTTACGTAATATGTAGTCGATGAGACAAAACAAAGAATAGATAGCGAATATAACATATAGATGAGTAAAAGAAAACACTTGTCTTGTTTTTTGCTCTAAAATGATTTGGTATTGGTCAGCTAATCTTTTTTTAAGTAGCAAACAGCGGTAATCATGACAAGTAGTGTTATGGCGCTTCTTACGCCAGGATAACGATTGTGTATCTGAGAGTATTAAATGCCGACGCTCCATTTGCTGTCTTCAAAAATGCTCTTCTTGAGTCAAGGTTTTATTAGTTGGGCTTAATTAAGATTTTTTTAGAGACCCATCGATTATAATAACAACAAAAATATTCATTTTATTATCTTACTATGAAAACTGACGTGGTTTTGATTTACTTATGCGAGTTTACTCACGTTTAATTATGTCGGATATTCCGACTATAATTTCCACATTCGGTGGCCTTCATCATGGAGACAAAGCTGAGTACAACGCGCGCGCGGCCTCGTTTTTCTTCACACTTATTCAATTATTTTATTTTGGTAATAGTATTATTAACAGAAGTGAGTTTTTAGTCCACTTTAGAATTGTTTAGTTTCTAAACATTATGTATCTGTCTTTCTGTAATCTGTGACTCAAACCTCAATCACCAATTATATGTATTCTGTGTCCAGGGTCCAAATCTCGATAGCCGTGACATTGCGCTTTGTAGTTTTTTTACCTTTTTCGTCCCTCGACCGGAAAGTATCATCTTATTTGTTTATCTCTGTGCCTTGTCGACAGTCCCCGTCACTTGGTAATTAGAAAGACAAGGCAGTTTTTTCATAATAATTGACTGGACAGCCAACTTTATTCTCAGCCCAACTTTAACTCTGTGCTTTTCAATTTTGAGATCATTTTAGCTTGCGAGGTTCGGGCAACTTTTTGACGGGTCCGTAGCCTCAACTTTTTTGAAATATTGTTATTCGGTGACACTGCCATTTTTATCGTGTGGCTGAGTGTGTTGTTTTGTTTGTTTTTGGGCGAGAATTGGACCTTGATATAAGAAGTAATTTGGCGGCGATCTTTAGGTATGTCATAGTCCTTTGATTATTCTGCGCAGGGGTACTCAAGTATTTTTCTTAGATCTACAATTTTTTTTTAATGGTTGACGAGCTAGGTGACACAAGCTCACCTGATGTTAAATGACGGTGTGGCTAAAGATGCTAAAGTACACAGAGTTTGAAATGGAACCAGAACACAAAGTTAGGTGCTAATCGACAGATTTTCACCTTGAACCCTCAAGCTAGCCACACGTGAGCTAGAAAATACCCTACCACCATGCTATAGTTTCTTCACAATGTTTTCCTTCAAGGCGCTAACCAGTGAGCTATCATTGCTACAAAACTATGTAATAAAGCAATAAAGCAATGCCAAAATCAATGTCATTGATAAAAGTTAAAGGTCAATCCTGAGATTCGTACCAATATTCAAAATGTTCTCTTCCTAAAACAAAATAAAAATAAAACTAATTAATATCAGGTTAGTGTGCGGTAATCGAAACTTGGCGCCAGAACTTTTTTCTCAACAAAGTTATGAGTGTTGTCTTCGGTTGGTGGAAATGAACACAGACGCAGGCTTTACACGAGCACGACACTTGCTGGCCAATGGGCTGTTAACAAGAGGTAGACTAGTTTTAGGGGTCCTTGCGTAGTAAATAAAAGAAATCTAAGAAGAAAGAGGTCTATTGACTAAAGCGCCATTTGGCATAAGATTTTTTGCTTTGTTTCGAAAAAATGTTTTTCTTTTTTTTTCTACCCAACGATGGAACGGAGACGGTATATGCGTTTGGGGTGAGCGGATGTGCAGGATGTTGTTTGTGCAAATCCATGTTGCCATTTTTCTCTGAAACTACTAGACCGATTTTTTTTTTTTTCTTCAATGTATTGTGAGTCGTAAAGTTTCCGTTTGTAAATCGTGTATTTTTTTCCTATGTACCTTGTTATTGGCAGTAATGCAATGGATGTGATTGTTAAAATACTGTTTCTTCTTCTGTTGTTTATGGTTGACAGGCTAGGTCAGCTAGGTGTTTGACTACATCTCATCTGATGTTAAGTGACTGAGATCGAAGCTGGTAAATACACCAATCCTGGAATGGAACTGGCTTTCGAGTGAGGCTGCTGGAACACACCGTTAAAGCTTCTACCACCAAGTAAAAATATTATCACACACTCTACTTATGATTACATGTGTATAAATGGCGACTTCATGTACTTATTAGTTTATTTTCAATGGGAATTTCCTAAATCGTCGGCTCTTATCGTCTGCAAAACTGACGACAACATCGAACCGAATTTTCATTGTAAAAATAGTGCGAAATTGAAGCAAGATTACTATTTATTGGAAATATTGATTGATAAATTTTTGTTACCAATGAAATGATAATAGCGATTAATGAAGTTATACAGAAATGTATACATGGAACCGTGTTCAGTGACGGTGTGGTCGAAGATGGTAAAGTACACCAAGCCTGGAATGGAACTGGCACTCAAGTGAGGCTGCCGAAACACACCGTAAGATGCTTGGCGGCAGATTTTCAACTTGAGGGTGGTAGCTAGCCAGCCGAGTATTAGAAAGTACCCTGCCACCATGCTATGGTTTCCTCACGATGTTTTCCTTCACCGGCAGCTCAAGCTCATTGTTGGGGGTTGAACCCACGCCTTTCAGCATGCGAACCAACCGCGCTAACCACTGAGGTATCATCGCTACAAAATTTATTAATCTATCTAAATGGTCACTGTTATTACCCGTAAACGGTGCATATGTACCATTAGTCAATAGGTGTTATTGTCATTGCTCCGCGTAATGAAACTGTTCCCTATCTATATAAAAACCAGTGCAGAACCCAAGCATCCTCTACCGAGTGTACTCACGGGTACATTCTCTGCGTGTCTGTCAGTAACCCGACGCCTGCGGTGATCCAGCTTTCGTTGATGCGACTTTACATGTGGCGGTTGACCGCAACACGCGTTAACGTGGACGACATTTTTTATAGAGACAGATGTAGTTTGATATTACTTACTTCATTGACTGTTTTATTGGCTCAGTTGGTAAGGCGTGCTGAGCTGAAGGTTCGATTCCCACCCAGGGTAATCATTTATGGAAGGAACATACACTTTTTTAAATAAATGTAGGTACCTACATATTGAATTTTTTCGTTTTTTTTTTCAGAAATATCACCATGTATTTTTAACCAACTCAAAAAAGAAGGAGGTCCTCAATTCGACAGTATTTTTTTTATGGTTACGTGATGAATTATTTTTTTTGTTTGGTAGATGAGACGCGATCCCATACAAAGTTTTTCAAAATCGATCCAGCGGTTTTTAAAAAATCAACAGAAATCGAAAAAAATGTATGGTATTTTTATGTGAAAAATAATGAGACGAACGAGACGCTCTCCTGATAGTAAGAGATAACGTCTGTCCATGACCATAGCAGCGATACACAGAACTTTGAGTAACAAAACAAAGTCCAGGGCATCACTGCTTTGGTGCTCATTACTTTGAAACTTTCGATGGTTAGTCTTAACAGCCCAGTAATTTCGCTAGCTGCAAACCGGAACACGTAATGTTTACACACTACTGCTTGGAGGCAGAATATCTGGTACTGCGGTGGTACCTACCTAGATGACCTCATGCTAAGGAGATCTACCACCAAGTAAAATCGTACATCGTAAAAATGTACATCGATGATATTATTTACTCCGAAACCTCGCTGTTTCATTGAAGCAGTGCGTTTAGTTGGCTTTAGGGTCATGGAGTCGGTTTTTTTAATGGTAAATAAATAAATATCGTAGGACATTACAAACAGCGCCATCTGGCCCCAAACTAAGCAGAGCTTGTGTGATGGAAGTCAGATCACTGATAGAATATATATACACTTTTTTTTTGTAAATACATACTTATAATACATACAGAACACCCAGACACAGAACAAACATTTGTTTATTCATAAAATGTTTGCGCTGAGTGGGAATCGAACCCACGCCCTACAGCTCTCAAGGCAGATATACTACCAACGAGCCAACGGGGCTGTCTAATTTTGCATTATTTAAGTAAATTTTTTGTGTGACTAACTGTTGTGAATTAAACGGTGCTTACGTAGAGTAGGTACTGGCTATGGTAACATTAAAAACGGAACCGAAAAGAACAGCCACTCAAATTGGGACCCGATGGGTATCGCTGATCTCGTTGGTTGATTGAACGATTACGGTGCCCTAAAATCGTGTTTACTACATTTTTCATTTCCCGAGGGATGGCCGGATTCCAATCCAAGCAGGTAGCAGGAATCCGAAACTTGAAACTAACATGTGATACCAAAACCTAGCATAAATGGAATTACTTGAAAGCTTTATATCATATATAATAATTATTGAGCTCTATAGTCACTAAACGGTAACGGTTTGTAGCGATGATAGCTCAGTAGTTAGCGCGGTGGGGCTCTCATGCCGAAGGGCGTGGGTTCAAACACCAATGATGCGCTTGAGCTGCCGGTGAACGAAAATATTGTGAGGAAACCATAGCATTGTGGTAGAGTACTTTCTAGTACTCGGCTGGCTAGCTACCACCCTCAAGTTGAAGCATCTAACGGTGTGTTCCGGCAGTCTCACTTAAGAGTCAGTTCCATGCCAGGCTAGGTGTGCTGTACCATCTTCGACCACACCGTCACTTAAAATCAGGTGAGCTGTGGTCAAACACTTAGCCTGTCAACCATAAAAAAACTTCAGTAAGCCTGTCTCATTCAATTGTTTTGTTCTTCCATACTAACAAATCTATAAATACATATATGTACATATAATTATTGTATCTGTATATCTGTTAGATTTCCAAATTGTATAAAAAAAAAAAAAAACGTAAGATAAACCTAAGTTTTCGTTTCGTTTTTTAAACGTCCGGGCGAATTTTGCCATCACGTAAGAGTTTTGTTCCTATGTAACGTTTTGTCACCTTTGGTCCAAAAAATGTACGCCAAAAAGACGGGATTGACGTAAAATATCCACGTGACCTTGACATGACAGCTTATGTCAATACCGTAATTTTTTCTATTATAGTTATCGCTAATCTAATGTTACTTTGTCTAGGCCCTCTGGCCACTATACAAGTGATTTTCAAACACTTTGGCGCAAAATGCGAATTAACTTGACCTTCCAATCGGTGCTGGGGTGCAGATATGTAAATTAACCGCACGTAGAGTGACATCACAGGAAATTGCAAGGAGCGCCTTTACACACCCCGCGCTGTACACACGCGCCGACAGCTGCGAGCTAGCAAACGTTCAAGTTTTAAACCTAGTAGGTACCTTTTTTAATCTATATATGTAAGTAGTAGGTACCACCGCAGTCCCAGATATTCTGCCGCCAAGCAGTAGTGTGTAAACATTACCTACTGTGTTCCAGTTTGAAGGGTTAAACCTAGTAGGTACCTTTTTTAATCTATATATGTAAGTAGTAGGTACCACCGCAGTCCCAGATATTCTGCCGCCAAGCAGTAGTGTGTAAACATTACCTACTGTGTTCCAGTTTGAAGGGTAGCTAGTGAAATTACAGGGCTGTCGAATATAAAATTAATAAACGCCAAAGCAGCGACGATTTGGACCCCGTTTTGCTACTCAAAGTTCGGTATATCGCTGCAATGGTCATGGGCAAATGTTTCTTTTATTACTTTTATGAAAAAAATTCGGAGCACGCTCACCTCGAAGAAACTTATTTGCTCAGGATTTGAAGCCATCCATATTGTATCTGGGAACACCCACTCGGGCAGCAAATTCCATTGTTTAGCAGTTCGTACAATGAAGTTAGATTCGAAGCGTTATGTTCGAGTTTTTGTAATATCGACCATGAAGCGTTGTCTAGCAGTTTCAGCCAAAAGAAGAAAAATACACAATACATTAAAAGATACAGACAAACATTCACTTTAATATCAGTTATTAGTGGCTATTTTTTTTTTTATGGTTGACAGGCTAGATGTTTGACCACATATCACCTGATGTTAAGTGAAGGTGTGGTCGAAGATGGTGAAGCACACCTAGTCTGGAATGGAACTGGCTCTCAAGTGAGGCTGCCGGAACACACCGTTAGATGCTTAGCGGCAGATTTTCAACTTGAGGGTGGTAGCTAGCCAGCCGAGTACTAGAAAGTACTCCATCCTATGGTTTCCTCACGATGTTTTCCTTCACCGGCAGCTCAAGCTCATTGTTGGGATTTGAACCCACGCCCTTCGGCATGCGAACCTACCGCGCTAACCACTGAGCTATCATCACTACAAAAGCTATATCAATCACAATGTACAAGTAATTCTAATTTTTTTAAACTTTTGCAAATTGATGCGATATACTCATCGGATAATATACCTAAGCGATCTCTACGATTTTACTTTCTTTAACTTTTATCAGAGAAAATAAAAAATTGAGAAAAATGGTTTCCACGAAATGTGTTTTAAAATAAATAATCCATATGCCCCTGGCCCGGAATACGCTAAAACTCCCGAAGGTTGCGTAACCATGACACGAATGATTATAAACAAAATCATTGCATCTTTATCGGGTCCGTACCAACCATTATAATCCGCTTATCGCGATTACGACTGTCAAACTTATCATAATTTATTAGCAATTAATCAAGTAGGTATTTTGTGTGCAGTTTGTGTGTTTATCAGTGTTTACGTGTAGTTTGGTAGCTCGATTCCGTGGCGATACGGAGAATGCGATCAAATCTAGGTATGACGCACTTTGATTTTAAAACGAAAATGAAGATAACTTGGTGCGACAGGCTTATTTCTAGAGATTTCCGCTAAGGATCCGCGAGGGTCTAAATTTATCAGTCCCAGCTTCGAATCTATTGCGGGATTCTGTTTCTATGTTTTTGCTTCGCTGCGATTTCAGTAGAATCAGCGAAGCAATTGTTAGCATGAAGAAACCAGTGCAGTATAATCAGAGCCTATTCAATACAAACAAACAGACAATCAAGTGTAAATTGTACCTATCAAAATCCGCTGCATGATTTAGAAGAAATAAGCGGAGATACAGATAGACAGTGACTTTGTTTCATATTGTAGAAGAGATAAAGATACTAAAATTAACGTATTTATTGTTGGTAATTTGTTATGTTTGTTTTGTTTGACCGGCAAGGGCTCACCGGAAGACCAGCGCTGGCCACTTAGTATGACCAGTATTATGCTGAGGTGAGCCCCTATTTTGTAACTGTTTGTCTCTGTTTGTTGTTGTTTTTGTGTGTTCTGTGGTGTTACAAAATAAAAAGTAATTTTCTTTCTTTCTTTCTAAAATGAGATTCAAAATGTTTCTTGAAAATTTTATCAAAAGCGTGCATTTTGGAAGTTATAAAACAAAATCGTGGCGGATTCACGTCTAGTCCCCTAGGATTTAGAATAACTCGTAGTTTCTCGTGACAGATGAACAGACAGCACGTACGGAGATCAGGAACGGAGAGACAAAGCTGGCATCATGTCGCGCTATCAAAACATCTCGACTGTCGCAGGCTCCGGCGGGTAGGGCAGCGGTGCTCAACCTAAACTTATATTTTTAACCAAAAAAAAGGTATTATTTACACAATGACACAAGCTGTCATTAAGCTGATCTTTTAAAACTAATTGTAGTTTTTATACAAACCATGTGACACAGTCATAATGATCTTTTTACTGTTGACAGGCTAGGTGTTTGACCACAGCTCACCTGATGTTAAGTGACGGTGTGGTCGAAGATGGTAAACACACCTAGCCTGGAATGAAACAAGCTGCCGAAACACACCGTTAGGTGCTTGGCGGCATTTTAACTCGAGGGTGGTAGCTAGCCAGCCGAGTACTAGAAACTACCCTACCACCATGCTACATTCTACTTTTTTTTATTGGTTGTGGCCTCTATAATAATGTCAAATCGATTATTGTATTTTTTTTGTTTTATGTGTTTTGCTCATTTATTTAATATGTTTAAGGTTTATAGAAATAGACATGGACAACACTTTACATGCAACATAAAATAAATTTACATTTGTATTTCATAGCGATGATAGCTCAGTGGTTAGCGCGGTCGGTTCACACGCTGAAAGGTGTGGATTCATCCCCAACATTTAGTTTGAGCTGCCGGTGAAGGAAAACATCGTGAGGAAATCTTAGCGTGGTACTTTCTAATACTCAATTGGTTAATTACCAAGTTGAAAATCTGTCGCCAAGCACCGAAATGTGTATTTCGACAGTCTCATTTGCGAGATAGTTCCATACCAGCACCAAAACATAAAATACAATTATTTCTATTGATTGGTATCTAAACTTTGTGAGCCTCTGTCCAAATTCTGTCAATCGCTCAATGAAACGGAACGGCACGCATTTTTTGTTAAAAAAACCTTACAAGATATTCGCATCTGAGTGACGGAGCCAGGTAATCCACCGCGAACCCTTGATGAATATAAATTCCTATTAAAATATAAATATTGGAAGAGTCATGCATTACTGACTTCTTTCCCGTGGCTTTACTCGCGTGAGTTTCAAAACGTAGGTACTATTAAAAAAAATTTTTGTCATTAACTCGTACTACGTTTTAATAAATTTTTTTTTGGTATTGACATATTTTACATTGACGGTATTTTTATATTGACAATATTTTTGTAAATTGACATGTTTGTATTTTGACATACCTTATTTTTTGACACGTAATCATTTTTTTTTTAATTTGCCCTGTCGGGCGGGCTAAAGCTATAAAGCCATACTGCCTCGTCTTCAGTTATTGCGATTATTCATGTCTTACATCTAAAGTTTCAGTCAAAGTCTAGTATTGGTCAAGTCCAGTCCGTGTCAGTCAAGTCCAGTCATGCTTTAATAAAGTAGTGGCGACTTTACTTTAAGCTTCGATAGAGTTTTGGAAGCAACACGAAAAGTCATGTTTCACCACATTATATCATTTTCCCACACTCGCGCTTGTAATTCGGCACTTTATGAATAAAACACCACCATTTTTATGTATAAACACTCGACAAAACACTAGTTTTGGAAAAAAATACAACGGAGCGACACGACTCTTCCCGCGATCCCGCCAAAACTCGTCTGTTCCCAATAAAATATTTGTATTTGCTTTTTAAGTTAGAACAGGCTTCATACGTCGTATCTTACTTTGAATATTCAAGGTAGGTATATAAACTAAAAACTAAACATAAACCTTGGTAAACTAAATATATACCTTGAATATTCAAAATGAACTTCCGCAAAGTAGCGCCTGAATTAATCAAGTATCTTATTTTACCAATTCGTTTTTTGCTATAACATTTTTTAAAACTCAATAGAATAGTATATCTATCTATCTTCTATCTATACTATTATAAAGAGGAAAGATGCGCCTCGCGGTTTCACCCGCGTAGTTCCCGTTCCCGTGAGAATACAGAGATAAAAAGTAGCCTATGTCACCCGGGGATAGTGTAGCTTCCCAACGGTGATAGAATTTTGAAATCGGTCCAGTAGTTTCGGAGCCTATTCAATACAAACAAACAACCAAATCTTTCCTCTTAATAATATTAGTAGGTAGGTATAGTTAAAGTTTTAGCTATTTACATTTTGTAAATAGGTAGTATAATTTAAGGTATTTTTTATTTTGTTTAGTAGTGATGATAGCTCAGTGGTTAGCGCGGTAGGTTGGCATGCCGAAGGGCGTGGGTTCAAACCCCAACAATGAGCTTGAGCTGCCGGTGCAGGAAAACATCGTGAGGAAACCATAGCATGGTGGTAGGGTACTTTCTAGTACTCGGCTGGCTAGCTACCACCCTCAAGTTGAAAATCTGTCGCCAAGCACCTAACGGTGTGTTCCGGCAGCCTCACTTGAGAGCCAGTTCCATTCCAGGCTAGGTGTACTTTACCATCTTCGACCACACCTTCACTTAACATCAGGTGAGCTGTGGTCAAACACCAAGCCTGTCAACCATAAAAAAAAAAAAAATACCATTCTCCTAGTTAAAGTTTTAAGGTAACAAACATGACATAACAATTTTAAAAAGACCGAGTTGTGAATCTCCTTTTTTTAAGTCGGTTATAATAATTATGTAGAATGTTAGAACAGAAAACATTTCTTCGAGTAGTTAAATGTGTTTCGTTACTTATAAACAAAATCACGTTGATAGCCATATCAATTCGTCTCACCTCTTATTACAAAAAGCTTGACACTCAAACATCCGATACAAATGAATGACATTGAAGTCACTATGTCCACAAAAAGTGTATCAATGGCTAATCCATCCCACTAACAATATTAGCCGAACAATGGGTCCGCGGGCGGCGGTAGCGGGATAATGCGCTTAGAAGTGCTTATGTCAGATTGTGACAGAAACATTTGTTGAAAACAAAAAAAAGTTTTTGTAATTTTGACCAACCAAGAGGGACTAAAGGTTTGTTTATCTACGTGATATGAAATTATTTTGATATCCTGACATAAAGCCTTCATTTGGTAATAGATTTTATTTGCAGGAGATCGCCAAGCAGTAGTGTGTAAACATTACTGTGTGCTGGTTTGAACGGTAGGTACCTAGAAGCTAGTGAAATCATGGTGCTGTTGAGATTAACTAATGTCTTGAAGTGATGAGCGCCAAAACAGCGACGCCCTGAACTTTGTTTTGTTACTCAAAGTTCTGTGTAGCGCTGCAATGGTCATGTATTATCTCTGGCGGAGTGCGTCCCGTTCGTTTTATTACTATTACATTTAAAATAAAAGTTTTAAAATCCATGATAAACCATCTGCTTGATTGCCGCTCTTTATAGGACAAAAAGTCCGAATTATCACTGTTTTTATAAGCCATCTCTACCACTGAGCACGGGCATCTCCTCACTTCACACTTTTTTTTATTAGTGAGTTTTTATTGTATTTTATTCGCGTTCGATTATGGTGGTACTTCCAACTTTTTTTAATGCCTTACTTGTGAGGATTTTGGCCACTTAGTAGACACACTTAGTCGGAAATGGAACTAGTATTCAAGTGAGGCTGCCGGGACACAGTGTGAGATGCTTGGCGACAGATTTTCAACTTGAGGGTGGTAGCTAGCCAGCTGAATCTTAAAAAGTACCCTACCACCATGCTATGGTTTTCTCAAGATGTATTCCTTCACTGCTCGAGCTCATTGAAGCTCATTTTGAGCTCCTTGCTGATGCTGTGGTGAGCCCCTATTTTGTGACTGTTTGTTTTTGTTTTTCCGTTTCTTACAAAATAAAATCTTTTTTTTTTGGCGTGTAAACCATCCACGTTGAACCGTTGAACTATCACCGCTACAGTCGGTCAACAACATTTATACAAATCTTATCTGTTCTGTATTATTTTTTTAACTCCTGTTCAATTTGAAGATTACATCTTTTCGCGTGACGGCAGTAAGTTTTCAGGCGTTATAAAACTATCAAGTTTCAATGCGTAGTTTTAAAAATTACAATGAGACATTGTTTTTATAGCGTGGAACTAAAGACGAACTAAACTTCTCAATGAAATGAAAATGCTGAGATGGTCAGGCGGCGTGACCAAACTCGACAAAATCAGGAACGAATACATAGGGAAGTTTTAAAGCGGCACCTATAACTGATAAGTTGACTGAAAGTCGACTAAGGTGGTATGGACTCGTGGTGCGAAGAGATGACCATGCTGTTCGAAGAGCGCTGGAGCTGTCAGAGGGGAAGCAGGGAAGAGGGCGCCTTCCAGCCACCTGGTGGACGAGCATGACCCAAATTATGAATAAGGCCCAATTAGACCCACTGACAACCCAGGACAGAGATCCTGGCGCAGGCTGATTAGGAGACCTGACCCCACCTAACGTGGGTACAGGGAAGGAAGAAGAAGAACTAAAGACCAACTAAACAATAATGATATTAGTAGCGGAGACTTTACTACAAGCTAAATACTTGGTGGTAGATCTCCTTACCAGGAGGTCGTCTAGGTAGGTACCACCGCAGTACCAGTTATTCTGCCGCCAAGTAGTAGTGTGTAAACATTACTGTGTTCCGGTTTAAAGGGTACTGCAGCTAGCGAAATTACTGGGCTATTGAGACTAACCATCAAAAGTCTAAAGTAATGTGCACCAAAGCAGTGATGCCCTGGACTTTGTTTTGTTACCAGAAGTTCTGTGTATCGCTGCAATGGTCATGGATAGGCGTTGTCTCTTACCATCAGGAGAGCGTCTCGTTCGTCTCATTACATTAAAAAAAAAAAGCTTCGATGGAGTTTTGGATGCACATAAGAAAAAATACATACATTTTATGGTGTGTCACACCCTTCAAACCGGAGCACAGTAATATTTACACACTACTACTTAGCGGCAGATATCGGATACAGCGGTGGCTTAGTGGCATAATCATATTATTGACAAATTATGACATCGTTTCATTCAGGTTGTAATTACAAGTGTTTTAGGGCAAATAAAAAAACACGAATTAATTTTAGATCATATTTAATTAAATAATTCGTACAAAAATAATAACTAGGTACTTAGGATAAATGTATTTACAAAGAAACAAGGCAGATATTTCTATTAACTTGAAGATATTATGAAGACTGAAGTACTGAAAATATACGCCATTTATTGTCTTTTTCGGAACTTTGTAGTATAAATTTGACACAAATGCAAAGTATAGGACTAGATTAGAAAGAAAAGAATAATTAAGAGCGTAGAAGAAACAACTCAGATAAATAATATAGAGGACGAAGTAAGATAAGAAACTTTTGTTCAAAGTTAAATAATTAACTCCGCATTTCAACGATTGCCCTACGAGGACCAAATATATCTGGGATAAAAAGTAAACTTATGTATAATGTATCTGTTTTCCAAATTTCACGCAAATTGGTTGAGCAGGTATATTAAAAAAATACCCAATAGTAGATATCATATTTACAATATTAGCGTGAAAAACCAATTTTATAGCAACAGTATGGTTTCACAAATTTGCTCATATTTACTATAGTTATATGTCAAATATTTTTTTTAAAAATCAAAATCAAAATGTTTTTATTTGCTAAGTACAGGTGTCAAAATGTTGGTACATAATAAAACGTCGCTTAAATCATACTTAACCCAGTATTGGGTGTGCAAAAATTAAATAAAATTGTTACTATTAGAACGTTTACTGAATTCGTTTTTTAAATGTAAATTTAAATACAACATTGCCCTAGCCTCATACCGTATTGCAAAAGCCAAAATCGACAAACTATCAAAATAAGTAATTTGAAGGCATCCTAATTTTTTTGTTCCAACTGGGTCAAAGAAGTGAGTCCATTCCAGGCTAGGTGTGTTACCATCTTTTTTTTATGGTCGATAGGCTAGGTGTTCGACCACACCTCACCTGATGTTAAGTGACGGTGTGGTTGACGATGGTAAAGCACACCTAGCCTGGAATGGAACTGACTCTCAAGTGAAACACACCATTAGATGCTTGGCGCCAGATTTTCAACTTGAGGGTTAGCTAGCCAGCCGAGTACTAGAAAGTACCCTACCACCATGCTATGGTTTCCTCACGATGTTTTCCTTCACCGGCAGCTCAAGCTCATTGTTGGAGTTTGAACCCACGCCTTTCGGCATGCGAATCGACCGCGCTAACCACTGAGCTATCTTCGACCACACCATCACTAAACATCAGATGAGCTATGGTTAAACACTTAGTCTGTCAATCATAAAAAAAAGAAATATACAATCGAATAACGACTAAGTATATCTTCGTTTTTAACATCCCACCCGTTTACATTTCCGTCTTATTTTAACTACCCCGCTCTATTGTCATTTTCTTTGAATTATATGAGTATGTTCAGTGTTAACCAGCTTTGTCTCTATTCTCTGTCGACGGTGGCTCGGAAGCCCTGTTTGTCGTCGGCGGTGTAGTGGACGGTCCTCTGCTTGCCGTCCGGGTCCAAGAAGCTGTAGTACCCGCGGACGGTGCCGCCCTCACGCGTCTCCTGCGCAGACTTCTGGTCTCCCGTGTCTGGCACCTGCAAACATTTAATGTAAATAAAATAAATATCGTCCAACATTTTACACATTTATTTTTATTTTTTATTTATTAAATTTTATTACTGATCAATATGCCGGCTTTAATGTTGATTTAGTTTAGCGCCATTTTTGCGTAATTTTGGTGGACTAGAGGTGGAATGGCGCCACCTCTGACGTAACACTGGTTCCGTGCTCTGCTTGTCGTTAGTCGTGTGAGGTATTTTGACTTCAACCAATGAGAGAAGGTAGAAGTTGCGGATGTCGGCCGGTAGAGGCGCTGTGGGAAGCGAGCCGGCCGTGCTTTGAATGTTGAAGTGGTGAGATATCATTGATTCTTTGAAGAGAGATTGAGTTGGTCTGTTGTAGAGTGCAGAGCTAAGCGGAACGTCTTGTCCCCAAGCTATATAATAGTGACTATACTGTTCTAATCATTCTTAAACTAAAGTCGTTGTGAAGTGTTGATTAAACTTTGTATAAGAGAACTAAGTTGTATGGTTTGTCTCCTCGCCCATGAAACCATGTATGATGCGAATATCGCCTACTACCGCCTACCTTACCCCTTCTGACGTTCGCTCTCCGACAAATATATTCACGACATTGCAATTTTTGTAAAACAGTAGAAATACTTGTTTACTACAGCACAAGATTTTTACAAACGTGGTACCAGAAATGTTGATAGATTAGTATAGATACATACAGCACGGTATGAAAAATGTTGTATGACAATGTCTATCTCTATTTATAATAAACTGCATGGAAGCATAAAAGTATTGCCCATAGCTAAATTTAAAAATGAATTAAAATACTGGTTGCTTCTATAAAGTGATGAATATTTGAATTTTCGATGAGTTCTGTCTCGGTTCTCAGTGGTTGCGTTTACGGTTTAAGAATCATTTAATCTCATAAAAAGTACAAGTAATTTACTTACTGAGATTACATATTTAAGTAAGTTTATTATGCCACTAAGCATAGTGTGCAGGCGTAATGACAAGTACACAACGGTTTGGTTTACGTTGTCTCTATAGTGGGGTCAATTTTGAGCGTAGTTATTAAATTTATTTTAACTTAATTTTAAAGCTACTAAAATATTGTATGTCTACGAGGACAAAGCTTTTTTTTTTAATGTAAAAAGTAATGAGACGAACGAGACGCTCTCCAGATGGTAAGAGATAACGCCTGTCCATAACCATTGCAGCGATACACAGAACTTTGAGTAACAAAACAAAGTCCAGGGCATCACTGCCTTGGCGCTCATTACTTTGAGACTTGCGATATTTAGTCTCAACAGCCCAGTAATTTCGCTAGCTGTAGTACCCTTCAAACCGGAACGCAGTAAAGCTGTTTTAAAGTGCCTATTATAAAACATTTATCACCTTAAACTGTACACAGTTTTACAAAATAAAAAATTTCATTTGATTTGATTACAATCGTTCTTCATAAAATATAACACGCACCATTAAACCTTGGCAATGTAGACGACGTCTACAATTAACAACAGTTGAGATGAAATTCTAACGCAAGCTTTATTATAAAAAGTACATCTGAAATATTACAGATAAGAACCTTACTGTATTAATTCTATGTTTTATTTTGTCAGGAGCCGCAGCACTCCGGACAGCCGCTCGTTGAAGTCTTTTGTTCAGAATAATAAGATTAATTTTTTAGCAATTATTTTTTATCTTGATGATAAAAATAATAAAAGCACTGCACTTTGTATCTAGAATGGAAAATAGTGCAAAAAGTATCACTGGGGCTGACTTGTACCCACTTGCTAAAAATAATGCTAACTTAGGTTACACGACTACCCAGAAAAGGAAAGTAATGTTTTCAGAATTCATGTCTGTATGTGAATTTTTTATTCCCCCATATTTTTTAAATTTGGATGTAACATACATCCAAATCTGTTCAAACACCGGGGGTGCAGCTAGTAAATAATATACATAAATAATATTAATGTGTAGTTACATGTGGGAACGTAAATTCAACAATACACACATAATAATAGATAACGTAGGACATTACATACAGCGCCGTCTAACCCCAAACTAAGCAAAGCTTGTGCTATGGAAGTCAGATAACTGATAGATTACTTAAATACTTTTTGTAAATGCATATTTTTAATAAATGCAGAACACCCAGACACAGAACAAACATTTGTTTATATCACAAAATGTTTATCCTGGGGGGAATCGAACCCACACCCTTCAGATCTCGGAGCAGACATAATAACAATGAACCAACAGGGCTGTTAAAAGACATATATTACATTTTTTTATATTTTTTTTATGGTTGACAAGCTAGTTGTTTGACGACAGCTCACCTGATGTTAAGTGAAGGTGTGGTCGAAGATGGTAAAGCAAATCTAGCCTGTAATGGAACTGGCTCTCAAGTGAGGCTGCCGGAACACACCGTTAGATACTTGGCGACAGATTTTCAACTTGTGGGTGGTAGCTAGCCAGCCGAGTAGTAGAAAGTACCCTACCACCATGCTATGGTTTCCTCACGATGTTTTCCTTCACCGGTAGCTCAAGCTTATTGTTGGGGTTTGAACCCACGCCCTTCGGCATGCGAACCGACCGCGCCAACCACTGAGCTTTCATCGCCACAAAAACTTACATGTAGTTTTATTAATGACTCGGTACACGAATTGTGTCGAGGAATTCGACTTCCTGGTAGCTTGCATCGTCTACTTTTTGCTCAATTAATAATTCAGATAAAACTATGGCACGGTTACGCAACATTTCCCTTTTTAAAAGCCTTGAAATACTCGACGGTGAACTCTAATTACTTGCGTTAAATGTTCATTTTCCTTGGCATTGTTTTTGGAGGTGTGACACGGACAAGTTCGAGGCAAGGCCGTTGTGGCGTGCGTAAACGCATATGTTGCTCTAATAACAGTTTATGTATAATAATAGCCTCTACACGTACATTATTTTTTAGTTACTAGCGGTCCGTCCCGGCTTCGCTCGGGTAGACATTTATTTTTAGTTTATTCTAGTAATAAATATAGCCTATGTTACTCAGGAAGAATGTAACTTTCTAATGGTGAAAGAATTTTTAAAATCGGTCCAGTAGTTTTTGTGTGTATTCGTTACAAACATACAAAAATACAAATCTTTCCACTTTATAATATTACTAGCGGACGCCTCGCAGTTTCATCCGCGTAGTTCCCGTTCCCGTAAGAATACAGGGATAAAAAGTAGCATATGTCACATATTATTTATTTATATATAGTATAATAATACATGAATAATAAATTAGTTAGTTAAAATACATGTCATAAAATTGAAAACACACTTATTTATAGGCAATGTCAAAAAATTACAATAAATTCCAAATAAAAATGTCAATAGAAATATGTCCATGACAAATCACCTTAATCTAAACTGTGGTCTAAAAACTGCCTTCTCTGTATGGAGTTTTGACCAGAGCTTCATTATAGGACAGTCAAAGTCCATTCTTGAAGCAAACAGTTGCAGGTAACTTTGTCGGAACTGCCTGCGGACACGGCGCATAAGGGATTCGCTTGCGCATGATCGCAGCAAAGCCGTCTATATGCGCGTCCGCAAACATCGCCAAAGCACTACAGTACGGGGGCAGCCCCATCAGCGCCCTGAACGCATTATTGTATTGGGTTCACAGGGAGGTGTACGACTTTTTTGTATATTTGACCCATAGGCTGCACGTGTAGAATGACTGGCAAAAAGCTCTGAAAAGCGTAAGTGTTAAGGCAGTATGCAAGACGTTACGCAGGGGCCGGTCCGAGGCGCGTACTTGTACTTACACACTCGTACATTGCCCTGACATTGAGTACGACGCATTCTACTAGCTACGAGAATGTGGAACGTTCAGCACTAGTAGTAGGAAGTATTGATATTCGAGATAAACTCGTACCGAGTAAAATATCAATACTTCTTTTTTGTTAAGCATGTTGGAATAATGGAACAAAAACATTTCTAATTCAAATGTAAATAAATAATATTGTCCATATATGTATTTATACTAGCTGCGCCCCGCGGTGTTGCCCGCTACGTTTTTTCGGGATATAAAGTAGCCTATGTGTTAATCTCAGCTACCTACATACCAAATTTCATCCATACCTGTTCTGTAGTTTTTGCGTGAAAGAGTAACAAACATACATCCATCCAAACATTCACATTTATAATATTAGTGGGATTGGGATATGTATGGTTCTTGGTTGTCTGGAAGAGATTGCTCTTAGCAATAAGGCCACCACTAGCAGCACTAGTTCATTTTTGGTGTGCACAATAAAGAATTTCTATCTATCTATCTATTTCGTTTTATTTCAATACATAATTATTATTTTTACATTGTTACTTTAAGTAGGTTTACATTATTTTAATTAGTTTAATTTTGTATTTACAATATCCCCCGTCTGTTTTTAAGATTTATCGTGTTTTGCATTCTTGGTTGCCTGAAAGAGATCGCTCTTAGCGATGTCTGCAGTTACAGCACTAGCTCATAAGATTATTTTGTTTTCTGTACTTTTTTTCTATTTTTGGTGTGCAAAACAAAGAATTTCTATCTATTAGACAACCCTGTTGGTTCATTGGTAGAATGTCTGCTTCAAGAGCTGAAGGGTGTGGGTTTGATTCCCACTTAGGACAAACTTTGTGGTACAAACAAATGTTTGTTTTGTGTCTGGGTGTACTGTATGTATTATTAGTATGTATTTACAAAAAAAATGTATATCAGTTATCTGACTTCCATACTACACTACTGCTTTGCTTAGTTTATGGTCAGATGGCGCTGTGTGTAATGTCTTACGAAATTTATTTATTTATTATTTACTATCTGTTTATTACTATCATGTTTAAACTTTACGTTAATACCAGTCTCGATTTTACCACCTCGATTGAATTGCAATTGCATAAGGAGCTGGCTCTCTTTTTATACGGCCACTATCGGTCACAAAAGAGAGAAAGTATTGGCTTTTGATTCTAGTTGTGTTGTGAAAGTGGACTGTAGAATGTAAACGTAACTTTCATGTTGATTTTGTTGTGATACGTGTATCAAAATCATAAAACAACGAGCGATCATTCAGATGATAGAATAGAATAGAATGTAACTTTATTATACACCAAAAATGAAACACAGATCACAATTAATACAAATAGGAAACAAACAAAAAAGAAGATATATAACAAAACAATAGAATAGATACATGATGTATAAGGGCGGTCTTATCGCCTAGAGGGATTTCTTCCAGACAACCTTTGTAAAGATGGAAGATGGAAGGAGATTTTGTAGATGATAAGGGTTTACATCATCCTACTAATTCTACTAATATTATAAACGTGAAAGTTTTGTATGTTTGTTAATTAAACCCGCAAAAACGGCAGTTTATTATTTAACTTATGTACTGATACACATATGTCAGGTTCCTATGGTATTCTCAAAAAACGAACTACTAGGCGTATCCACTTAGAATTTGGTATAGATGCGTGTTATAGAACATTAGTTACACCCCGCGGTGTTACCCATTGTTACCACTGCATTTTTTCATGATAACAAGTAAGCTATGTCTTAATCCAGGGTGTGAACTACCTCCATATCAAATTTTATCAAAATTGATCCAGCAGTTTGAGCGTGAAGAAGTATCAAACGTGCAAACACACGTACAAACTTTCTCCTTTATAACATTAGTGTGATTATTCAGGGATTATCATAATCATAATCAATTTATTGGTCAGGACATTACAAGTCAGACAGATATGTAATACAATTACAATAACAGTTAAAACAATGTCAAAGTTAAAATACAATTAATAAATTAATACAATTAATGTCACGCCCCAATGTAAAGTTATCAATAAAAATAAAATAAAAGTCAAGTAAATAATAGTAAAATAAAAATATGTCAATCAAAAAATAAAAGTAAAAAATATTAACAATAAAGAAAATATTACAACCGTAATCAAAATTTAAAATCAATTAATTAGTTGTAGCTGTAGAACGAATTAAAGATAATAATTATACAAGAACTGCTTATTTTTTTCTCAGACGTGTCTTTCGGAGCCTAATTCTAAAGTAAGCGCGGACGAAGTCGCGGCATATGCTAGTATTACATAAAGAATTTATTCTGAAATCGTGTTTTAGACTTTTATTAACTCTCCGAAGTAAATGCGACATTTATATAACGCTTTTTGCTACCGTAAGCTAATGTTGAAACGACTATAACAGTTAAAGATACAACTATTTATTTAGTGGTGATTCTAAAACATTCTAAGAAATTCTGCCGCCAAGTAGTAGTGTGTAAACATTACTGTGTTCTAGTTTGAAGGGTACTGCAGGTAGTGAAATTACTGGGCTGTTGAGACTAACTATCGAGAGTCTCAAAGTAATGAGCGCAGTGATGCCTTGAACTTTGTTTTACTGCACAAAGTTCTATGTATCGCTGCAATTGTTATAGACAGACGTTATCTCTTACCATCAGGAGAGCGTCTCGTTCGGCTTATTACAATTACATTAAATCTATTAAATTCATTAAATTATTACTTTAATGTCATAGTTTCAAAGCTATGTGTTTATATTACACTTTTTTTTCTGTTGACAGGCTAGGTGTTTGACCACAGCTCACCTAATGTTAAGTGAAGGTGTGGTCGAAGATGGTAAAGCCTAGCTTGGAATGGACAACAACAACAACATTTTACGTTTAAGATTTCGTCACATTGCTGGTAGTTTGTCATAAAGCGCAATTCAATTTCGATATTTAAAGGTTGGTTTGCATAAGGATATAGAATTAGAGTTTTTGCAACAATTTGTGAAGGTTTCAAGGTTCCTGTTTGTAAATGTGTGCTAGTGTGTCAATTCAATGCTGTATGAACCAGGAAATTAGGACTTGTTTAGGTTTTTGCTTGTAAGTAGTTTTGTTAAGATGTATTTTAGAATATATATTTTAAATACAACTTTTTAGGATTCAATGTTTCAAAATAAAATCAGCTTTAAAAACCAGGGTTTAAAAATTATTGTTTTGTCGGTTTTGAAAAGTCTTTAAATTCAGATTGATATTGGGCTGTAGCATTCATAAATAATTTGTCGTTTCAAAGTATGGCCTTTGTCCACTCGGTTACATCTTTTATAAAAGCCGCCTCGGTACGTACCAACAGTACTTGGTGGTAGATCTCCTTAGCAGGAGGTCGTCTAGGTAAGTACCACCGCAGTACCAGTTATTCTGCCGCTAAGCAGTAGTGTGTAAGTATTACTGTGTTCCGGTTCGAAGGGTACTGCAGCTAGCGAAATTACTGGGCTGTTGAGACTAACCATCGAAAGTCTCCAAAGTAATGAGCGCCAAAGCAGCGATGCCCTGGACTTTGTTTTGTTACTCAGAGTTCTGTGTATCGCTGCAATGGTCATGGACAGGCGTTATCTCTTACCATCAGGAGAGCGTCTCGTTCGTCTCATTATTTTTTACATAAAAAAAAAAGAATAAATAAAATAAATAAATATCGTAGGACATTACACACAGCGCCATCTGACCCCAAACTAAGCAGAGCTTGTGCTATGGAAGACAGATAACTGATAGAATACTTAAATACTTTTTTTTTTTTGTAAATACATACTTATAATACATACAGTACACCCAGACACAGAACAAACATCGATGTTAGTCACACAAATGTTAGTCCTACTAAGAAAGGTAAATACATACTCAAAAGATGCCGATACGTTAATAACTGACACCCAATTCTTTTTTTTACCGATTGTACCGGCGAATAACGAATTTTTAGCCGCAAATACAGGAACAGGGTTCCAATTTTTTCACCCGCGAATAAAGAAACCGGGAATAAGGAACTTTTACGTATTGGCAATATTTTTTTAAATAGACATGCTTGTATATTGACATACCTTATATTGACATTTTTGTTTTGACATGTAAGTTGTACATTCAGTGTTTAAAATTCATTTAATGACATGTTTAATGACAACAATAAAATATTTGTGTTTGAACAAAATGTATGTTTGCTTAGCATATCGCTAAGTATCACGCATTGTAAGTTGATACAATGACATTGGTATTGAAACAGAGAGATCGTATCACTGAATGCATGAAAGCATTGTTTCTCAATCAGCGTGATATCACTTGCACTCACTGTTGCTTATTCTGCGTCGTCACCTTGTCATGTAGGAATGCTATTGAACTGTTTGACAACTTTATTTCATTACTTGCATTTTGATACTTAGTAACACAATAGTTTAGAGCCCAGTCATATTTGGCTTCGCTTTAGTCGGTCAAAAAGTTTTAATGAAAATTGCACATACTATTTTTGATTCAATTTAGACCTTCAACGGACCCCTTGAAGGTTGAAATTGAGTTGAATTTTCATGTCATTCAATTTTAAATTAGTCATGGATAGGTTTTCTTTAACTATCAGGAGATCTCTATATTCGTTTTACTAATTTCTCAGACCCAAAAAAAAAACTAAACTAAATTTTATTCCGGTACTCTATTAATATTATAAATATGAAAGTTTGGATGGATGGATATTTGTTACTCTTTCACGCAAAAACTACTGAACGGATTTGGATGAAATTTGGTATGGAGGTAGCTGAGACCCTGGAACACTTCCACTCAGAGCCAGTTCCATTCCAGGCTAGGTGTGCTTTACCATCTTCGACCGCACCGTCACTTAACATCAGGTGAGCTGTGGTCAAACACCTAGCTTGTCAAGCATACAAAAAAAAATCGGCTTTTTATCTCGAAAACATATAGCGGGTAACACTGCGGGGCGCAGTTAGTATGAAATATAAATATTTTCAGAAAAAAGAAAACAGATTCGGAAGGGTTTCAATCAATACTTGGTGGTCCAGGTAGGTACCACCGCAGTACCAGATATTCTGCCGCCAAGTACTTAGTAGTGTGTAAACATTACTGTGTTTCGGTTTAAGGAGTATTGCAGCAAGAAATTATACAGCTGTTGAGACTAATCATCCAATTTCCTAATGAGCACTAAAGCAGCAATGCCCAGCCCCTGTACCCTGAGCTTCATATTTCGATATCTGGAAAAAGCTACGCGATTGCGAACCATATTGCGCAGACATACGATTTATAGTCGCGTAGCCACTTCTTGAGTGTCTAACAGGTATCGCTATAAGTAGCTCAGAGTACGGGGGCTGGACTTTGGTTCGTCCCTCAAAGTTCTACGTATCGCTGTTAAATATCATAGATATGCGTTATATTGTGTTATCTTTAGGAAAGTGTCGCATAAAAAATGTGATGCTTCACGTATTTCTTCGTTCCTCGTCTATTGTCACGTAATATGACAAGTTGCAATGTAAGTAGGTACATTAGGTTAATATTGACACATTGTACGATACTTTGCAATACTGCCGTAAATCATCTCTCATGCAACACCTAGAATAAATTTAAGTATTAACTTTCTAATATTTTATTGCATATTTTTAATAGTATAAAATATTTAAGCAACGAAAATAAATATTGATTAATTTTGTTCGATTAAATCTAAGTATTTCTGTGTAAATCTTGAAATAATTACTCAATAGAATAGATTAATTAAATTAGCTAAAAAGATTTTCTTTTTATTTCTAAATGAAATAAACTGTTAAAACCCGCGCAGTTCCCGTTCCCGTGAGAATACAGGGATAAAAAGTAACCTATGTCATCCGGGGATAGTGTAGTTTCCCAACGGTGAAAGAATGTTTGAAATCGGTTCAGTAGTTTTTAATTTTATTCGTTACATACAAAAATACAAATCTTTTCTCTTTATCAAATTAGTAGCTATAGAAAATAACAATAGTAACTTTTTTAAAGGAAAAAAAAACCACAAACACCGAGAAGTTTAGTAGATACAATCCTACAAAAGTGGTTTTCTCATCCGCTTCTAAAAAGAACTTAGTTATATGCCTGCTTGTGTTTTAAAGCAGAATTTGCAGCGTTAGCAGAAGTAATTTGAGTGAATTATATTTATTGCTACCAACGCAAACCACAAACTAAGCAATTTCTTGTTATTCAATTGATTTGTTAATGTTATATAACAATCACTGCATTGTTTCGGCTGCTTCAATTCAGATCACACATTGTCACTTTAGTTTGAATTACTTTCACTAGAGATAAGATATTCCGATGGTTGCGTTAACATAGTAAATGTAACCTTGTCATGCAGAAGACATGATGCAACTTACATGAATGACCACAAATTGTCACGCCTAAAATGTCAGTTTAAAATGCGTGTGCTTAGCATGTTTCAATGGACTGGTTACGTATGGAGACATAATAATAATTTAGAAGCGTGCCCTGGATATCGGACGTATTCTTTTGTAGCGATGATTGCGGGCGTGCGTTCAAATTACCAATAATGAGCTTGAGCTGCCGGTGAAGGAAAACTTCGTGAGGATAGTACAGCGTGGTGGTAGGTTACTTTATTGTGCTCGGCTGGTTACTTACCATCAGCGTTGCCTTTTTGCCTAGTCGGAATTTTGGAAATTTTTGAGTGAAAAAATGCAGGATTCTTTCGTCGACATTTTTCGGGACATAAAAAACCTATATAATCAGAAGTTTTCAGCTCGCACCGATTGCGTGACGCACACCTCTTTCTCCCGCGCGCTCTGTACCACCCGCTCACACTTGTCTATACCACCCGCCCGCGCTTCCTCAGCACGCTGCTTGCACGGTTGAGTTATCCCCGAAAAACGGGTCAGAGCCTGTTCTGCGCGGGACATTTAATTTTGATTTAAAAACCGGGACGTCTGGTAACGCCATCCTCAATATGAAAAGTTTATCATCGTCGTTTACACCGTCACTAAACATTAGGTGAGCTGTTGTCAAGCACCTAGCTTATCAAACAAAAAAAGAAAATTTTCGTATATATCATAGCTAAGGGCATAGGCAGGTAGGTAGGTAAGGGTACCTACCTAAACATTTATGTAAAAACAATAGTTTTTACATAAATGTTAGTTTCTTGGCCGCACAGCTAGAATTTTCTAAATTCAATTAGTAACAAACATTCAGGGCAATACGTTTCGAATTTGCTGAGGCAAAAAAAGTAAAAAAAAACTGTATCCATTATGAACAACTTTTACAATAGGCACAACTATAGGAAAAAATGTAGTGTTCCGTAACAAAAAAGTTTGACCTTTAACACTTTTACAATGTAACAGTAATTATACGAACGAGAAACATTCCTGGTAAAGCATCTCTATGATCACGGATCTCTTACCATCAGAAGAGCTTCTAGTTCGTCTATAATTTAACAAAAAAAAGAATAACTGCTAGTAAAACCATTTATGAAATGTGACACATACGTTATGCAGTTGTAACTTAAGAAATGTTTGAACAAAATGTAATTAAAAGTGAATGAACAAAGTGGCCAAATACTTATTTGTGTTCAAAGTAATAAATTTAATGCAAATATTAGCACGCATCCGGGAAACACGCCCAAGGTCCACAGGGTTGCAACGTTCAGTGGAAAGCAGTCACGGTTCACTTACGGCTTTACAAAGCAAGTTATTAAACAAATTCCGAGCAATTGTTGATTTTGAATGCGAATAAAACCTACTGATAAATTAGGTCATTAATCCAACCTGTAAAATTACTTTTTGTGTTGCTTCCAAAACTCCATCGAAGCTCTGTAGTAAAGTCACCACTACTTTACTAAAGCATGACTAGACTTGACTGACATGAACTGTACTTGACTATGACTGGACTTTAACTATAACTATAGCTACGAGGACACTTATTTAACATTTAAAACTTGAAAATATAAAATACTTGACACTGACAAATGCTTAAAACGCGACACCAAAACCAAAGAAAAAAAAATTCTTAGTGTTGATGTTGACACAGTAAACCTTCATAGTAGACCAAACTATTTCTTCACATTTCTAAAGATCAACATGATTTATCCACGCTTCGCATACAATCTCAAAACGTAACCACGTTATGGTTTACTCACGAAGAGTAACTTGGTAAATATGCCTACCGTCGTACCCAGCAAGGTCGCGTGTCGCAACGACCGGTTGGGCTTTCTTGAATGGAGAGAGTGGTCACGTGGACTTATTTGATATTGAAATAACTAACTGTTTGATTGAAGATACCGTTTTGCTATAGATTGATACCAATGTAGTGACCACTATATTGACTAGCAGCTCGCCCCAGCTTCGCACGGGAAAACAAAACTCGATTAATATTATAAATTTATCGATTCAGTAGTTTCGGAGCCTATTCAACACAAACAAACAAAAAACTAAATATTTCCTCTTTATAAGATGTAGATGACAACTGTAATAGTTAGACATATGATATAGCGGACTTATTTGTAGCTGTCAATTACGTGGTAAGTAAGGATTTTTTCAATTTTTTCACAGTTTGGCTTACATTATTGAATTTTCCATTTCCTTTTTCTAAATTTTTTTTTTTTTTATGGTTGTCAGGCTCGGTGTTTGACCTCAGCTCACCTGATATTAAGTGAAGGCGTGGTCAAAGATGGTAAAGCACACCTAGCCTGGAATGGAACTGGCTTTAATTTTCCATTCTAATTGTTTTTTACATAAAATATTGCCTATGCCCATCACGTATAATATAGCATTCTAATAATGAAAGAATTGTTAAGATCGGCCCTGTAGTTTCGGAGCCTATTCAATACAAACAAACAAAAATCAAATCTTTCCTCTTTATAATAGTACCTATAGATATAGATAGATAGATAAGGTTATCAACATCGCGTAGTAGTTAATTCTTCTTATTTTCGTAATCATTTAAGAAGAAGCGGGCGCAAGCTAGTTCTCCATCTAAGACAGCCATTCTAGCAATGATAACTATAAATTAACATGATAGCATCTATTACCATTTTGCTCTAAATACAGGTTTAAATACACTATTGTTAGTAGGTGGTGAAATAACAATCTTCATCATTAGGGCCTTCGAGAACCATAATATAATCAATCTATTTCTTTGATTAATGTCTACCAAGCTCAAAACATCATGACCTTATTTTAATAACAGAATAAACTTTCTAAAATTATAATGCCATGCTATTGAATAAGTTAGATGAAACCCTAATTTTGTATATGAAAAACCAATTCAAATATCCTATTACTAAACTTTCTAATCTAAACTTGATTATGCGAAAATATGAGTCATTTCTCTTGCGATAACAATTTTAATGTTTACGCAAATTATATGGCATCTGAAAAAGTATTTCTCTTCATAACTTTTCCGTGAAAACTTTGATATATATACGAGGTTGTGGAACTCCCTGCCGAAATCTGTGTTCCCTGTTAGGTATAATGTGGGTGCCTTCAAATCTAGAGTAAATAGGTTTCTTCTAGGCAAGCGTGCTCCATCTTAGACCATACTACTGCTTAGCATCAAGCAAGGTGTGGTCAATCGTGAACATATTTTGAATTTCAAGAAATGTATGTTGTATATCCATATACAACATTTACACATGTCTTGCTAGCTTTCTGTATTTCAACACAAAATTATTCCAATTTGATCAGAGATGTTTTCGTTTTACTTAATATTATGCCGAACAACTCACAGTTTAATTATATCGGATACTCCGATTATAGTTTCAACCGCGTTCGGTGGCCTTCTTCATGGAGACAAAGCTGAGTACAACGCGCGCGCGGCCTCGTTTTGCTTTGCACTGCGAGCCGCTACGCGCCTCGTGCGTAAAGACAGCGGTTACAAGGCGGGCACGAGGGTGATAAAAGATCAAAAGTTACTTACATGGACTCCGTAAGAGAACGTATACTTGGGATGAGGGTCAAACTGATCGTGAGCATCTCGTAGGTCGGCGTCTCTATTATAGTGATGCAACGCCAATGGATTTGCTCTGAATGGCTGCTTTATCTTGTCTATTCTGTATGGCTCTGCTGTTTCTTCATTCTCTTCTAATTGTTTATAGTGTCCGCCATTTTGATGTGGCCTTGACTGGAAATGATATTTCTTGGGCGGGCTTGTCCTTAACTTTGTCAGGACTAATTGTGACTGGGGCAATCTGTACCCTTTATAAACTCCTACAGGTTTCGGTCTCGACAGCTCCTCCAAGCCTTGTCCTTGCTGTTGTTGTTGAGTGTACCCTGTATATTCTTCTACTGTTTTCGGGTAATACCTTTTAAACTCTTGGTTTTGATGATAAGGTTTATATTCGCCTATATAGCCCGGTTTATTAGATACACTTGATATGGCGCGTTCTCTTTCATGTTCTGGCAGCTTAGTATCAGGGTCGTCCAAATATCCGAGAAGAGCTTCTTCTAAAGTGCTGTAGGTGTTGTAAGCATATTCTGGTTCCTTGGCTCCTGGGCCGGTGTCGTCATATTTGTTTTCTAGTGCAAATCTTATCTGTGCTTCGGAGGCTGGTGAGTAGAAAGGCAGCGGGTAGTAGGCTTTGGTGACAGCTGCTAGGGAGAGTAGGATCGGTATCTGTGAATGGAGAAGATTACGGTTACTTTATTGTACACTAGATGCGCCCCGCAGTGTTACCCGCAATTAAAAAGTATGTCCTTTTTTTAACCCCTTGTATGCAAAATTTCATTTTGATCGGTTGAGTAGTTAGGGCGTGAAAGCGTAACAAACAAACACTGCAAAACCGCAGGCATGCCGGCAAAAATTAGCCTATGTCATTTTCTGACCGCTTAAATACCACTATCTATGCAAAAAATCATGTTGATCTTTTGCTCTAACAAAAATAAAAACAAATCTATCCCAAGGGAACCATACATTTTACCGGGATTAAAAGTAGCCTATGTGCTATTCCAGACTATAATCTCTGTGCCAAATTTCATCCAGATCCGTTCAGCCGCTCTAGTGTGATTAAGTAATAATCCATCCATCCAAACTTTCACATTTATAATATTGTTGGCATTTTGCATTAAAAGTTAACAGTATGAGAGGAATGCCTAATTCAGAAACAATGTCGCAGGAAGCGATGATAGTTTTGTAAAAGCCAGTTAAAAAGTATTTAGATTTATAGGCAAAAGTAGCGATGGACGCCCCTCAGAGTCGATGGAGTAACGATATAAGCAAGACAGTAGTGGAAACGAAAAGGTGAAGATTGGATTAGGTGAATCAGATGATGATGATTTTAAGTTTTCATGTTACAGAACGGCGATTAAACAGCGTGTTATCAAAATTAATGACTTTTTGTGAAGGTTAACAGTAAAGGTCATTGCGCCTTAAAGTAACAATAATAATATTAATTTATGATTAAAGACAGCACTGCCGGTCAAAATATTGCTATTTTATTACGGTTTTGCAGCAATTATCACTGACCGTGTTTTAACGTTTACCATAGTTTCCGCTAGTTAAACTCATAACCGTGTAACTTTCTGCTATCCAATACTAGTCTCTATTGCTTCGCCTACAGAGACTTTGCCACACACAAGTTTTTTTAGTAGTAAGTAGTTCAGTTAAGTAACTTTATTTGTGTTTGGGGCAGTTGATGCTAATGAATGTTTTCACTTGTTTTCTAGTGCGATTAGTTCTGTATTCCATGTTATGTAAGAACCGGATGATTCCCACGTGATTAAAGAGATTTTTTGTTGAATATAGTTTGTTGTGATCATGCACTTTTCTCAAAGTCACTTGGATTTACGTTAATTACAGAAGTGAGAATGAAAAAGATAATATGATTTATATTAACAACGAAGTAATTCAGGATTACATGGAAAGGTGAAAAATAGTGAAATATGACAGCACTAAACGAAATGAGATTATTGAACTCAAAAAAAAATAGTGTAAAAAGGCAGTACCTACCCACTAAACGAAAAGAGCTTATTGCTGTTCTTTAAAAAGAAGTGAAAAGGCAGTACTAAGGGAAACTAGATTATTTTACTCGATAATTATAATGAAAAAGGCAGTATTGAACGAAACGAGATTAAAAATAGCGAAGAAGTCAGTTCTAAACGAAACGATGTTATTTAAATAATCATCAAAAATAGTAAAAAGGCAGTATATACTGAGGGAAACGAGATTATTGTAAGCATGAATAAATAATGAAAAAAGGCAATATTGAACGAAACGAGATTAAAAATAGCGAAAAAGGCAGTTCTAAATGAAACGATGTTATTTAAATACTCATTAAAATAGTAAAAAGGCAGTAGATACTAAATGAAACGAGAATAAAAAATTGTTAAAAAACACATGTGACGGTGTGGTCGAAGATGTTAAACACACTTAGCCTAGAATGGGAACTGGCTCTTAAGTGACTCTGTCGGAACATACTGGTATGTGCTTAGGTCAATTTTCAATTAAAGGGTGGCAGCTACCTAGCCAAGTACTAGAACGGAATACAAACGACATTATAAGTATTCAACCTAAAACGCTGGCTGGCTAAAAGAAGGAGAGACCGTCTCACCGAAAGAAGTCTCTAGATATAGATACAACAGCCAGGAAGATACAAAGAGAGTAAAATGTATTTTAGAGCTCAAGAATAATAGAGTGGAACGTAAAATAACAGATAACTAAAACAATCAGCCATTCAAGTTGAAACAATGCAAATACAACGCAACAACGGAATTCCGAATTATTCACTCGGTTGAGAAATTATTGATATGAATAGTCGATGCATTATCAGAGATCAACATTTCCATATTGTTTATATGGGTCTGCTTACGTTTTATACATTTTTGTGGCGATGACAACTTGGTAGTTAGCACGGTCGGTTCGCACGCCGAAGGACGTGAGTTCTAACTCTTTCTAAATAAGTAAATATATTGTTTTGAAATGTTAAAGGAAAGTGGGCTAAGGCTGCTAAACATTTTGGAAATTAACCAATTTTGAAACTCATTTTTAAAGATTCACAAATATACATGCAAATTAGATAACTTTATGGATTTTTTAAAATGGAAATTTTGTATTTTGAAGATGGATTTTGGAGCAAGGTTGCGCTTGTTATGCAGTTTTGAAATTGAGTAGGCCTACTAATTTGAAATTCTCTGGTTTATGCAACATTGTATACTTTCATCATAATAATTATAAGAATACTGCGCGGTCGAGGTTAGACGGATTGACTCTTTATACTGCTCATAGCAATATTTACACATAATTATAATAATAATAATAATAATGAATAGTGCTGAATAACTGGAATAATAATAATATAACTCTTTATTGAATACACCAAATTACAGAAAAATATAAAAATAAAGACTTAAAACTAATGTAACAATTGGCGGCCTTATCGCTAAAAGCGATCTCTTCCAGGCAACCTATATCAAAATTATATATAGGCAAATTATATCAAACAAGCGGACGTCTCGCGGTTTCACCCGCGTAGTTCTCGTTCCCGGAAGAATACAGGGATAAAAAGTAGCCTATGTCACCCGGGGAGTGTAGCTTCCCAACGGTGAAAGAATTTTTGAAATCGGTCCAGTAGTTTCGGAGCCTATTCAATACAAACAAACAAACACACAAACAATCAAATCTTGCCTCTTTATACTAGTATAATTATATAGATATAGATATAATGTAATACAAGCTGTCTCTTCCAGACAACTATACTATAGACTCTATAGTAAGGTTTGCCTCTATAGTATAGAGAGTATTATTCAAAAGAATAAGTATAGGATTATTGTAGCGATGATAACTCAGTGGTTAGCGTGGTCGGTTCACTCACCGCAAGGCGTGGGTTCAAACCCCATTAATAAGCTTAAGATGCCGGTGAAGAGAAACATCGTAAGGAAACCATAGCATGGTGGTAGGGTACTTTCTAGTACTCGGCTGGCTAGCTACCACCTCAAGTAGAAAATCTGCCGCCAAACACCTAATAATGTGTTCCGGTAGCCTCACTTGAGAGCGAGACCCAAGGTAGGTGTGATTTACCATCTTCGACCACACCGTCACTTATCATCAAGTGATCTACACCGAGCTTGCCGGCCAAGTGCTATTCGAACTCGCGCACGAAGGGTTCCGTACCATTATCTATAAAAACGGCAAAAAAATCACGTTTGCTGTATGGGAGCCCCGTTAAATATTTATTTTATTCTGTTTTTTAGTATTTGTTGTTATAGCGGCAACAGAAATAGATTATCTGTGAAAATTTCAACTGTCTAAAAATCACGCTTCATGAGATACAGCCTGGTGACAGACGGACAGACAGACAGACGGACGGACAGCGGGATCTTAGTCTTAAAGAGTAAAACGGGACCAATAGGGTTAGGTACGGAACCCTAAAAATAATTTGGGATTAAAGTACTATGTAATAATTTCATTCTACTTAGCCTATATCCGCAGAAATACGACAATGTTTGGGATCGCACAGCTTACATGTTGGCCAAGGCGCAAGAGATTTCAATGAACGGCCTACTTATTTTAATGTCTTGTTTACGCCGTGCTGTAGCAAAGTAGGCCTTAGGGTCGGAGTACAAAGCTCGGTGTACGATTTAACTTAAGTCATTTTGCAGTTAGACGCAAATGTTTCTTGTTTCGTGTTTTCATAGAAAGAGTGGTACGAACAAACATTGTTTTTGCAGATTTCAATAAAAAAACTTCTAGTGCCAAAAAGTTATTTTGAGCATCATTACTAATATTATGTTGCGTGTTGTAGCGATAACAGTTCAGTGGTCGGATCATACGCCACAGGGCGTAGGTTCAAATTCCAATAGTGACCAGTAAAGAGAAACATCGGAAATCGTGTTAGGGTATTTTATAGTAGATATTTTGTAGCGATGAGAGCTCAGTTGTTACCGCGGTAGGTTCGCATGCCGAAGGGTGTGGGTTCAAAAAACCCCATCGTGAGGAAACCATAGCATGGTGGTAGGGTACTTTTTAGTACTCGGCTGGCTAGCTACCACTTTCAAGTTGAAAACCTGCTGCCAAGCATCTTACGGTGTTTCCGGCATCTTTACTTGACAGCCAGTTTCATTCCAGGCTAGGTGTGCTTTACCATCTTCGATCACACCTTCACTTAACATCAGGTGAGCTGTGGTCAAACACCTAGCCTTAAAAAAAAAAGTACTCGGTTGACTAGCTATCTCCCTCGAGGTGAAAATCTGTCGTAAATCACCTAACGGTGTGTCCAGCTATTTGAGAGCTAGTTCCCTTCCAGGCTAGGTGTTTTTACCATGTTCGACCACACAGTTTTGGATGTGCGTTTGACTAGTAATGTTTGTTAGTTTGTTTAGATCAAATCTTGCAAGTTGATATAAAATATAATCACTTCTGATCCTACGTTGTTGAAACTTAACACATTGTTTCAGCCTGATGATAATGCTTATGTAAGCATGACTTGACTCTACACCTTGGATTGGCTTCAAACGAAGAAACTCCTTTGGCCGTTTTAAATTGCCCCAATAAAAGCTAATTTTTAAATGTTTTTTTACACCATCGTGATACATACTTCCAAAATCCGTAAAAGCCTTCCACTTTACTGGACCATGACTTATTTGTGACTTGGATTATGACTAGCATTTGTTTTTGTAATGAAGTTCAACTGTAATTGATATCGAAGGTAAAAACAGATTTTAAAGGCCCTTAGACAGAGCATAATTACAAAGTTTATATAAACTTTTATCTTGAATGATTAAAACCAGTTCAAAATGGTCAAGCACCTTTTACTCTTACGTAAAAATATTGAAATTACAACATGACTACAATCCACGTGAAATTAAATACTTTTTTACTTTTATTTTTAGCTGCGTTGTTTAAAATCTATACGGTAATTAGTACCTAACCACAATAGAATTGATAACTACTTTATAAATTGTAAGTAGGTACGAGAGATAGGGTTTCTTAGTTTTATTTAGTATCAGAAAGCCTTAGTTTAAGTACGACCTACACTTGGCTAGTTTTTTAATTCTAGGATGTTATACTTGACAGTTTGCATTATAATCGCACTAGGGGATTTTGGCGGGAACGCGGGAAGAGTCGTGTCGCTCCGTTGTATTTTTTCCAAAACTAGTGTTTTGTCGAGTGTTTTTGCATAAAAATGGTGGTGTTTTATTCATAAAGTGCCGAATTACAAGCGCGAGTGTGAAAATGATATAATGTGGTGAAACATGAGTTTTCGTGTTGCTTCCAAGACTTCATTGAAGCTTTATAGTAAAGTCGCCACTACTTTACTAAAGCATGACTGGACTTAACTGACACGAACTGGACTTGACTAAGACGACTTTGACGATAGCTATAGCTAAGATACAGCAGAAATAACACTTAAGACAAGGCAGTATGGCTTTATAACTTTAGCCTGCCCGAAGGGGCAAATTATAAAAAAAAAAACGCACTAATTTTGTTTACTAGAAAGTGTTACCGTTCTTTAAAAGAATAAAAACTAAAAAAAAACTGGAAAAAAGCTTTGGATTTCTTAAATTGCGTTGGGGGTTCCCTTTCATTTCTTAGGAAAGCCTTCCTGAACATTGGTACTATCAAGAAGAGAATAAATATTTTTTAGTTTGTTATTAAAAAGAGATTTGAACACTTACCGCGGATAACATCATTTTAACTATTAAAAACTAAACTGTCACTGGCAACACAATCACAGTAAATAAACGGATCGCTTCATTCAAACATCGAACTGATTTAAATTCAAATTTGGAACACAAGTAACCGCCACAGACGTCCGTAAGTGAGTGACGGCGAGTAAATACGCAAGCACGCGATCGCACGTAGTTTTTATGCAAGTGGCCAGTGCCGATGGTCGCATAAAGCCTACGACAGTCCTAATTAAAATTATCACCAGTGGCGCCACCATCACCCATACTAACTTTATCCTATTCTATGTCATTGCTATACATTTGCCGCGTTAGTTCCGAAAAACGCCACAATCCAAAATATTCACGATTTAAAATCGATATGTGTATTGAACCATCTATCAAGAATTCGGAAGTAGTATAATAGGCTACTTGTAAAACACAGAGTGTTTTTCACGGTTTCCGTACATTTCGTAATGGTTTTTGGTTATTTGGAAAGTTTAGTTGAGAAATGTAACGTTTTAATTCGAATTGGTATAGTTTGCCATATTATTTTTTTTTGCATTTGAGAGTATCATTGTGTTCCAAGTGGCAGCAGTGTGTAAACATTACTGTGTTCCGTTTTGAAGGGAACTACAGCTGTTGAAACTAACCATCTGCACCCTTACCATGAGTTGCTGTCGAAAACTTACTTTAGTCGCTTGCGAATAAACGACCATCGAATAGCTTGACAACTCTTTTGCCTCATTGGTGCCTTAAGAGCTGAAGGGTGTGGGTTCGATTCCCGCTCAGGACAAACATTTTATGTATCAACAAATGTTTGTTCTCTGTCTGGGGGTTCTGTAGGTATTATAAGTATGCATTTACAAAAAAAAAAGTATTTATGTATTCTATCAGTTATTTGACTTCCATAACACAAGCTCTGCTTAGTTTGGGGCCAGATGGCGCTGTGTGTAATGCCCTACGATATTTATTTATTTATAGCTAGAAATTACTGGGCTGTTGAGACTAAACATCGGAAGTCTCAAAGTAATGAGCGCCAAAGCAGTGATGCCATGAACTTTGTTTTATTACTCAAAGTTCTGAGTATCGCTGCAATGGTCATGGACATGCGTTATCTCGTACTATCAAGTGAGCGCCACGTATGTCTCATTATTGTTACGTAAAAACTATTTTAAATAAAATTTGCTTCCACCTTTTTATGGCCCTTCATCATGAGCCAACATAGATCAGTATACCGGTGTGAAGTTGGCGGCCAAATCTAGCAGCCTATAATACGACCAAATTAAAATGACTTTTTTGTGAAGTTAGCGGCCAATGCCTTAATGACCTCTGATCCTTTAAAAACTTTCATGAATGTATTACAGGCGACTTCTGAAATGTGTACACTATATAATAATGACATAAAACCTTGAAATGACAATTTATATTGCTTAATTTTTGGGAACATCGATTTCCAACAGACAAACATATTGAGCCAAACTGCCACCTGTAAAGCTCTGAAATCATGAATCTTTGCTACTTAATAGCATTAACAGATATATCCTGCAACTGAAAACACGAAAGCCAATGCGGCAGTCTGCATTTGAAATCCTGAAATGAGCATTCAAATGCAACGATCAAATTTTTTTGCGTTTCCGTCGATGGAAATGTTTCGAGTAAAACCTGAAAACCTATGAAATACCAAAACTATATAATTCATATGAAAGCTAGTAAATGCAGCTACTAAAAAACAATTCATTTTCAGTGATCCCATAAACGTCTCAGGCCGAAATTTTCAGCTGAAAGTGCAACGGAAGCAATATTAGCCGGTGAAATATTGGCTGCTGGTGATTTTAGACCTGTTTTCGCCCGAAAATTGTTACAAAACTTTTTCAAATTGTAAACGAGTAAAGTAGGCTTTCATATAAACTCTATTTCAGCCCGATTTGAAAGTCGTGCAAACTTAAAGCTTACACGCGAAATATGCAAGTGTCGATTTTGAACTGAAAAGTTTGTACGCCAAACTGCCACCTTTAAAACTCTGAAATCGTGAAACATTGCTACTTCATAGCATTGATAGATATATTATTTAACTGAAAAAAACAAAGAAAATGCGGCAGGCTGCATTTGAAATCCTGAAATGACAATTTACATTGCTTCATTTTTTTTGCATATCGATTTCCAACAGACAAACATATTGCGCCAAACTGCCACCTGTAAAGCTCTGAAATCATGAATTTTTGCTACTTAATAGCGTTAACAGATATATCCTGCAACTGAAAAAACGAAAGCCAATGCGGCAGTCTGCATTTGAAATCCTGAAATGAGCATTCAAATGCAACGATCAAATTTTTTTGCGTTTCCGTCGATGGAAATGTTTCGAGTAAAACCTGAAAACCTATGAAATACCAAAACTATATAATTCATATGAAAGCTAGTAAATGCAGCTACTAAAAAACAATACACTTTCAGTGATCCCATAAACGTCTCAGGCCGAAATTTTCAGCTGAACGTGCAACGGAAGCAATTTTAGCCGGTGAAATATTGGCTGCTGGTGATTTTAGACCTGTTTTCGCCTGAAAATTGTTACAAAACTTTTTCAAATTGTAAACGAGTAAATTAGGCTTTCATATAAACACTATTTCAGCTCGATTTGAAAGTCGCACAACATTATAGTTTACACGTGAAATATGCAAGTGTCGATTTTGAACTGAAAAATTTGTACGCCAAACTGCCACCTGTAAAACTCTGAAATCGTGAAACATTGCTACTTCGTAGCATTAACAAATATATTATTTAACTGAAAAAATTAAAGGAAATGCGGCAGGCTGCATTTGAAACCCTGAAATGACAATTTATATTGCTTCATTTTTTATGAACATCGATTTCCAACAGACAAACATATTGAGCCAAACTGCCACCTGTGAAGCTCTGAAATCAGGAATTTTTGCTATTTTATAGCATTGACAGATATATCCTTCAACTGAAAAAACTAAAGCCAATGCGGCAGTCTGCATTTGAAATCCTGAAATGAGCATTCAAATGCAACGATCAAATTTTTTTGCGTTTCCGTCGATGGAAATGTTTCGAGTAAAACCTGAAAACCTATGAAATACCAAAACTATATAATTCATATGAAAGTTAGTAAATGCAGCTACTAAAAAACAATACATTTTCAGTGATCCCATGAACGTCTCAGGCCGAAATTTTCAGCTGAACGTGCAACGGAAGCAATTTTAGCCGGTGAAATATTGGCTGCTGGTGATTTTAGACCTGTTTTCGCCTGAAAATTGTAACAAACCTTTTTCAAATTGTAAACGAGCAAAGTAGGCTTTCATATGAACACTATTTCAGCCCGATTTGAAAGTCGTGCAACCTTAAAGTTTTCACGTGAAATATGCAAGTGTCGATTTTGAACTGAAAAGTTTGTACGCCAAACTGCCACCTTTAAAACTCTGAAATCGTGAAACATTGCTACTTCATAGCATTGATAGATGTATTATTTAACTGAAAAAAACAAAGAAAATGCGGCAGGCTGCATTTGAAATCCTGAAATGACAATTTACATTGCTTCATTTTTTTTGCATATCGATTTCCAACAGACAAACATATTGCGCCAAACTGCCACCTGTAAAGCTCTGAAATCATGAATTTTTGCTACTTAATAGCGTTAACAGATATATCCTGCAACTGAAAAAATGAAAGCCAATGCGGCAGTCTGCATTTGAAATCCTGAAATGAGCATTCAAATGCAACGATCAAATTTTTTTGCGTTTCCGTCGATGGAAATGTTTCGAGTAAAACCTGAAAACCTATGAAATACCAAAACTATATAATTCATATGAAAGCTAGTAAATGCAGCTACTAAAAAACAATTCATTTTCAGTGATCCCATAAACGTCTCAGGCCGAAATTTTCAGCTGAAAGTGCAACGGAAGCAATATTAGCCGGTGAAATATTGGCTGCTGGTGATTTTAGACCTGTTTTCGCCTGAAAATTGTTACAAAACTTTTTCAAATTGTAAACGAGTAAATTAGGCTTTCATATAAACACTATTTCAGCTCGATTTGAAAGTCGCACAACCTTATAGTTTACACGTGAAATATGCAAGTGTCGATTTTGAACTGAAAAATTTGTACGCCAAACTGCCACCTGTAAAACTCTGAAATCGTGAAACATTGCTACTTCGTAGCATTGACGAATATATTATTTAACTGAAAAAATTAAAGGAAATGCGGCAGGCTGCATTTGAAACCCTGAAATGACAATTTATATTGCTTCATTTTTTATGAACATCGATTTCCAACAGACAAACATATTGAGCCAAACTGCCACCTGTGAAGCTCTGAAATCAGGAATTTTTGCTATTTTATAGCATTGACAGATATATCCTTTAACTGAAAAAACTAAAGCCAATGCGGCAGGCTGCATTTGAAATCCTGAAATGAGCATTCAAATGCAACGATCAAATTTTTTTGCGTTTCCGTCGATGGAAATGTTTCGAGTAAAACCTGAAAACCTATGAAATACCAAAACTATATAATTCATATGAAAGCTAGTAAATGCAGCTACTAAAAAACAATACATTTTCAGTGATCCCATGAACGTCTCAGGCCGAAATTTTCAGCTGAAAGTGCAACGGAAGCAATTTTAGCCGGTGAAATATTGGCTGCTGGTGATTTTAGACCTGTTTTCGCCTGAAAATTGTAACAAACCTTTTTCAAATTGTAAACGAGCAAAGTAGGCTTTCATATGAACACTATTTCAGCCCGATTTGAAAGTCGTGCAACCTTAAAGTTTTCACGTGAAATATGCAAGTGTCGATTTTGAACTGAAAAGTTTGTACGCCAAACTGCCACCTTTAAAACTCTGAAATCGTGAAACATTGCTACTTCATAGCATTGATAGATATATTATTTAACTGAAAAAAACAAAGAAAATGCGGCAGGCTGCATTTGAAATCCTGAAATGACAATTTACATTGCTTCATTTTTTTTGCATATCGATTTCCAACAGACAAACATATTGCGCCAAACTGCCACCTGTAAAGCTCTGAAATCATGAATTTTTGCTACTTAATAGCGTTAACAGATATATCCTGCAACTGAAAAAACGAAAGCCAATGCGGCAGTCTGCATTTGAAATCCTGAAATGAGCATTCAAATGCAACGATCAAATTGTTTTGCGTTTCCGTCGATGGAAATGTTTCGAGTAAAACCTGAAAACCTATGAAATACCAAAACTATATAATTCATATGAAAGCTAGTAAATGCAGCTACTAAAAAACAATACATTTTCAGTGATCCCATGAACGTCTCAGGCCGAAATTTTCAGCTGAAAGTGCAACGGAAGCAATTTTAGCCGGTGAAATATTGGCTGCTGGTGATTTTAGACCTGTTTTCGCCTGAAAATTGTAACAAACCTTTTTCAAATTGTAAACGAGTAAATTAGGCTTTCATATAAACACTATTTCAGCTCGATTTGAAAGTCGCACAACATTATAGTTTACACGTGAAATATGCAAGTGTCGATTTTGAACTGAAAAATTTGTACGCCAAACTGCCACCTGTAAAACTCTGAAATCGTGAAACATTGCTACTTCGTAGCATTGACAAATATATTATTTAACTGAAAAAATTAAAGGAAATGCGGCAGGCTGCATTTGAAACCCTGAAATGACAATTTATATTGCTTCATTTTTTATGAACATCGATTTCCAACAGACAAACATATTGAGCCAAACTGCCACCTGTGAAGCTCTGAAATCAGGAATTTTTGCTATTTTATAGCATTGACAGATATATCCTTCAACTGAAAAAACTAAAGCCAATGCGGCAGTCTGCATTTGAAATCCTGAAATGAGCATTCAAATGCAACGATCAAATTTTTTTGCGTTTCCGTCGATGGAAATGTTTCGAGTAAAACCTGAAAACCTATGAAATACCAAAACTATATAATTCATATGAAAGCTAGTAAATGCAGCTACTAAAAAACAATACATTTTCAGTGATCCCATGAACGTCTCAGGCCGAAATTTTCAGCTGAACGTGCAACGGAAGCAATTTTAGCCGGTGAAATATTGGCTGCTGGTGATTTTAGACCTGTTTTCGCCTGAAAATTGTAACAAACCTTTTTCAAATTGTAAACGAGCAAAGTAGGCTTTCATATGAACACTATTTCAGCCCGATTTGAAAGTCGTGCAACCTTAAAGTTTTCACGTGAAATATGCAAGTGTCGATTTTGAACTGAAAAGTTTGTACGCCAAACTGCCACCTTTAAAACTCTGAAATCGTGAAACATTGCTACTTCATAGCATTGATAGATGTATTATTTAACTGAAAAAAACAAAGAAAATGCGGCAGGCTGCATTTGAAATCCTGAAATGACAATTTACATTGCTTCATTTTTTTTGCATATCGATTTCCAACAGACAAACATATTGCGCCAAACTGCCACCTGTAAAGCTCTGAAATCATGAATTTTTGCTACTTAATAGCGTTAACAGATATATCCTGCAACTGAAAAAATGAAAGCCAATGCGGCAGTCTGCATTTGAAATCCTGAAATGAGCATTCAAATGCAACGATCAAATTTTTTTGCGTTTCCGTCGATGGAAATGTTTCGAGTAAAACCTGAAAACCTATGAAATACCAAAACTATATAATTCATATGAAAGCTAGTAAATGCAGCTACTAAAAAACAATTCATTTTCAGTGATCCCATAAACGTCTCAGGCCGAAATTTTCAGCTGAAAGTGCAACGGAAGCAATATTAGCCGGTGAAATATTGGCTGCTGGTGATTTTAGACCTGTTTTCGCCTGAAAATTGTTACAAAACTTTTTCAAATTGTAAACGAGTAAATTAGGCTTTCATATAAACACTATTTCAGCTCGATTTGAAAGTCGCACAACCTTATAGTTTACACGTGAAATATGCAAGTGTCGATTTTGAACTGAAAAATTTGTACGCCAAACTGCCACCTGTAAAACTCTGAAATCGTGAAACATTGCTACTTCGTAGCATTGACGAATATATTATTTAACTGAAAAAATTAAAGGAAATGCGGCAGGCTGCATTTGAAACCCTGAAATGACAATTTATATTGCTTCATTTTTTATGAACATCGATTTCCAACAGACAAACATATTGAGCCAAACTGCCACCTGTGAAGCTCTGAAATCAGGAATTTTTGCTATTTTATAGCATTGACAGATATATCCTTTAACTGAAAAAACTAAAGCCAATGCGGCAGGCTGCATTTGAAATCCTGAAATGAGCATTCAAATGCAACGATCAAATTTTTTTGCGTTTCCGTCGATGGAAATGTTTCGAGTAAAACCTGAAAACCTATGAAATACCAAAACTATATAATTCATATGAAAGCTAGTAAATGCAGCTACTAAAAAACAATACATTTTCAGTGATCCCATGAACGTCTCAGGCCGAAATTTTCAGCTGAAAGTGCAACGGAAGCAATTTTAGCCGGTGAAATATTGGCTGCTGGTGATTTTAGACCTGTTTTCGCCTGAAAATTGTAACAAACCTTTTTCAAATTGTAAACGAGCAAAGTAGGCTTTCATATGAACACTATTTCAGCCCGATTTGAAAGTCGTGCAACCTTAAAGTTTTCACGTGAAATATGCAAGTGTCGATTTTGAACTGAAAAGTTTGTACGCCAAACTGCCACCTTTAAAACTCTGAAATCGTGAAACATTGCTACTTCATAGCATTGATAGATATATTATTTAACTGAAAAAAACAAAGAAAATGCGGCAGGCTGCATTTGAAATCCTGAAATGACAATTTACATTGCTTCATTTTTTTTGCATATCGATTTCCAACAGACAAACATATTGCGCCAAACTGCCACCTGTAAAGCTCTGAAATCATGAATTTTTGCTACTTAATAGCGTTAACAGATATATCCTGCAACTGAAAAAACGAAAGCCAATGCGGCAGTCTGCATTTGAAATCCTGAAATGAGCATTCAAATGCAACGATCAAATTTTTTTGCGTTTCCGTCGATGGAAATGTTTCGAGTAAAACCTGAAAACCTATGAAATATCAAAACTATATAATTCATATGAAAGTTAGTAAATGCAGTTACTAAAAAACAATACATTTTCAGTGATCCCATAAACGTCTCAGGCCGAAATTTTCAGCTGAAAGTGCAACGGAAGCAATTTTAGCCGGTGAAATATTGGCTGCTGGTGATTTTAGACCTGTTTTCGCCTGAAAATTGTTACAAAACTTTTTCAAATTGTAAACGAGTAAATTAGGCTTTCATATGAACACTATTTCAGCCCGATTTGAAAGTCGTGCAAACTTAAAGCTTACACGTGAAATATGCAAGTGTCGATTTTGAACTGAAAAGTTTGTACGCCAAACTGCCACCTTTAAAACTCTGAAATCGTGAAACATTGCTACTTCATAGCATTGATAGATATATTATTTAACTGAATAAAACAAAGAAAATGCGGCAGGCTGCATTTGAAACCCTGAAATGACATATTACATTGCTTCATTTTTTTTGCATATCGATTTCCAACAGACAAACATATTGCGCCAAACTGCCACCTGTAAAGCTCTGAAATCATGAATTTTTGCTACTTAATAGCGTTAACAGATATATCCTGCAACTGAAAAAACGAAAGCCAATGCGGCAGTCTGCATTTGAAATCCTGAAATGAGCATTCAAATGCAACGATCAAATTGTTTTGCGTTTCCGTCGATGGAAATGTTTCGAGTAAAACCTGAAAACCTATGAAATACCAAAACTATATAATTCATATGAAAGCTAGTAAATGCAGCTACTAAAAAACAATACATTTTCAGTGATCCCATGAACGTCTCAGGCCGAAATTTTCAGCTGAAAGTGCAACGGAAGCAATTTTAGCCGGTGAAATATTGGCTGCTGGTGATTTTAGACCTGTTTTCGCCTGAAAATTGTAACAAACCTTTTTCAAATTGTAAACGAGCAAAGTAGGCTTTCATATGAACACTATTTCAGCCCGATTTGAAAGTCGTGCAACCTTAAAGTTTTCACGTGAAATATGCAAGTGTCGATTTTGAACTGAAAAGTTTGTACGCCAAACTGCCACCTTTAAAACTCTGAAATCGTGAAACATTGCTACTTCATAGCATTGATAGATATATTATTTAACTGAAAAAAACAAAGAAAATGCGGCAGGCTGTAAATAATATATTCGTCAATGCTATGAAATAGCAATGTTTTACGATTTCAGAGTTTTACAGGTGGCAGTTTGGCGTACAAATATTTCAGTTCAAAATCGACACTTGCATATTTCACGTGTAAACTTTAAGGTTGTACGACTTTCAAATCGAGCTGAAATAGTTTTTATATGAAAGCCTACTTTAGTCGTTTATAATCTGAAAAAGTTTTGTAACAATTTTCAGGCGAAAACAGGTCTAAAATCACCAGCAGCCAATATTTCACCGGCTAGTATTGCTTCCGTTGCACTTTCAGCTGAAAATTTCAGCCTGAGACGTTTATGGGATCACTGAAAATGAATTGTTTTTTAGTAGCTGCATTTACTAGCTTTCATATGAATTATATAGTTTTGGTATTTCATAGGTTTTCAGGTTTTACTCGAAACATTTCCATCGACGGAAACGCAAAAAAATTTGATCGTTGCATTTGAATGCTCATTTCAGGATTTCAAATGCAGCCTGCCGCATTGGCTTTAGTTTTTTCAGTTGAAGGATATATCTGTCAATGCTATAAAATAGCAAAAATTCCTGATTTCAGAGCTTCACAGGTGGCAGTTTGGCTCAATATGTTTGTCTGTTGGAAATCGATGTTCATAAAAAATGAAGCAATATAAATTGTCATTTCAGGGTTTCAAATGCAGCCTGCCGCATTTCCTTTAATTTTTTCAGTTAAATAATATATTCGTCAATGCTACGAAGTAGCAATGTTTCACGATTTCAGAGTTTTACAGGTGGCAGTTTGGCGTACAAATTTTTCAGTTCAAAATCGACACTTGCATATTTCACGTGTAAACTATAAGGTTGTGCGACTTTCAAATCGAGCTGAAATAGTGTTTATATGAAAGCCTAATTTACTCGTTTACAATTTGAAAAAGTTTTGTAACAATTTTCAGGCGAAAACAGGTCTAAAATCACCAGCAGCCAATATTTCATCGGCTAAAATTGCTTCCGTTGCACTTTCAGCTGAAAATTTCGGCCTGAGACGTTTATGGGATCACTGAAAATGTATTGTTTTTTAGTAACTGCATTTACTAACTTTCATATGAATTATATAGTTTTGATATTTCATAGGTTTTCAGGTTTTACTCGAAATATTTCCATCGACGGAAACGCAAAATTTTTTTATCGTTGCATTTGAATGCTCATTTCAGGATTTCAAATGCAGCCTGCCGCATTGGCTTTCGTTTTTTCAGTTGCAGAATATATCTGTTCATGCTATAAAGTAGCAAAGATTCATGATTTCAGAGCTTTACAGGTGGCAGTTTGGCTCAATATGTTTGTCTGTTGGAAATCGATATGCACAAAAAATGCAGCAATATAAATTGTCATTTCAGGATTTCAAATGCAGCCTGCCGCATTTTCTTTGTTTTTTTCAGTTAAATAATATATCTATCAATGCTATGAAGTAGCAATGTTTCACGATTTCAGAGTTTTAAAGGTGGCAGTTTGGCGTACAAACTTTTCAGTTCAAAATCGACACTTGCATATTTCGCGTGTAAGCTTTAAGTTTGCACGACTTTCAAATCAGGCTGAAATAGAGTTTATATGAAAGCCTACTTTGCTCGTTTACAATTTGAAAAAGTTTTGTTACAATTTTCAGGCGAAAACAGGTCTAAAATCACCAGCAGCCAATATTTCACCGGCTAAAATTGCTTCCGTTGCACGTTCAGCTGAAAATTTCGGCCTGAGACGTTTATGGGATCACTGAAAATGAATTGTTGTTTAGTAGCTGCATTTACTAGCTTTCATATGAATTATATAGTTTTGGTATTTCATAGGTTTTCAGGTTTTACTCGATACATTTCCATCGACGGAAACGCAAAAAAATTTGATCGTTGCATTTGAATGCTCATTTCAGGATTTCAAATGCAGCCTGCCGCATTGGCTTTAGTTTTTTCAGTTGAAGGATATATCTGTCAATGCTATAAAATAGCAAAAATTCCTGATTTCAGAGCTTCACAGGTGGCAGTTTGGCTCAATATGTTTGTCTGTTGGAAATCGATGTTCATAAAAAATGAAGCAATATAAATTGTCATTTCAGGGTTTCAAATGCAGCCTGCCGCATTTCCTTTAATTTTTTCAGTTAAATAATATATTCGTCAATGCTACAAAGTAGCAATGTTTCACGATTTCAGAGTTTTACAGGTGGCAGTTTGGCGTACAAATTTTTCAGTTCAAAATCGACACTTGCATATTTCACGTGTAAACTATAAGGTTGTGCGACTTTCAAATCGAGCTGAAATAGTGTTTATATGAAAGCCTAATTTACTCGTTTACAATTTGAAAAAGTTTTGTAACAATTTTCAGGCGAAAACAGGTCTAAAATCACCAGCAGCCAATATTTCACCGGCTAAAATTGCTTCCGTTGCACTTTCAGCTGAAAATTTCGGCCTGAGACGTTTATGGGATCACTGAAAATGTATTGTTTTTTAGTAACTGCATTTACTAACTTTCATATGAATTATATAGTTTTGATATTTCATAGGTTTTCAGGTTTTACTCGAAATATTTCCATCGACGGAAACGCAAAATTTTTTTATCGTTGCATTTGAATGCTCATTTCAGGATTTCAAATGCAGCCTGCCGCATTGGCTTTCGTTTTTTCAGTTGCAGAATATATCTGTTCATGCTATAAAGTAGCAAAGATTCATGATTTCAGAGCTTTACAGGTGGCAGTTTGGCTCAATATGTTTGTCTGTTGGAAATCGATATGCACAAAAAATGCAGCAATATAAATTGTCATTTCAGGATTTCAAATGCAGCCTGCCGCATTTTCTTTGTTTTTTTCAGTTAAATAATATATCTATCAATGCTATGAAGTAGCAATGTTTCACGATTTCAGAGTTTTAAAGGTGGCAGTTTGGCGTACAAACTTTTCAGTTCAAAATCGACACTTGCATATTTCGCGTGTAAGCTTTAAGTTTGCACGACTTTCAAATCGGGCTGAAATAGAGTTTATATGAAAGCCTACTTTACTCGTTTACAATTTGAAAAAGTTTTGTTACAATTTTCAGGCGAAAACAGGTCTAAAATCACCAGCAGCCAATATTTCACCGGCTAAAATTGCTTCCGTTGCACGTTCAGCTGAAAATTTCGGCCTGAGACGTTTATGGGATCACTGAAAATGTATTGTTTTTTAGTAGCTGCATTTACTAGCTTTCATATGAATTATATAGTTTTGGTATTTCATAGGTTTTCAGGTTTTACTCGAAACATTTCCATCGACGGAAACGCAAAAAAATTTGATCGTTGCATTTGAATGCTCATTTCAGGATTTCAAAGGCAGACTGCCGCATTGGCTTTCGTTTTTTCAGTTGCAAGATATATCTGTTAACGCTATTAAGTAGCAAAAATTCATGATTTCAGAGCTTTACAGGTGGCAGTTTGGCGCAATATGTTTGTCTGTTGGAAATCGATATGCAAAAAAAATGAAGCAATGTAAATTGTCATTTCAGGATTTCAAATGCAGCCTGCCGCATTTTCTTTGTTTTTTTCAGTTAAATAATATATCTATCAATGCTATGAAGTAGCAATGTTTCACGATTTCAGAGTTTTAAAGGTGGCAGTTTGGCGTACAAACTTTTCAGTTCAAAATCGACACTTGCATATTTCGCGTGTAAGCTTTAAGTTTGCACGACTTTCAAATCGGGCTGAAATAGAGTTTATATGAAAGCCTACTTTACTCGTTTACAATTTGAAAAAGTTTTGTAACAATTTTCGGGCGAAAACAGGTCTAAAATCACCAGCAGCCAATATTTCACCGGCTAATATTGCTTCCGTTGCACTTTCAGCTGAAAATTTCGGCCTGAGACGTTTATGGGATCACTGAAAATGAATTGTTTTTTAGTAGCTGCATTTACTAGCTTTCATATGAATTATATAGTTTTGGTATTTCATAGGTTTTCAGGTTTTACTCGAAACATTTCCATCGACGGAAACGCAAAAAAATTTGATCGTTGCATTTGAATGCTCATTTCAGGATTTCAAATGCAGACTGCCGCATTGGCTTTCGTGTTTTCAGTTGCAGGATATATCTGTTAATGCTATTAAGTAGCAAAGATTCATGATTTCAGAGCTTTACAGGTGGCAGTTTGGCTCAATATGTTTGTCTGTTGGAAATCGATGTTCCCAAAAATTAAGCAATATAAATTGTCATTTCAAGGTTTTATGTCATTATTATATAGTGTACACATTTCAGAAGTCGCCTGTAATACATTCATGAAAGTTTTTAAAGGATCAGAGGTCATTAAGGCATTGGCCGCTAACTTCACAAAAAAGTCATTTTAATTTGGTCGTATTATAGGCTGCTAGATTTGGCCGCCAACTTCACACCGGTGATCAGTATATAGAATTTTTCACGTAATTTAGTGAGTTTTATGAACCATGTATACTCAGTAATATCCATAACCTACTACATGTATTAGAGATGCTTAAACTTGGATATTCTTTAACTATAATTCATAATCCATAATCCATTTATTTGCGCTTTGGGTAAGTACTTAGTCAATTAGTCGAGAAGCACCACAGACTACCTTTCGGCAATTAATTTAAATTAGACATTAATACAATAAAACAAAATGTCAGGAAGTACAAGATTAAAAACGAATGTCAAGCAAAATAATTTGTAATAATAATAATGTGACGTAACTCAGTGGCTCAGCGGTCGGTTCATAAGCCGTAAGGCGTGGGTTCAAAATCCAACAATATGCTTTAGCTGTCGGTGAAGGAAAACATTGTGAGAAATTCGAAGCATGGTGGTAGGGTACTTTGAAGTACCTACTCAGCTGTCTAGCTACTAGCTATGAATGGAAAAATGACCTGTAACTTTGGTGTTATTAATAAATGATTTGTATTTGTATTTGTATTTGTACCATCGTCTAGTTTAGCCTTACCTGAGAGCCAGTTCCATTCCAAGTTAAGTGTGTTTATCATCTTTCATACTATCACTCAACATTAGGTGATGTATAGTCAAACACCTAGCCGAGTCTTACTGTAGTTGGTGTTTTCAGGGTATTGTAAATGCAAAACTTTGTAACTAAGGTACGCAACTTTCCTTATGTATGTTTTTGCTATCATACAAGCAGTAGTGTGTAAATATTACCGTGTTTCAGTTTAAAGTGTACTGTGGTTAATTAATTTACAAGGATGAAGAGATTTACAATCGAAAGTGTCAAAGTAATGAACTAGCGATATCCCTAGACTTTGATTATTATTTACTCGTAAAACAATGTCCAGGGCATCGCTGCTTTGGCGCTCATTACTTTGAGACTTTCAATGGTTAGTCTCAACAGCCCAGTAATTTCGCTAGCTGCAGTACCCTTCAAACCGGAACACAGTAATGTTTACACGCTACTGCTTGACGGCAAAATACTTATCTGGTATTGCGGTGGTACTGGTACTTAATACTTCTGGGTAGGTACACTGCACTGATGGGTAGTCGTTAAGTTTAAAGCGGCTTGCCAGTCTCATTAAATTACACAAAAAAAAAATTAATAATTAAAAAAGTTTATTATTGCCAGTTTTTCCGCTCTGGATGCAGTTCCGAACATTTCCCAAACCTCGCTAATATCAATTTCATATGCTAATATATTCTCAGATGTCTGTTACTTCACTCTATTGTGAAATTTAATATTATGTGCAGTTATGAAAGTTTCAAATTGCAAATCGGCGCATACAATTTTGAGAATTTAAAAGTCAGTAGGACATTTCGCCCGTCATTGGGTTTTGGGCATGATTAGAATTATTAGCAGAACTTCTGAGTTAGATAATATATCGTACACCTTTTTTATTCAAGAGGACATTGGAACATCGATACCCTAAAACGGCAAAAAAACATGTTTTTGTTTAATATACCTATTTATTTAATACTAGCGGGCTGTCCAGGCTTCGCCCGGAAAAACAAAACTCGATTAACAACATAAATATAGCCTACAAGCAGACACCTCACAGTTTTACTCACGTAGTTCTCGTTCCCGTGGGAATACAGGGATAAAAAGTAGCCTGTCACCCGGGAATAGTGTAGCTTCCCAACGGTGAAAGAATTTTTGAAATCGGTCCAGTAGTTTCGGAGCCTATTCAATACAAACAAACAATCAAATCTTTCCTATTTATAATAGTATAGATAGATAGAATATTACTTTGTGTAGGCTCTTTGTCCAGCCGTTTAGCCGAGGAAACGCTACAAACAGACAGAGATGCAAAATTATTTTCGCTGACGGCTGGCTGTATGTATAGAAATCACAATAGATTAATTAGAGATGGTTATCAAATAAATGCACTTGCAGTTTAAGTATACTTTAGAATAAAATAATGTTTTGGAGATCTTTATTTTCCTTTTGTACAGATGGTGGTATGAATGCGTTCTGTAAGCATCATTGTGTTTCTTTAATTCAATATGTCTGTACTTCTCATGGGTGCTATCTACGGTCACTGCTTTTTGTTTTGGAAATTGTTCCACGTTTGGTCGCGAGCATATCTGCCTTAAGAGCTGAAGGGCGTGGGTTCGATTCCCGCTCAGGACATACATTTTATGTATCAACAAATGTATGTTCTGTGGTTGGGTGTTCTGTATGTATTATAAGTATGCATTTACAAAAAACAGTATTTATGTATTCTATCAGTTATCTGACTTCCATCACACAAGCTTTGCTTAGTTTGGGGCCAGATGGCGCTGTGTGTATAGTCCTACGATATTTATTTATATTACTCTTACATAATTACATACTCTATAACCCAATGATTATCATTGATGATTAGTGCTTTGAACACAACACAATTGGGTCAGCATTTGTATAAGGAACATGATAATAGGTACAATTATGTACTTATTGTCAAATAAATCCTTTCTAATTAATAGCTACATGTAATAAGATTAAACATGATTGTTTGTTTGTCCTTCATGATTTAAACGCTCACTGTATTTAATATGTTCAAAAATATGGCAGAGATTTATTTAAAAAATTAAAAATTGTGTAGTAAATAAATATTGGACGACATTTCACACAGATTTATCGAGCCCCAAACTAAGGAAAGCTTGCACTATATAAACTAAATAGCTGATAGAGTACTTATGTACTATTTTTCGGTAATACATACATCCTTATAACACACTAGCGGACGCCTCGCGGTTTTACCTGCGTAGTTCCCGTTCCCGTGGGATTACTAAAAAAAAGTAGCCCATGTCATCCGGGGATAGTGTATCTTCTCAACGGTGAAAGAATTTTTGAATTCGGTCCAGTAGTTTCAGAGCCTATTAAATACAAACAAACAATCAAATCTTTCCTCTTTATAATAGTATAGATAGATATATTTAAATAAATTAAATGCTAATTTGTTATGAATTCAATAGTAAACAACTATCATAATACGACCTATCCCAATAGTTTAGTATTTAATTTAAGTAAGTAGGTCATGAATTCTAAAATTTTAAATATTAACTTGTTTCTTAACATGACGTTTAATAACAAATTTTCAATGAAGTTGAAAGAAAGGGACGATTAAGGTGCGATTTCCATACATATAATTTTTTGCCATTTATGGACAAATGGAGCATAATTTTACAGTGAAATCACAGCTACTGGCATTTATTTTGGTCTTTATTTGCGGTAAATCACAATTGCTTGAATAAAACAGTAGATTATTAATAGAATAATCCACTGATAGAACAATCCACTGTTTTATTCAAGCAATTGTGATTTACCGCAAATAAAGACCAAAATAAAAGTTAGTAGCTCTGATTTCACTGTAAAATTATGCTCCATTTGTCCATAAATGGCAAAAAATTATTTGTATGGAAATAGAACCACCTTAAATGACTACACTATTATTCATTCAGAAATCTATATAGAACATAATCCGGGTGTGTTTCCATTGCGGATGTCGAAAATATCAATCATCTAAGCATTCTAGCTGCAAGGTTAATGTCCATTGCCGGATTTGCCTGCCTTTCGGTTATTGCACTGGGAAGTAGATATACAATTGCTTATTTTAATTTATTGAGGTAGGTATGTATGTGAAGTATTTTGGTAGGCCCGAAACTAATGGTCATTTTCAAGGTCAAACCCTGCAAATGAGGCTGTATCACGATATTGTCTCTTGTGTATGTGACCACGTTATCGTTAAATGAAAAACATATATATTGTTTTTTTATCTAATTAGTTTTTTTTAAATTATATCTTTGACATGCATTATTACCTATACTTACGACCGCTGTATAATGTACATGACTACACGAACGAAACGCGCGTCACGCCGTCAGCTGATCATCTGTTTTTGGTGACCGTGACTCTTGTAGTCCAAGGACAAAATTTCGACAACAATACCTTTTTTAATGTTTGCGTAAATATCGTTTATTTTATTTTTTCCGTACCATATAAGCCTAAATTATAACGTCATTAAATATGTCCGTCATTTAGAGAAACAGGCTGTATAAGATTAGGTATATATTTTGATCTATTGATATTTAGATCTAGACTTTGACATAGTTATTAATTTCGATTTAAATTTTTAATTTTATAGAATAATTAGTTTTTATAATATAAATTAATTAGATTTAATATTATTATTAGTTGTAATTCGTAGCATGCGGTATTAATCTAAATAAATAAAACAAAGTCGGGTTAGTTACATAATGTATGACTCAACAACGGCTAGACCTATTTTAATGATCTCTTATTTATTGGATTCGTCACCGCTCTGAATAGCAAAATAACTATTAAATTATCTGAAAAAATAAGGAAAGAAGTATTCAGTAGTGAAATCTCAAATTAAGTTCAGCTGAAAGTTAACACTAGGTACTTTCATCGACTATTAGGCGATACAAAGTTAGCCGGGTTAGCTAGTTTGAAATCCATACTATTATTATAAAGAGGAAAGATTTGCATTTTTGGATTTTTGTATGTTTGTAACGAATAAACTCAAAAACCGACCGATTTCAAAAACTCTTTCACCGTTGGGAAGGTACTCTATCCCCAGATGACATGAGCTACTTTTTATCCCTGTATTCCCACGGGAACGGGAACTACGCGGGTGAAACCGAGAGGCGTCTGCTAGTAAATAATAAAATTTGTTTAGCTTTTTGTTTTACTTAAATTTTTGTTCGTATTGAAAGTAGTATTATTCGGAATGCATTTTGTAGCATCTTTGTTGGAATGTAGGTTAACGATATGCCTTTGAATACGTTCGGTTTATGAACAGGTATAAAGATGAGGTCAAGCCATATTTACCGTATTATCTCATCTCATTAGGATGTTACCGCATAAAAACATGTTTTTGCTGTTTTCCGTGTAAGAAAGGTTTTTTTTAAGGTAAAAGTAATGAGACGAACGAGACACTCCCCTGATAGTGACAGATAACGCCTGTCCATGACCATTGCAGCAATACATGTCTGGGTGTTCTGTATGTATTATAAGTATGTATTTACAAAAAAAAGTATTTACGTATTCTATCAGTTATCTGACTTCCATCACACAAGCTCTGCTTAGTTTGGGGCCAGATGGCGCTGTGTGTATAGTCCTACGATATTTATTTATTTATTTACTATGTAATCATACATTTTTCGAAGGCTTAGTAACAGGGTACTGACAGTAAACATAATTTCCCCGAAGGCTTAGGGTAACAGGGTACTGACGGTGTGTAATCATAAATCAATTTTTGAAATCGTGCTTGATGTTCCGGTACCGTATGTAAGTAAATCCAAGCGTACGCAACGCATACCAATGTAATTACCGTACAGGCATGCACATGCGTAGGCGCACATAATCACTTAGAACAATTACGAGAGCACGATCGGCCTCCACGGCTCTAGACCTCAAACATAGATTATAGAACTTTTTTGCTTTGTAGAACTCCTTAGCAGAAGGTCGTCTATGTAGGTACTAACTATAAACATTACTGTGTTCCGGTTTGAAGGGCACTGCAGCGAAATTGCAGGGCTGTTGAAGCTAACCATCGAATGTTTCAAACTAATGAGGGCCAAAGCAGCGATGCCCTGAACTGTTTTACTTGGTGGTAGATCTCCTTAGCAGGAGGTCGTCTAGGTAGGTACCACCGCAGTACCAGTTATTCTGCCGCTAAGCAGTAGTGTATAAGCATTACTGTGTTCCGGTTTGAAGCAGCTAGCGAAATTACTGGGCTGTTGAGACTAACTTTATCAAAAGTCTCAAAGTAATGAGCGCCAAAGCAGTGATGCCCAGAACTGTTTTGCAATTCAAAGTTCTTAGTATCGCTGCAATGATCATGAAAAGGCTTGTCTTTCCATCAGGAGGGCGTCACGTTCGGTTGATTACTTTTACATTTAAAAAAAACTGTGTTACAGAATACGTCATCGCCTCTGAGAAATAACTAATTGACTAATGGTCAATTAAAGTTTTCTCCCTTTGAAGAAGTTTCCTTGAGTTAAATATTCCGTCGTACTTAAGTTACTTGTATCACAATAATAAATAAATATCCTAGGATCTTTCACACAGCGCCGGCTAGTGTACTATGGGAAACCAGTTTTTTTTATTGTTGACAGGCTAGGTGTTTGACCATAGCTCACCTGATGTTAGGTGAAGGTGTGGTCGGAGATGGTAAAGCACACCTAGCCTGGAATGGAACTGGCTCTCCAGTGAGGCTGCCGGAACACACTGGTAGGGTTAGGGTGGTAGCTAGCCAGCCGAATACTAAAGTACTACCACTATGCTATGGTTTCCTCACTATGTTTTCCTTCACCGGCACTCGGCAGCTCAAGCTCATTGTGGGGTTTGAATCCACGCCCTTCGGCATGCGAACCTACCGCGCTAACCACTGAGCTATCATCGCTACAAACAGATATGTAAAAAAAAAGTAAAATAAAATCAATAAAGCTGATTCTACATTAACAGTCTACTGTTACTTGACAATAGACACGCTATGGTCAAACATCTAGCCTGTCATCTAAACGATTGTACTTTAATCACTTTATGAAGCTATTGAACATGTTATGCTAAAATCACAACCCGCGTTCTTTGTAACCGGGTAAAAGTTTGACGATTTCTACAACTTTTTCTATTCACCCACGCGAAAGAAACCACGGGCCACTAGTATGTATGTAATGAAGGCGTAGGTATTACAGAAAACATATGAGCAAGTAGGCATGTTAGTAATTTAGACTCAGGGTCACAAGTCATGAGATTTTAGTAATTAATTATACACATTTTGATCGCTATAAAATGTGTTGATACGGACATTTCATGGCTATCACAGATCGCTGCAATAAAATAGTGCCGAGTATTACATTAGACTTAGGATAGAAGGTTTTTACAACCGAGTCAAAAAAGAAGGAGGTTATCAATTCAGTTGTATTTTTTTTGTCTTTATTTTTTTAAGTTTGTTAGCGCTGACCTCTGTCATTCATAAACCGATTTAGAAAATTATTTCTTTATTTGAAAGTATAGTTTCAGATTGGTCCCATAGAAATTTCATCAAAATCGATTTCCGTAGTTTGATTTTTAATCAAAATAAATGAAAAAAATAACAGAGTGGGTGTTCCCTGAAAGATACAACCTGGGTGTCTTCAAGTGGAGAGTGAATCTATATTTTCTAGGCAAGTGTACATCGTAGACCGCATCTTCTACTAACATCAAGTGAGGTGGGGATCAAACGCAGTTTCATTCCAGGCTAGGCGTATTTACTATCTTCGACCACACCGTCACTTAACATCAGGAGAGCTGTGGTCAAACATTATGCGGTTATGCTGAGGTGAGCCCCTATTTTGTAACTGTTTGTCTCTATTTGTTGTTTTTTTTTGTTTTCTTTTTGTATTGTTACAAAATAAAATTATTTTCTTTCTTTTCTTTCTTTCTTTCAAACAACTAGCCTGCAAACTAGAAAAAAACGCAAGCATATTTGTTATTTAAACACCGGCCAAGTGCGAGTCGGACTCTGGCACGAAGGGTTCCGTACCATCTATAAAAACGCAAAAACATACAGTTGTATTTGTTGTAACAGTACCTAATACAAATCGTCTGTGAAAATGTCAACTGTCTAACTATCACGGTTCATGAGATCCCGCCTGGTGACAGACGGTCAGAGAGACAGACGGACGGACAGCGAAGTCTCAGTAATAGGGTCCCGTTTTACCCTTTGGGTACGGAACCCTAAAAAAGAAGTAAGTAACTGAGGCCTTGCCTAGTACAAGCCTAATCTCCGACTACAAAATACGTCTACACATATTGGCTGTTGTCATCGCCATATTAATCCGCCAACTGTCCACAAACTTACTGAGACTTTACCTATCTAATCCAATACTATTTTCCTCTCCTACATAATTCATTCACCAGCCGTTAAGTACAACTTAAGTGTATTGCACATCCAAGAAATATAGGAGCTTAAACGGGCGCGTTAGAAAAATCATCTAATTCCACCCCTGAGGGGGCCAGAGGGGTACTGAAGGGGCGGAGGGAGGGTTGGTCCGATCCATCACAGCCCCTGTCACATGCCATTAGTACGGCCTACGGGGTACGGCCGGTGGTAAGTGCTAGATACTGAGAAATAAAATGATAAAAATACTAGAAATATTGATTTACTAGCTGCGCCCCGCGGTGTTACCCGCTACATGTTTTAAGGATAAAAAGTAGTACATGTGTTAATGCAAGATCTCAGCTACTTCCATACCAAATTTCATCCAAATCCGTTCAGTAATTTTAGTAGGATTAATCCGACATCTATGTATGTAAAATTTTTGGGAAATAAAATTTATTTTATGCGGGTAAGTACCAATCATTTACATTTACCTCTAGTGAGATAGTATTAGCGAAATTTAGAATTCATTAGATATTTACGATTATGACGAGTTATCATCATCAGCCCTTTGCCGTCCACTGCTGAACGTAGGCCACTCCTAATGCATGCCACTGACCTCGGTCGACGGCTTTCTATATCCAGTGTTTGACAGACAAAACTCTTTATTGTGCACACCAGAAACAGAAAAAAGTTCAGAGTACAAAATAACCTTATGAACTAGTGCCATAATTCGGTATGTAAAGAAAAAAAAACTTTACAGATTCCAAAACCATTTCGAAACATGTAGTACATTCCTGTACAATATTTTTACGTTTAAAACTCTGTAAACTATGAGGAGAGGGTTATTTTAATAAAAAACATAAATCAAACTTGACTTTTAATAGATGTCTCATGACGTCACCTCGTCGGGCCACTTTCATAGACTAAAGAAGAAATGGCAAACCAAAACAAAATTTGTCTATGTCAAGTCAACGGCGGTCATAATAATGTTTTCAATACACATACGTCGAGTTGTTTTTCGGTATATTGATACAAATATCTGGATTATTTTATTTTAAACGTTATTTGGACTCTGATATCGCTTTTATGACATAAGATTTGTTTACTTCATGTCATGAATTGTAAAAACCGAAGACGTGAAAGAATGGCTTTACAGCTTTAGCCTGCCCGATAAGGCAAATTAAAAAAAAACTTGTCAGTTCTGTTGTCAAAGTTAATCAAATGTGTCAAACCTTTTTGTTTTATATGGCAAAGGCATATTCTACATATTCAGCCGACCTCATGACGTCATAACTGTAAAAAGTTTGAAAACGTATTAAAATTAAACTACCGCATAGAAAGCCAAAATATTCAAATTTGTTTCATTAAAATAAAGTTTACTATCAGCAAAAAATATAAAATAAATACAAAAAAAACTTTATATACCGAATTGGCGGCAGTGCTTTATGCAGGTCATCACTCCCCCTGGCCGCAGGGTGTCTTGCACCGCACGCGGTCTCCACTCTAGAATTTGTCTACTCCAACGGTTATCGGTTCTTCGAGCAGTGTGACCAGCCCACTTTAGTTTACTAATTCTTTTAATTACAAAAAGACTGCAACAAGTCAATCACTTGAAGTTACTCAACTAGACAGTAGGTAAACGGGGTAAACCTGTTACTCACTGGTTGGAAAAAGCATGTACTGGTAATATCGTAGTGCAAGCGTCAATTACATCCAGTTTCAGTACATGACAAAACACGCACATTCTAATTGCCTTATTTAAATAAATTGACTACAAAATATTGTCAATTAATCTATCTATGTATACTATAATAAAGATAAAAGATTTGATTGTGTGTTTGTATTAAATAGGCTCTGAAACTACTGGACCGATTTCAAAAATTCTTTCACCGTTAGGAAGCTACACTATCCCCGGGTGACATGGACTACTTTTTATCCCTGTATTCCCACGGGAACGGGAACTACGCGGGTGAAACTGCGAGGCGTCCGCTAGTTGGTTACCATAATTTGTTAATTGAATAATTGTATATTTAAAATTAAAATAAGACATGTACCAAGCTACCAAGTAATTTAAACGAAGACTGATAACTTTCTAATTAAATAAGCAAAATGAAATTATTAGTCTTAAAATAATAATGCAAGTTACACACGAAGATGAAATGTGCCGATCACTTTGATTTCCATTTTACTTTAATTTATAGCTTTAGTTCAAGGCGAAAATCGTATTATGCTATTTGACATTTTAATTTATATAGTACATAACAACTATAAAATTCGATATGTTATTCATCGAATTTACAACCAAAAAAGTTAATTATGTCTATCACTGGGTCTTAATCGCGCATAAAATACTACGTGAATAATTTTAAATATTTACCTCGAAGATTCGACCACAAGTTGACCACGGCTATTGCAACATGGCCAAAACGTCGAGTTAAATAAACAAAATAACTTACATATTATTGCGCGATGTGCATCGAAAAAAACAGTATGTAATTTTTTTAAATAATCGATATGATACGAATCATCATCATCATCATCCACATCCTTCTTTATCCCACTGCTGGACTCTCTCTTTTCATGCAATCTGTCTCGGTCCTGTGCCAATCTGGTCCAGGTTCGACCTGCGACGGTGACAATATCGTCGACCCATCTTGCGGCTGGACGAACACAAGTGCAAAATAGTAGAGGAGAGAGAGAGTGGTAGTATTGAGCGGGTATACAGTATGCGGCCGTATGAGTTTTTACCCCAGCAATAGAAAGAAAGAAAGAAATGAAACGATTTTTTTATTATGTAACACCACAGAACACACAAAGACAACAAACAGAGACAAACCGACAAAAATAGGAGCTCACCTCAGCATAATACTAAGAGGTGTGACCAGCGCTGGTCTTCCGATGAGCCCTTGTAATTCAAACAAAATAAACATAACAAAATTACCATAGTAAGAAAGAAAGAAAACATTTATTTTGACACACATGACACTACTACAACAAAAACAATAGTACTTCTAGTACAATAGTCATTGGCATTATCTGTTACCATAACCTGGAAGTTCTTATACATGTCATGTTTTTTTTATGTCATTACTTGTAACTACAAAAGTGTTATTAAAATATTAGGTAAAATACTAGAACTTACTCGATGCCGTACTCTCGCAAATTTCTCCCAAATAAACGTGTAAACAGCAAATATCTTCATCCAGTCGAGCTGATCCAGACAAACGGACACACTTTTATATAAATATAGGATAGCGGAGAATATACGTGACTAGCCTATAGTCTACCAATGGATTATGTAAGGTTTTTTTATGGCAAAAAATAATGAGACAAACGAAACGTTTGAACGTGATCCCAGTAAAAAAATCTGCACAAGACTACTCAGAACGATTAGTAAAAATAATGACATTGGTTCGGCGCATTTGTTCACTTTGAAACGTTTGATGCTGAGTTTCGTTAATCTTACGGTTTGCAGTACCTACCCATCGAAACAGTACATAATTATACATACTTTACCTACTAGTCTACCTTTTAAGGTCCAATAATTAACATTTTATTGGATTTCAAGGTACAAATTATCAAAGTAAAAAAAACAAGCAACATTTAAAATAATAAGTTATCTAAAAGGCCGCTACCAATGGGAATAGTTCCCAAAACACTGGCCCCATTGCCGCGTTGTATGGCAATACTCAAACGCTGGCCAAAATAAAGGCCAGCGTTTTGTTCATATGTGGCGTCGACTACTATTTTATACTTTAAATTGTAAATTCAGCAACCATCGTTAGATATGCTAAGTTTATTGAAATCTTTTACCTGAATACTGCCGATCTAAGGCGATGGTGCTTACCTAAACGACCACCTGCGAAGAGATGAATGATCTACCACCAGGGGCGTAGCTACCGCCATAACAGCCGTATCAATGATACGGGGCCCACGGGCTACAGGGGCCCCTAATAATGTCCTATCCATAATGTCACTTAATCTCGTGCTTCCCGGGACAAAAACACACAAAAAAACTGTCATATCGTACGACAGTTTTTTTGTCTGTCCATATATTTATCTGTATGACAACTGTCCATATAATCAATAAATATGTATTTTAATTTAATGCAAGTATTTTTGTTTCTTTTGTGAGAAATCTTTACCGTTCATTTGGGCCCCCCAACTAATTTTGATTCAGGGCCCCTCCAAAGCACGCTACGCCACTGCCTACCACCAAGGTTGATTGTTATAGTAGGTAATACTTAAGTATTGTTTTTAAAATAATGACAATTAGGTACCTACGTAAAACTATCTCGAAGTTTCTTAGCGGGACAAAATTAGAAAAGAAGTCATGCAGCATAATTTACCCCTATTTGTGTTGAAATCCCTAACTTTAAGCCACCACCGACCCGTGCACAGCTTATTGCCATCTACCGCATCACCCCGCAGTCAAATTGGGGTTAAAATATTTAAAGTGTTCAACCCTTAAAGTTGCTCGTTGCTGATTTATGAGCTTGGTTTAACTTGATTGTTATCAAATTTAGATCTTGTCACTCGTCATTTTTGTACTACTCTGTCTCTTTTTTATGTTGAACTGGCTAGGCGTTTGACTACAAATCACCTGATGTTGAGAGACGGTGTGCTTGAAGATGGTGAGCACACCCAGCCTGAATCAAAGCTTAAAGTTTCGCAAGCTTCAAGATAGGATTAAGCAACCATTTTATTTTTGCACTACACAAAAAAGTACAATCGAATGTACTGTCTAGTCTACTCTGAGACTACAAGATGATAGCTCAAGATAAATAGTTACCTACTTATCTCTCTATTGTAAGTATACAGTAACATGTTATAAACGTTATTGGCGAAGCGGCCTTGGTAGTTGTTTACTGTGGAGACTGGTAAAAAAAATACCACATTTCCTCGCTTTTTTTTATAGTTGACAGGCTATTTGACCACAGCTCACCTGATGTTAAGTGAAAGTGTGAGCAAATATGGTATGCTTTACCATCTTCGATCACACTTAATGCTGAAGCATTTTGTTTTATTGTTTATATCTGACAGGCTAGATGTTTGACCACAGCCCACATGATGTTAAGTAACGGTGTGGTTGAAACTGGTATGCACACGTAGCCTGGAATGGAACTGGCTCTCAAGTGAGGCTGCCGGAACACACCGTTAGATGCTTGGCTATAGGTTTTCAACTTGAAGGTGGTGGCTAGCCAGCCGAGTTCTAGAAAGTACTCTACCACCATGCTATGGTTTCCTTTACCGGCAGCTCAAGCTCATTGTTGAGGTTTGAACCCACGACCTTCGGCATGCGAACCGACCGCGCTAACCACTGAGCTATCATCGCTATTAAGCTTTACCATTGTTGTGATGATACGGTCTCTTCTGAGAGCCCAGTTTACACTAGGCCAATAGATTCAATACACCTATTCTAATCCGTAAAGTTTCGACAATGTCTGTAGGCGAACGTGCAAAGTTAGTGACAGTTACAATGTCAGACGTAAAGTTTGTGACACGCTGGTGATGGATCAGTTCCGAACTGTCGGTTCCAACACGCAGCCGGAGAAAACTTGCTAACAAAACTTGTTGTGCAGACCACTTTTTTTATTTTATACTGAAATGTCTTACTATGCTAAACGTCTTCTTTTCTTTCTTTCATGCTGCGGGGTCTTCAGCTCTGTTGGTCCAGTGCTTGTCGTACCCAAGTGTCTTCTCTTTAAGCGGCTCTTTTACGGCTGTAAACCCCTTTAGGGTAGAAGCAAGGGTACCTATCTGTACTTAGTTTCACAGATTGATAAATAATTAATTTATTAATATGAAACATTGGAAATATAATAGATTTTACAACTTCTTTTACTTGCGATTTTGGAGCTGTAGGTACCCTTAGTAAAATTAAGATTAGGTACTCTTTATTGTTCACACCAGAAAATATAATAATAACAGAAAAAGCTGCAACAGTTGGCGACCTTATCGCTTAAAGCGATCTCTCTCGGCCACCATAGTTAAAGTAGTTATTCACAATGAGTTTTCGGCTTAGGTAGTACTTTACTTAGTGGTAGATCTCTTTGCAGGTCGTCTAGGTCGGTACTACCGCAGTACCAAATATTCTGCCGCCAAACAAGCAAGCGGTAGTGTGTAATCATTACTGTGTTACGTTTTGAAGGGTAGGTACTGCAGCTAGCGAAATTACAGGACTGCTGTGACTAACAATCGAAAGTCTTAAATTATTACGATCGGCGATGCCCTGGACTTTGCTACCCAAAGTACCTACTGTGTATCGCTGCAAGGGACATAGATGTTAGGTAAGGCGTTATCTCTTACCATCAGGAGAACGTCACGTTCGGCTCAATACTTTTACATTAAAAAAAAACAAATCCGACAACCTACCTACCGTCCCGCGCAACTGCAGTTTTGAGTCAATGGTTTTAATATTAAATTCGTCACAAATATTCCCTTCGAAATTTTAACAAAAATCTCCTAATTTCGTCGTCCAACCCCAAAAAATCCATTTTTATTCAACCACGTGCGTTGTTCACAAAATCTGTCCTTCAGTGTCCCGGCTTGATGGATCACCTACACGAATTATCCTTTGCGCGGTAAGATTGACATTTTCGTTAGCGGTTTTTTTGCGAGAAATTGAGATGTGGATAATTTCAATAATGGTAGCGAAAGAGAAAAAAAAATATGGTTACGTAGATATACTAGGAAGTGTTGAAATAATAATGTAAAATATATTCTATTCACTCAAATTACGTTACATTAGCATTTTTTTAATTATTTTACCCACTTTGTCCCACTGCTGGGCAAAGGCCTCTCTCTCCCTCCCTTCCACGCCTCTCTGTTTTGTGCTATTGAGGTCCACTCCTTGTTGTGGGCATCGAGCTCATCTTTCCACCGTCTTCTAGGCCGGCCTGGTGGCCGTTTAACCTCCGGGACCCAGTCGGTGGTGGTTTTCGCTCATAGCTCCGCTGGCATTCGGCAGACGTGTCCAGCCCAGTCCCACTTTAGCATGGCAGCTTTTTGAGTCACGTCAATGATTTGAGTTTTGGAGCGCAGTACTGAGTTTTATATGCGGTCTAATAACCTTACGCCCAGTTTGCTGCGCTCCATCGCTCGTTGACAAACCGCGAGTGTGGACCTCTTTGCTCGATTGTCAAAGACCAAGTTTGAGCTCCGAATGTGATGCACATGCCCATGAGTTTATGATCATATTAAATGTTTATACTTATTTTTTTATTAATAGGTTCACAAAACTGGACATATACAAAGACATGCGTTACAATAATAAAAACAAAATGTAAACAATATGCATACGCCCTTCTTGGAGCGAACACAGCATGCGTAAACGATATTGTAATGTAACTATTTAAGAAATTTTAAACAAATGTCTCTTGAAGGAAAAGACAGAAACGTTAAATATACCTAAATCGTTACTGACGATGTTATATGACGCACACAAACGATACAGAGACGAGTGTTGACCATAGTTTGCACGAGTATATGGAAGCTTCATGTTTTTCTAGGTAAATGAGTACTGCTATATAATAGTTTCACAAAAAAGTGTCGATGTTGATAGCTCTCAGCTCACATCGGTGCTCTTATTAACTCGAAATTAGTTTCCACCGACTTTTCTATACATTGTGTAGATTTATAGTAAACGTAACAACTTGTTTAAGTTTTCAGACTCTAGCACAGAAATGCGAGAGCCATTGAACGATAGGAAAATATTAGTGATTGTGAGAATCTCCCCAAGTGCGATATAAAAGGACACGTCGCAAATCCGCAGCCGCGGAAGGCTAGCTATCGATCACCCTGTCAGCGGAACGAAACCAACACGCGCTATTGTGTACCTACGCAGTGCAGCTTTACATTGCTGCCCTTATAATGAGAACTACAAATAAGAAAGCGAGTGAAATGAGAGGACTGGAGTGCGGGGACTGAAGCAGCCATCGTCTGAAAGCTCATCCACATATACCTACCTACCTAATTGATTCATGGAAATTGGACACTGTGCAATTCACGCGATCCTTTTTGCCGTAGATATATCTACTTTCAAATTGTGGAATGATCTTCCTTCTTCCGTATTCCCACAGCATTGGGTTCTTTAAAAGATGTGTTAATAGAATCTTAAAAGGTCGGCAACTTATTTATTGTGCCCCTTTTATTGTAAGTAGGTATCCAAAGGCGACGGTGATTGCCAATCCGTCGGCTTGATTGCCACTTTTGACATAAAAAAACTATCTTTTAGTTAAACGTTGTAGATAAACAACATCCCGTTATCTTGTCTGCTTTTTTACAATCATAGGTAGGTATTTATACATTTTAAGGGTAGAGTGAAATTGCATTACTCGTAGTCGGATCAGACATGTTTTGTACTTCGTGGCTGATGTTGGTTTTTAATTATTTTATCTTTATATACCTACTTGTAATTATACTCACCAAGTTTCGGCAGCCTATATTAGAGACTGTCTGGCTTCCAATCTGTTGGTCCTAGATTCATCTCCCACGGCACGCACCGAGAGTTCATAAAAAAGATCTCGAACATATGATTTGGCCAGAATGGTGGATAATGGCCGTACCCTTCTCAGCTTCAGTCTGTTCCATTCTTGGTTGCCTCGAAAAGATTACTTGTAGCAATAAAGCCGCCACTTGAGGTACCTATTAGCTCATAAGATTATTTAGTTTTCTGTAAATACTTATCTATTTCAGAGCAAGAAGTAGGTATCTATCTATCTACATATAAGTATACCCACCTAGAACATTCAAAATCAACTCCCGCGTTGATGCATCTTTCAATTAGTTTCTATACATCCGGGCAGATATGCGTTTTGTCAATCCAATTCTTTCAGCTCCACAGGCACCAGGGTTCATGATTGTCAGCTGAACACATCTTTTTTTCTAACTTTGAATAAACACAAAGCGTTTTGATTCCACATTTTCCCTAGCGAGGTTGTAAAATTCTCTGCCGGAGTCTGCGTTCCCTGTTAGGTACAATATGGGCGTCTTCAAATCTAGAGTAAATAGGTTTCTAGGCAAGCGTGCTGAATTTAAAATAATACAGGGAAAGGTAAGGTATTCTATTATTAGTTTTGTGTGTATACCGCGTCAATCCAACTTTGTCAGGCGTAGATACTCTGCTATAGTTAGATCACATTATATGTCTAAACTTAAGACATCTTAACGCTATATCAGCAGATGCTCTCGAGTCTGTGAGTGTGTACACAATGGCCCTTAATCCACATTTCTAAAATCACAATAGAGCGTGGAGGGCTCTGACAAGTTGATAGATCGCTGCCCAGCTACTGTTTTCGGTGCTACTCGCGCAAGGCTTTCTTTGCAAGATATTATTTAGTCTTATCTTAAATTTTGTAGCAAATTTATAAAATCTTTGTATTTGAAAGTGGCGTAGCGTGCCTTGGAAGTCAAAATTAGTTGGGGCCCAAATGAAAGGTAAACTAATACTGATACTCAAAGCTAATAGTAGGTAATTAAGTTATAATAGATGCACGCGAGCAAAGCGGCCGCAAAAACAAAATTGACATTAATATTTCCAAACTTAAGACAATACAGAAAAGGAATTAGGATACACGGAAATACAAAGAGTATCGTATCTGGAGATTGTCAAGCGTAGTCAAGCATCGGTACCTTGAGTAGATGTTAGGTTAATTTTCATAATTTATCAGTGTAATGTTTATTTTTATATTTTTACTATTTATGTGTGGATATGTTGGTTTTATTCATATTATAAGTAATAATAATAATAATAATTTGTTGATTCGACGATCATTGTCCCGACAGTAGTAACGGTAAACGGTCTTATAGCGAAGAGTTTCGACCAACATCTTAAGAGACTCTCGCTAGACGGTTGGGTCGAGGGTCAGCTTCAAAAGGCAGTGATCCTTGACACGGCGCGCATTGTGAGGAGGTTCCTCACTCTGCAGCCCTAACCACCGGCAGCTTGAGCCCTGCCCCGCTGCCGGCGGCACCCTAGTTTTTAAGTTTTTTTATATTATTTATGTTTTTTTTGTATATTTAATGTAAAAAAATTAAAATCTAAGAAAATAAATAAATAACTGAAATAATAATTTAGTTACGTTAATTTACGTTACATTTTTAATTTAACTTTTTAGCCCCACAGCAAATCCTATCCTTATCACGGTTGCCTGGAAGAGTTTACTCTAAGCGCTAAGTTCACTAACTGTTTCACTATTTTTTAACAATAATTAGTTATCTATACAAAAAGCTAAATTTAAAAGCCCTACAAGAGGGATTTTTATCTAGGACAAAAAAGGTTTAATAAGGTTTCCATGTTATTTTTTCCCTGACCATATAAAATATCACAACAAAAAAAGAAACGAAAATAAAGTGTCATACATTGCATCTGTATTAAAAATATTTCACAATATCTATAAACATAAAGTACAGTACAAAGTATCTCCTCTCAAACTGCTTTAGCATAATAAAAATATCATGTAGGCATATATAATACCATCGTCCGTTTAGTTTGTATTACAATACTCGGACAAAGAAACAGGTAATCTCATGACGCGTCCATGCAACAGAGTCCTTATTCCCTTATTGGAATGGTTAAAATCAAATAAAAAATATGCAAGACGCACTCTTTTATTTTAAGGTAAAATATACTTTAAAAACACTGCAGTATCGGCAAGAATTTTCACACGAGATAGAGAATAAAGGCCTAGTTTGCTATATCATTTTTTGTTTAAACTTTTTTGTTTGAACAGCTGAGACATGAGATTTATTTCCACCTTGCATGTACGGCGAACGATATGCTGTTTCTTTACCGAAAATAAAACAAAAAGAAAACAATAAAAATCTAAAATTTGATTTTTTTCCTTCGCCTGTCAAATTTATATGCCAGATAACGTTGTCCCCAACTTTCGAGCGCGTAAGTTGTGTTCCGAGACATTAACTCGGAGAAGCGAAACTAAAAATCTGCAACTTTGTAGACAAGTCGTCACCGATCTAAACTAGATGAAAATTTGAAGATCTAAAAAAAATAAATATATTCTAACAGTTTTATTAAATAACATTATACTATCCATCCGTTTAACATCACATACGCGAGCAGAGATCTGCTCATAAAATTGGAACATAATAATATAATATTAAAAATAAATAATGATTTAATTTATTTAATACGTAATGATTTGTATAGAGGCGCAGCGGGCGCGGGCGCGGGCGCTCGGTGGGCGGAGATTCGGTGCTACGCGGCGCTAATTCTGCAAAACAGAAACAATTCACGTTTTAAGAAAGTTTGTGAGTATGTTTGTTACTTCGTCACGCTGAAACGGCTCGACCGATTTTCATAAAATTTGGTAATACGTTAATTAAAAGTAAAAGTTTATTTATTTCTTATTTCTTACTAGCTGCGCATCTTTTCGGGATAAAAAATAAATAATAAATATTGGAGGACATTTAGCACAGCGCCATCTAGCCCCAAGCTAAGCAAAACTATGGAAACTAGACAGACTAGATTAAATACTTTTTTTTTTGTTGTAAATACATACTTATAGTACATACAGTACACCCAGACACAGAACAAACATCGATCTCAGTGACAAAAATGTTAGTCCTGAGTGGGAATCGAACCCACGCTCTTCAGTTCTCGAAGCAGACATATTACCAATAAGCCAACAGGGCTGGTACAAATGCTCAAAACGCGACGCCAAAACCAAAGAGAAAAAAAAACATGCTACCGATGAACCAACAGGGCTGTCGATGGAGTTTTGGCGGGAACGCGGGAAGAGTCGTGTCGCTCCGTTGTATTTTTTTCCAAAACCAGTGTTTTGTCGAGTGTTTATGCATAAAAATAGTGGTGTTTTATTCATAAAGTGCCGAATTACAAGCGCGAGTGTGGGAAAATGATATAATGTGGTGAAACATGACTTTTCGTGTTGCTTCCAAAACTCCATCGAAGCTTTATAGTAAAGTCACCACTACTTTACTAAAGCATGACTGGACTTGACTGATATGGGCTGTACTTGACCAAGACTGGACTTTTGACTATAACTTTAGCTACGAGGACACTTATTCAACTTTTGAAACTACTTGCCACTGGCAAATGCTAAAACGTGACGCCAAAACCAACGAAAAAAAAAACGGCTGTCAAAATATCTAGTAGGTACTGCGGCGGTACCTACCTAGAAGACTTCCTGCTAAGGAAATCTACCACCAAGTGAAATGAAATGATTTTGACAGTATTTGTACAGCTATACTGACTTGTTGGACAGCACGCTGTTGACGGCTTGCACGACGTCGTGCGTCTGCGGCAGCGCCAGCTTCTCCAGGTTGAGTGCGTACGGCATGGGCACGTCGGCGCCCGTGACGCGCCACGCCGGCGCGTCCAGCTCGAAGAACGAGGGCGACTCCATTACACGCGCACAAATTTCAGCGCCGATACCTTTACAAGTAAGAAAGAAAGAATAGTTATTTGTTATACAAGAGTGCAAAGATGCTCTTAAGGTGGTTCGATTTCCATACAAATAATCTTTTGCCATTTACGGACAAATAGAGCATAATTTTACAGTGAAATCACAGCTACTGGCATTTATTGCGGCCTTTATTTGCGGTAAATCACAATTGCTTGAACAAAACGGTAGATTAATAGCATAAAATCAAATTTATGAATTTTTGAATAAAACGGTAGATTATGCTTATAATCTACTGCTTTATTCAAGCAATTGTGATTTACCGCAAATAAATACCAAACAAAAAGCCAGTAGCTGTGATTTCACTGTAAAATTATGTTCCATTTGTCCATAAATGGAAAAATTTATTTGTATGGAAATCGAACCACCTTAACCGCGTGCTCAATTTGGATGCGACCGATCAAGCGAAGAATTCAAAAATTAGAATTCTGAGCGTTAGCGAGGGAACCAAAAGAGCACGAGGTGAAAAATCTTTGCACTCGAGCGCAACACGTAAATTTTCATCCCACCTCAGCGAGGAAATGACTAAATGCAAAAAATCTTTCACAATCACGAGATATTTTTAGTTCAGTTCATTAACTACTACATTAACAATATGACGTGAAAAGAAAATTGCGCGCGCAAAGCAAATTAAAAAAGAAACGTACACCAAGGAGGTTCCGAGTCTGAGTTTTTAACAAATTAAAAAAAACTTGTATGATAAATTCGGCACCATAGAGGTAGAAGTAAATAGGTTTAATTTTGTTTTGAATTCACTAATGCACACGATGTTTTAAATTCAAATTTACTTTATCCTCTAGCGGATAAAAACGACTTTTGCACTCAGATATCGAAGAGCAAAAATACTCTTTCCGAGATGGGGGATGAAAACAGTTACAAAATAGGGGCTCACCTCAGCATAATACCGGTCATACTAAGCGGTATGACCAGCGCTGGTCTTCCGATGAGCTCTTGTAGCAAACCAAAGCTTGCGTATGTGTTTCATTCTAAAAAAAACTTAGTAAAATATTAAATTAGTCAGTACATACCGGACTGCGGCCAGCCTTGCTCGACGGTGATGAGGTGATGGGTTTTTGAAATCGAGCGCGCGATCGCGTCGAAGTCCAGGGGACGGATAGAACGCAGGTTTATCACTTCGCACTCGATACCTGTAAATATTACGTAGTTATTTAATTAAATTTATCACGCGTTTTTTGTCATGTCATTTTATTATATTGACAATTTTTTTTTGTATTGACATATTTTTTTAACATAAATAAATATCGTACGACTATACACACAGCGCCACCTGGCCCCAAACTAAGCAGAGCTTGTGTGATGGAAGTCAGATAACTGATAGAATACATACATACTTTTTTTGTAAATATATATACTTATACATATTTGAATATTCAAGGTATATATTTAGTTTATTTCCGCTTAACAGTCGTTCCAGTTACAACAGTGATGAGGACTCAAATTTAACTAATTCGACAACAACTTATTAATTAAAAACCTAATATTGCTTAATATCTAGAGCTAATTTGACATAAACTTTAAAAATATAATTTAACTCTAATTAAAATAACTACAAATCTTAAAATCCTCCTCTCTCTCTGCAGTAAACACTTGCAGACACGTGTGTCGCCTCTACACGAGGCATCCTCAGGACGTGTTGACTCTTCGAGCGCTTGGTCAAGACTGAGTAAGCGGAAATAAACTAAATATATACCTTGCATATATTATATTAAAAATGAACTTCCGCAAAGTGACGCCTGAATCAAGCAATTAATTATTTACATATTGACAATATTTTGACAGCCCTGTTGGTTCATTGGTAGAATGTCTGCTTCAAGAGCTGAAGGGCGCGGGTTCGATTCCTACTCAGGACAAACTTTGTGGTATAAACAAATGTTTGTTCTGGGACTGCAGGTACTGTGTGTTATAAGTACGTATTTACAAAAAAAAAATAGGATTTAAGTATTCTATCTGACTTCCATGGTACAAGCTTTGCTTGGTTTGGGGTCAGATGGTGCTGTGTGTAATGTTCTATGATATTTATTTTATTTTATCTGTTTAATTATTTTAATAGTTGGTTTTTTATCTAATTAGTTTTTCGTTTTTATTTTATCTTTGACATTGTGTTATCGATTATCGATGGGACTGCAAAGTTCTGGAGTGGAGACCACGGACCGGCAAGCGCAGCGTAGGACGTCCACCCACAAGGTGGACAGACGACCTAGTAAAGACCGCAGGAACGCGCTGGATGCGAGCCGCTTCCAACCGGGCTTTATGGAGGTCAATGGGGGAGGCCTATGTCCAGCAGTGGACGTCCTACGGCTGAAATGATGATGATGATGATGATGATGATTGTATTATCATTATATGTTACATGTATATAACTTTATATTATAATCTATTGAAATTTAGATCTAGACTTTGAAATTGTTGTTAATTTCGATTTAAATTTATAACTTTATAGAATAATTAGTTTTTATAATGTTACAACATTGGGTTCATCAAAAGGCATGTTAATAGAATCTTAAAAGGTCGGCAACGTATTTGTAGTAGGTACCCCCGGTATTGCAGATATCTATAGGCGACAGTGATTACTTAACATCAGGCAACACGTCAGCTTGCCACCTGTGGCATAAAAAAAAAAATTTACTGCGACATTTATTTAATTATCATTTATTAAAACACGATAGATAATAAGAAACAGGCGGGAGATGTTGTAGCACTAATAAGAAAAATAAATAAAAATGCATTTTTTGTGTAGCGTGTAAGTGGCCTCACCCTTTCCAGCGAGTTCCGCGGCCGCCGTTAGCGAGGTGTCCACTCCCTTTCCGGCTCCCACTAGAGTTATGTGTTTCCCTTCTCGTTCGACTTTGGCTTTACCTGGAATATACGCGAAACAACGAGATATTACACGGCTGTGGAGACGATACCAAACCATAAACCATAGCATGGTGGTAGAGTACTTTCTGGCACTCGGCTGGCTAGCTACCACCCTCCAGTTGAAAATCTGCCGCCAAGCATCTAACGGTGGGTTCCGGCAGCCTCACTTGAGAACCAGTTTCATTCCAGGCTATGTGTGCTTTACCATCTTCGACCACACCTTCACTTAACATCAGGTGAGCTGTCGTCAAACAACTAGCTTGTCAACCATAAAAAAAATTGTAATATATGTCTTAACAGCCCTGTTGGTTGGTGAGGTTTGGTCGTCACACACCGTCACTTGACCACAGCTCACCTGATGTTAAATGACAGTGTGGTCGAAGATGGTAAAGCACACCTAGCCTGGAATGGATCTGGCTCTCAAGTGAGGCTGCCGGAACACACCGTTAGGTGCTTGGCAGCAGATTTTTAACTTGAGGGTGGTAGCTAGCCGAGTACTAGAAATTACCCTACCACCATGCTATTCCTCACGATGTTTTCCTTCACTGGAAGCTCAAGTTGATTGTTGGGGGTTGAACCCACGCCCTTCGGCATGCGAACCGACCGTGCTAACCACTGAGCTATCATCACTACATGTCGCTATATTGAAAGTATCACTTTCTTTACAACTTGTAATGTTATTTCATTGGTAGAATGTCTGTTTCAAGAGCTGAAGGGCGTGGGTTCGATTCCCACCCAGCAAACTTTGTGGCATGAACAAATTTTTGTTCTGTGTCTCATTCTGTATTTATTATAAGTAGGTAAGTATTTACAAAAAAAAAAAAACTATTTAAGTATTCTAACAGTTATCTGACTTCCATAGTTCAAGCTTTTCTTAGTTCGGAGTCAGATGGCGCCGTGTGTAAAAAAAAAAAGTTTTACCACAATATTGTTATTTCTTTTGTGTATTTGAAATAAAAAAGATATACTTACATAATTATATATATATCAGTATTTGTTATCGCGAGCGTACGTAACGTTTTCATCGAAGTATTTTAGGCTGTCGTGCTTACCTATGGGCAGTAGGAAGTCCTTGGAGAGCGCCTCGTCGGACATGGGGAAGGGGACTCCGTACATGAGCTCGTTCTCCAGCACCACCACCGGGTCCGGATCACGGATCGCAGCTTTCAGTAGTCCTGCAGATTTGTTTTGATAAAACGGTGTTATATATTTACTTGGTCGTAGATTTCCTTAGCAGGAGGTCGTCTAGGTAGGTACCACCGCAGTACCAGTTGTTCTGCCGCTAAGCTAGTTTGAAGGGTACTGCAGCTAGTGAAATTACTGGGCTGTTGAGACTAACCATCGAAAGTCTCCAAGTAATGAGCGCCAAAGCAGTGATACCCTCGACTTTTGTTACTCAAAGTTCTGTGTATCGCTGCAATGGTCATGGACAGGCGTTATCTCTTACCATCAGGAGAGCATCTCGTTCGTCTCATTACTTTTTGCATAAAAAAAAAAGAAAAAAGTTAAAACATTACATTTTTGGGCAGTCGTGAAAAAATATATGATTGTTTACAAATTAGTAAAATAAGTAAGAGAAAATACCTTTAGCATCTTCGGAGGAGTAAGGCATGACAACCTTGATTCCGGGGCAGTGCCCGTACCAGGCGCCGAAGCACTGCGAGTGCTGTGCCCCCACCCCGGCTGCGGCCCCGTTAGGCCCTCGGAACACTATGGGCACCGGGAAAAGTCCCGCCGACATATACAGCATTTTCCCTGCAGAGTTTATTACCTGAAACCAATGTTGCATCATCAGTAACAAATCTTAAAAAAAACCCAAATATCTTAGTTCTTAATTTAAACTGGTTGTACCAGTTTGTCGAACTGACATTTTATACATTGGACGCTATTTTTAAAATACGAATAGATTGTTAATTTAATTTATTTCTTGACTTAGCTTTCAAAGTTTTTTCGTATAATATACAAATGCGTAGGAAAAAGTAAAAACAATAAATTAAAATTTAAGTAGATCTCTATTAGAGATAAGACCGGTAATTATTACAAATTCATCTACACTAATATTATTCCAAAGAAAAATTTGTATTTTTGGATTTTTGTAATATTCTTTCACTGTTGGGAAGCTACACTATCCCCGGGTGACATAGGCTACTATTTATACCTGTATTCCCACGGGAACGGGAACTACGCGGGTGAAACCGCGAGGCGTCCGGTAGTTACCTATAAGTATGTAGTATCTTTTTGTAATTTTTATCAATAATAGTCTTATTTTCTTTGTATATTTTTTGTATGGGATTATGTATGTTTTACTTTAAGGTGGTTCGATTTCCATACAAATATTTTTTTACCATTCATGGACAAATGGAACATAATTTTACAGTTAAATCACAGCTACTGGCATTTATTTTGGTCTTTACTTGCGGTAAATCACAATTGCTTGAATAAAACAGTAGATTGTTAGCATAAAATCAAATTTATAAATTTACGATTTTTGAATAAAACAGTAGATTTTGCTAATAAACTACTGTTTTATTCAAGCAAGTGTGATTTACCGCAAATAAAGACCAAAATAAATGCCGGTAGCTGTGATTTCACTGTAAAATTATGCTCCATTTGTCCATGAATGGTAAAAAAATCTATAAATGGCAAAAAATTATTTGTATGGAAATCAAACCACCTTAATATTATATTATCTATGACTATACCTACAATCGTAAATATAATATACGATGTCATTGAAGTTTTGATTCAAAGTCACAGAATGGACGGATTGTGTAACAGATAACGTTATCACATAAATCTAGAAATGATCTCCGAAACTCATAAAATTATTCGTTGACTTTTACATCTCCACTTGTTAGGATGAAAATATTTAAGAAACATTGCTTTGTTTAAGATCATTCTTATAGGTACTATTGAAGTTCCTTTAAAGGTGACTTTGAAAGTTACATTTGTAATTACAAATCTTCTTCGCATGATTGTATTAAGATAAATAAAGAGATAAGAGAATATATTATAATTTTCAAATTTTAGTTTTTTTTTTTCCTTTAGGCAGACAATTTACAAATAAATATAATTAATTAGCATATATGAATCTTAAAGTTATCTACCTATATATTTTTATTATGAGTATGCTAACCAGGGCTTCGGGGCTCAAAGTCTTAACGGGCAAGTCTTGTGAAATAAGGCAATCGATGTGTTTTTGTCAACATTTTTGTGCCGTTATACATCATGTGGAAGTTTGAAATTAATGAATACTATAGTACATATCCTGAATTATTATGCTTGGAGAAAAAATTGTTTCAAGCGCTTTTCGTTTCTTGAAATTATGAAATAGAATATGGCCAAATTATTTTTAATCCGTAATCTTGACATCAAAATAATTATAGGAAAGGCGCAATTTTATAGATGCTAACTTTGATGCAGATACATTTAAGGCTTAGACCTTTTATTGTACGTTTTGTTTATTCTATTAGCAGATAAGTACGGATAGTTTGATGAAAATTTCTGATAGTGCCTGCTGAAAATCTCTTTTCTGCGTTACGTCTGTTGCTGTTTTATTTTGGTAGGCGCTACAAACCATCGAGAATCTCTGAATCTGACAATCTAACGTCACGAGTCTCGTGGTCGTGTATAGCACGTCACGAGAGGCCGCAAGAGGTGGGCGCGGTGGCGGCGGTACCGAGCACCGCGCGCATGCTTCCCGCCCGTTTTGTATTTGACACTTGACACTGGCAAATATTCAAAACGCGATGCCAAAACAAAAAAAAAACTTCTGTCATAATGTAACAGATAATCAATGTAAAATCCGCTTCCGGCAATAGGAATAAACATTCTGTCTCCTTCTTGCGCGTGGCTATAGTAATTTAACTCTCCTTATCTATTTTAGCGTGACGTCAATGTATTCAAATCTAACGTCAGACGTATGTACGTCTATGTGAGTGGAAAATATCAATGTAGGTGTTCAAGCAGAAGTTCCCACGGTCGAGGACTTGGCCCTTAACGACTCCTGGATATTATACCAAACCTCGGCAAAAATGTGCCTCTAAATAGACTCATAACGCTGCTAAACAGTATTTTTTTTATTTTATGTATTAATAATTAGACGAACTAGACGCTCTCCTGATGGTAAGAGATAACGCCTGTCCATTGTCCATTGCAGCGATACACAGAACTTTGAGTAACAAAACAAAGTCCGGGCATCACTGCTTTGGCGCTCATTACTTTGAGACTTTCGATGGTTAGTCTCAACAGCCCAGTAATTTCGCTAGCTGCAGTACCCTTCAAACCGGAACACAGTAATTTTTACACACTATTGCTTAGCGGCAGAATATCTGGTACTGCGGTGGTACTTACCTAGACAACCTCCTGCTAAGGAGATCTACCACCAAGAAGTCTACATAGCAAATATTCCTTGGAACTTTTTACTGCACTGTTAATAGTTAAAGGCTATCTGCAATATAGACTTAGCTAATGACATTAAAATTATTGTATTGTTCATTTGTTTATCTTGTATATTTTTGACTATTATTGTTTTTGTCTGAATATTCGATTGTAATGCTCTGTCTTCGCCTATAATTGTTATACAGTTGTTGTTGTGTTGTATAGCGATGATAGCTCAGTGGTTAGCGCGGTAGGTTCGCATGCCAAAGGGCGTGGGTTCAAACCCCAACAATGAGCTTGAGCTGCCGGTGAAGGAAAACATCGTGAGGAAACCAAAGCATGGTGGTAGGGTACTTTAGTACTCGGCTGGCTAGCTACCACCCTCAAGTTGAAAATCTGCCGCCAAGCATCTAACGGTGTGTTCCGGCAGCCTCACTTGAGAGCCAGTTGCATTCCAGGCTAGGTGTGCTTTACCATCTTCGGCCACACCTTCACTTGACATCAGGTGAGCTGTGGTCAAACACCTAGCCTGTCAACCATTAAAAAAAAAAAAAAATACAGACATTTGTATTTTGGTAACTTAATTTTTAATGTATTGGTGTACACTGTGTTGGTTGACTTTTTTAATAAATAATACTGTAACAAATAATACAGACAGAAGATTTATTGACATAATAGTTTTGAAACTAAAATTTTGTATCAAAACTTTTTTTTTTATTAATCTTTGTCCCGTTTTCTGTATTTGCACACATGCAGCATGTGAAAGTGCTTGTTGAAATTTTGTTTTTGGATTTTTCATCTTGCATCTAATCACTAAGAAAATTTTGTAGGGTTCCATATTCCTACAAAAACCCTTATAAGTTTGTTGTGGATTCTGTATGTCTAGTAAAAAAAATAATGTTATTTGAAAAATACATGCATGAAATTTTGTCTGATTATACTTTTAGAATAGATCTTGTTTATCTGTACATATGAGTACATGAATTATTTTAAGACATTAATAAATTTGTTTTTTTTTTTAAAAATTTTTAGTGAATATTTGTGTCATAATTCTGTCAAAACATTGTTTTAACTTATTAAATATGTGACAATCATTATTACAGCAGTGGTTTAGCCAAACATTAAAAAAGTGTTCAGTAACAATTTTGTTTTCTATGGAACCCTATCTAGTTGTACTCAAATGCACACTTGGCCAGTTTATTCAATGATTTGTCGCCAAGCACCTAACGGTGTGTTCCGGCAACTTCACTTGAGAGCCAGTTCCATTCCAGGCTAGGTGTGTATACCATCTTCAACCACACCGTCACTTAACATCAGGTGAGCTGCGGTCAAACAACTAGCCTGTCAACCAAAAAAAAAATGTTTTACCCAGTTTCTTACCATAGTCTATACCTCAAACCCTGGGTTTGTGGTTGATTTATGCTTTCAGTTTTCACTGCTTTTAGTAGTTACTCACATGATCAATGGCCTGCATTGAGAAGTTGAATGTCATAAACTCGCAGATAGGTCTGAGGCCGGCCAGAGCAGCTCCAACTGCTATACCGGCAAAACCAATCTCTGTGATGGGAGTATCTATTATCCTTTTGTCACCATATTTTTTCCACAGGCCCCTGAAAATTGTATTTAAATATTTTATTTTTGTACTTAGTACCTACTTTTAATTTTCTGTGTAGGGCACACAATTGGATCCAGGGGCACAAATCAGGATCAAGGGGCACAAAGTAAGATCCAGGAGGCACAAAATATGATCCAGAATATTATAGTAAAGCTTTATTCTTTAAGAGAAGACTCCCAGATTGTAACCGTTAGGTGTTCCCCAATGGATATATATATTCTGGGAGTCTTCAAGTTGAGAGTGAATTGATATTTTCTAAGCCAGTATGCTCCATGTTAGAAAGCATCATCATTTAACATCAAGTAAGATGGAGTGAAGTAATCTTTTTTTAGGGTTCCGTACCCAAAGGGTAAAAACGGGACCCTATTACTGAGACTTCGCTGTCCGTCCGTCCGTCTGTCACCAGGCTGTATCTCAACAATGGTGATAGCCAGACAGTTGAAATTTTCACAGATGATGTATTTCTATTGCCGCTGTAACAACAAATATTAAAAATAAAATATATATTTAAGGGGGGCTCCCATACAACAAAGTTGTTTTTTTTTTACCGTTTTTTTGCTCGATACTAATAACAGTGACAGGTAGATGCCTTAACTATTCACAGAATATTTAGTTTTATTATAGATAATGGTACGGAACCCTACGTGTGTGAGTCCGACTCACACTTGGCCGGGTTTTTTCTCTTATAGTGTAGATTAGTCTATTATTTAGAGGTTTTGGTAAGTAGGTAAATATTTAATCGAATACAAATATTTTTTTGATAACACCAATGTTACAAGTTACACTCTACCAATTATACTTTATGTACCTACTTGGTAAATACATATTAGATTCAAAAGTTGATTTGTTTACAGAAAAATGGACTTAATAAGTTCAACACTATTTTTTTAATTTTTTTTTTTATATATAGATAGGCTTGCGTTTTACCACCAATATTAATATTACAGTTTGTGTTCATACAAGAGGTACACGATTGTGTGTTAAAAGTAACCATGACCCTTAAAAAGCTTTGCATCTGGTAACCCTAGTTTTCTTACGAACTACCCTTTTCCAACTGGGAAACAGCTGTTATTACATACTTTCTACACCAATGCCAACTGTCAACAAACTTGTTGGTTATGTAACATTGTAACATGGAAAAATAAAAAAATATGAAAGTTAAAGAAAATATATCACCTCATTTTAAATTTGTATGGCGCGAATTTTTACAACTCCACTAGGAATAAAGTCAGCACGTTAAAACAAGGTTTTATGGTAGTATCAAGTCGTACCTGGAGACTTTGTAAGCACCATCATATCGCGCAACTTCTTCACCCATAAGGAAGACTTTCTCATCTCGCTCCAACTCTTCATCGATAGCCTGGTTTAAGGCATCTCGGACAGTCATAGGTTTTGCCGCTAAAACCCTACCAGTCGAAAAATTACGAGACAAGCGCCCTAGCACACCGAAAACACCCGGCGACGATATCAGAGCCATTTTCAATTCACTACACTAATAATATCAATAGAAAACACTCCGTAACCTTATATAGGTTATATCACAAGCGTTTTCTGTTATTTTTGTAGGAAATGGAGCTGAAATCGTGAATTTATAAACGGCGAAGGATGAATGGAGGTCGAAACTCAATAGAGAATAGAATGACGTTTGTGTCAAAACTGTCACATTTCTTTCTCGGCAAGGGTGATCTGTCAATGTCATGTTTTGCTTCTTTATTTTTAAGACAATTGCGGCGTTACACGTTAGATATTTATCATTAACAACTAGCTGTTGGCATTTTAAGGTTTTTTCATGAAGAAAAAACAACAACAGCACCTACTTGTTTTTCTCTTCCATTAAAAACTATTTTTCAGTCCTATCTCCATTTACGGCTCTCAGACGAAACAAAGATAAATAGATTGATTCAATAAAAAATAAGAACTGGAACGACGGTTAAGCGGAAATAAACTAAATATAAACATTGAACATTCAAAGAATAAGAAGTTATTCCAATATATACAAGTCTCGTATAGCGTTATTGAATTTGTGAGAAAAAGCTCGTAGGTATATAATAATAATAAAATAATATAAATGTAATAAATAATAATAATTAATATAATATATAATATAATATAATATAATATAATGACATCTGTCTCCCGCTGCGAAGCAGACATGTTTTTATCAAGTAAAATATTTTAATTCTAATCCAACAACTTTTTGACCTCGATTTCACCACCAAATATCAGCAATAGTTTACAAACACCTACCAGTTTAAAGTTTTATTCCATATTGCCTATTTTCCGAGTTTATTAGAATCTTTTAAAAATTTTTACCGATTGACATTTATACGTCAATCAAATCATTCAATCAGCAAAATATTTTATCAAGAATGAAAGCAAGTTATGTGGACGCGCTCAAGAACAGCTGCGGCTTCGGGATTACATGACGCACATATACCATCACCGCCCGCTCCGTCAACTCCGAGCGCTTCGTCGGGGGATGAAGAGTTTGCTACACCCCTGGCAACAAGCGCCTCGTCGAGCAGCAGCGACGTGAGCGGGCCGCGGACACCGGCGCCACCACCACCTGCGCGTCGAGGACGGCCGCCGCTGCCGGCACGCTTGGGGCCTGCGGGGCAATCTGCTTCGCGTTCGGCTCTCGCTGCCGGTGGTGTAGTGCGACGCATGCGATGGTCACAGACAAATAATGAGAATTGCATGCGCGCCTATTATGGGGCTACAGAGGGGGGAATTAACCTTTCAGCGTACCGTGTCAGGATGCTGCCTTTGTTTCAGGCCCTTGAACCGACCGTCGCCGTGTCTACCCAACGACTATCGGATCAAGTGCGGGCTATCCAGCGACTTCAGCTGTTGGATCAGTCCGTGCTTGATCGGCTCCGCCTGGAGGCACTTCCTGCTCGTCCAACGCCTGTTTCGACACGGGATTCGCCTGTCGCGTCGTCAGCCCCGACACTGGTGTCAGTGCCGACGTCGATGGCGACACTAGCGACACCTACTGATCCCGTAGTTGATGTAGGCGAATGCACGAGCATGGGTGTATGTAGCCAGGTGAGTGAGCATTTGAGGAGGACTTTGGAAGACGCGATTTGTCAATATAGATTCGCACCCGATTCTAGGCCGCGACTACCACGTTTGCCCACCCATAGACGAAATTTAGCGTTGATGGGAGCCTTGAACGCTTTGCTAGCCCCGTATTTACGGGCTAGCGAAGATTTGAATGATACCCACTCGATATTATACTGCGGTGCCATCGCGGCGTGTCGCGTTGCACGTGTTAAGTTTCCGGACACTAACCGTGCACCGCGACCCGCCGGGGGTGTGCCCGCATGGCAATTGCGGATCGAGCGGCGTATCAGCACGTTCAGGACTCTCATTGCAAAGCTGATCTGTTTCAGCCGGGGGAATAATCGCCCCCGAGTCATGCGTTTTGTGACACAGGCTTTTGCTGGAACGGGTATTAGGCCCCAGCACTATCTAGCCAGTGTCACGGAACGCATTGACTATCTGAAGCAGAAAGTCTATGCGTGGGCAAACCGTATTCGCCGCTATAGAGAGCGTGCGGATAGATATTGGCAAAATCGCGTCTTTCAAAGTGACCAAAGGAAGGTGTATCGAGATTGGGAAGGAACCGGCCAACGTGTGAGTGACAGGCAGCTACCGGATACTAGCGTCATGACTGAATTCTGGCGTGGTATCTGGTCGCTGCCTGTCGAGCACACCGAGGGTGATTGGATGCGTGTTATCGAGCGGGAATGTGAGTCTATCGAATCCATGGGGTCTGTTTTAATAGACCCCGTAGACGTTAGTTGTGCGATTCGTACGGCACAGAACTGGAAAAGTCCTGGGCCGGACGGATTGCACAACTTTTGGATTAAGTGGATTCGTTGCTCACATGACCGCTTAGCGACACAATTCCAAGAAGCCCTCGAGCTTGGTTCCCTTCCCTGTTTTATGACCACTGGTGTCACCTTCCTGCTCCATAAGACCGGTAGTACCACAGAAGCAAAAAATTATAGACCCATCACGTGCTTGCCTACCATCTACAAGCTCCTTACGTCCATTTTGAGAACAAAAATTAACGCGCATGTTGTCGCAAATAACGTTTTGGCTCCTGCTCAAAATGGATGTAGGGTAGGGTCCCGTGGTACTAAGGAGCTTCTCCTCATCGACATGACCATTAGCCAGCAAGTTCGGCGGAACAAGGGAGCCCTTTCCACTGCCTGGATTGACTATAAGAAGGCCTATGACTCAGTGCCTCATTCATGGCTAGAGAGAGTTTTAGAGTTATATAAAATTGATACAACTCTAAAATCTTTCTTAGGCGCATGTATGAGGCAATGGACCACAGTCCTTCGTCAACCAGGTAGTGGAGATGGCTCTTCTGAGCCGCAGGACTTGATTAGGATCGAGCGAGGCATTTTCCAGGGTGACAGTCTGAGTCCATTGTGGTTTTGTCTAGCACTGAATCCTCTCAGCACTTTGCTGAAGGAGTCAGGGCTAGGCCATCGGCTTCGGAGAGGTGGTGAAGTCATTTCTCATCTGCTGTATATGGATGACCTCAAGCTGTTTGCACCAAAACGTCCAGACTTGATGGAATTGTTAAAAACTACACAGGTTTTTAGCAATGCCATCAAGATGGAGTTTGGGGTAGACAAGTGTGCGGTCATGCACGTACAGCGAGGGGAAGTTGTAAATTGTCCAGATTTACAGCTTTCCGAGACAATGACTTTCAGATCTCTCTCCGAGGCCGAGACTTACAAGTACCTCGGTATGTCAGAGTCGTTGGGTATAGCGGTAGTGGACATCAAGCGATCGGTGAAGGAACGCTTCTTTTGTCGCCTGACAAAAGTACTTAATAGTTTTTTGTCTGGTGGCAATAAGGTGCGTGCCTTCAACGGTTGGGTGATGCCTCTACTGATATACTCCTTTGGCATACTGAGGTGGACTCAGACTGAGCTGGACGCCCTGGATAGAAGAGTCCGTCAACAGCTCACAACTCATCGCATGCTACACCCACGCTCGTCTGTTATGAGACTGTACATTCCACGAAAATTGGGGGGTCGTGGCTTCTTAAGCACCAAGAACCTCCATAATCGTGAAGTGTGCAGTCTCAGGGATTATTTCCGCGACAACGAGTGCGGGATGCATCGAGATGTTGTGGCAGTTGACAAGGGCCTCACGCCGCTCTCCTTAGCGAACGAGAACTGGCGCAAACCATCGGTGCTCAGCACCGAAGACCGCAAGGAAGTATGGAAGAGCAAGCAGCTGCACGGGCGGTTCTATCGGGTCCTAACGGGCCCCGATGTGGACATGCTCGCGTCGGTGAACTGGCTACGTTTCGGAGACCTCTTTGGGGAAACTGAGGGTTTTGCCTGTGCGATTGCGGACGAAGTTATCAAGACGAACAATTATCGGAAATATATCATGAAGGACGGTACGGTCGACATCTGTCGGGCATGCCACCGTCCCGGAGAATCGCTCCGACATATTATTTCCGGTTGTTCGCATCTTGCTAACGGCGAGTATTTGCACAGGCACAACCAAGTAGCCAGGATCATCCATCAGCAGCTTGCTCTTCAATACGGCCTTGTCGAGTCTGAGGTGCCGTACTATAAGTACGCACCAGCGCCAGTTCTCGAAAATGGTCGTGCTTTGCTCTATTGGGACCGGTCTATCATCACGGACAGGACTATTGTCGCCAATAAGCCTGATATCGTGGTGGTCGACCGAGCCCAACGCCGGGCAGTGCTCGTTGACATCACCATCCCACATGACGAGAATCTCGTGAAGGCCGAGAAGGACAAGCTCAGCAAGTACCTTGACTTGGCTCACGAGATAACCGCCATGTGGGATGTTGATTCGACGATCATTGTCCCGATAGTTGTCACGGTAAACGGTCTTATAGCGAAGAGTCTCGACCAACATCTCAAGAGACTCTCGCTAGACGGTTGGGTCAAGGGTCAGCTTCAAAAGGCAGTGATCCTTGACACGGCGCGCATTGTGAGGAGGTTCCTCACTCTGCAGCCCTAACCACCGGCAGCTTGAGCCCTGCCCCGCTGCCGGCGGCACCCTAGTTTTTAAGTTTTTTTATATTATTTATGTGTTTTTTATATATATGTAATGTAAAAAAATTTAAAAATTAAGAAAAGAAATAAATAACTGGATTAATATAATATATAATAATAATTTAATAATATATCGTAGGATATCTGAAAACTAAGCGAAGCTTGTACTATGGAATTCAAATACACGTTACAGATATAATACATTTATCTACTTTTATATAATACTAACGCACGCCTCGCTTTCACCCGCGTAGTTCCCGTTCCCGTAGGAATACAGGGATAAAGTCTATGTCACCTAGGGCTTCTGTAGCTTCCCAATAGTGAAAGATATTTTGAAATCGATCCAGTAGTAGGGCCCGCCCGGGCCCTCGCTCTGGCAGGGGCCTCGCGTCCTCAACTACCTACTATGTATACATACGTAGGTACGAGTCTCTCGCGTCTTGCATTTCACAAAATCCCACCCGAACGCACGGTTTCATAATTAGTGCAAGCATGTAACGGCCACTCTAGCACTCGAACTATTTTTTTTATTAAAACGGACACAAAGAAAAAGGGCCTGACAATGATTTGTCGCCCCGGGGCCTCAACAGCTAAGGCCGCCGCTACAAACAAACAAACAAATGTTTCCTCTTTATAATAGTATAGAGAGATAGATAGACTAAGCCTTTTTACAAAAAAGGCTTAGTCTAGCTATATAAGCCACGAATGTAACCTAGGTAAGCGTGTTTCATCTTGGACTGCATCTTGCTTAAAATCAGGCAGGGTGTGATCAAACGCGAACCTATTCCGTATAAAAAAAAAACACTACCAAACTGCACAAACAAGCACAAACCAAAGCATTTTCAATAGATATACCTACTCGTCACTATTTTAGTTTGCCATATTTTAGGCCGCGACTGGTAGGCTTTAGTAATTAGATAATAACACTCACTTTAATTTGATCAATTACCAAAATAGACTTCACTCCTATTACGGTACTACTGTAGATACCAAAAATGTAATTGGTATGTAGTAACTTATCGCACTTACTTATTACTAGTTAACTATTTATTGATTTGTTTTTGCAAATTGTCATTACAGACCATACCAAACATTTACATATACGAGTAGATACTTAGGTACCGGAATCGAGTAGTTATCCTTGCTAAATAGACGAGGATCCAGTCTATTCAAGGATTCCAATAAAATTAATGTGCGATTAACATTCTACATAAAGCGATCTTATTTGGAAGTAAGAAATGCTGTAATTACACCTTTATCTAACCAAGATTAATAAGACAACAGATAAGCAACTTCAGATAATGCTTCTATAATGAGAATGAAAACAATGATCAGAAACGACGCTAGTGCGTATCAATGCAAGTTGTTGTTTTCATATATTATAAGCCATGCTCCAAAAATAACTACTGGGAAAATAATTACCTACTATAATAATTACTGGGCTGTTAAGACTAACCATCGAAAGTCTCAAAGTAATGAGCGCCAAAGCAGTTATGCCCTGGACTTTGTTTTGTTACTCAAAGTTCTGTGTATCGCTGTAATGGTCATGGATAGGCGTTATCTCTTACCATCAGGAGAGCGTCTCGTTCGTCTCATTACTTCTAACCTAAAAAAAAAAAATGAAAATAGGTTCTATAAACAGTCAAGTGCGAGTCGATCTCGCATAACAATAGTGTCTAATACAGTTTTTAGATAGAGGCAAAACATAAATCGTAAATCGCAAATATAATACCTATCGGGTCGCTAAACGGAATAATACTCGAACACATCATTTTTGCCTACAATAAAAAACGCTTTTTTACTGATTAACTTGGTGTTTGACTACAGCTTATCTGTTATTAAGTGACGGTGTGGTCAAAGATGGCCCACCTGGCCTGGGATGGAACTAGCTCTTAAGTGAGGCTGCCAGAACCACCGTTAGATGCTTGGTGGTAGATTTTCAACTTAGGGTGTTTTTTTTTTTTTTTTTTTTTTCTTTAGCCGTCCTCCTCCACCAAAATTCCCCTAACAGAGTCAGGGCCCTTTTTTAGGTTATATCTTAGATACCCATCAATATTTATTAAGTGCTACTACTTGTAGCTGATATCTAGATTTTTTATTTATGTTTCTTTTATTATCTTTTGGTTTTGTCGATTTTTTGTCATGAAAGATAATTTTTTTTTTTTTTTTCACAGGTATTCATTTCATCGTCAAGTCATTAAAATTGTGTATATAATATAATCGTCATTAAAAAGGAATAATCTAAAATTAAAATTGTATAAGTTGTATAAAATAAGTATAAAATAAGTATTAAAATTAAAGTAAATATTATTTACGTCATTATTATTTACACATAAAATTGTTATTATTATTAAAATTATCATTATGAATTATATCTAAACATAAAAATTTAATTTCCATTTTTTATTTAAATTAATTTACACTAGGGTGTTTCGACTTTTATTTATTACATTGTTTAATATGATTGCCGATGCGCTCACTAATTTCATTCTAACTTTTCCACGTGCGTGCATAGCTCCTAATTCCTAAGAATTAGGTGCTGCACGCACCTTCCCAACAAAAAATACCAATCCTAAAATATTGTGAAATGTCGCTCAGCGACATTTCACCCTATTTCCTACGTTCCATTTGCTACCAGAGTGCTGTCTGCAAGCAGGTACGTCCTGAATGTTTTCCGCTCTTCATCGCGCAGGATAGAAGAGCGGCCCGCGTCATGCTGTGTCCTGAATTCAGGACGCACCTGGATGCGTCTTGTGTATGGCACTCTGGTAGCAGACTTGTAATCACATCGGCAGTACTACCACTTATTGGGTTTTCCCCACACCCGACAATATTCGGGTGTGTGGAGAGTCCAACGAAGTCCTTCACCCGCGTCCATCCCTGAACCCGCTCGAACCCACCGGCGCGTGCAGGCGTCGCCCCCTCGCCGGAGTTCACTAGAGTGCACAGTACCTCAGCAGTACGCCACGCTAGACCTAGCAATGGCGTCCCAACGCTTACGTACCGGGCACTCTCCGTCGAAGGCGTTGTGGCTGAAATCGGGGCACTTCGCTAACCTGCAGTTGCGGCAGGACGCAGTCCCGCCCGCCGTCACAACTGGACAGTCTGCCCTGAGGTGTGGGCCGGCGCAGTAGCTGCACAGGTCGGCTGACTCCGTGCATAGCCTGCGCCCATGCCCATACCCCAGGCATCGTGTACATTGGACCAGCGGAGACTGGTCCTGCACCGCCGCGTACTGCAGGTCAACGTGCACCCGCCCCGCTTCCGTCAGTTTCAGCCACAACTTGGGCGAAACCTGCAACACCACGTGATTTTCGTGCGGGTTCCTTGCCCTTCTCCTGTACTTGACGGTGGCCCTGAACTCGTCGTCTTTCAAGTCCCCCAGGAGGTTCCTGTTCTGGGACTTAAGAGACGACACAATCTCAGCGTCCTTGTTAAAGGTGAGGAGGTTTCTGATAATGACCAAGGGATCCTTGTTCTTCGCCTCCTCAACATTGAGTCCCTTGGTCTTACCCGCCAACTTCTCCGTCACCTTTAGCAATTCGGCCTTGCTTGCGCAGCTCAGGACCACCTTCTGGTTCCGGACTTTTTGGACCCTAGTGACTTGGAGCCCGGCAGTCTTGGCTTCCAGAGCCTCACGGACCTTGCCGAGCACCTCGTCACTAGTGTCCATTTCGTTGCATGAGGACACGATGACCGAGTGCTTTTGTTGCTGCTCTTTCGGGGAGGGCACACTCTTAGGCCTGGCCAGAACCTCCGCGTACGAGGGTAGAGTTTCCTGCAACGAGGAAACTCTTTTCCCCGTGTCCTCGGAGGTTCGGCGGAGTTCCTGCACCTCACCCAGCAGCTTGCCGATAGTTTCGGCTTGCGCGTCATCGTGTCCTCCTGCAACGTCCCTACGGTCCAGCACCTCGCCCAAGGACGTGACCTTCCGCGTATTCTCCTCTAGGAGGACCATATGTTTCCTCATCATCTCCTCCAAAGAAGATATTGAAGAAGATGATGGGGAAACGTCCTCCTTTGTCGTCTCATCCTTCTCCCGGACCTGCAGCTGGGTGAAGGAGCCATGAGTCTTTTCAGATTCAGACTCCTTCACCAGCTGGTACAGACGATCAACTGCCTGAAGGACCGCATTCTTGATGTCTGTTTTGAGGTTCCGGGAGTTGGAGAGGTGGAGTTTCGCCTTTAGAAGGCACGCCCTTGCTTCCGCTAGCCGTCCGGAAGTCTTTGCCGCTGCCTTGATTGGCGGGCTTCCCGAAGTTCCACTCGACAGTCTGCGAGCTACTGATTCCTGCTTCGGGGAGCCCACCGTAAATGTCTTGTTCGGAGGAGACAGGCTGCTACGGGAGACCGATTTCCCGGCCTCCCACTCACCGATGCTCCTCCTAACATTTGAGCGCAAAGACTCGGACGCTGCAGACTCTCCGACGGATCCAGCCGTCGGTGGTTCATTTGCTGAGGGCGAGGCGGGTTTTGCTGGTGTCCGGAACATTTTATACTAGTCAATCTAAAAACTATTTCCACAGGGAAAAATAAATAAAATAAATTATGTCACTGTTTTGACTTCGTCCACCTTAGTAATGAACACACGGGAGGGTGGGCGGACGAAAATTTTGCGTTTTTCCCTTATATCTCGTTACTGGAGGGTCGGAGCCGCTCCAAAGAAACGAGAGTCGGTAGTGCGCAAAATCCCCTATCACCCAGTAGCACAAAACGTCAAAAAAGTAGGCCGGAAATAAATAAAAAAGTGCCGAAACTAAAAATTTTGAAGATTTTTGTATGTTTTTTACTAATAATATGTTTTTATGTTCGCAGGTTTGCAGTCTACGCGAGAGGACGGGTCCGGTACGACGCGACGCACCCCTGGTCACAAAAATTTGGAAGAAAATTTAATAAAAGTTGTAAAAATTTCGAAAATTATCTAAGTTATTGTTTTTTGTAAATTTTGAAAAATGTGTACTACTAATAATTTTTCTTTTTTCAGATTCGAGGAACAAATGCAGAGACAAAACTTAGGGTGTTTAGGGTGTGGTGTGGTTAACCAGAGTGCTGTGGTTTTCTCACAATCTTTTTCTTCACCAGCAGCTCAAACTTACATTGTTGGGATTTGAAATTACGTCCTCTAGTGTGTGAACTGACCGTGATAATCACTGAACTAACAATGCTCAAGGTTAGGTCATCAGCAATCCTGGTTTTTAGAATGATACATCCAGAGTACGTCGTTTTAAGTTATGCTTTATTACATACTAGCTGCACCCCGCAGTGTTACCAACTACGTATTTTAGGGATAAAAAGTAGCCTATGTGTTAATCCAAGGTCTCAGCTACCTCCATACCAAATTTCATCCAAATCCGTTTGGTAGTTTTTGCGTAAAAAAGTAACAAACCATCCATCCATCCAAACTTTCACACTTATTATGAAACTCGTTGCCTGTGTCCGTGTTCCTAACTAAATGCAACTCGGGGTTGTTGTTGTTAAAAACGTGAATGGGTATTTCAAACGGTCTCCATCTTTGGCCACATCATCGCTTTCGATATTGTGGCCAAACGTACCTATGCCTAAAATAAAAACAAAAAACAATCGATCCAATGTAAAAAAAAAACCAATCATCTGAGTTGTCTATCTATTCTATTTTATTCAATGCTCAGCTAGGGTTTCACTGCCTTTTACTGCCGACTGTCTCTGGTTTACGCACGTTATCCTGAATACCAATAAATAGGCCGGCTCCTTGAAAAGTCTGAAGGCCAGAGGTTTCGATTTCGATTTTAATTACACCTATTTTTTTTGGGCGGAACCGATTCAAACGTATCGTTAATAAGGTGCTCAAAGGTAGGCAAAACATTGACATTGTCCGGTGGTTTCACCCGCCATAGATATGGCTTTACGCATCGTGTCTTATTTTTAACCAACTCAAAAAAGGAGAAGGTTCTCAATTCGACTGTATGTTTTTTTATAGATATGTATATTATGCGATCATTCCACAAATTATGAATCGATTTTGATGTTTTTTTTTTTGCATGGTAAAATGGGCATGGTATGGGCATTTATAAAAACTCTAGATTTAGGAAGTATACCATCAAGCCAAATAAAACCTGAAACTTACTAAAAATAAGTTTCAGGCTTTATTTGAAGAAATATTGAACATGCCAAATTCAGGCAAGTCTGGTCTATTAATAAAATTTTAGGAGATCTACCGAAAAATAATTATTACTATTTGGTAGAACTTTGGGAAATATTTATCGTGATATTAAAACCCACTAACCTATAACGTCCCTTAACAAATGAGCTATTAAATGTAAAAATAATTTTCCAAATCTGATTGGAAGTTCTAGAGGCAAATAGAGCAAAATTTTACAGTGAAATTACAGCTAGCACAAAATCAAATTTATGAATGATTTATGATTTTTGAATAAAACAGTAGATTATGCTAACAATCTACCGTTTTATTCAATCAATTGTGATTTACCGCAAATAAAGACCAAAATAAGTGCTAGTAGCTTTTTTTTTTTTTTTTGTATAGCTGACGGGCTAGGTGTTTGACCACAGCTCACCTGATGTTAAGTGACGGTGTGGTCGAAGATGGTAAAGCACACCTAGCCTGGAATGGAACTGGCTCTCAAGTGAGGCTGCCGGAACACACCGTTAGATGCTTCAACTTGAGGGTGGTAGCGAGCCAGCCGAGTACTAGAAAGTACCCTACCACCATGCTATGGTTTCCTCACGATGTTTTCCTTCACCGGCAACTCAAGCTCATTGTTGGGGTTTGAACCCACGCCCTTCGGCATGCGAAGCGACCGCACTAACCACTGAGCTATCATCGCTACAAAAGCTGCGATTAGCTGTGATTTCACTGTCAAATTTTGCTCCATTTGCTGGTTGTATTTAGTTGTGGTGAAAGCGTGTATATAAATAGCATCGCCCACATAACGCCTCGTAAGTTCAAAGCACTGTAAATACTATCGAGCTTTTATTTGTAAAAGAAATCCTTTTACAAAGAACATGTGAAATGGCGTTTCCGTTTTTTTGTTTTGAAGTGGGCGTTCTGTGTTTTATAAATTTAAGTTATTTTTCGTTGAGACGGATGAATTTAATATAATATTTTTTAACAATGCGTTATAATTTGAGAATTCATTGTCTCAATCTGTGGGTGTCATATACTTTTTGTTTCATTTTCAATATAAATAATTTTAACATTTTAATGTTGTCGGTACCTATAATGAAACAAAAATAAATGCCAATATTTCCTTTACTAAATAATACACGTTTTGTTGTATAAATTCGTCAAAGTCCTAAAACAAGGTCTCTAGTTACCAAATTTTCAGTTTGTCAATAAAAAGTAAAGTATACATATTTGACATAATACCATGAAAATCTACCATTCTGGTCCTAAATTTCCATTAACGACTAAGAAAAGTTGGACCGGAAATACCCTCACACCTTAGTACGTCTTTTCAAACTTTTATATTTAAGGCTCCAACTTTGCCCGCGGCATTTCGTAAATCCTATCACGACCTGCATTTGACCTGCCACAGCATCGATAACAGTCACTAGGGGCCAGATTAGAAACGTCACAGAATGTAGTAGCAGTTAATATCGGGCAAGACATAGATTATGTAGCAGTAAGTTCGCAAAAGTTGCAAGAAGCTGATATCCGAGTGTGTAACTGGGCCAAGGTGACTTGTAAAGATTTAATGACCGGGCCCTTTGCTCTGTAGGGCTGTCTCTCGGGTGCCACATAAACAATAAAATAAGGATAACAAGAAGGATAGTAGGATATCTATGATATATAATTTACTAGTGTAAAAATTAGCTCCATCACCATTATATTGACTTCTGGTATTCAGCTATGGGGCTGTACCAAACAAAGCAATACACAGATGATACAAAGATTTCAGAACAAAGTACTCAGAGGCATATTGAATGCACCTTGGTACATAAGAAACGTCGACCTCCATCGGGACCTCAAAGTGGACATGGTCACAACCATCATTAAAAAATACGCTGAAAGCTCGTGAAAATAGACTTCATCAACATGTGAATGTCGAGGCTATCCAGCTCCTCGACAACACGGATATAGTAAGAAGACTAAAAAGGACAAAACCTTTTGAGTGTTAGTAATGTCAGTACAATGAGTACTACATATTATAGAACACGTGAACAAAGTGTCTTCCCCTTAATAGACACAGTAAGAGAAGTGTCGATGGACGCATTCTTCGATTTACTATCACTGGGCTGTTGAGACTAACCATCGAAAGTCTCAAAGTAATGAGCGCCAAAGCAGCGACGCCCTGGAATTTGTTTTGTTACTCAGAGTTCTGTGCATCGCTGTGATGGTCATGGACATGCGTTATCTCTTACCATTTCGTTCGTCTCATTATTTTTTAGATAAAAAAAATAAAATAAAAAATAGACTCTACTTAGCATTTAGCAAGTAACATTAAAATTACTTATTAGTCTCAACTAGGCTAGATTGTAATAACAATGAGGTATCTAACAACAAACAGATACATCATTAGAAGGAAAAAAAACCATTACGAAGTTTCGCTTTCAAGTATTACGACTGCAACAAAGTCAGCTTGCGTCTAACTTCAAACTGGAGAGGAAAACATTTTTATTCACCACCGAGTTGGTACTGGTGTGAAACTGGTGGTATAATGAACAAAACATCGTTTAAATACTAACAGTACGTAAGTCAATTTTTAGCAGTTTAGAGAATTCGATGCCAATTGGCAATTAGAAAAACGAAAGATGCCTTTTTCCAGCCAATTAGAAACAAGCAACGACCAATTGAAATTCCTATTCGAAGAAAAAATATATAAGGTATGGCAATAATATCTGAGTAAAATTTTGCAGTTTTCACTCCCCTATAAAGTTGCGATTTTAGATTTACGGTGGTGTAAGAAATTAAGCGACGACTGGGGGACAAAATACACTCCGTAAACAATTTTTAGATGCATTACTCTATTCTCATTCTCAACCACGGGGATGACTAAAATGTATAAGTCTTTATGTTGTGCATTTTTAAGAATGTAAAAAAAAGTTTTCAGGATTTTTAAGTGATTGCCAGCCAGCCCTATACAAACTCCGTACCGTAGAGTGGTTGCGGTCCTGTACATTAGTTTATTTACCAACCCGCGTCCCGCTGGGAATTATTAACGCGGGCCGCGCTTGCAAAGGGTTGGCCACACCTTGCCTGTAATTAGCTATGGCTAATTATGCTTAGCTGAATTAGGTAATCTTTTGTTTGTTTTGTTCTGAGTGGTTTATGGTTGAGTTTGGAGTTAATGGCATATTACATAAAGCCATGGCAGTGGACCGGCCATAATTTTATGACAAACAATTTTAGTAGTGGTAGGTAATAACTCATTGGTTAGTTCGGTCAGATCATGTTTTAGGATGTGAGTTCAAATCACTCTGAAGTTGAAAAATACCAAGCAATTTCGGAGCTAGATGATTTCTTTGAAGCATAAAATTGGCGATCTATGGCTCAAAGCAATTTTACTGGTTAAGATTTCTTGTAACCAGGAAAATAAAATATATATTTGAACTCTTTTCTTTGCTATCTAGATATTAATTGCAACTTAAATTATTAAACAGGAAAGAAGCAAATTGAACTAATACACATAGTATTAGTTCAAAAAACCACAGCTCACCTGATGTTAAGTGAAGGTGTGGTCGAAGATGGTAAAGCACACCAAGCTTGGAACTGAACTGGCTCTTAAGTGAGGCTGCCGGAACATACTGTTAGATGCTAGGCGGCAGATTTTCAACTTGAGGGTGGTAGCTAGCCAGCCGAGTACTAGAAAGTACCCTACCACCATGCTATGGTTTCCTCACGATTTTTTTCTTCACTGGCAGCTCAAGCTCTTTGTTGGGGCTTGAACCCACGCCCTTCGGCATGCGAACCTACCATGCTAACCACTGAGCTATCATCGCTACACATACACAGCTATCATCAACAGTAACTGACTTTTGTCGGATACTGTTGATGATTTTTTGTAGTTATAGTATCAGAGTATATATCCAGTTTAAAAGTTAAAGGAGCATACATTTTTTAGTTATTTTAAAAGGTCGTAACTCCGTAAAAATTGTCAAATAGAAAATTGTACCTAACATCAGGTGAGCTGTGGTCAACACTTAGCAAGAAAGGCAAGGTACTGTCGTATTCTAGAAATGGCTGTTAACATTTTTTAATAATAATGCTGAACATCGGGATTCAATCGTGCATAATTTAAATTATTTGAAATTAGTTTTTTTAGATATAATATTATGTATTATAATAAAAATAAAAAAAACTTTTAAGTAATATTTGTATATTTTTATGAAATATTAACGCATATTAGTCCTAACCTTTCCATTTTGGATACCTATACGTCTAAAAATCATTATAGTTCTAAGTTCGATGTCCCCATTCAAAAGAAGTTTTTCAGGAACGTCGCGCTGGTAAGTTTTTCCTTTATTCACCTATACTAGCGAGAATAGAAAGTTTCTGCTTGTCATAATTAGTGAATATCTCGTGAAAAACAAAGCTTCGGCGAAAAACTTTAAACAATCAGACTGTCTGGACCCTATCAGCGCGACACTATTGACTCCAGAGATGGGAATATTGGTCAAATTATATCGATAACTCAGATATAATATCGATATGATAATTTACTTATGAAAAATTGCACGTATATTTGAAACATTGACAATTTTATATGCTTTAAGTGTTAATGAAAAGTTCAGTTTAGCGAAGATGTGCAGTTAGCGAGTCAGTATTAAACAAGCCTATATTATTAATATAAAAAAGTACAATATATTTTATAGTTAAACTTTTGTAAATTTACGTACAATACAATACAAGTTTAATACAATTTTACTATGAAAACTAACGTGGTTTTACATTTGCGGAATTACACTCATTTATAATTGATTGGTTCAGGCGTCACTTTGCGGATGTTCATTTTGAATGTTCAAGGTATATATTTAGTTTATTTCCGCTTAACAGTCGTTCCAGTTCCAACAGTGATGAGGACTTAAATTAAACTAATTTGACACAGCTTATTAATTAACAACCTAATCTTACTTAAAATCTTGTACTAATTTAACATAAACTTTAAAACATACCTAATTAGACAATTTTTTTATCAAAATAACAAAAAATCTAATTAAAATAACCGTAAATCCCAAAATCCTTCTCTCTCTGCAGTAACCATTTGTCGACACGTGTTTCGCCTCTACACGAGACATCCTCAGGACGTGTCGACTCTTCGAGCGCTTGGTCTCGTATCATTAAAAATACACTTATTTAATTATGTAGGATAGGTATTCAAACTATCGTTTCGATCACATTTAGTGCCCTTCTTCAAGGAGTAGAACAGAGCAACGCACGTGCAAACTCGACTTGCTGCCGGGTAGGGCACACTAACTAAAGACATTCGTATCGAGGCATTGAGGTATGGACAACGTGAATACTTGACACAACTTGCCAAATGCTGTCCATTCCAGCTTGACTCTTCTATTGGCCTCTTTCTCGAAGTTGTTTTTATCTAACTGCAAGGTTTGCCCTATATATGTATATACTCTCGAACATCTCCAAGATGAATACCGGCAACTTCCACGGATAAATAATTATGATTTTTGTTAGATATATCTATGTTCATTCCGAGCCCAATAGTCTAGACTAGAGGATTCATCTATTCATCTAAGCCAGACAGCAACCCTTCTAGGTTCTGCAGCGACTCTGCCATCAAGACAATATCATCAGCAAATCGAAGGTGTGAGATGCACTCACCGTTGACATTTATGCCCTCATCTTTCCAGTCCAGTGTCTTAAACATATCTTCCAGGGCACTAGTGAACAATTTCGGGGATATGACATCCCCTTGTCTAACTCTCCTTTAAAAAAAAAGCAATGCAATGTTTCGTCACTAAGTCGCTGAAAACAAAACAGTTATGCTAGCCAGTGTAGGCCACTAGTTATTATATAAAAAAAATACAATCGACAACGCTTCTACGTCCCAACACGAATTAGAAGCAAGCACGGGCAAGGTCATAGCGCCGATACAGAAGAGTTCTTTGTCCCAAAACTTAGATGGAGACACCGGATTTGCTTATCAAACAGCAATTTATCAACTTCCACGACAAAATGGAAGTACCCGGGTTAAACTGAGGTCCAAATATACTGGTTACTGGATGAAAAGATAACGGTTTATGTGTCTTAAAATGTCATGACTAGTTTAAAATGATCTATTGGTTTAAAATAGTTAGTTGTAAAGACGTAGGATAGTTGGCAGTGGAAGTTGGAACCAATATAATTTGCAAATTGGGCTGAGCGGTGTGCCTTGGGAATTGTGATAAATTGATTATAAATCAATAAGGTATTTATGTAAATGTTAAGTGTTTTTAAAATAATAGTACAAAATTTACAATTAAAAAAAATCGACTCCATGACCCTTAGGCCAACTAAACGCACTGCTCCAATGAAACAGCGAGGTTTCCGAGTAAACGAAAATGTCATCGATGTACATTGTGCACAGTTTTTTAGATTTTTGTTGATTTTTTAAAAACCGCTCAATCGATTTCGATAAAATTTATATCTACCTCTGAAGTATGGCCTTCCAAGTAAAAAAAGGAATCAAGTAAACCGATTTACAATTGGCGGAATTATCACGTAACAAACAAATAAAAAAAAATACAATCGAGTTGTGAACCTCCTCCTTTTTTGAGTCGGTTAAATAATAAAAATAAAATCAGCAGTCATCTTTGATCACACCGTCACTTACATCCAGGCGAGCTGTTGTCAAATACATATTCTGTCAAAGTTAAAAAAAATAGGACAATTTTAAATTTCATATTGAGAAATCTGGGTCAAGTGGTCAAGAAATAACTGTCGCAAGGTTACACTTCAGGACGAAAAACTAGTTAGTACTATTAAACCATTGAAGTTTATTTGTTAGCAGAAAAAATCTTATCCTGTCAAGGCAATTTCGCTCCGCATTCTTTTCCTTTATCGCAACTTAACGACTTACTTTTTATTACTGTTTATAAATATTACTGTCACAGATAATAAAAACGACTACTTTGATTCTTTCACCGATTCTTTGACAGTACGTTGACCCCAGGTTTTATTCCTTTATTACCTACCTTTGTTCACGAAGAGTAAATATGCGGAGATGGCAATTTAAAATAGTCTACTTCAGATCGGAATTGATTTAAAAAAATACGTCTTATAGAAAACTAATTAATTATATTTATTTTACAAGTTTGTGTCAAGGTCAAGTTTACTAGTTTTTTAACTAATGCGATGTGATGTGATGCGATGCGATGCGATGCGATGCGATGCGATGCGATGCGATGCGATGCGTTGCGTTGCGTTGCGTTGCGTTGCGAAGCGATGCGATGCGATGTGATGTGATGTGATGGGATTATTTGTAATTTATTCGTATTTATTTATTAATATTTGTAACATAATGTAAGTGTAAAAATAATAAATTATAGTATTTATTATTACATTAATGTATTATATGATAATATTACTTTTTACCCACGACGGAACGGAGACGCTATAGTATATGCGCTTGAGGTAAGAGGATATTTTTTTTTACATTGAGTGTTTAGAGTATTTTTTTTTTTTTTTATGGTTGACAGGCTAGTTGTTTGACCACAGCTCACCTGATGTTAAGTGAAGGCGTGGTCGAAGATGGTAAAGCACACCTAGCCTGGAATGGAACTGGCTCTCAAGTGAGGCTGCCGGAACACACCGTTAGAGTATATATTTAGTTTATTTCCGTTTAACAGTCGTTTCGGTTACACCAGTGATAACGATTTAATTTAGTTTTCTTTAACTGGTCGACAATTTAAAAAACTTATCCGAAACTTTACTTTACCCTTCCAACCGGAACAAAGTAAGGTTTACGCGCTACTACTTGGCGGTAGAATATCTGGGACTGCGGTGGTACCCACCTAAACGACCTCCTGCTAAGGAGATCTACCACCAACTAAAATGTAGGGTCAGGCTCATGTAGGGTTTAGGTTTAGCCCAAAAATTTACTATGTCTGGTAGTGGGTAAAGCGGTAAAAAATAATAAATTAGCAAAATGACGTCATCACCTGAATTACCTTTACAAATAAAAATCTTTTAACACCAAAGTTACAGGTCATTTGTCCATTCATATTTAAAAATATCAAAATCATAACATATGTCAATACAATGAAAATGTCAATGAAATAATATTATGTCACATATACAATAATTATGTCAATATGATTAAACGTCAATAAAAACAAAAATATTACAATTAATTACTAGTAATTCAATAATCTCTAAAGTCATAAAACAAGGTCTCTTGAAGACAAGATCTCAGTTTGCTTCTGAATCACGCGATGGGAGGTGCATCCCGAATGGAAGCGGGTACGCAATTGTATACGCCACCTCCTCTTTTCAATAATTATCTGCGGGTATAGGTTGGGGTCTCCATTACCTGAGCACTGAGAATTCCTTTATTGCTCGAATGTTCCTTTACTCTGCAGATGATGTCTTTTCCATTGAAGAGCAGTGGGCTCGAACGTTTGATACGATAAGTTTTATCACCTACCCACAAAGGGGAGATGTAATATGGCCGGGTATTAGGTAAGCATCTATTGAGACGCATTGTCGTCACAATGAATTGGATTATGGCCAGGCTCGGAGACGTGTGAAATTAATTTTCTCTTTTTATTAATTATATCATGTTTGCAGCGATTTTTATAACGATGATAGCTCAGCGGTTAGTGCAGTTGGTTCGCACGCCGAAGGACGCGGGTTCAAACAACATCGCGAGGAAACTATAACATGGTGGTAGGGTAATTTCTAGTACGCGGCTGGGGGTTTTTTTTTTAAATTTAATAGATTTCTTTTGGCCACTAACTCGCCTGATCGCATGGCTATGTTATGGCCTGATGTTAATCAAAGATGCGGTCTACGATGGAGCACGCTTGCTTAGAAGAAACTGATTCACTTGTGACTTGAAGGCACTCGGATTGTATGCATCAAGAAACACCAACTATTTTAAGCAACTTGGATCCAGTTTTTTTAGGTAAGAGTCAAGTTATTCGTTTCATTTATTAACAATGCTCTTGATTAACTACTTTCCTGTGTTTGGTTGTTACGTCAAGCTTAAAATAAAAATTTATGATTTTTTTTTTTCCAGTAAAAAGCTTTATTAAATGTCTAGTTCAATCGTAACCAAATTTTACACCAATTCAAAACAGCATTTATTCTATTTCTCTGCCAATTTTTGTTTTTATTCAGGACAAACAAGCACTAAAAGTCTCTAATTAGACACTTTACAGTTAACTGCGTTTCTCAATGCTGATAATATCGCAATCGGTGCTTTATTAATTCGTGACAAGAATTAGTTAAACGTTAATTTAACTTTTTTTATTGCTTTGTACAAATTCTTAAATAGAATAGAATAAGAATAGAAATGGAGTTGCCGTTAACCAGAAATAAAATTGATCTCATTTTGCATTTGTCGCGGAAGTGTGTTTTAAAGAACGAGGTCGCCCAAATAGTTTAGTTTCTTTTAATTGTTAATTTGTATTAACTACATAGTGGGATACATTTATTTTTTTGATATTTACTCGGTGGTAGATCTCCTTAGTTGGAGATCGTAGGTAGGACCACAGCAATACCAGGTATTCTGCCGTCAAGCAGTGTGTAAACATTACTGTGTTCCGGTTTGAAGGGTACTGCAGCTAGCGAAATTACTGGGCTGTTGAGACTAACCATCAAAAGTCTCAAAATAATAAACGCCAAAGCAGCGATGCCCTGGATTTTGTTTTGTTACTCAATGTTCTGTGTGTTGCTGCAAAGGTCATGGACATGCGTTAAATCATATTTATTGTGACTAATAGAACAAACTTAATCCCACTAATATTATAAATGTGTGTGTGTGTTTGGATGGATGGATGTTTGTTACTCTATCACGCAAAAACTACTGAACGGATTGTGTTGAAATTTGGTATGGATGTAGCCGAGACCCTGGATTAAAACATAGGCTACTTTTTATCCCGAAAACATGTGGCGGGTAACACCGCGAGGTGCAACTAGTGAATAATAAAGGTGGCTATACTATTTCCACGTAAGCGTATAACCTCTTTTGACCCTACATTTCGTAGAGCCGTGTTGATGGCCAGAATCTGGAAGATATATTTAATTAAAAATACTTGTATAGAGAAGAAAAATCAAAGAGCATTTTGAAGGATTGCTTGAGTACAGTTAAGTAATTGTTAAGTTCATTAGATTGTATTAACAAGGTAGTTATAAATTAGGGCGTCGAAACGTCGCGTCCTCGTAAAATCATAAGTGCATCGCGCTTAGCGCTCCAGGGATCGTAAACATTTTCTCGTTTTATGACTTCTTGTAGACTCACTGTAAACATTTTGGTGGTAAAAGTTTATTGCAACAATTTATTAAATTTTTAAGATAGTTTTGTAAAATTTTTTGCATGGCAACTAATGTATTTGTAGCAGTACGTGGGAAGATTTAGAACTAACAACATTAAAATTCAAATTTTTTTTATGGTTGATTAGTTGTGGCAGCTCAAGCTCATTGTTGGGTTTTGAACCCACGCCCTTTGGCATGCGAACCAACCGCGCTAACCACTGAGCTATCATCGCTACAAAAATGTTTTGCAGGTGACCACTTATCATCAGGTGGCCCGTCGCTTGTTTGCCACTAACTTACTTAAAAATATTTAACTTTATCAACGTACTTACGCGTTCTCGGCCATTGCTCTCACCTCTCGTACGAAACGTGAAGTTTCCACGTTCAGTACAAATTCAATTTGTTACAAATAAAATACGAACAGCTACGCGAAATGAAAAATCAGAAATGCGTAAATCTAGCCGTCTTGATTCGACGAAGGAAGTAAGTAATAAGCTTAGGAAAAAATATTTCGGCGCCAAATTTAACCTTTTTTTTGTAAAATGTAATGAGAGGAACGAGACGCTCTCCTGATGGTAAGAGATAACGGCTCTCCATGACCATTGCAGCGATACACAGAACTTTGAGTCACGAAACAAAGTCCAGGGCATCGCTGCTTTGGCGCTCATTACTTTGAGGCTTTTGATGGTAAGTCTCAACAGCCCAGTAATTTCGCTAGCTGCAGTGCCTTTCAAAATGGAAGACAGTAATGTTTACACACTACTGCATAGCGGCAGAATAACTGGAAACCTACTTAAAATGTGATGAATGAAATAATTCTATGTATTTTATTTTACAATTAATTTCAAAATAAGTTTTTTTTAACTAAAAAAAATGCGGTTTCTGATGGAGCAAGTACTGTACTTTCTATACTTTAATAAGCATAAATTATAATATTTTATGTTTTGAAAAAAAAAACATATACCAAAGTTACTTAAATCAAAATTAGTATTTTGATTTGTAACTTTGGTTTGGTTTTGATTTGTAAAATTATTAATAAAGTTTAAAATTAAAGTTTAGTTTGTTCGGACTGTATCAGGACCTGGCTAAACGTCTAGAGGAGGCTTCAGGTGACCAGAATGCAGGTATCTACTTTGGGCAAAAGCTAAGCATTGCCATCCAGCGTGGCAATGCTGCCAGCATTCTGGCCACATATATCCCTCCTCTGACGGTTTTTTAGTCTAAATTTTTTGTATACATTTTGTAAATAGGTAGTATAATTTAAGGTATTTTTTATTTTGTTTAATAAATGTCTTATGTTTAATCGTAAAAACAATAAAAAATATTTAGTATTTATTTTTTCGGTGTATAATTATACAAATTCAGTCTGTAAAGCAGTAACTACGGACGGAACCCTCAGTAAGCGAAGCCGACACACACTGTACCAGTTTTACCATATTTCATTATGCTTCCTAACTACTTAGCTTTTAGTTAATTAGAGTTGAATACACCTGACGCTTCAGAGATGATGAAAATTAACATGACGTCAAATCGTTATAATTGGGCGCGCTATGCGTTATGCGACGAGGTTAACGGCCGCTAGGGGTGATTTAACGCCCACCCTTATCGGTACGGAGACGTTAAATGTTGAGATACTTAGTGTAGGAAATAGGGAAATACTTTTCAAAGGTTTACTTGTATCTTTTTTTTTATAAATTTAGAGTTAATTTTTTATGTAAAACTTTTTCAAAAAACTTCTCTTGATGGAGTTTGGGGTAAAATCAGATTAATGTGATTAAATTTTCGATCTGAGAAATTGTGCATTATAAATTTGAACGCGTTAAAAGATATTTTTAAAGCGTTTTAGGGTTTGTTCTTTTAATTTTTGTTACCTGAGAACTCCATCATTTATGAATTTTTTTTTTTTTAATGAAAAAAGTAATGAGACGAACGAGACGCTCTCCTGATGGTAAGAGATAACGCCTGTCCATAACCATCACAGCGATACACAGAACTTTAAATAACAAAACAAAGTCCAGGGCATCGCTGCTTTGGCGCTCATTACTTTTGATAGAGTTAGTCTCAACAACCCAGTAATTTCGCTAGCTGCAGTACCCAGCAGTGTTTAGCGGCAGAATAACGGCACTGCGGTGGTACCTACCTAGACGACCTCCTGCTAAGGAGATCTACCACCAAGTAAACCACCACCAAGTAACTGATTTAGGAAAATATATTTTAATGGTTATACTTTCAGATTGATCCTGTTCGTTGAACGACTGAACCATTGAAAATCAATTTAGTTGTTTGATTTTTAAACCAAAACACCTAAAAAGCTAGCCGTGTTTTGGGCTTAGGGGCATACTCTGTTTTTGACTGTTAATTTATACTTGTATATTTTTGACAAAACAAGATCCAACGCTCGCACGACCGAAGAGACATACGTAAAATTGGTCAGCTCTACTCGGTTTTTTAAATTGTTATAATATATTATGTAAACTTTTGTAAGCACACTTTTGAACATGCAAAAAGTTGAATTTTGCACACCGTTTGTATGCCCGTATATCGATATTGTTTTAACGCTTCGATACTTCAAGTATTTTTATAAGCTAGTTATTTGACCACAGCTCACCTGATGTTAAGTGACTGTGTGGTTGAAGATGGTAAATACACTTAGTTTGAAATCCCCCCAGCCTACCCTCATTACCCCTTATTCTGTCTTACAGCATCTCCTACACTACGTGGTGTCTCAATCACTTCTGTCTCCGTACGTCTGTACGGGATATCTTCCCATAAAACCCGCTTTATTTATGTTCCTGAGTGCTCCAGACAGATTTCGGATCAGTATTGTTTATGTGCTGGAAGTAAAGGGAGTAAAGAAGCTTTTTTGGAGTTAGGATGGCTAATTGTAAAGTTTGGAGTTTAATTGAAAGTTAGATGTGAAGTCATGATTTATGGATAGTTAATGACAAAATAGGGGGACATTATCCGAGGTCTTTGTCTTCTCTCTTGGTTTCCTTCCGTTTTTGCTTGTTTTTACTAATGTGGCGATGGTAACTCACGGATCCGGAATACACGTCACAGGATGTAAATAAATACCGTAGGAGATTTACACACAGCGCCATCTGACCCCAAACTAAGCAAAACTTGTACTATGGAAGTCAGATAACTGATGGAATGATTGAATACTTTTTTTTTGTAAATATATACAGAACAAAAAATTGTTTATACCATAAAATGTTTGTCCTGTATGGGAATCGAACCCACACCCTACGGCTCTTAAAGCAGATATACTACCAATGAGCTAACAGGACTGTTATTCAAACTTTCTTGTTCTTGTTTTAGCAGTACACAATTATGAACTACTAGCTGCGCCGCGCGGTGTTGCCCGCTACATGTTTACGGAAAAGTTAATCTAGGTTATAAACTATCTGTGTTCCAAATTTCATCCAAGTCCGTTCAGTAGTTTTTGCGTGAAAGAGTAACAAACATACATCTATCCAAACTTTGACATTTATAATATTAGTGGGATTAACAAGTCAGCATATTTTATACACGTAAGATAAGTGAATAGTTGCTTCACATAAACACTTCTCGGGATGCTGTGGGCTCCAGGAGGAAATGGGGGCGCTCAGACGACACTCGTCTCTCAGGACAATGACTTAGCGACAAGTGTCTAGCGTTTAGCTAACCAAACCCAATGTGAGCATGATTTACATATAAAGATGTTATTTACTGTCCGTTACGATCCTGAACCCGCATGAACGAATGCTTCGGAATTTACGTACTGATTTGATTTTATACTAGCGGACGCCTCGCAGTTTCACCCGCGTAGTCTCCGTTCCCGTGAGAATTCAAAGATAAAAAGTAGCTTATGTCACCCGGGGATAGTGTAGCATCCCAACGGTGAAAGAGTTTTTGAAATTGTTCCAATAGTTTTTGAGTTTATTTGTTATAAACATACAAAAATCCAAAAATACAAATCTTTCCTCTTTATAACATTATCGAGTAGCTAGCCTATGTCACCCGGAGGTGTAGCTTCCCAACAGTGAAAGAATTTTTGAAATCGGTCAAGTAGTTTTTGAGTTTATTTCTTACAAACATACAAATATTCAAAATTACAAATCTTTCCTCTTTATAACATTATCGAGTACCTAGCCTATGTCACCCGGAGATAGTGTAGCTTCCCAACCAGTGAAAGAATTTTTGAAATCGTTCCAGTAGTTTTTGAGTTTATTTGTTACAAACATTTACAAAAATCCATAAATACAAACCTTTCCTCTTTATAATATTAGTGTAGATGTAGACTAGCGTCCCGCCCCGGCTTTGCACGGGTACACTATAAAAAAACATTATTGATCTGATCACAACCACCTCACAGAATCTATAGGTTAATCTGAAGATTGGCCTGAAAACTCCGCAAAAGTCGGTCATGCCGTTAAGGCAGAATATCTGGTACTGCGGTGGTACCTACCTAGATAACCTCCTGCCGAGGAGATCTACCACCAAGAAATTAGTCATTAATCGTAAATTTATTATTAAGTCACAATTTTTTGTAGTTCATTCAAATACAAATACAAATACAAACCATTCACTATAGCTTACTTGATGTGGAGTGACGATATACTCGAGAAGGTCACATCTAACCTAGAATGCGAATTCGGGGTGTCATAATCGAAAACTAATGCACGAAGTATTATTATTACACTAGGCCGATTTTCTACATTAAAAGTTAAACAAAATCATCGGTTCTAATCAATACTTGTGAGTTGTTTGACAACATACGTTCGCACGTTCACTTATGCATGTTAATGTCATAGCTTCAAGCATCACGTGTGCAGAGACGGGGCGTCCACGACCCATCGGAATCAAGTTTCGTCCTCGACTATTTAGTCTTCTAAGCGCCGAGAGGTGGCCCAGACTAAATAATCTAGATAATACAGAGTAGAAAACGTACAGAAAAACAAATATTAGGTAGACTAGCAAGAGTGAGTAAAAAAACAATACTCGTTTCTGTAGTGACGTCTGCTTTTATTACCTGGAAAAAATGTTTGCGTTGCATTGAAAGAAATAGTCTCAAAGTAATGAGTGCCAAAGCAGCGATGCCCTGGACGTTGTATTGTTACTCAAAGTTCTGTGCATCGCTGCAATGGTCATGGGCAGGCGTTACCTCTTAACATCAGGAGAGCGCCTCGACCGTCTCATTACTTTTACATAAAAAAAAAAAAATAAAGAAAATGAGTTTATTCTGTAACAGCAAAGAACACACAAAAACAACAAACAACTTTACTTGGTGGTAGATCTCCTTAGCAGGAGATCGTCTAGGTAGGTACCACCGCAGTACCAGTTATTCTGCCGCTAAGTAGTAGTGTGTAAACATTACTGTGTCCGGTTCCAAGGGTACTGCAGCTAGCGAAATTACTGGGCTGTTGAGACTAACCATCGAAAGTTTCAAAGTAATGAGCACCAGAGCAGCGATGCCCTGGACTTTGTTTTATTAGGTACTCAATGTTCTGTGTATCGCTGCAATGGTCATGGACAGGCGTTATCTCTTACCATCAGGAGAGCGTCTCGTTTGTCTCATTACTTTTCACAACAAAAAAATAAAAGAAAGGGGCTCATTTCAGCATAATACTGGTCATACTAAGTGGTATGACCAGCGCTGGTCATACTAAGTGAGCCCTTGTTGGCCAAACAAAATAAACATAACACATTACCAACAACAAAAACAAATATAATAAAAAGAAATACACACACTACTACACAGTTCTGTTAGCTCGTTTGGACAGCCCTGTTGGTTATTTGGTAGTATGTCTACTTCAAGAACTGTAGGGTGTGTTCGATTCCCACCCAGGACACACATTTTGTGGTATAAACAAATGTTTGTTCTGTATCTGGGCGTACTGTATGTATTTACAAAAAAAACTATATTGTAAGTATTGTATCAGTTATCTGACTGCCATAGTACAAGCTTTGCTTAGTTTGGGGTCAGATGGCACTCAGATGGATGGTGTGTAATGTCCTACGGTGTTTATTTATTATTTAAAAAAAAAGCTTCTAAGATATTCAGATTAAACCTATCGAGGAAATCTACTCGGGCAGCAAATAACTAACTAAACAGTTTAAATGTTTTTTTTATGGTTGACAAGCTAGGAATTTCTCTACAGCTCATCTGATGTTAAGTGACGTGTGGTCGTAGATGATAAAGCACACCTAACCTGGAATGGAACTGACTCTCAAGAGAGGCTGTCGGGACGCACCATTAGTGCTTGGTGGCATGTTTTCAACTTGAAGGTGGTAGCTAGCCAGCCGAGTACTAGAGAGTACTCTACCACCATGCTATGGTTTCCTCACGATGTTTTCCTTCACCGGCAGCTCAAGCTCATTGTTGGGGTTTGAACCCACGCTATTTAGCGTGCAAAACGACGATACTAACCACTGAGCTATCATCGCTACAAAAAAGCGGAATGATAAAATAAATAATAAATATCGTAGGACTACACACAGCGCCATCTGGCCCCAAACTAAGCAGAGCTTGTGTGATGGAAGTCAGATGACTGATAGAATACATAAATACTTCTTTTTTTGTAAATACATACTTATAATACATACAGATCACCCAGACACAGAACAAACATTTGTTTATTGACAAAATGTTTGCCCTGAGTGGGTATCGAACCCACGCCCTACAGCTCTCAAGGCAGATATACTCCCAATGAGCCAACGGGGCTGTCAAATGATGAAAGTGGAGTTGCACCAGTTAGTTCGAGTTTTACACGTAAAATTTTTCAGTTTATTTGAATCCTTTTCTCGGTAGATGTTCTATTCATTGATACCACTTTGTGTGTATACTGTGTGTGTTTATACCTGTTTGTTATGTTTATACGCTACTGTGTGTTTGCTCGCTTGGGCCTAAATACTTCTAATATAAACATTATAACTTGTGAGATTGTTTGTGTTTGGGCGCCAAAATAATGTTAACATAATAACAATTTTGGAGAATCTGTACTCGTGTGTTAATATTCGACCGCCAAAACTGTATCGCTTGGGTCAAAAAACTTCTTGGCGAGCCGAAAAGCTATTAATTTAAAGTCGCGATGGGGATGAAAAATTATGTTGCGTTGAAATGTGAAAAATGTCAGTTGGCACGTTTTTTATCACGTATTATAAGCCACGCTCTCAGGGGGAAGTCAAGATTATTATATTCTTTGTCATTAAGATGGAACTGTCTCAGGTTTCTCATCAATGTGCACCTACGCTGTCAGCTAGGATCCTCACTTGAGAGCCAGTTACATTCTAGGCTAGGTGTGCTTTACCATCTTCGACCACACCTTCATTTTACATCAGGTGAGCTGTGGTCAAAAACCTTGCTAAAAAAAAAGAACACCCATTCGGTATGCGAACCTATCGCGCTAACCACTGAGTTATCATCGCTGTTCAAACCCCAACAATGAGCTTGAGCTGCCGGTAAAGGAAAACATCGTGAGGAAACCATAGCATGGTGGTAGGTTGCTCTCTCCATCGCACCTCACGCTGTGTTCTGGTATCCGCACTTGAGAGCCAGTTCCATTCCAGGCTAGGTGCCTACCAGTTTCAACCACACCGTTACTTAACATCATGTGAGCTGTGGTCATACATCTAGACGGTGAAAGTTCTTTCACCGTTGGGAAGCTACACTATCGGTCATTCTGTATTATTTTGGATGATTTTGGAAACGATCCAGCAGTTTTTAAGTTTATTCGTTACATACAAAAATACAAATCTTTCCTCGTTTTAATATTAGCATAGATTTACTGCATATTAACATCTATTTTCATACGCGGAATTTTATTATATTTCAAACAGATGTATCAATAAACAAAAATGCCATTGCTCTAATAAAACATCCATTATTGGCATCTCGCTTGCGAGACATATTTCTCCATTTCAACCTTTAGTAGCTTTATTTCGTAGAGTTTTAAAAGGGTAAAGTAAATTATAACTGAAACACCTGCGTATGAAAGTCTTAGCTTCAATGCTATCTATCTATCTATACTGTTATAAAGAGGAAAGATTTGTTTGTTTGTTTGGATTGAATAGGCTCCGAAACTACTGGACCGCTTTCAAAAACTCTTTCACCGTTGGGAAGTTACACTATCCCCGGGTGACATAGGCCTGTATTCCCACGGGAAGGCGAACTACGCGGGCGAAACTGCGAGGCGTCCGCTAGTTTTATAATATAGTTAGGTATGTGTGTATGTCTTTATGTATAAACTAGTGTCACAAATGGCGGCCTTATTACTAAGAGCAAATTAAGTGTTGTTTTATGAGGCTTATATTGTGAATTAAATGTTTATTGTATTTATTTATATAGTGTCGTTTTATTTTGCATAAGATCATCCTTGAGTTAAAAGACTTATACAAGTAATGAAAATAAATGGTCTTAATAAGCGGTGAAAATATGCGGTCTATTACGTTAAAATGTTTTTTTAACTCTTGTCAATACACCCCGTCCTTAGCTAAATAAAGCCCTCTCCATACTAAGGTTGCCTGGAAGAGATCGCTTTTAGGAATAAGGCCGCCAATTTTTCAACTAGTGTCAAGTTTATATTGTTATAATTGTTTGTAATTGGCGTGAACAAAAGTTATATAATATTATTATAATATATTAAATAATTAAATATCGTAGAACATTACACGCCATCCGCCCCAAACTAAGCAAAGCTTTGTACTATGGAAGTCAGATAAGTGATAGAATACTTTTTTTTGTAAATTACTTATAATCTATACATAACAGCTAGCAAACTATTTTATTCTTATTCTGTGATACAGTGGGAGACTGCATTCATAGAGTTTTGGCGGGATCGCGGGAAGAGTCGTGTCGCTCCGTTGTATTTTTTTCCAAAACTAGTGTTTTGTCGAGTGTTTATGTATAAAAATGGTGGTGTTTTATTCATAAAGTGCCGAATTACAAGCACGAGTGTAGGAAAATGATATAATGTGGTAAAACATGACTTTTCGTGTTGCTTCCAAAACTCCATCGAAGCTTAAAGTAAAGTCACCACTACTTTACTATAGCAAGACTGGACTTGACTGACACGGACTGGACTAGACCAATACTACACTTTGACTTTAACTATAGATGTAAGACATGAATTCGTTCTTCGCAAATAATGACATGGTTCAAAGGCCTTTGAAGCCAAACCTTAAAATCCTAAAAAAAAAAAACTATGCAGTCATAAAAAGCACAATAATGACCAAGATGCGTCACAAATGTAAATTTCTGCTTTGTCCGAAAGATTTTTCGGCAAAGTGTCTGTTCATTCATTTGGTATTACAAAACTGACGTAACTTATATATAAATATGTATTTTATTTTCAGCTTTTTACGTAACTGCTATTTGTGTAATGGAAATGATACAGTCCAAGAAAGATGACTATAAATAAAGTATATTATTATTTAGTTATTGACAGCCTCGTTGGCTCATTGGTAGTATATCTGCCTTGAGAGCTGTAGGGCGTGGGTTCGATTCCCACTCAGGGCAAACGTTTTGTGAATAAACAAATGTGTGTTCTGTGTGTTTTACAAAAAAAAGTGTCCAAGTATTCTATCAGTTTTCTTGTTCTCATAGTACAACTGTTGCTTAGTTTGGGGCTAGATGGCGCTGTGTGAAACATGTCCAAATTAACAAATTAACAAATATAAATTAAAAATTGTAAGAAGTATATAAATAAATAAATAATGGTGAACATACCTCACAGATAACTGATAAAATATAGGTATCCTGGCCGCACCCACGTGTGATGCGGCGAGGGCCTTATATGCCGGCATCTCGGAAGTACTAGCCAATCGCAGTACAGATGACGTATTATAAATGTGTAAATATGATTTGTTTTGTAACACGGGGCTGGCATAATCGCATTGCGATAAAAGCCCCCAATAAAAATAAGAATAAAAAAAAAAGAAGAAATATATACATACTTATAATTTATCCGCATTTATTATAAGTATGTATTTACAACAAAAAAAGTATTTAAGTAATCTTTCAGTTATTTCTGACTTCCAAAGTACAAGCTTTGCTTAATTTGAGGTCAGAGAGCGCTGTGTGTAAAAAAAAAAAGTCAGAGACAAAATAAACATCTACGAGTATGTTCGTCACAAAAATGTTTAACTTGCGTGGGAATTCAACCCACGCCCTACAGCTCCACACGCAAACTATCAAATGAGCCAAGAGCTGTTAATATATACTTACATAATTATAGGTAAGATAGCGGAAAAACCTATACAATATATAGATACATCTCTTTTAGTTTGTGCCGTAGAATTATGCCAAAATAACTTACTTAGAAAGGATAATGTCTTTATGGTTTATTCATGTTTGATGCCCGCACATCCAGTGAGCGATGGTTTCAGATCCCTGCAGATTGGCATATGATTGGTCATACTTATTGACTTACACTGTACTTCCGAAGGACAGGGCAAAAACATTGTCTCTGCTTACTCAACGAAGCAAATACTTTTGTACTTTGCAGCGTAAATTATGTAATAGTATGTATATATGTACGTAGCGATAATAGTTCAGTGGTTAGCGCAGTCAGTTCACATGACGAAAGGCGTGGGTTTGTACCCCAACAATGAGCTTTCGCTTTATAAAGAGATGGAAGTACAAGAGCGTACAGCCCAGTAGCACATTCCCCGAAATGGATCCTGTAGAAAATTGACAGATTTGCTACCTTTCGGCGGTGTTCAAGGCTTAAAAGTTCGAAATATCTGTAAATAATCTTATAATTTTACATTAAATTAATAAATTAATAACCAGTTTTTAAATTAATTTTCTATCAGTTATCTGGTTCTCATAGTACACGCTTTGCTTAGTTTGGGGCTAGATGGCGCTGTGTGAAAATGCCCTCCAATATTTATGTTTACTTGTTACAAGTTTGCTAGTAGAAAAAGTGAGATGCAACTTGCAAGTGATTAAAAGGACACGTCCTTACTGTTCGTTCTTTAGCGATACTGTATGCTGCTTAATCACATTGTTTACTGCTAGGTCATACTGTATGCTTGGTCATTGATTGAATATTTATTTAGATCAGGGACGAAAATGGATAAAAATATACTTATTAGGTTATCGGGTGGAATAATAAAAAGTAGTAATTTTAATTAGAAGCAAACAATTTACATTTATGGGTTTGTGAATAAATATAGCAGACATTTTACGCAGCGCTATCTAGCCGCAAACTAAACAAACTTGGACTATGGGAACCATACAACTGTTATAATACTTTTCCACAAGACACAGAACGAGCACATGCGTCACGCAGAAGTTTTTTCTGATCGGGAATCGAACCCACTCCGTACACCCTACTTTGGTAGTAGCTACGTTTTCCAAAGAATTCTATATTATTTCTCTTTTGTAGTAATAATATAGAATTTGTGAATTTTAAAAATAAAATCACAATTTTTTACATTTAACATGGTAGATGTTTGACCACAGTTCACCTGATGACGGTAATTATGTGGCGGAATGGTCGAAGATGGTAAACACACCTGGCCTGGAATAGAACTGGCTCTCAAGAGAGGCTGCCAGAACACATCGTTAGATGCTTAAAGATATGCCACTCGAGTTATACGGTAATGTATAAACATAGCACGGTGAAAGGGTATTTTCTAAGTACCTTTCCACCGTGCTATGGCTTTCTCAACATGTTTTCTTAAAAACAAATTATTAAAATTTTACTAAACAAACAATGGAATGGAATTAAACAATGGAATTCACTGCACGAGTGGGTGTTCCCTGATATATATAATCTGGGTGCCTTCAAGTCGAGAGTGAATTGATTTCTTCTAGGCGAGCGTGTTCCACCGTAGGCCGCATCTTCGCTTTATATCAGGCGAGTTGGCGGTCAAACGCAAGCCTATATAAGTAATAAAAAAAAATACTCAACAGACTACTACAATACTTCGATGATTGGTCTCACATACTTGTAGTCTAAATAAATGAAAATGAAAACACCTTTATTGACACCGATTTTTTTCTGGAAAAACAAAAAAATCAATTACTACTTTACCTTACTAAGCGTCGCTTGTATCGGGGACCTTGTCAGAATATCACATACTCTTATAATATTATACTCAAAAGTATTACTTATTAACTACTGAGTTATTATTATTAATTACTCGAAAGTTGATCAGTCTCAATTTCAATAAATTAGAAATTGCTTTATCTTAAAAGTAAAAAAACTATAATTGGTGTATGGGATTTGTGATGTGTAATTCCCTTTTTTACAAGTAAGTTTTTAAATTTTTCTTTCCCTAAAAATCTAATACACTCCCACAATAAGGATTTCGATTCAGCTGTTCTCAAATGATGACCAATTTACTAATTGTACCTACTGTTAGTTTTGGGATAAATGGCGAAATTTTCGTCAATATTTCTAGGTACAATTTTACAAACTTATAAAAACATTCATAGCTGTGCCCCGCGGTGTTACCGGCTACTTGTTTTCGGGATAAAAAGTAGCCTATGTGTGGTCGCAGCTACCTCCATACCAAATTTCATCTAAATACGTTCAGTAGTTTTTGCGTGAAAGAGTAACAAGTATCCGCCCATCCAAACTTTCACATTTATAATATTAGCAGGATTTAACATAAACATAATTATAATTATAACTATTTATAAACATATATATGATTGTACTTGCAACAATATATAATCGAAAATACATTTAAAATTAATTGAAGGTTAATTTTAATCATCATTTTAATTATCTAAGTAAAAATATACATAATATTAAAATATCCTTGAGGTCTGATTAGATACCTTCACCAAAAAAAATAATTAGAATCATACCTAAATGTTGGTCCAGATATAAACGCGCTCGTCTGATACAAATGCATGAAATGCTAACCTTTTTGCATTTCCGCTGCATTTAAACGACCTTCCAATTTCCTATACAAATGTAAATTACGGTCCGAGTAATCAAAAATAGCATTTAGACGTACCGCGTAAGGTTCACAGGAAGTGCACGTAATGGTTTGTTTAGATACTTGGCAAAATGCACATGCGTCGAAACGACGGGCTTACGAGGCTCGTAGCCACTAGCGATGGCTACGGCAGACGGCGCTACGACGCCGAGATCAACGCACACCGCCCGCTACGAATCGCGCTACGGACCTCTACGGAACTTTTCATACTTTTTTAATGGAACATTTATTTAAAACTTTTCGTTGTTAAATTTTGATGTGAGTGATATGTGAATTATTTCTAGTTAAATCGTAGACAGTTTTGTGCGTAAAAATATGTTTTGAAATGGCACCATTGAGACTGCCGTTGCAGGATATGGAATTTAAAATGGATCACCTGAACTTTTCAATGTCGAACCCGAATCCGCGGCACCACTGGCGCCACCATAACCACTCGCACTTACGCGAGAACCACAAACATAACAACGTTGTGGATGTTCTATCAAACTCTATATTAGAAGTGATAAACACTAAATTCGTGCCCGAGAACAGCGTGCTGCCCGACCTGGAGCCGCTGTCGACCCACATGGAGTCGATGGATCGTCATCACAAAATGAACATTAACATAAGTGATAATAGATCTGACTTTGACGTGATCAGTGACGAGTACATGTACCGTCACGGGGGTGCGATGACTGCCGTGTACTGCGCTGCTTATCTCCTGGTGTTCCTGGTGGGTTTGGTGGGGAACTGTTTTGTGATAGCCGTGGTGTACCGCTCGCCGAGGATGAGGACTGTCACCAACTTCTTTATCGTGAACCTGGCGGTCGCTGACATCCTTGTGATCGTGTTCTGTCTGCCCGCCACATTGATGTCCAATATATTTGTCCGTAAGTATTTAAGTTATTTTTTTAGTTTTAATGATATCTCACGGGAACTTTATTATTTATGCTTACGGTATAATTCGTGTTAAATTTTCATTGGTTATTATTGTTGGGTTGTTGATTATATAAATGTATGTCTTTCAAATAGTGCACAGATTGTAATAATGTTTGTGATAAGTAGGCCGCCATTCTGAAATGTCTTTTGACTTTCTGTGAGTAGCAATGGTATGTGATCACATTGACCACCTGACTAGATGTACACTGAATTTCATGTTGTCCTTGTTTATGTTGCATTTCATTTTTTATTTGTAAATCTTGATTATTATTAAGTATTGACTAATTATTATTTTATATTAATGACATTGACAAATTTAAGAATGTTTTATTAGTATAAATGATTGCGTACCGTTCTTATCATTTTAACAATCAAAATGTGTAAATTTAATAGATTGACAGTGACAAAAAAATGTATTTATAAAAATTAAAAGAACTTCGATGAAAAAGACTTTCGATGGTTAGTCTCAACAGTCCAGTAATTTCGCTAGCTGCAGTACCCTTCAAACCGGAACACAGTAATGTTTACACGCTACTGCTTAGCGGCAAAATAGCTTTTAATACAGCCTGTACATCAGTTGAGAGTGAATCGGTTTTTTTAGGCAAGGGTTCTCCGTCGTAGATCGTATCGTTTAACATCAGGCCAGATGGCGAGCAAACGCGAGTCAATATGTCATAAAAAATATTATTATTAATTTTGTAACTCCAAGGTCTTCGAAGTTCGTGCATTTTAATAATTTGTTAACTATTTTAACATAGGTTCTGAACCTTGGAAAGTTAAGAATATTTGTTTCTCATTTTAGGGGCACACTAACTGTACGGTGAATTTTTATATTTCGATATTTATCGGGATAGAATGCGTATATTGGAGTAAGAATTTGGCTGATGTAGACAATTTCATCCAATAAAATTTTTAACTTAACATTTTATTGCAGTCTTTTTCTCTCTGTTTTAAGTTACAAGTAATCAAATTAAATTAACTCAATTCCATTTTAATTAGAGTGATTGTCATAATAGTCATTGAAGACGCAAAAGATGCTCCAGCCTTTTTTCTTATCAGTTTTGTTAATGAAGTAAAGAAAAGTTTAATTTTTGACTTCGCATTGTTGAGATAAGACATCGTATTTGAGAACCGAGACATTCATGATTTTTAATTAAAAGTAGGACTATATTTTCTATATTTTTAGAGTGGAGTGTCAATTACATTAAGCATCAAACTAGATAGACTGGGCCAGTTTATTGCATCGCATCTGTTAGATGAGATTTTTTTCGTAAAAGCAGTTTTTTTTTGTAAAAAAAATTTCTCGTTACTCGCTATTCTTATCATAAATATTCGTTTTAGTTTTATTAAATTAACAATAATAATTATATTTACGAATAATAATATTGTTTGTTCAAACTGCCTGCTTATTTATTTAGTAAAACATTTTTTTTTTGCTGTCACTTAATATTCTTGCGTTTTACGGAGATCGTTTAAGTAGATACCGTCGCTTTATCAGATATTCTGCCGTCAAGCAGTAGTGTGTAAACATTACTGTGTTCCGGTTTGAAGAGTGCTACAGTTAACGAAATTATAGAGTAATTGAGACCTACTATTCAAAAAATGAGCGCCAAAGCAGTGGTGCCCTGGACATTGTTTTGTTACTCAAAGTTCTGTGTATCGCTGCAATGATCATGGACAGGCGTTATCTTTCACCATCAGGAGCGCGTCTCGTTCATCTCATTACAATATCCCAATAAAGTGACTTAAGTCAACCGACTTGATATGATGCAAGATAAACTTTTTTTAATGTTGATGTTTTTTTTTTTTAAACAAAAATTGCATATTACCTGCAAAAAAACACAATTCTGTTCAGCTGCAGGAAAATCAAAAACTTAGTATTCAATCTCAGCAGTTTTAATTTAACAAAAAGCTTATAAAGTGTGCAAAACGGAGACTTTTGACGATTTATATGCAGAGCGTTTCCACTTTTAATAACATAGGGTTTTAAAATGTTGGCTTTAGCAGCAAAAATAACTGGGAAAATAACTTGTAGACGCAATTTATTATAGTTTTAACAGTAAAAACATTACCTTACGATTATTTTGACAGCTCTGTTGGTTCATTGGTAGTATGTCTGCTTCGAGAGCTGAAGGGCGTGGGTTCGATTCCCGCTCAGGACTAACATTTATGTGACTAACATGATTCTGTGTCTGGGTGTACTGTATGTATTATAAGTATGTATTTACAAAAAAAAAAGTATTTAAGTATTCTATCAGTTATCTGTCTTCTATAGAACTAGCTCTACTTAGTTTGAGGTCAGATGGCGCTGTGTGCAATGTACAATTATCTAAAAAAAATAATTGAATTAAAGTAATTGGCGTTCTTTACGATAGTTATTAAAGGTTTGCCTCGTAAAGTTACTGCTATCTGTCGTGTTAGGTCATTTGGTAGAATATCTACTTCAAGAGCAAAGGCGTGGGTTCGATTCCGACCAGGTCAAACATTTATGTGTTAATAAAAAAAAAAAGTATTCTATCAGTCATCTGGTTCCCATAGATATCCATACAATATTTGAATTGAATTCAAATTTATAATAAAAAAAAATGTTTTGCGTTTTTAGGATCCATGTTAAACTTACTTAGACAACATATTTTTTTTCTAGTTATTTTGGTTTAAAAATCAAACTATCAATCAGTTTATGTATGACACGGTTCTGAGGTAACAAAAAACATACAACCGAAATATGAACTTTCTCCTTTTTAAGGTGGTTAAAAACAATCCGTAAATTAAATAACATTTTGTTTAATCAAAGTATTTTCCCAAATTTATCATTTCATTTTCCATAACATAAATAAGTACACTATGTGCTCTGTAGCTAGAAGAAGAAGAAGTTTCGTCGAAAGGTCAAAGTTCTTAATAATTTTCTTACCTAAGATTTAATGAAGCTCGTTATTATCTCTGTACAAACAGACGAAGTGACGTCTTTAGGCGTATTAAATGTTCAACGCTCACATTTTCTCGATGTTTGTTTTCGTAGATTTAAGACGTTCGTACATAAAGGGTCTAGGGGTGGTAGGTGGTCCGAGGATGAACGATGTATGTGGTGTTCCCATACATCGTCATCAGGCTGGGTGGAGCAGTAGTTCCCCGAGAAGGAGTCCAGTTGGGAGTAGCGCTGTCGAAGCAGCGGACGAATGTGTAAACGTGCCCGATAACCCGACTAAAAGGGTTGAGATGGAACCCCAGGGTTTTTAGTGGGTAGGCCGTCATATTGACGGAGAGTCCCACATAACCACCTAACCACCCCCTTTCCCTGGCTAAAAAAAAGGCGTGGTAGGTGGTCGTCGCACTTGAACGCTGTGTGAATTGAAGATGTAAATATTGGATTTAAGCAATGCATCTAGTAATATAGGAACCAGATCACTTATAGTTTTATTAGATACCTATTTTTTCTATGTTTAACAGACTAGGTGTTTGACCATAGCTCAGCTGATGTTAAGCGACGGTGAGATCGTAGAAGGTGAATACGTCTATCCTGATATACTAAAACTAACTCTCAATTGCGGCTACTGGAACATTCCGCTAGCCAGCTGAGTACTAGAAAGTGCCCTATCATCACGCTATGGTTTCCTTACGATGTTTTTCTTGGCTGACAGCTCAGGCTCATTGTTGGAGTTTGAATCCATGTCTTCTGGCTTGCGCACCCACTGCGCTAACCACGAAGCTACCATTGCTACGAAACCTACCTGTAATTACATACACACATCAAGTTTTTTAATTAGATATCATCATTACTCGTAATATAACCTTTTCACGCGAGTTAAACCACGTTGGGTCGTGTTAAGTGAATGCGGCCGCATTAAATGCTATTTTCGTAAGGCATTTGACAAATTTAATAAGAATTTTAATTTTGGTCACCATTTCAATGCAGTGATTAATACTGATATACTCTCCGATATATTTAAATTTAACCAGAAAAGTTTAAGTTTTTTTTTTTTAATTTTTGATTTTGGTGCGAAACTCCCCCTCTTTGTGTATCGTTATTTTCGCCGCTTCGTGTGCGAACGGCTTTTATATGTAGGTATCTACTGATTTACTTTTATTGGCACTACCTCTAATACATATTCAACTTTAATTTTAGTCAACTTTGGGCGTATATAACGTTATAAAGCTTAACTGTTATTAGTTTAGTTAATATCGGGCTAAATCTATGATTACCGTTGTTTTTGAGCTTAGTGAATGATCCAAATGGGATTACACTTATTTTAAAATGGGTCTGAAGTATTTTATGTAAGTAACACTGAACGTTCAGTACCATCTTTAATTAAAAAATACTGGAAATTATCCCACTAATATTATAAATGTGAAAGTTTGGATGGATGGATGTTTGTTACTCTTTCACGCAAAAACTACTGAACGGATTTGAATGAAATTCGGTATGAAGGTAGCTGAAACCCTGCATTAACACGTAGGCTTTTTATCCCGAAAACATGTAGCAGGTAACACCGCGGGGCGCAGCTAGTAGGTATATAATTTTAAAATTTTTGACAAGTCAGGTGTTTGACCTAAGCTCACCTGATGTTAAGGGTCGGTGTGGTCGAAACTTACATAGTTTTTTTTTTGTAAATCAGAATTATAGGCACGTAACAAAATAAATTTAACCAAAAGTTTTTCAAACACAATCAATTCATACATTATTCCGTAACGGTTTCTTCCGTATAAAGTTTATTTGGGGCGTTTTACTGTTCACAGTTATCTCGAATGTATTTTTAACTGCCCCCTCCCCCACTGGCTGGTCTTCTCTTATTTACGACGGCTCTTTATTGCAGGATGATTACTCACTTCGATATATTTTTAGCTTTTTTAAGGGAATCAATACTGTGCAACATATACATCATCATCATCGGCCTAGCAAGGCCCACTGCTGGGCATAGGCCTCCCCCAAGACGCACCTCTCAGTCCGATCTTCAACTTTTCACTTCCAGCCATGTCCTACATATATCGTCACTCCATCGAGTCTCGACGTCCTACGCTACGTTTGCCAATTCGCGGTTTCCACTCTAGAACACGTTATCAGCGGTTATCGGTTCTGCGACAGATATGTCCAGTACTGCCATTTCAGCTTGCTAATACACTGAGCACACACACACACTGATACACTGTCACTGTCTGTGACTTTAGTTCTCTGGCGAGTTACTTCCAAACGCCAGACATAGCTCTTTCCATAACTCGCTGACGGACCATTCCAATTGTGAGCAATATAGGTACTATTAGATTTACGTATATTACAGCAATGTAGTCGATCTAGAGTTATGATCACGGATTTGGTTTTTTTTTTGTTGTGTAAACTACAAGGGCTCACCGGAAGACCAGCGCTGGTCATACCAAGTGGTATGACCAGCTTATATAGTACTAGTATTATGAGGTGAGGCCATATTCTGTAACTTTTGTCTGTCTCTGTTTGTTTGTTTTTGTGCTTGTTACAGAATAAAACGTTTTTTCTTTCTTTCTTTCCTTCTTTTCTTTCTAATTGTGTGAATCGGTCTGAAATGCGATTGAGTGACGATATACTGCAGTCAGCTGATATTACTGGCAGAAAATATCTGAAGACCCATCCGAGGTTTTACAGTAGACTAAAATGTGATCAGTGATCACCAACAGCTTATGTCATTTGGTAATCTAGGCTAGGTGTTTGACCATAGTTCACCTGATATTAAGTAACGGTGTGTTTGAAGAAGGTAAACACACCTAGCATGGAATGTAAAATAAAACTACTGCCTCTCAAGTGAGGCTATCAGAACCCACCGTTAGGTGCTTGGTAACAGATTTTTAACTTGTGTGTGGTAGCTAGTCAATCGAGTACTATAAAGTACCCTATCACCGATGGCTGAAGCTTATTGTTGGGGATTGTATCCACGCCCTTCGGTGCATGAACCGACCACACTAACCACAGAGCTATCACCGCTACAAACAGTTATACCTTTAAACTCGTAAATGATCATTTTAAGATACGAAAATCTTTCCAAACGCTTTTTATTCCCGAACAAAACAAACAAAATCAAATCTTTGAAATCGTTTGTTATTCAGCAAGCTACATCAATATTATCCAGAATTTCGTTGATGTCAATAAAAAAATATTTAATTACAAGACAGTGAAGAGTAAACAGAATTATTCAGTAACTTCCACGGAGTGACTGCACAGCATCAGAAACACGTTTAAGACAAAAGATCAAAGTTGATACAATATTCATGAACTCAAATTTGTCGTTGAGATTAAAATAAAATGATTGAGCGGAGTTAGAGATGTTTGTTTGTGTTAAATACCCTGTTAGCTCATTTGGTAGAATATCTGCTTCAAGAACTGCAGGGTGTGGGTTCGATTTCCACGCGGACAAAAATGTATGTGATGAAAAATGTATGCTTGTTTTGTGTCTGGGTGTTTTGTATTTATCATAAATAATTATGTATTTACGGCAAAAAAAATACGTATTTTATGAGTTATCAGGTTCCCATAGTATGAGCTTTGCTTATTTTGTGGCTAGATGGCGCTGTGAGAAATGTCTTACGATATTTATATATTTGCAAGAAAATATGTTTTTAACTAAAATTTAAGTTAAATCATATGAATTAAGAATTTAATGTATAAAAATGCAAGAAATAATACGATTGCCTGCGGTTAACGGTAAACAGTTTCCTCTGTAAAAGCTTTGCTTGTTTGCTTTGCGTGTTCTAGAGTGGAGACCGCGGTTTGGCAAAGGTAGCATAGGACGCCCTAAGACTCGATGGAGTGACGATATACGTAGGACAGCTGGCGGTGGATGGAAGCGAAAAGCTGAAGATCGGGCTGAGTGGCGTGTCTTGGGAGAGGCCTATGTCCAGCAGTTGACTACGAAAGGCTGATGATGATGATGATTATTTATCTATGAATTTATTTTCATTCTCGGATCAATGACACAAAGCACAAAAAAGCTTTCAAATAGCTATATTGATATACACAAAACATTTCAAACAATTTGGAATTTCAATACTCCTAAATAGAATTGTTTTTAAGTCAATTTTCTTTAGTCTATTTTATCTGGCTTGGCAACTATATCGAAGTGGTAACGAGTGGAATGCCAGTCGTTATTGTAAAGTTTGAAGTCGAAGGAATTACGTGTTTTGACGTATACATAATCAAAAAAATCAAAAAAGATTTTGCGTATACTATGATTGTTAGGAATTAATAAGTTACATATTTACAAATAAAGAAAAACAAATATTTTTATTGATAACTGCAAAGTAATCTTTCACATTTAAAAATAACACGTTACAATCATGACTTCTTCTCCAATCGTTCCCTCATGTCTGAGGATCGTGGTCACTGGAACCTCTTAAACGGACAATCTGTCTCCATCGACTCCGGCCCGAAGTAGCCCTCACAACCTGGTAGAATTTAGAACAGAAGCCACCTCGGCTTCTGTCACTTGGTCAGACCATCGTGTTGGCGACCGGTCTCGTGGTCTCTTTCCTTCGGTATTGCCAACAATGACCAGCTTTTCAAGGCTGCCATCCCCTCTTCGCGTTATATGGCCGAAATAACGTAGCAAACGCTGTTGACATATGGTGGACAGTCGGGTATCAATGCCATAGAAATCATAAAATCATGACACATGGCACTATAAATTTATAGGCCATAGATAAAAAAATGACGAACTGTGCTTGCGCTGTACCAAGTTTATGTTTAGCGTGTAGGGATAAAGACATCATCAGTCAATAAGCTTTCTGGTCGCTGATCTAGGAGTTTAGAAAATATTATGTTTTTTTAACTTCAAAAACCAAGTTTCGCTCTTTTCATTGGTTTTACTCATACATTAGCTGATTTCTTGCAATAAACTTAAAGACATTGACATTTGTGTTTTTAAAATTGTGTTAACTAAGTGGAGGTAAAGCTGTAATCATGATTATGATATTTTAAAAAAGTTACAGCATTTATCAACGAATTTAAATTTTGAAGCGAAATATATAGTGCCTTCAAACCTAGAAGCAAACGTTCCAAGCACTAACGGAATGCGTTGGATTGCTAGTTCTCATTGAATTTGAAGTTTCATCTCCTATTGATTGCAAGATGTTGAAATCTTTTGTTCACTCTTGCATGTTTCTCTTGTTTGGGCGAACATTTCCTTTGATCCGACCTTTTAGTATGCAGAACGTCGATAAGTATTGGAAACTTGTATTTTTGTAAATCTATAGCCGTGTTTGTTTGTAATTGAAAAAGTTGTTTTGTCAAGTTGACTGCTTGATGTGCTAGCATGACACTAAATTCACATTAATTTTACAACGATTTATTTACATGTTCGTCAATAAGTTTGGAGCGTCTATTTATTTATTTATTTATTTATTTATTGAGGCTTCATACTAGCAACTACAATAATAATTATTATAATTTTACTCAACTTAAGTAATTCTCTAGCTAATTGCGTTGCTTATTTAAAGAAGCACAAAATGCATTTAAATATATTAATACAATTAATTAAATTGAAATCATAAACAAATTTAATAAAATTAAGTTCAAAATAAAAACCATAATCAAAATTAAATTAGTAAAACCATAATCAAAATTAAATTAAATTAAAATCAAATTCATAATCAATTACAATTCAAAATTAAAACCAAAACCAAAACTATCACAAAAACAAGAATCAAAATACATTATACAAATTAAAATTCAAATCAAAATCAAAATTAAAATCAAAACTAATACTAATAATACAAA